>CM034151.1:708591581-709791581 GCA_019776745.2 Taxus chinensis
TAGGCCCCTTTATCCACAAGGTTATCCACAAAAAATGGATATTGTGAAAGATTTGTAGATTATTCACAATAATTATTTTCTTGATCAAATATTATGGATGTTTTACAATATCATAATTATTGAATATGAAATTGTGAGTTATTCACACTATATTATTTATATTATGGTAAAACCATATGATCATCCCCATTTTCCACATTTCAAATGAATTTGAAATACAATTTAACAACACCCAAAACAGGTTTTTTAGACAAACCATATCCAAAATAAATTTAACTAATCTACAAAATTATTTTATATCTAATAAATTATAATGATAAAATTTAAACACATTATATTATTTGTAATTTTTAAGTAGTTCTCATAAATAATATACAACTCCTAGCATATATTCTTATTAATAATTTACATTGCTAGTTTTATTAATATTGCAAATGTGTAACGTCATAAAAATAAAATTTAATTAAGTAAAAGTTGAATATTAAAATTTACATGCCATAATAAATTTAAGGGTAAAATTATAATAATTAATAGCTTTTATTTGATAATTATTGTCCAATATACAAGTTTGAAACTCGTACATTGCTATAAAATGTGGATTTTACATTATGTTAATATATTAAACAAAAATCTGTAGAAGAACTACAATAGTACAAATTTATTAGGAAATTTAATAGTTGGAAACAATACGTCTTTGGAAGTGCACAAAATACTAATAATCCTCAAAATAGTTTGCTGAACTGACTGGATTCGTTGGAAACTTTGAGAGGAACGTGGATCACTGGCCCTGTTATTTAGGCTTTAATAAAGTGTACCGGAGTTGGTGGAGGGTAGCGCGGATGACTCGGCAATTATTTGGGGTTGTAGGGGGTGATTTGAGTTTCAGCGTCAGTCACAATTTCTATTTAAAAGTTGTCATTTGTTAACCAGTTTATTTGATTTGTAGAAGTTTCATATTTTTCTTGTAAAAGAGGATTACCAGACAAGTTTTATCAAAATTACTCCATTTTTGTAAAGAAAGAGTTTCTTTTACACATCTAAATCGAAGTGCTCTACAAGGGCTTTGCATATCTAGATCATAGTGCTCACGAGGGCTTTGTATATCTTCTCTCGGTGGCCATATTATCCATTATATATAGTATCCAACAATTGTTGAACTGTCTCATTTTTTACTTTTGTAACTCATTGCCAGATTTTTCACAACTGAATGTTATTTCTTCTATCGATAATCCTGACTCTTGGCAGCTATAATCATGAAATTGTAAGAGCATGATTACATACATGGGCATTTTTCCCCATATGTTTTTCAATTTAATGATATTTCATGAACCATTTTGAAACGATGATGTAAATAAATTTAATTTGAATTTGGTGATTTTGAATGTCAAATTTTCTGTAGGAGAGTTATCTTCTTAGCTAGATTGGAATTATCAGCACTTTAATTACTGATGATTTTCTGTATGTAGGACAACCCCAAGTTTCCAGATTTCTCCCTAATTTATTCTTGTTCATTTACTTCCTCAATTGAAAGCTTATACTGAATATTTATTTAAATTTTTCATCCGGCATTACTTTTCCTTATAAAATCGAAGTTGCATTGTTGCATTGTGAGTAGTGAGAATGCTTAGATTTGCAGCTATTACATTAAGTTAGAAAAAGCAAAGCACTATTTCTTTAATGTAGAATGTCCATTTCTAAGATTATATTCAAAGCGCAGAGTAAAAATGAAATAGAGAAAAGGACAGAAGGGTAAATCGAGTTCGGTGTTAAAATTCAATAAATTTCTATTTTTTAAATCTTTAATACTAATTGTTATTATTCTCAATGTTTCCCTGTAGGAAGTAAAAGAAAGAGGGATTGTAAAGAATAGAACAACATATGTAGTTACTAGGTAGGTTAGCACGGTTGATATTTTAATACATAATTTTGATTTTTAATTAGTATATTTCCCCCACAGTTAGAATTTACATTTTTAAAAAATAAGTAATTGATTCCACACAAAAAGATTAAATAATTTTTTCCCAAATTTTGATTTTATCCACTACCTTTTATGATTCAATATACATTTGTCCATAGAGTTTTTAAAATAAAATGTTAATAATTCTATTCATATTTTTCATTTTCATTTAAGAAAGGAAAAATTAATTCATGTTTTTTCATAAATTTAATTATTTTAATATTTCTAAAATATAAAATAATTAAAATATATTATATAATCTATAAACAATTATTTAAATATATTATATATATAGATATATATAAACATTTATTTGTAAATTTAATTTAATTTTGTAATATGTGTAAAAGTGTAAGAAATAGTTAGTATTTTAAGATTGTGGATCTAAAACATTAATTATTTTTGAGATTCCTTCACAAATGTCACAAATTTGAATTTATGAATCAAATGTGAAATTTGTTACATTTTTTTCAATTTATAACAATGTTCAAATAGTCACTATACCACAATTTTTAAATTGTGAATTTTCACGATTTTGTCACAATTTTTGTCACATTTTACATTTTCACAAAAAAAATTGTGGGTGGAGTGCACAAAATTGGATTCACAATTTTGATAAAGATATCCACAATGAAAATGTGGATAAATTGTGGATATGTAACCCATTGTCTTGTAGTGTTTATAAATTAATATTTTTTTTAATATTCAATTGAGACCTATATTTTTAAATACCCTGTTATTAAAGTAAAATAATGCATCTAAAGTCTTTACTTTTATGCCTTTTGTGTTCAATTAAATTTGGTATCAAATAATTTTGTAATGTATTTAGGGCTTTTATCTCTCTGTAATTTTTTGGTAAATGAGCTTGCAGTAAACTATGCCATGCTATTCAATATGGATTGTAGTGTTTTGGAATTTTTGACATATACAAAAGGAATAAAGCACAGAAATTGACTGTTGCATCAATAACAAGGAATTCAAGTTTCCCACACACAAACTTCTACAACATGATCTTATACGTGCATGTATGGCAAGTGCAAAATTTTAGCCAAGGTTGTGAGTTCTTATGTGTATATATGCATGTGTTTTTAAAAAAAAATGGCTGAACAAGATATCATGTTAGTTTAACACACACATTTTACACATAGAAATACAACACACATAATAATAGAATAATTCTTTTTGGCTTACATTGCTTGATACATAACATCACATAGGATCACGTAGGATAATGTATAACACATGAGACGTTTGTGTAACCATGGACCTATTGACAATTTTTGCACTTGTGCAAAAATGGGCAACTCAAAACTTCGTTACGATGGATGGCATTGGTGAGGTGAACCTAAGCTAGGGGTTTTTCTTTCAGACAATATTATTTTTGTTGAATTAATTAATGATTACAAGAAATTTGTAGCTATGTCTGTAATTTCGTGACTGTCTTCAGCAAAAGAACACAAAGCCTTGAAGGACAGCTATGTTGTCTTGGTGAAGACATTAAATTGTAGAATAGGTGAAGTGTAAAGTTTTGGAACAAAAATCATAATTGTAGACTACAACAATTAGATTTCATTACTGGATGTTACAGGTGTTATTTGATGTTCTTTCCTTCATGATTAAGACATTCAATTATATTATTGGGTTGTTTAGTTCATCATACAATCCATACAGAAAGCTGAAATGCAGAAAGAAGTATAAAACTCAATTTTAGAATTCAATGTTTTATTCATAAGGAATTTCAAATGTTCCTACACAAGTTATGGGATGTAACTGAAAAGTAAAGTACAACTACTTAATCAAGAGGTACATCCTCATGAAAGAGAAAATAGAGGAGTATGAATGAACCCATCATTTCCTTGGGGGTTCCGCTTCAATTGAGGTATCTCTATCTCTAGCTTTGTTCCTTCTTCATCTCCATTGCTGAAAGCACTATACCTGAAAGGAAGAAAATAGATAACTATCATTTATGAGCTCAAGGTTAATCCATATTCCTATACTGTTCTAATTCATGCAGATGAATCTCTTAACAACAGGAGATATAAATTACATGAAGATCAAAGGCATTACTGATAGAAGTAATTTTCTGTAATAGCATACATGATTTACTCACTCAGAAAGGAGGAGAGAGATAAGAAAAGAAAAAAAACCATGGACATAAGAGAGGCCAAAAAGCCTAAATATTTTCTACTATTTTCTCAAGTGTGCAGCTACAGGTTGCAGTTAGGAAGAAATGAATCATGTATTACAGTCCTCACTATAGATAAAAATTGCAGAGTTCATTGACTTCTTTCCTATGATACATGAAGAAAATAAGTCACAAGTACATACTAAAGAGAAGGAAGTATGCAACTCAAATTTCAGTATCTATTCTACGAAATGGAAGAAGTTACAGTACCGAAGAGATAAGAGACTTACAAATAGAAGTACATTTTTTAGAATACAAATCAAAGGTGAAGTAGAAGGATTGTAATTTAAAGGATGAAGTTAAATGGAAAGAGAAGATTACAGCTGAAAAAGAATAAGGAAGAAGTCAAAGAAAATTTTGATAGGGCTTCGCCATGTAAAATGGACATTTACATCTTTCCATCATATTGTTTTTAACTAATACATGCTTTTAAAGCTATATGTAAATCAAATAAGTGATACAGAAAGTAGAAAAGCATGACATGATCAGATAACAGTTATCAGTTTTTAGTTTCCAACAACAAATCAACTTCAACAGAAGAAGTGATACATTCTGTATTTTGAATCATGAAAGTACATCTATTACAATTGAAACAGAAATAAAGAAGGAAATTTCAGAAAATTTTGACAGGGATTTTCCATTTATAATGGACATTTTCAATTTTCCAGCATGCATATTAAAGTTGTAGTAAAAGGAAATGTGGTATTTAAGGAAAAGAAAGAAGACTATAGTATTTCAACAAAGCATCTAATCAAGGCTTATGCATTCTAATGGTGTTACAAGAATGAGAAACTACTTACAACCCCCAGAAGGCCAAATACAAGGTACAAAGATATCATGAAATCAAGAACAATCGAAGTACTACTACTGTAAGTTCCAGGATAAAATGAACAAGCCTATCTTTCCATCAAGAAGATATCAAATCCAAAGAGGTAAATAAAATTTTGACTGAGTATAGGTCTTCTAAGTAATGATTTTTCAAAGAAATGGTTCATCTTCATCACAAAAGGGATCATCATGGACATAAGTCAACAGTGTATTAATCTAAAGAAATCATATCTTAGCATTTCACCAGTACTTCAATAGAATAAATCAAACCTAGTGTTACATTTTTCAAATAACCAAGTGTTTTTATCAAGAGGAGAATAAAGCATCAAAATGACTGTTACAAATAGATGTTGAATCTCAAAAGATCCAAGTTACAATATTCAAAGAGGATAAAATATAAAATCAATGGCAGCATAGAAGTTTATGACAGAGGAGCTAAGAGTGCAACCAAACAACTTCAAGATTACATAATGATTCAAGACCTCGAGCCCAAACTTGGGACAAATGAAAGTGTACATGATGCTATAATATAGTTCAGAGCCCCAATTTAAGTGCAAGATTCACGGTTAAACAGAACCAGAATAACCCACAAAGAGTCAAAAGGATCTTAACTTGACCATGGCTCAACACAACAAAGCTTAAGATAATGAGAAGCTTAGTACAAAGGAAGAAAAGGTCGCTGGAGAAGGAATATTTATTTTTAGAACTCAGAATCCCCAAGAAAAAGAATGGAGCGAAAGAATTAAAAAAAATGAAGAAGTCTGAATACCCATATCAAAGGATGAATACCTAAATATGGGTTACAATGTTTCATGCCAGAAGGAAAATACACATGCAGATATAAATTTAGGGAAATAATTCATTCATGCATGATAGTTAAAAGTTTTATAAGTTCTACAATACAACTCAAAAGAATGAATACAGGTAGCAAGTGAACAAAGTCATTTTAGCATTCAGAAATTTGAAATTATATAGGTACAAGTAGAGGATCTCAGAAATAAGAAAAATCATGCATTTCCAAAGTTGAAGAAGATTCAAACATTTCAAAAATTCATGATTCCCATTTAAAATCAGTTTCAAGTTTTAGATCCGAGAAAGAAAATACAATTTATGACTTTAATCGAAAAGCCCCATTAAATGGGTATCAAAGTTAGAGTAAGAAACAAATACTTACTGATTAAATCAAAGTTGAGAAAACCCTCGAATGGTGATCAAATCAGGACTAAAACGAAGGACCTAGAATGGGTTTTAGCTTAGAGACCAAGGTTTTCCAAGGCATCACATGAAAATGTACAGGAAAAACGATTATTAATGTCTTGAATTTAAGTGATAATGAAAAAGTGACAATGAAACTTAGGAGATCAAAACCTTACCGACTTCATCAAATAGTGATGTCAATTGCACAGTATAGAACTCAAAGTGATTAACAATGGTGACCACAACAAAGTGAAATCTCATAAATGACCAAGGCATGGCGACAAAACAACTCAAGAAGCTTGAGCTCATCGACCCCTTAGATAGAGGCCACAAAAAATGAAGCCAAGATCACAGAAATATAAAGGAGATGAAACCTATAGAATCCTTGCAGAGTTCCACAGAACACAAAGATCTCTTTTAAAGGAAATTTGAGCTCGAATACAATGGAAACTGGTAAAAATCGACCAAATCTTGCAAGGAAACCCAACTCAGAGATCAAAACAATCAAAATGGCAGACATAAAACTCTGTAGAGAGTTCAAAAGATGAGTTCAAAAGAGAAACGCCTAAGAAATACAAATGTAATACCAGTTTGCAAAGGGGAACTGAGCTCACAGAGATCAGACAATGGCATCAAAAACATTTTTTCTAGGGCTTCATCCACGAACTAGATGTGAAGTGAATTAATGGATGAGGTTCGAGTTGTTTTTAACTCACCTGCCTGAACTTTGGATTAACCTAACCCTAACCAAGGGTCAGTGATGAAAGGGTCAAAATTGACAAGGACAGCAGATCAATGTCTTCAGATCAATTCTCAAATTTTAAGCAAACCATCATGGTCAGATGTCACCGACCATATTCAATGCAACCATGAAACCCTAACCACTGGTCGGAGATTGATGGCCAAAGTTTAAAAAGTACAGAGATCAACGATTGGAAACTGATCACCGAATTTCAAAGAAAACTCAACCTGAGTTAAGATACCACCAACAAGGCATATGGAGGGGTGAGTCATCATCACGAGGGGGCAAAACCCATGATTCAAAAAAAATTATTACATCTGACATGTCAAAAAGGATCCCAACTATAGTCCAAAGCACCATGATGAAAAGTCGACCAAACAATGTTCATGCAACATTTCCCAAAAGGTTAAGTATGGTCTTATTCCAATCAAATGCTAAGGCCAAAAAACTATATAATACAATGATAACCAAAAAGGTGGCCAAGTGTGGCATTATTTACATTGACCTTGTATAAGTTCCAAACTATGTACTATGCCATATAAACCACTAATCAATTAACACTTACCTTAATAATTAAAAAATCTACCTCTTACCCATCAAATGGTAAACTGCAAAGGTGGTCCGCACTATTGGAGGGGTTGGAGATGATTTGAAGTGTGTTATCCATGTGATCACTAGAAGATAAGGAATGTCAACATCAAAACCTGAGCTCTACAGGTGGTCCCCATCAAGTGGATGTTTGGATGAATTATTTTTGCAAGTATTGAAAATATTGTATTTTTTATTTTTCTCAATATATAGGAGTATTTTTGCATGCCTTCACAAAAGGAAAGATCAACAAAAGGACAAAATTTGTATGCACAAGGAAGGAGACTTGCTCATCAAGCAAGATTTATTTCTTACAAATTATTCACCCATGCATTTCTTAAAAATAGAACAATCAATTGTAGTTTGACTATAATGCAATCAAAGGCTATTAATGCCTCTTTGTATTAGTTTTCTTTATTTTATTCCTTTATTTATTAATAAATAAAGGATAAAAATAAAATGCATGGGTGAGTACCACTCTAGTCTATTTTTAGACACGGGAGTGCTGAAGTAGTTTCTGCTAGTTTTTTCCCTTTGAATGTGAAGTATTTTCAGTGTTTCCAATTATTTGCAGTCTTGTGTATGTTCCATTAATCTTGTGAATGTGAATTCCTTGATTAATCATCTTACCCTATTGCAAATATAGTAATTTTTTCATGATATTAATGTGTATGTTTAACTTAGCAGTATTGTTGTGATATCTCTCCCTCAATACATCCATGTGTTTTACCCTTAATTTTATGCAGAAAACTGTTGGCTTGTGCATCAAAAATTAATTCCCATATCAATTGTGCATATACTCAGTCAAAGACCTCATACAAGTTTGGTGTATCACCTTAGTTTTAAATCTTTTATACAGTCATCTTTTACCCTCAAACCTCAGAAAATCAATTTAGGATACATCAATAAGGAACCAGCCTTGATACCAGAGACTCACATCAAAATAGGTATACCCAAAAACTTGAGGTGTTTCCATTGTATCTATGAAAGAGAGAGATAAATTTCTACAAACTTAGAACACCTGCAACCATCTCTCTATAGGGTTCACTTTCGAGAGATAACAATTTTTGGCATGCCCGGTGGGACAACGAATCAGATCTGCAGCAAATTGCAGCAGTTTATAGTAGATTTACAACAAGCAAGAGTTACTTTCGGGATAACAAGATGTAACAATTTATTCTAAAGAATTAAAGATCTATTTGAAGACTCCGTAAAGTTGATTTCAGACCAGTATTGTAGCATGTTCCATGCCTAAAGTGACTACAAGATCATCGGTAAGAGGAATCCCTTATGAGTTTATTTCTTTACCTTTGAATTATGCAAGAAGGAGAAGAGTTGGTAATACTTTACCTTATAATGGGTTTGGTTTTGAAAACCCTCCTCCTAATCTTCCTTTTTCTATGTATCAATTTCTCTATTCATATCCCAGTTTTTCCAATGGCTCTTCAACCACCTAGAAATTTTGTGACCTTTAGTAATGGCAGCCCATTAGTAATTCCACTATATCATGATATCCCTAATGCTACCATGAAAAAACTGCCATCATTCACTGGTGAAAATCAAGTTACGCCTACAGAGCACATCAAAGATGTTGCAGCCATATGTGTAGTCCATAATATAACTCATGAAGATGTGGCTTTGAGACTTTTAGCTACATCCTTTAAAGGACAAGCCTTGCAATGGTATAGAAATATAGAGATTGGAAGCATAAGAACTTTGGAAGATTTAGGTGGTAAATTGCTGAAATAATTTCAAGATAATTCAGAACATTTATCCCTTATAGAACAACTATCTACCATTAGAAGAGATCCTCATGAATTTATGTCCAGTTTCAACATTCATTTTGCTAGAACTTGGGAAAGAATCCCAGTAAGTGTTAAGCCTCAAGCTGATCACGCTTTTCTTTATTATCTTAGAGCATTAAACAGTGACATATCAACTATGATTCAGTCTATGATAGGTTATACTCTTCCAGATGCTTATGAAATTGGTATAAAAGCTGAAAACTACCTTATTCAAGCTGGAAAATTAGCACCAAGGCCTTCAATGCCTTTTTTTGCAGGTTTGGCACCTATCCCACAACCTATCACGATTATAGAAATTGTTGTTGCAGCCCCATTAGATGACATGTTTAAGGATTTACAGACTATGGGAAACAAATTGAATTCAATTGAGAATAGACTTTCATTACCTAGCAGACCTTATCAAGCCCCTTATTAGCAAAACCAGCAAAATAGGCAACATTACCAGCAAAATCTGAATTATACGCAGCCTTATCCACAAATACAGTTTGATCCAAAGGCTCCTACCCCATCTAACGCTTTAGTCCTTGTTAATATGGCTACTGAAGAATGGTGTCAACCTTGTAATCAACCTCATTCAATTGTAAGTTGCCCAAATACTTTTCTGAACATAAGTCTTGTTGCACAACCTCAATCTGAGACATTTTTCATGCCTCAAATGGAGGGTGGGAAGCAAGATAATCAGGTTCAAAAGGCACCTAAATAGAACTTGGTCAGTTTTAGTGAGGACGATTTCATTTCAGTTACTACTAGGGCTTAAGAAAAAGATGTAGAAAGTAAAAAGCAGCAAAACAGGCTTGTTCTACTTACTGATACTGAAAAAACAACTACATGTCCAAAACCAGCTAACAATGTTGTTGTTCCTCAAAAAATAGAAAGTGTTTCACCTGGTAAAGAGCATAAAAAACAGCTACATCCTGACCCAAGAAGGTAAATTGTAGAATTTGTTTCTAATACTGTTGCTTCTTTTAACATTATTGATGTAATGAAGAAAAATAATGTTAACATCTTAATGTGGGATGCTCTAATTATTCCATGAAAACAATATTTACTTTCTCATGAACTTCCTAAGCTGTAGATTTCTTCTAAAAACAACAAAAAAAGAAGTTCAGAAAATAGATATGGTCCTTGGAACAGTAGATGAAAACCACGTTAAAGAAGTTAAATGGATGGTTCAAAAAGTTTTAAATTATCATGACATCAAAAATCCACCACCATTCTATTTGTCACTAATTATTGTAGAAAATATTGTTCAGAAACTGTATTATGGAAAACGGTGTAAGTAGAATGGTTATGCTAAAAACAATTGTAGAAAAATTGGGTCTGTAGTATGAACCTACAAAAAAGAATTTTCTACAACTGGATGGAACTGCAACTAATACTATTGGTGTTATCTGAAATTTAGAGGTAACCTTGCATGCTTTCCCAAATGTTTCCATTTTGCAAGATGTTACCGTTGTGGATTTACCTCCTTACTTTGCTATATGCTTATCAAGAGATTTCATAGAAAAGATAGGAGGCTATCTCTCTTCAGATTGGTCCTTCTTGTTTTTCACTACACATGATGGAACCAAGGTTACCATTAATTCAGAACCGTTGGCCAGATTTCACATCGAGCCTCATGCTTCTAATGCATTAGCTAATTGTTTAGCCTTAGACCAGTCTTATTTTGATAATACATCTCATGTTTCAGCATTAGATGGTGTTTCTAACCTTTTTATGGATGAAAATACACATGTATAATATGATCATGATCCTTTGAAATAAGTTAAAGAACATCTGTTTAGTGTATATTGTTTGCATGAAGAAAACACACCCAATTCCCTTGCTGTCCAAAACAGGCAATACAACAGAAGGAAGCTTCATTTGGATGGAGCTAAGAATAAGAAAGGACAAGGAGCAGGTTTGATGCTCACTTCCCCCAAAAATGAAAGGTATTTCTCATATTTGAGTCTCTAATATTTATGCACTTGTAACGTAGTTGAATACGAAACATTAATCGATGGCTTCCTTTGGGCCAGAAAGAGAGGCATCATCATGCTATAGATTTTTTGTGATTTTGAGTTGGTTATTAATCAAGTAAGGAAATTTAGTGTTTGCAATAATCCATTAATGAAGTCTTACATACATATATTTTCAGACTTAATGGAATATTTTGAAGCTATTAATATACAGTCCATTCCTAGAACAGAAAATAAGCATGCAAATAGACTTGCAGCAATTGGTGCTAGTTTTAAAGTGCTAGAATAGATTAAAATCAATGGGATTCAGCCTCATATTAAGCTAATTTTCATGCCTTCTATACCTGATAATGATTTGAATTGGTAGGTTTTTGAAAATGATGATCAAATCTATAGGTTTTTGCAGCAAGAAGTTGAATTTTCTACAATAAATCAGGATAAATTACATCACTTATTTGGTGACTAGATTGTTCAATTAAAGACAAATAAGCTACATTGAGGTTTGGTCACATTATAAGACATTTTCAGCACTGATGATCAGTTAAGGAAAGAAAAAACTAAGATGTCAAGACATGCTGATAACTATGAAGAGATTTTAGTTGATGAAGGGAAAAATTTGTTTCTCGGAAAGGTATGTTCCTTGGCTGAAAAGCATTCATTTATTAATCTTTGCAAAGAATTTAAAGATGTTTTCACTTGGAAATACCAAGACCATAAATGGTTTGATCCCATTTTGGCACAATATACTATTGAATTACAGCCAAATTCCAAGCCAGTTAGGTTAAAAAAGAGGCATGTAAATCCCAAAATAGAGCCTCTAATGAGGAAAGAATTATCTAAATTGATTGAATAAGGTATTATCTTTCCATTTAAGCATTCAAGTTAGGTATCCAACCTTGTTCCGGTTGGGAAAAAGAATGGAGAAATCATATTATGTGTGGATTTCAAGATCTTAATAAAGCTTCATTAAAAGATCATTACCCACTCCCAAATATGGATCAAATTATAAGAACAATTTCTGGTTCAGATAGACTATCTCTTCTAGATGGTTATAGTGGATACAATCATATTCTAGTCATGAGAAGAAGATAGGTACATTAACAACTTTTACCACTAAGTGAGGTACTTATGCTTATCAAAAGAATGCCTTTTGGCCTTTCAAATGTTAGTGCAACATTTCAACGTGAAATGGACATGGATTTTCGTAGTTTGTTAAATAAATGCATCCTTGTTTATTTAGATGATGTTACTGTATTTTCAAAAAATTCAGATGAGCATCTAATACACCTAAGGCAGAACTTTTTTAGTTATGCAAATAGTTTGGATTATCATTGAATCCCAAAAATTCTATCTTTTCGGTACATCAAGGTAAATTACTTGGACATATTTTTTCTAAGCAAAGGTTCAACAATTGATCCTTTTAGAATTGAAGCCATATCACAACTATCATTTCCTCATCATAAGAAGGCATTGCAGAGTTTTTCTGGGAAAAAATCAACTTTTTTAGAATATTTGTTCCATATTTTGCAGCATTGGTTAAACCATTGACAACTATGTTAAAGAAAGAGAAGAAATTTTCTTAGACCAACCAAGGGAGAGAAAGTTTTGAAGTAATTAAAGCATCCATCTCTCAAGCTCCTACTCTTGCAAATCCAAATTTTGATAAAGATTTTACAATGTATGGACTTACAAGAGTTGAAACAATCTCAGCCATATTAACTCAGGTTAATGAATGAAAACATTGAACAGCCCAATTGATTTCTTTCGACAGAATCTTGCATGACTATGAAATAAGGGTACACTTTTCTTTAAAAATAAGTACTTTCAATAGTTAGAGGACTAAATAATTTTTCAGTACATGCTTTCAAACAAATAAAATTCATTTTCTTGTTTCTCATCCATGTGTGAAAGATTTCTTGTTAAATAAATAATTCAATGAGAAAAGAGCAAGCTAGATGATGAAGGTCATGGAGTAATGATGTTGATATTCTATGTTGTGAAGGATAGTTCAAGGTAAAGGCTTATGTGAACATCTAATTGCTGATATGGAAAAACAGACAAGATGTGGAACCAGAAGATACAAAACAACATGCTGAAATTACGTATCAACAATCAGACATCATCGTGTAGCTAGAAAATCAGCAATCAAACATCATCATGCAGCTAGAAAATAAGCAATCAAACGTCGTGGTGCAGCCAAAAAATCAGCAACCTAAACTTGCTCAAGAAGTTGAGGAATCAAGATGGATGACTAATTTAGTTAACTATTTACTACATGGCATATATCTGGAAGCTATGGGACAAGTATAAACGAAGATATTTCAGATTACATGTTATACCCTAAGTTTTTATTGATAGTGTGTTATTAAAAAATATATAAATGGAATCTTGCTGCGATTTGTTGACTATGATAAAATTCACCAATTATTATCAGAATTCCATGAAGGACTTGAAGGAGGTCATTTTTCAGCATGTACCATAGCCTTAAAATTTATAAAAGCTGGTTACTATTGGCCCAACGTATTCAAATGACTATTTCGAATGTGATTAGAAAGTGTAAGAAATGTGCTTTCTTTGTTGGAAAATAACGTTTAGCTTCACTACCCCTATGCAGCCTATTTCAGTTGATCAGCTTTTTATGCAGTGGGTTCATGAATTTATTGGCATGATAAATCCACCTTCATCACAAGGACACTAAGTGGATTTTGAATGCTATAGATTACTTTACATGCTGGACTGAAGCAATAACCTTGAAAGATGCTAATGAAACTTTGATACTATCCTTTTATGAAGTTATAGTTTACATATTTGGTGTTCTAACAACTATCATTTCAGATAATGCTTTAGCATTTCTTGGTGCAAAGGTAATAGATTGGGCTGTCAAACTATAAAATTTATTTAAGTTTTGACATCTAATTATTACCCACAAGGTAATGGGTTACCTGTAAAGTACTAACAAGAATATTTTAAGGATCATTAGAAGAACACTCAAAGATAACCAAAGAGCTTGGCATCTAATGTTGAATTCAGCACTTTGGGCTGATAGAGTGACTCCTAAAATATTAGTTGGAAATTCACCATACAGACTATCATTTATGGAAGAGAAGTAAGAATGCCTATTTTAGTTAAATTACCTAGCATTAGATTTGCTGCATCAAATGGAGCTTGGCTTAAGAATTAACCATTGCAGGTTCGTTATGTAGAATTAATGGAATTACAAGAGCTAAGAGATCAAGCCCATGTAAATATAGAAAAGAATCAGAAACAAATGAAGAAGACTTTTGATAAGAAATCCAAATTCATAATCTTCAATGAAGGAGACATTGTGTTAAAGTGGGATGTTGATCGTGTAAAGTTAGGAAGACACATGAAGTTCAATACAATCTGGAGTGGTCCTTACATGATTTCAGCATGTAAAGAACACAATACTTTTCATCTTTCAAGGCTTAATGGAGACGAACTTTCCATTCCTGTGAATGGTATGTTTCTCAAACGCTATTATTGAAAATCCTACAGTGTCTATTTAGAGTAAAATTACCCTTCAATAAGTGCAGTTCCTACACATTGCAGTGTTTTTCAATTCAATAAGTGCATTCATGCACGTGATCTGGTTTACCAGTTCCTTTCCTAGTTTTAGCTTGTTTTGGAAGGTTTGACCTTCAAAGGCAGATTTTGGTTACAGGCTTTAGACTCCATGCCCAATGGACAAGAGCAAGGCACTGGTTTACTAGCTAGTAGACAACTTTCCCTGTAGGATCGCTAGAAATGTTGATAATTTTTTTACTTGTGCAAAAATGGGCAACTCGAAACTTCGTTATGATGGATGGCATTGGTGAGGTGAACCTAAGCTAGGGGAGTTTCTTTTTGGCAATATTATTTTTGCTAAATTAATTAATGATTACACTAAATATACAACTATGTGTTTTCTTACAAAACGTAATAGATCACATAGTCTACAACTTCGTGACTATCTTTAGCAAAAAAAACAAATCCCCGAAGGACAACTGTGTTGTCTTGGTGAAGACATTAAATTGCAGAATAGGTGAAGTGTAAATTTTTGGAACAACAATCATAATTGCAGATTGAAGCAATCAAATTTCATTACTGGATGTTACATGTGTTCTTTAATTCTCTTTCCTTCATGATTAAGACATTCAATTATATTATTGGGTTGTTTAGTTGATCATACAATCCATGCAAGAAGATGAAATGTAGAAAGAAGTATACAACTCAATTTCAGAATTCAATGTTTTATTCATAAGGAATTTCAAATGTTCCCACACAAGCCATGGGATGTAACTAACAATTAAATTACAACTACTGAAGAAAGAGGTACACATGCATAAAATAGAAAATAGAGGAGTATGAATGAACTCAACATTGCCTTGGGGGTTCTTATTCAATTGAAAAATCTCTATCTCAAGATTTGTTCCTTCATCATCTCAATTTCTTAAAGCAATGTACCTGAAAGGAAGTAAAGAGATAACTATCAGTTACGAGCTTAGGGTTAATCCATATTCCTATACTATTCTAATTCATGCAGATGAATCTCTTAACAACAAGAGATATAAATTACATGAAGATAAAATGCATTACTGATAGAAGTACTTTTCTGTAACAATGTACATGATTTACTCACTCAGAAAGAAGGAGAGAGAGAAGAAAATAAAAAACCATGGACATAAGAGAGGCCAAAAAGCCTAAATATTTTCTAACTATTTTCTCAAGTGTGTAGGTACAGGTTGCAGTCAGGAAGAAATGAATCATGTCTTATAGTCCTCACTGTAGATAAAAATTGCAGAGTTCAATGAATTCTATCCTATGATACATGAAGAAAATAAGTCACAAGTACATACTGAAGAGAAGGAAGAATGCAACTCAAAGTTCAGCAGCTATTCTAAGAAATGGAAGAAGCTACAATACCGAATAGAGAAGAGACTTGCAAATGAAATTTTATACAGAAGCTGTTATAAAGGACATGATGACATTTACAGCTCACAATCAAAGCTAAAAGTTCAAAGTAAAGTTGTAAAGAGGCCTTTAAAGGGATCTTTCAGAATTCAATAAAACAAGGAAAGAACCTTCTTCAAAATTTATGAGTACAAATTCAACAAAAGTAAATGAGGAATCGTGCACTCTTCAGAAGTCAGGTGTTGTCATAGTAGAAAGATTCATAACTTGTAGTTAAATGAAGTGATAAAGATATAGTATCTAGTTAATCATTCCAGGCTACAAACCTTCAAAAATTTAACTCAGGAAAGTGCTTCCAGTTTCAATGCACAAGTGAATGCAATATCACATCAACAAATACTTTCATAGAAGTTACAAATTTCCTTAAAGAGTATTTGAGTATCATGACTAAATGGGATAGAAAATCCTCAAGCCTACATAAGAGGATGTTTCCTCCTTTACAAAACCAATATCAAGTTTTAAAAAATCAACCAGAAATGCATTCACCTCAATTCAAGATACTAAATCATTAGAGAGAATATTAAAAGATCATCAAAGTGCTTCTAAAGGATAACAAATGCATCATGTTGCAGGTTAGAGAGAAAATAACAACCTTCAGTTACAAGGTTTTCTCATATTTGATTAACAAAAAAGACTAGCCGAGGGAAGAATCAATTTGTATCAGAAACAAATTTACAACTCAGAGTAGAAAAGAAAAGTTTTTCAGATTTCAGATCATTTAAACAACCCATAGTTTCTCAGAAAAGTAAAGGATCTAGAAGGAGTCAAGAATCAAAAGTAGTTCATAGTGATCAGAATGATGAAGCGAAATATAATTTATGCAACAAAATTAATTTCTTGGGTAGAAGAGTGCTTTTACAAGTACAAACATAGATTCAAGTAGTGCATCTTTCATGAAGGAAAATTGAATGCATACAGGATCAGATGATATACTAACTCGGGAAACAATAACGAGAGCTTCCACGTCAACAAAAATCATTGGTCAAATCACAAGGTTTATAACAAATGAAATAGATCTTATTTATTATGAGTAACATGTCTTCAAAGAAATAAAGGAGCACAAAAAAAATCAAACTGAAGCATATCACTATTCATCTTTGAACTCAGGAAAAAATAATGAGATCTTCAACATCAACAATAATCATTGGTAAAATCACAAGGTTTATATAAAATAAAATTGATTTTATTTGTTCTAATCAGCATGTCTTCAAAGAAATAAAGGATCACAAAAAAATCAAACTGAAGAAGATCACTATTCATCTTTGAACTCAAGAAATTACAACTCTCAGCCATCAAAATAGAGCAATTTTAAATTTTCATCTTTCCGTTATTAAGAAAGATTCTGCATAAGGATTAATGACAAAGTAATGCAAATCTAGACAAAGGCATTGCTAAGTTTCACGTAAGTTCAATAAAGAAGCATGCTTCAATAATCAACAATGAAATAACAAGGTAAAGTTTCACTTGTGATGATGAGAAGAAATTAAAAAGCTTCAGGTATAGGAAGTTCAACCAAACAACATTATCAAACTGAATCACAGTTCAAACAAGTTATTTACTCATTATTGTACATCAGTCATCCAGAGGATAATTTAGTATACATGATCAATTGTACAAATCTCAAGATGGATTCATCAATAAATTTAGATGTTTATAGGAAGCAATTTTCTAATCAAAAGAAAATAGATCGGTATCAGAGTAGTGTAATAAATCTCAAGCTCAGAGGAATAATTTATGGGATAAATAGAATCAGAGCATAGTTATCTACATAGAGTAACAATTTCATTCAAGATGATCTACAAATGCAAGTGAGTAGAGCTACGACTTAAAGGATAAGATCAAATAAGTTTTAGATTTGGAGAAAAGAAGAGATATAATGTTCAAGAACCTGCAATAGAACATGTTTTAAATATGTGAATTAACTACAAGAATTTCAAGTCATATCAGTAGCAAAGCAAAAATCTTCCATTTCAGTTTTCCATATTACAAAGGAGATTTTATCTTGCCAGATTACAAGATATAACAAGTTACCAAAGCAAGAATAGGACAACAACAACACCAACTAAATGCAGTGTAGATTTTCTCATTAAAACCTGAAACATAGAAGGAAAATATTATAATGGCCGAGTTGTTAAAAAAAAGACACAGTGGAATATGAACCCAAGTTTGCAAATATCAACCACAGAACAAATCAAGATAGTAGTACGCATAAACCCTATCAGCCATGAAAACCATAAAAAAATCATGAGCATTTATTTGAGGAAACACATAAATTTCAGGGCAAAAAATAAAAAGTACAAGAAATTTTCATCATTCTTTCAAAGAAACTAGAGCAAAGCAAGCAAAGAACGGCCTAGAGTCTCATGGTCGTTAATTTTTTCTACATTTTAATGAAGTACCCAGTGATAGAAATGGACTTACTAGTTCAAATAGATTGAAGGCCATGAAACCATTATTACAACCTCAAATATACAGACATCCAAGATGATTTTCGAGCTCGTGAGCTAATCAAGCACAAAAGATCACAAAACCCACAAACATTTTCTAAATATTCAGTATCAAATCTAGGAAAAAGTGAAACAAATGGAGGCATACAGGTGCAAAAACTATACTAGCTCACCTTCAACCATTCATGTTGGCCATTCAAAGCAATACCAAAAACCAGAGCTCGAGAAACTCAAGAAATTCCTTGCATATGGCTTGAGATCAAAATGAGTGCAGTCTAAGGCTCTGTAGAATGAATAACAAAATGAAGATTTCCCAAGATCATACTTGGAATGGAGGAAGAAGAAAAGAGTGCATTCAAAGGTGCGGAAGGATCGGGAAGGAGTCACACACAAAGGATAGAGAAAAATTCAGTACTTAGTCGTTTTTACGATTGCGGGCTATTTTTCGAGATAGCGTGAAGAGCACACAAACTGGGTAAATAATTGCACAACATGTATAGGCTATTTTGGAAGAGCATATAATAAGCACTTTGCATGGGTTCGGGATATTAATAGGATTATTACTACCAGTCAAATGTGAGAGATCTATCATTGGCATTCTTGTATGTGCGACTATTATTGTAAAGGTGTATGGATATTTTCAGCATGTGACCTATTTTGGGATTAGGTAAGCGGTGAAGGACAAGTCACCACCCTTATATATATATTTATAATTATGTAGCTAGGGATCAATAGTCCTATATAGCTATATGCAGAGTTAGGATGCCATATCTGATGTGCGCATGAAATCGTGCTACTTTTTATTGTAAGAAGCTTCAGTGTGTTATTGTGTTTAATATAATGTAAGGTATTGATTGAATCAAAGTTTTAACCATGGTTGTAATCCGTTATTATATGGATGATTCCATTATGGTTATTGTTTGATTCATGGTTCTTTAAGATCTAGATCTAGAATATACTTTGTGGAATGTCTATGCCATTTATGAATATGTATGCATTAACTTTTCATCATGATCCCATCTTTCACGAGCAACCCTAAAGAGGGTCCTGGTACCTTTGCGTGTTTTGGGTCAGTACTCAGTCTAGGCTGAGTGATGTGCCAACCCGTTTGGGGTTATTATTGGTGAGTTATAAGATGCATCAATTGTCTAGAAAGGTCTCTAATTTATGCTCCTGAGTAGTATAAATGAAAAAAATTGAGTGTCTTTATTTATCACACTTTTGGAAGCCACCACCTATAGACCAAGGTCTAGGTCTATAGATTATAGCGTGCATGTAGATTCATTGTCATTATCCATGCAAGTGAAAAAAAACCTCAAGCCCTAAAAACTGATTAGTCTCGCCCGTCAAAGAATAGATGTCATACTTGTATTCACTAGTATTCTTACTAAAAATAGTAATGACAAGGCTTAACACATTTTTGTCATGCAAGATCATTGTTCATTACGCTGATATCATAATATGTATATCTAAGATATTAATAATTATATCCAAAATTTGTAGTACCTTTTCCCTTTGTATTGGGGATAAACAATAGGGCCATCCAAGGATGTACAATGCTTGGGAATATAGTGTAAAATACATAAACATAATATTTCTAATCCTGACAGCTCTCTCTTGTAAGATCCCATTATGTCCTGTTGACAATTTTTGCACTTGTGTAAAAATGGGCAGCTTGAAACTTCGTTATGATGGATGGTATTGATGAAGTGGACCTAACTATGGGAATGCATTATAGCTTTATCATGTTTTTAGTTGTAGTAATTGATTAGATACATGTAATTTGCAACTATGTGTGCTGTTACAAAATGTAACACCTCACATAGACTTCCATTCCATTTTCACCTTCAGTAAGGAATCAAAAAATCCCCGAAGGACTAATGCACTACCTTGATGAAGGCGGGAATCATAGTTTAGGTGAGATGCTAAATTTGAGAATAAGAAATAGAGTTGTAGTTTACAAGAAAGAGATTTCATTACGCAGAAACCCTATTAGCCATGAAAACCATAAAAACTTCATGGTCGTTCATTTGAGGAAACACATCAATTTCAGGGCATAAAATAACAAGTACAAGAAATCTTCATCATTCTTTCAAATAAACTAGAGAAAAGAAAGCAAAGAACGGCCTAGAGTCTCATGGTCGTTAATTATTTCTACATTTTTATGAAGTACCCAGTGATAGAAATGGACTTACTAGTTCAAATAGCTTGAAGTCCATGAAACCCTTATTGCAGCCTGAAAGATACAGACATCTGGGATGATTTTAGAGCTCATGAGTTAATCAAGCACAAAATATCGCAAAACCCACAAACCTTTTCTAAATATTCAGTATTAGATTTGGGAAAAAGTTATAAAAATGGAGGCATACAAGTGCAAAAACCGGACTAGCTCACCTTTATCGATTTATGTCGGCCATTCAAAGTAATAGCAACAACCAGAGCTTGAGAAACTTAAGAAATTCCTTGCATATGGCTCAAGATCAAAATGAGTACAGTCTAAGGCTCTAGAGAATGAAGAAAAAAATGAAGATTACCCAAGATCGTACCTAGAAAGGTCACAATAAAGCTTGGAAGATACAGATCTCGACATAACACTGAAGATGGAGGCCGAATACGTCTAACCAGATCTCTAATGGTGGCCATCCCTATCGAATCTAGCGCAAATCTTGAAAGAAGCAAAATGGAAAGAATGACAAGTGTTCAATTCATATATATATATATATATATATGTAGAGATCTAAAAACAATGATACCCGTAACCACCTCCACAAGAATGCTCAGAAGCTCAATAAAAACAAAAGTACAGATATTCAGAGCTTCATAAAACCAATTTATAGAGGAAAAATGAGCTTGAGATGATCAACAATGGCAGTGTGGAGAAAATTCGCTAGGGCTTTGCCCTCCAAAATGAGCATGAATGTGAAATGATCAAGTTTAGGTTACAAATAAATTGCTTGAAAACCAACCACGGTGTTGTCAAAGATTAACTAGATTTTAAGATCAACGGTTCTAGACCATCAAATTACCAAGATCAAGAGGCCGAGAATCAGTCACAGGACCAATAAAACCACAATCAATGCAACCTATGTACTCAAATAAATCAATGACTCAAATGATCATAGTGCAAGATCCAACGATGCACAACGAAGACCCAAGCTAACCACCAAGTAATCACCAACAGTCCAGATCAAAAATAGTACACAGATTGACGACCAACAACCAGTTTTTCTTTATCAATACAAATTCATAGTTATAATGAACCTTACAATGGTTAAATCAAAGCCACTGACAAAAGAAGGGTCAAATCACCATGGAGAGGGGTCCAACCTCATCATTATCCTAAAATCATCTCCAATGACCTAAACTAAGGTATAAAACATAATTATGCTGACAACCATCATTAATCGAAAGGTGGTGATGATTATTCAAAAGCCGAAAAAACCATAGCATATGTGCCAACCACATTAAAAGGTAAAACATTGTTATGACATGCCTTATTCAGAAAAGGGGCCAACCAAGTGGGGTGGACTTATTTTAAACAATGATATATACCAATTATAAAATGCCCCATAATACATGGTCAAAATAGATGCTATATGCCAAGTTGGAATGATTACCTTAAACCCCTCAAATATACCTTAAAATTGCAAGAAAACTTTGTACATGGAAGAAAGGGAAGATTTTTGCATATGATCACTAGGTTTCAAAAGGAGATGGAAACGAATTTGACCCACACTCATGTGTTCAGGGGTTCCCCACAGTGTGGGATGTATCTTTTGCTAAGTTTCGGAGCTTAAAATATTATGCTTGCAGGAGATAGTATTGCATGTATTCACAAAAATAAAGATGTCATTATCAACATGCAAAATGGAGTATGCGCATAGATGTCGACATCAGAACCAAAGGTGGTTCCCATCAAGATGGAATACATGGATAAATTTTTACAAAGTGTTGCAAGTAAAGTATTTATTTTTTTTGCTCACAGAGGGAGCTTATCCTTTGTATGTGCATCCAAGGGAAAAAATTAAAGAGTGCCAAATTTATCACTTCATGTGGATCAAATTTGAAGGTGTCACATCAAGCACTAGAAGAAAAAGATTGCATGCACATTGGAGGAGAATTACACAACAAGAAAGGGCTATTATTAGCCAAATTATTCATCTTACTTTATTAAAATAGATCAGCCAACTGTAGTTTGACTGAAATAGATCTAACGAGACATAGTTATTCATTTCTTTCCCCTTCCTTCTCTCTATCAAATGGATTCGTGCCTGTCATGGATTTTAGGACATTGGAGGATCACTTTGTTACTCTTCTTAATTTTGTTATTAAACTGGTGAATAACGATTCCAAGAACTCCATAATATTTCTAATGCCCAAATTTCATACCTTGAAGGTGTCGATTTCACTCGATGGGGAGCATCAACATCTTGAGGAAGCCATGAAAGAAAAATCTTACAAAACCATTTTGAAACAAGCTAAAAATTAAGGGTTTAGTGTTTCTGATAAAGATGTTGTTGGTCCTTCTAACTTCTTGAAATGAATTTTTGGATATATTAATATACTATCTTAGGTTGTACCACTCCGTTAGTCTTATAAATATCCCATAATGAATTTTGGATATAATTTTTTATAATGTACTATTTTAAAATTATAAATTGAAGGGAGAGGGACCATTCAACACTTATTTATCTATGTATTATCCAAAAATATTCTAATACTATGTTGCTAACTTCGAAGTTCGATGGTGCTTTAATGTTTTCTCATATATCTATTATCATTTATGAAAGACAATTTCACAACAAATTAAAATAAAGATTCCAAAATTATTTTGTAATAGTGAAGTTATGAACATGATTATATAAAATTCTATGCATCCAGATGGAAAATATTACAAATTGAAGATGGTTATCCGACAACAGAATTTATGTGGTCGGGTGACTATAAGGAACAATGCCACAATCACTTCGAAGATACATATGACCAACTATTATCTGCGAGATCTACCTTTGATTGAACTCCGACTACTTATGCGTGTGGCATGGTTAGATTATGAAGACGAATGACTATTATATGTGATATCTACCTCTAACCTCAGGAGTCAGAGCAGTGGGAGTCTTATATGGGTTGGCAATTGTGCCCAGTTTGAGATTCTAGGTAGCCGAGATATACATTCATAACTATAGAATTTATATTGTAAAGTGTAGGTGAGCCAACCCAAAAAATTAGCTTGCATCCCAATAATTTAGGCCAAAGGGAAGGATTTGTATTACTCAATATCGCCAAATACCAATTTTTAAAACCATAATATTCATGAATTAACAGAAATTCATAGCTAAAATTTTCCCTAGTGCATGCTCACCTCACCTCACCTGCAGAGCAATAACGAAGAACTGATAATAATTGGATACTATGCTAAGGTTATAAGCTTGCCCAAATATCTATGCATAATTCTACTATAGTGATTCCTTCTTCAATGGAAATATTTTCTCATACACAAATTCCTTCTTAATGGAAATGTGCACGTATATAATATGGAAAAATTACTAGGATAATGGTGAATTTCTAATGAGTACAATCACTAGATGCAACCACTTTAATTTAACTTTAAAAAGATTTACAATCCACAATTTTGTTATTGAATTTATTGCAACGTGTAAGCTACAACTGGGGTCCACAATAAGCTACTCCATGGTCTGTATTATACATACTCCTCCCTTACGTTTTGTAATAGAACACATTCTATGATGAAAAGTGACAAGATATACTTGCACTTCAATTGACAATAATAAGCTAAGTAAATACACAATAAATATTTCATTTAGAAACAATGTTTAAAGAAATATTTTGTGTTCAATGAAGGACTTCAAGTCATATCTCTTATCTAGCTTAACTATTTTCCTTCGTGTTGTACTTTTGCGTAAATAAGACATTGTTCCTCCTCCTCAATTATAACATTTATTTTTCCATACATGGAACATACAATATTTTATAAACTTAGTTCTTGTTATTGATAGCTTCACTGTAAAGTAATCCCTTATTTCCAAGATATTTATCGTGACCTATATGAAAAAAGGGCCCTATAATTTGCATTGTCATTTCATCACCAAAATACAACTACTATACAATGACTTTTTATCTGCCACATTGTTTACAACTCATATGCAATTAATATGATAACACTGATGTTTTTGTCTCTACTTAGTTAAATCATATGTTTGGAGCATAATAACTGCATAGAGAAGCATAAAGTAAGGTAAAGATGAGAAAACAACATATGCATACAAGGAAATAAGGTCATTAATAGGGAGAAAGATAAGTGCTAACTCCATCCAAACATTTTTCTTTTAACTCCATCCAAACAGATATGTCATAAAGAGGGAGAAAGACTTGGGAATGTGAGATCAACGTTTTTCTTTTAACTGCATCCAAACATTCATAAAGATTCTCCACACATGCACAGTCCCGCTTCCTAGTCCAGATTTTGTGAACCACATTATTACGGATAGATCAAAACCTTTCATTTCACTCGCATCGTTTTTTGAAAGATTGCTTTCCTGATATGTCGATCAATCCCACTCAATTAACACAAAGTCAAGTCTTACATTTGGACCTAACCTTAAGCGAATTGATATAAGACAACTGTGATTCGCGTGCTCCTCAAATGGAAAACGACGTAGTGGAATGATATTTGTTTTATTCCGAAACAAAAAAGATGATCCCGACTCCCCCCACTTTGTTGTGGAAATTACGATGTAAGCTAGAAAACTACTGCACCGTTGTAGTTTTTTTTGCGAGTGGTTTTGATCAACTTGTGAGGAGTCTTTGAAGAAAAGATCGTATGAATAAGATTAGCACTAACGAGTTGAGCTCCTTTGGTTTTGATCAACGTGCGAGGCAAGCAATCTACTCATTGCGGTGAAAATGTGGCATTTAAGGTCTAGGAAGTAGTAGTCACATGTTGATGACGAGTACATGTGAATGATTTTTCAATTTTAAAGCTATAAACTAGCAATCACTCCAAAGTGATTCAATGGAGATGTCGACTCGAGGTGTCGAAAGTAGGGAAGTTAAAGGAGTGAATGTGAAACATTATAAACGGAAGAGGGGTAACGATGGTATGTAATAAATGTCGGAAGGAATGAAGATGAACTCCTTCTTTGTTCTGAAAAGTCACAAATAGACCACATGTCAATTTTGTGATCTGTGCAAAAGAAAAAGTGCCATATATACAACTTTGAAGCAATTTACTTTGCAAGTCACTCTAATAGTACACTTATATCATTTGACAAAGGGAGATGGCCATCAAATCTAACCTATGATATTATTACCCATGGTGCTCGAAATTGGAATTTTTTTTCCAAAAAGTTAAGAATATGAGCCCATTGAATTGAATTGTCTGTTGTTTAGATGGTGTTCAAGTCACCTAGAAATTTGATTTGTTCTATGCTTGCACCGTGTACAGATTTGGCAGAAATGGAAGATGAAATCGACGATCTAACTGACATTCTTATCAAAAAATTCATGCTCAAATGTGCTTTCGAAAACAAATTTCTTTCAAATAGTATCAGAAATGCTCCAAAGAAACATCTACAATACCGCTTCTTAAGGTAATAAGAGTTTTAACAATTGTAATTTATTAAAAAATAATATGATTTATCAATAGATTTTAATAAACAAATATTAACATAGTTATTTTAATACTCCTCCATTATATTAACCCGATTCATTTTCTAAAATCATTTTCCATGTTGGCTTACTATTGACCTGGTTGCTCATAAATTCTCCTCTCTAGCTCAAATCTTGGAAACTAATAACATCAACGTACAATTTTACACAAACTATATTTGAATATAATTATTTAGATAATTTGATTAAACATTTTGCATATGAAAAATATTTATTATATTTATATGCTCTCTTTATAGTTGTTTGTTTTGTTTCTATCAGTTATAAGTTGTTCTTACAGTTTAACAAAACAATCCCACAAGCTAAGGATGAAGAAAATAATTTGCATTTGGTGCCTTATGGAGGAAGATTTCAATGTTTTCAGGACTTCAAGGAAAGAAATTTAAGTAGTTATAAATTTCATGGAGAATTGGTTCTATCTTGGGGATCTTGGATGTCAAGTAAAAACATGGTGTATGCAATCATGATCCAATAAAAGATAAATTGAAACATTGTGAACACAAATTTTCTTAACAACTTAGAAGTTTTTGAAATAATTAATTACCTATTACTGCATAAAATTTTGCTATATAAGAATACTATAGTGCATAAATGTTTCATGTCACTTACCTTATAGAATATCAAATACTATAATGCATAAATGTTTCATGTGATTTACCTTATAGATTTCTCTATAAATATTTACAAACAAGAAGCACAATGTGCTCACCTTATCAATGTTTTGGTTGTTATGTCTATTTAACCATATCACAAAGGTGAATCAATAGTAAAAAAACTTCAAAAAGATGAAATTTACCTTAAATGTGTGGTCATCTATTTTGTACATTAAATGTGTTGTCCTTATCTATGTGGTCCAGTGACGAATCAATGATCTCTTTATAATAATGAAGGCCATGTGTAGAATACTCCTTATAAAATTGTAATAATCAATAACACACAAAACAATAAATATCGGTTTTAATAGGAGGAAAGTCAACACATTAAAATATAAGTAAGAAAAACCAAATATGTCTTTTTTGAGGATGGTGAGAAAGTCATTAGATTGTTGACAATCTTAAAGGCTATTCCCAATTTTTTTTTGCCACTGCTGCTAGGAATCAATCTTCGGACCTCTCGATTTCAACTGGGGATTTCAAATGGGGTTTTTTCACTAGCCCACCTGGTTTTGGTCGAATGAATAAGATGAATGGTGTTGGTTTATAGGTATGATGAGGACGTAGCTGGTACAACTAGTAAATTGAAGATCCAATGGTTTTTGTCAACTTGTGAGGCAAACAATCTATTCATTTCTTAGAAAATGTGGTGTTTAATTTGTACGCAATAGCATGGTCACACGTTAATGACTAGTCGGTGAATGATTGTTCAAAGATATGTATGAATTGTGGTTGAAAAAAATGCAGTAGTAGTCACATATTGATGAGTAGTAGATGAATGATTTTTCAAAGAGACCATGTGGAAGGATTAAAAATTTGTTATCAAATGTTATTAGTAATTGCACACAAGTTGTGCAAGATACAAAGAAGATTTAAAGTTAGTTTGGAGCTTCATTTCTATTTAATAATTGGAAGATCTTTGAGAAAGTGACGTAATAAAATACAGTTAATGTTCTCAAAAGGAATTCGAGTGTTTTTGTGTTGTATGATTAACAATTGCTTGTCTTCTGTTTTGTGTTTACTTTTGTATTTTTGAGGCAATCGATTACCTAGTATTACAAATATTGATGAAACTCATTAGCATATCAAATTAGTGTGGTCCACCTACAAAGGAAGTTGGATACTAATAATGGAAGCTGTAAAATCCACAAAATTGCAAAAGAAATATTTTGCCTATGACAAAAGGATGTAATAGAGTCCAAAAGAAATATTTCATTAACACGATTAACACATTAACACCAAGGAGTGTGGGCCAATGGTAGTGGACTCTCCCATAATGATCCGGAGGACATTTTGGGACATTTGGAAGTTCCCTAAATCTCCCTAAATAATGGCCAAGAGGTAGAGAATTTCGAGATATTTCTGACAACTGGTGGAACACGGAAACGGAGCTCATACGCTCAAGTTGTGGTCAGTCAAAGTCCAAGTAGGGAAACTGGTCAATAGAGGTCAACATGTGAGTAACGCATTGACGTGGCATTTTGGCAAAAAGGCAAGAAGGTTGAAAGTTTATGTTTGATCGCCTCCGGTATTCGACGGATGAAAAAATCATGGGCCCCACTATTTGCTAGCTGGGGGCCCTCATCCAGGTTCGGCACACTCATTTATAGGAGGTCAACTTTAATGTGGTATTGTATGTTGTAAAGTTGAATTTGTGCATTAAATAATTTAATAGCTCGGGTGAGCTATTTTGATAGCTCGATGGGGTGGTCAACTCCCCACCGAGTCGAGTTGATCAGTTTATATCCATATTGTTCAGGCTTATGGCTTTATAGCCTTATTTCCTACCTTAGCATGCACATTCCCTAGCTCAGAATGGGTCAAAGTTAGCTCGAAGAGATATGATATACATTGTTAGCCGAGCCACATATTTGGTAACCAAACTACTCGAGCCACATATGTGGCAGTCCACACAAAGCCACATTTCTCCACCGATAGCCCATGAAACTCGGACGAGCTCCAAAAACTCGGCCAATGTAATTCAACAGTGGGAAAAATGCTAAACATGGCCCAAGCCATGAGTAGAGTGGCCGACATGCCTTTTTAAAAAATTCTTAGACACTTTATATTCCCACACATGTGGGATAAGAAAATAGGCCTCCCACCGAGCCACGAAGGCCACATGCACCAATGGGGGAATTTTAAATAAATGGCAGATCGTTGGTCTGCTTAAAGATTTGATGGCACAGGTCCATGTGTTTGGTGAACAGCCAATAAAGGAAGCCATGGAGAAGATTTGGATGACACTCCAAAATAAAATTTGTGCCAACCTACAGGTCCATGTGTCCGGTGGACAATAAGAGGGCAATAAGGTAAAACCATGTGGTGGCAAACAAACAAAACGGATATCAAATTCAAATCCCGCTTTATAGAAAACAAGGTAAGGGAGGATCAAACCCTTTTCGACTATCCCAAAGTAATAAGACCTCGCTAGCATGCCATAGATCTTGGTGAGCTGTAAAAAGGATCTCGTGACATTTAAACAGAGAAGGCAGAGTCTGTGCTATAGGTAGAAAAGACCTAATTGGTGAAATGCCCAATTTTGGAACACTTAGGCTCAGAACCAGCCTTTGGAGTAAATTGAAGAAGTGATCAGAATTAGGATATGAACCTAATGGTGTAGTTATTTTCCCATTTTGGAGATTCTATGATGTCATTTTAATGTTGCAAAGTTGGTAGTTATGGAATTCCAAGGGAGAGACCTTGGAAAAATAATTCAGGAAGGCGAAAGGTGTTTCCTGAGCTCTGTCAGAATCTTTCAAATGTCTGAAAGCATGTTATTGCAGGTTTTGTGATCTATTTTGTTGATTGTAAGGGTTATTGTTCATGTTTTTATGAATCTAGAGACGTATGCTTTCATGCCGAACTCCATTATCATTTCTGTGTTGTGTGGATGTTTTTTTATTGCTGTTGATGAATCTTTGAAAAGATGATATATATAAATATATATATCTCCAAAAAATGATTAGTCCCTTTAACACATGCACCACCGTATAATTTTTAACCACTATACTAAAATGTGCACCGACTCATTTCGTTGTGGATTATATATAGCTTGGAAAATTGATGTTTGGTTCCTAATTCCATGTGAACGGTGGATTTAAAAAAAATTATAACCCCATTTTTGGATCAGTTGGTCTCAGAGCTGGTTTCATGATTGCATCAATTACATTTGTATACCAGTTTATGATTGCTAATCCCATAAGTGAAAACTATTTGACTTGATCTTCTTACTTGGCAGTTTTTCAGTATTTTGGAAGATAGTTGGTTTGCAGGTTATAATGGGGAAAACATTGAAGAGGGAAAGATTGGAATTTCTTGAGATCATCAATAGGAAAATACAAGAGGAAAATGAGTTCCTGAGATGCAAGCTCTATTCCCTCGAAGATAAAGTTGATCAGTTACAAAGGGAGCTAGAATCAAAAGGTGAGATCTTGATTAGTTTGCGGTGTGGTGATGGGAAGAAGGAATTACCTTATACTTCAGATGTAGAGACCATAACAGAATGCATTATAAGTTATTCACCACGGGAATCTTCTTATTCCTCCCATTCAATTTTGGATTCAGGTAATGATATCTTTGGTTCATTTGAAAGGCATACTAGAGGAATTGGATCCAAATTGTTGTATAGGATGGGTTTTGATAGAAGAGATATTGGAAAATATAGCCAAGGCAAGGCTAACCCAATATAGGTTGAGGATCTTCCTCGTTATACAGGTTTGGTTTTTTCTTGTGTGGGAAAGGATACTAGAGAATGCTTCAAGTACACCAATGGAAGACAAGTTTCTAAAGGCAAAATGTATACCCTACTAGTCCTGTAGACAGATTCAATGCTGGAATCAGGTGCTTCCTTGTCACAGAAAGGAATCGGGAAGAGAATACAACGTAGTGGTATTGAGATTCCACCTCCACTTTCTTACCATAAGCACCATGAAATTTTTAAAACTTCTGATCCACTAATTCAGTTAAATAAGTATGGATATGATTTTTAAAAGATGTGACATGCTTTTCCCTGTACTTTTTTTGGATTGCATAACCATTCTGTGGCCAGTTACTAGAAGAGAATGACATTGATGAAGAAGTTGATGCTATTTGTTAAGAACACAACACATGGAAAAGACAAATCTCATCATGCAGAAGTGAGAAATTGTAGTAAGATTTCCTCATCCCAGAAGAAGGATATTAAGAGGATTTTTTTGCTCATTGTTAGAGGAATGGGCATTGAGTGGACAATTTTTGGATACTTCATCCATCTTACCATCAGTATAATGGCAAGCCAAAGATGGAATACAAACCTGTTGTAAAGGTAAGGGACGTTACTAATCCAACACCAGTTACAAGTTCAACCCCATATCAGGTGATACTTGCAGATGAAAGCACAATAACATGGATTGGTAAACAATTATTCAAATTTATTTTGCATATCTCTTAATTGGTTATAACATGCAATATTTGTTTGGAGTCTAGATTTGTGGGATAGAATGAGGGACAAGTTCGTCATACTCGGTATTTTTATCATATTTACATTCGGATTACTCCATTTTTATCTCCTTAATTTAACTTTGAGTTTCTGGTACAGTTGGTTACAACTCATGTTTCAGCTTGGGAGATTTATAACAATAGTGTGAAGATTTAGTGGACATGGTTGAATGTCTATTTTTTGGAAATTTGCATTTCAATATCTATTGATTTGTCAGCCATCTATGCAGATAGTTGAGCTTGCAGGTGTACACTCACATTGTCATTCTGTGTAGAGACTTTATATCTATGCAACAAAGTGGTAGATGATCACTATTGGCATCTAGGATTAGGTCAGATCTTCATTATGTGTAGAGACCTTGTAGTCGTGCAACAAGATGGTACATGGTATTCATTGTTAACATGAGACTTTGTATCATGTAGAGGAAGTAACCGTGTAATGGGGTTGAAGTCATCATTATTGAGCTCATGAGAGATTAGATCAGATCATCATTTTGTATAGAGGTTAAGGCCATGCAGTAGAATGGTAGTTGATCATCATGGACAATACATGTTTCTGGGTTTCGTCGAAGTGTAAGACCTGGAGAGGGAATAGTGGCAATATCTAATTTCATGCAGACTATATGTTGTTGAAGTGTAAGACCCCCAAAGGGTATATGTACTAGTATATTCTTCCTGTGTTGTTGAAGAGTAATACCTTAGCAAAAAAATGTGGCAGTACAAGCGTCGAGAATTGTTGAAGTGTAAGACCCCAAGAGGGAACATGTGGCAATCAAGACATCAGAAGAAGAATTGTGGGATCATAACCCATAGAGCCAGGATCGGGACCAGGTTTTTGAAGTGAGAAGAATACAGTACACCATACTAGAGCGTCCACTATAGTAGTACTTCCGATGCGACATCAAAGTGTTCATATTCAGGACATGGTGACAAAATTTCCAGTAAGCTTCTAGTGGAACAAAAGCCTTTCCCATTGGGTACGTGTGATCCAGAGGAAATTTGGGGATGTTTTGGAGTTCCCTAAATCTCCCTAAATCCTAAAAAAGAGGTAGATAATTTTGAGAGCTTTCCGATGACAGGTGGAACATGGAAAACAGAGCTCATACGCTCAAGTTATGGTCAGTCAAAGTCTAGGTTGGGAAATTGGTCAACAGAGGTCAACATACGAGTAATGCGTTGATGTGAGATTTTGGAAAAAATGAGAGAAGGTTAAAATTTCATGTTTGACCACATCTGATCTTCGACAGATGAAAAAATAGTAGGCCCCACTATTTTCTCGCTGTGGGCCCTCAGCCAGGTTCAACACACACTTTTAGAGGAGGGGTGTGTTTTCCACCTTTGTATATTGTCATTCTCTTTTATCAATATTATATACCACATATTTTTATAACTCTTCAAATGTGGTATTGTGTGTTGTAGAGTTGAATTTGTGCATTGCAGTATGTAATCATCTCAGACGAGCTATTTTGATAGTTCGATGGGGTGGTTAGCTCCTCATCGAGTCGAGTTGATCAATTTATATCCATATTGTTCGGGCTTATGGATTTATAGCCTTATTTCCTACCTTTGCATGCACAACCCCTAGCTTAGGATGGGTCGAAGTTAGCTTGATGAGTTATGATATACATTTTTAGTCGAGCCACATATGTGGTAACCAAACCGCTTGAGCCACATACGTGGCAGTCCACACAAAGCCACACGCCTCCACCGATAGCCCATGCAACTCGGGTGAGATCTAACAACTCAACCCAAACCATTTAGGCGACCATACCAACAAACCACCGCCAATGCAATTCAACGGTGGGGGAAATGCCAAATGTGGCCGAAGCCATGAGTAGACTGGTCGACACGACCTTTCAAAAAAGTCTTAGACACTTTGTATGCCCACACATGTGGGATAATAAAATAGGCCTCCCACAGAGCCACAAAGGCCATGAGTAGCAATGGGGGAATTTCAGATCGATGGCAGATCGATGGTCTGCGTGAATATTTGATGGCACAGGTCCATGTATTTGGTGAGTAGCCAATAAAGTAAGCCATGGAGAAGATTTGAACGACACTTCAAAACAAAATCTATGCTAACTTGTAGGTCCATGTGTCTGGTGGTTGATAAGAGGGCAATGAGGTTTATTTTTATCTTCACATAAAAAACCATGTGGGTACATAACCATAGGCGCTGGGTACATCTTGGGAATGGATTTCTAAACATGAGATATACCAGGGCCTAGGGATATGTACTCACTACGTACCTGAATTGTACTTGTACTAGGTATGTATCAGTCCTAGTACCACGGGTACTTGGCATTTTTGGGTAGTCTAGCCACCTATGTGCCAAATATTGCATACATGTTTGATACAAGAACTTGGGAAGAAGAACTTTTATGTTACTACTAGAAAATGAGTGCTGTTATAAATTATCATATAGGTATTTCTTATATGATCTAGTAGTAGATCCTCACACAACCATTCTTAGTATTATAACTACTTGTGCCAAGATGGGGTATTTAGAACAAGGTATAGACATCTACAAAACCATAAAGGATAAAGGAAACATGTTAGATGAAGTTGTAACCACCTTGGTAGACATAAATGAAAAATGTGGAATCATAAACAAGGCAAGTGAAATGTTTGATAGAATTCCTCAAAGGTAAAGACTGGTATAGATAATAACATTGAGTCCAGAATAGCTTATGGTTAAACCAAAATCAATTCCTCTATTGCTGGGAAATTTTTCTACGGATGTTTTAAATCTCACTATGTTTAACTAGAAGATATTATTTCCATACTGGAATCATAAACTATATACCTGCATCATTTTCCATTGTAATAATGCACAACTAAAATAAGGAATAACAACTCTAAGACTTTAAAAGTGGACTTTTTGGTTTTACTTAAATACTAGGTTAGTTACTATGAAAATTAAATATAGTTCAACGCATTGAAAATAACATACCAATAAGGATGAATAATATGAGAAAACATGAGCCATTGAACATCATATCCAACTATTCCTAATCTCACTGCAATGGCGAGAGCAACTAAAGTAGGAAGAATCATGCACACCACTCTAGAAAGCCACCCCTTAATTTTCTTAAGATGAAAGGCCACCACCAAAATATTTAGTTTGATATGGTTAATACAGAAAAAATTCTTGATATTAAAATAATAGTTATAAAACATGAAGTTGGTGCCACTGATGGATTGCAACCATACTACTACTATGAAGCAAATTCACCGTTTCATGACCATTTTGCTACTTAATTTGTTTTCTAGATATGTTCGAATGTATAATATTGATTGCAACTATTAAAAAAATCGATTTAGTTAAAAGGATTTGGAAACATTCAAGAAAATGTAATTAGTATATTTAAAGCCAAATTCCACAACTATTTAACAGAAAGCCTTAAAGATATGCGTTCTCTAAGAATGCCATGCTAACAAAATATGAAAAAATGGATTTTTTGAAAAGTTGTTAGAAATAAATAAGTTTCAAATGAAATATGTTGTTATGAAAGTGATAATATCATGACTGATTCTGTAACTTCTGAATCTATAGGAATGGATACCGTTGAACAACTTAAATGGGTGAATTGATGTTCCGAAGCCTCCTATATTATCTATATTGGTTGTAATTTAAATAAATCCTCCAATTTTCTCATTGTCAACTGATGATGGGAAATAAAAGTGTTTTATGTGATATTAATTTATATTTTCTCTTTAATTACTAAATATCTTTCTCTAGTTTCTCATTATCACAAAGTTTTGTTCCAATATCATGTTGTGCACATCTTGAAAACATCAAACAATTTATTATTTTCATAATGTGCCTAAGATTTTCACGATTACTTGTGTGCTACGTCAGTTTCAAATGATCCACTTGTTCAAATCCTTCATACATCAAACAATGTGCTCTTTTTCTCCATTCTATTATTTCTAATTAATGGGATTTTACCATTACCATATTAATCCCCTAATACTATGTCTTCAATTTTAGAAGTTCATGTTTCTCCTTTGGCTAATGTTAAATATTTTTTTCAATGAATAACTAAAAATAATATAACAAAAATATGTGTATTAAGAAGTACAACATAATTGAGAAAGAAGGAGACCTATTTTTTTGAGACCCGCACCCAAAGTAGTAAAAGAAAGCCTAGTCAAATTTGGTAAGAAGGTTTGATTATAGAAGGTATGTCAAGGTTGTAAGTATATTTTGATGATTCGAATAAAGAATTATGTTTCTTCTATGTTTAAGACTTAGATGATTCCATATCATGTCTGCTTCTTATATAAATATGAGGGTTATATGCATTTAGAAACCTCATTCATATCATTGTATGTGATAAAACATAGAATTTTGCAGGTAAAGAGGTCTGATATAGGAATTTTGAGCATGTTTCTAAGTGTATAAAACCTAGAAGGTTTTTGGAAAGGTAAGCTCCATTAATCTATTATATTTTAATAGAGTCATCCAATTACTATAAGAATTTGTAAGAAGGTGTTGGTTAATGTTTTAAGTCAATTGGAAAATCTTGTAGAGTTTGACTTGCTTTTCCCGTTTTCAGAAAACCCTATTTTTGTATACATTGTAATCATTTCCACCGTGATACCACATTGCTTCCTAAAAATAATTAGATTGATACTAGATATTGGATAATGAAAAGCAATCTAATTTATCTTAAATGAAATCAAAGACCTATGATAAGTTATAAAATTCAAGTTTTCTTCCATCTAGACCTTGTAACTTATCATAGGTCTTATTACATCATGGTTTTAAATATGTGGACCTTCTCATGCTCTTTTTTTTCATATTTAATAGATTAGATTATTTTTCCTTGTCTTATTTCTTCGTATGTACCTGTTATTCCCAAGTCTCATTGTCTTCTCTTGCTTTAGCAGGTGTGGAGTGGCTTCAGTACAATAAGGTAAGATAATATTACATTTTGGTTACACCAACAAAATATCGCAAGGGGGATATGGTGCAATGTGGTGAATTCTTGGTAGAGCCAATGAAGTATAGGGTTTAGGGAAGCCCCCAAGTTCAAAGCTCTAGCGGACGCACTAAAATAAAACTTAAAAACGTTTTTGTGAATGAAGTGAGTTTGGGAATGGAGAAGCAAGCCTACGTTTTTGTGAATCCAGAGATGTAGGCTTGCATGATGGACTTTGTTATCATTTTTGTGTTGTGTGGATGTTTTTTTATTATTATTGATTAATATTTTAAAATATGAAATCTATATCTATAAATATAATCTGCAACGAAATAAGTAGGTGCACATTTCAGTTTAGTGGTTAAAAATTATATTGCGGTGCATGTGTTAAGGGGACTAATCATTTTTGGGAGATATTGCAGGCTGGAAAATTAATGTTTGGTGCATAATTCCGTGTGAACGGTGGAGTTAAAAAAAATTATAACCCTATTTTCAGATCACATAAAAATAAAGAATGAGATGGAACCTTCCTTGACCTTTAGGTGATCCTGCAAAGAAGGAATTTGTGGCTCGTGTGCCATGAACATCAATGGTTTTAATGACATCGCCTGCCTAAAAAATATTAACTCTACCTCGACGTCCGCCACCACCATCGCCCCATTTCCGCACACATTTGTGGTTAAGGACCTCATTTTCGACATGACTAATTTGTATAACTAGTACAAGGGCATCGATCCCTGGCTCAAGTGAAAGATTCCTGCCCCGCCTGGGATGAACAGGAAATAGAAAGAGATTCTACAGAGAAAAAAGGATCGCACTAAGCTTGATGGAATATATGATTGTATTCTCTGTGCATGTTGTAGCACTTCCAATCTCATTTATTGGTGGAACCCCGAGAAGTAACTTGGTCCTGCCACTCTCCTCCAGGTCAACATGTCGGCTCTATTTTCATTTTTCCTTTAAAATGTAGCTATTTGAAAAAAATCATTAGGTATTTATCTCAAGGCACTTTTCTTGAATAGTTCATATTATTTCACCTATTCAAGAGTTTCACATTGATTAATAACTCAATCACCTTATCTGTAAATTTGTCAATGTTTGATAATGGATGGCCTCAATCTAGCGTGTGTGGATGAGTATGTATGATATGAGGTTCGTTTATAAATTCCCCCTCAGAAGTCTATAATGAACCATATAACAAGAGTTCATCATTGAGAAATGGTTTGAATTGTGTGTGCCAGATAGATATATTAACGAAGAGTAAAGCGTAGCGAGTTTGAATGTGGTGAGGCTCATGGATGTAGTATTCCCTCAATAGTCAAGTGTGAACCTTAACATGCTAGTACATCATAGGCTAATGACGATACAATATGTGTGTATCAAAATGAGAAAGACTAAATGTAAAGTATGAAGTGTGATAGTAGAAAGGAGAGACACTCAAGAATGCTAGGAGAGGGAAAGATAAGCACGATTCCCCCAAACATACTATGATGAATTTTCTATCTGATAAAAGTGAAGGGTAAGTGTTCTCCACCCGATGCTTAGAGAGATAAAGGAGTGCGACCATGCTTAAAGATCAGCGGTGTATGAGAAAGATGATGTATCAATGAATGTAACCTATGTACACGAGACCTAGAAGGTGGTGAAGACCTATGTGAAAGAGACCATAGAGGTGATGTGCACCTATGTAAATGATACCATAGAGGTGATGTGCACCTATGTGAAGAAGACTGAAAAGGTGATGTGTACCTATGTAAAGGAGCATTTCGCGTGGTGGACCTAGGCCAATGAAATGGACTAGTGGAGTGGGGTTACCAAGTATGTCGAGTGCAAGTAGGAAAGCTAGGAGGAGAGCATGCCTTATATTTGAGAGGTACAAGGGACCTAGATGCTCTAGCAATTGTAATGACAAGTTCGAGAGGAGGCTGCGGCAAAGGTTTACATGAAAAAATACTCTTGATGGTGATAACTTGTCATGAATGAAATTTAGAAATAGGTGATGCATGAAAATGATATCATGAGCGGCACGAAGCCAAGGAATACCTAAGAGCATGTCACATCCTTTGATTAAAGGTTCCATAAGGAATGACATGATCATGATGAGAATCCCAATGGTAATTGAAAGGCTGACATAACTTTAAGATTTGGGAACTAGATATGAAATATGAGAGAGTGTATAGTTGATAGCGACAAGAGTTGTAATAGAGCACACATTCATATGAATTGATGGATTGACCATTGTATTATTGATAGTATGAGATCCAATAGAAGCATTGATATGTAACATGTTAGAATAGAATGCCACATGATAATCATGAGTAGAGAATTTAATGAGTGGTGGAGATGCATCAATGTGAGCAACTAAGAAATCAACATCCCCCGATGAGGGATGTGACACTACACAAAATGCATGATTGGCTGAAGAATCAACTGCTTGTTTGTTATGGTTAGGAAGAGGATCATTGAATATTTTGAGCTTTTTGTTCTCATTGACCGACGTAGATGCTGAAGGTTCAAGAAACTTGATTACATTGTTATCTAAGAGATCTTGAATAAGATGTAGGATTTTGAAACATTGATCAGTATAATTCCCAACGCATCGATGATAGTCACATCTAAATTTTTTCATTATAATTACGGCCCTTGGGGAAAGATGGATCCAGATTAAGTGGAGGTGGAAGCGTAATAATATTGCTTTCAATAAGTTGTGGTAATATGATGCCCGAAGCACAAGGAAATTTTGTAAATGTACACTTTGGAGGTTTCCATTGAAGCTTTTTACAAGTAAAGACAACATTAACAAAACATTTTTCTTCATTAGGATTAACAGATGGATTGAAAGTTGATTTAATTTTAAATCGATTAAAACATGAAGCCTGATCATGATTATTAAGCTTTCCCATAGTAAATAATTTGATTTCTCATAACTAATATTATGGCATAGCTGATCAAATGATGGAGAATTCTCAAATATGACGCTCGCTTGCAATGGATATAAAAGACTTTGGATAAATAGATATTGAAGTTCACAGTCCGTGAGTATATTAGAACATCTTAGCTAAGTTGTTCTTATATAATAATACATATTCCGCTAGATGCTCATTGGATCCTTGTTTGACTTGTGCCAATGAGCATAGGAGATCTTAGAGCCGATATTGATTGAAAATTGCATAAGAAAAAAATCGGCTAATTGCATAAATTATGTTACTAAAAATGAACAGGTAGATCGTAGAACCAAAATTTCGTAGAACCAACACATTGCATAGTCTTAAAGATTTCTATGAAAAATATTTACTAGTAAAGTATGATCATCCACATAATTAGACATGCCACATGAAATTCTCGAATATACTCTTGAGGATCACCATGGCCATTAAAGGTGGGTAACTTAGTGGTGACAAATTTGGAGGAAGTTGATAAGAGGAAATGGCAGGGTGTAAAGGGAGTGTGAAGAAGTAGAGTGGAGTCAAGAGATGGAGATGCACAAGAAGTAACTTTTTGAAGTTTCCAAATTTGAGTCTGTAAATCTTGATATAAAGAAGTTAAATTAGAAGTGTTTGAAGAAGATCCAGGCTATGCAGTAGAATCATTAGGTTGAGTAATAAGAGCAGTAACAATGGGACAAATGGAGGTAGGAACATATACATAAATATCAGAAGTAAGTGGTAGGGTGGTAATTATTAGGTTGAGTAACAATGTGAATGAATGTGGTAGTGGAAGGAAGAATACTAAGCTCACCTAGATTGGTGGCCTCCTCATGAGTAGTGAATAAGAGAAGATCTAGATCTTGTAGATGTCCAGTGAGATGAGCATTAAGATAATTAAGGTCTTCATCATTAAAACTTATGACCATGATAAAAAAGATGATAAAATACCTGAAAGGAAGATTGGGTTTCAGTGTGGGGTTCACCAAATGATTTAAAAAATATTGGATTTATAAAACCCTAGATATTTAAGAGTCACATATGAAAAAATAACACGCTAAAGTATATATTGACCCAAGAAATAAGCTATATAAAATAAAAAGGTGCAAGGGAGGGATTAAAAGACTTAGTTGATGTCGTAATTGATTCCAAAGTATGTTGGATTGGAAGATTGATGAAAAGGAGGAGGAAACTGTCACAACTGTAACAGACGAAATTTTGGAACTATCAGAATAAGCTAGACCAGGGTGCCTGGGCTAGGTTAAGGGCTCCTAGGTGTTGTAATCCTCTGCTAGGCACCAGTGATTGCGAAAAAATAGTCAAAAAATGAATTTTTTGGTGTTGTACCCAGTGTTGCTAACTGTCATTATAGGTCCTATGTGTGTTACACTATATTCACAAATTTGTCTATAACCTGTAAAACAATGATCTCTTGTAAAAAAACCGTAAAAAAAAAATCCTACAAAGAAAAGATGCAAAATAGGGAGAGGAAATGACCCCGGTAGTATCTGACAGAGTGAAATTACGACTGAGCATTGCACCCACACCTCAGACTCCATGTGCGTTTCTTTTATGTGTGTGTGTGTGAAATAATGATTCCCTAGTAGGATCTGTGCAAGATGTAGTTGATAATGAGAAATAGCTAGATATAATAATGCAAATAGATGTGTGGATGCCAAAATGAACTTTCCCTCCTATGAAGTGTATGCAGAAAATGCAGTCGCTTGTTCCTTGAATGAATGCTAGATGGATTCCTTGATGCTCTTAGAATGCCTTTGGATGGGTAAAACCTTAGGTGGTTATAGTAGATGCTTAGAGTTTGGTGTATATTATTATGGTCACATAGATTTGGATTTATATGATTCCTTTTTTGAAATTCGTATTGCCAACTAAAAGGTCGACCCCAGAAGAGAACAAGATGCCTAAAAGATAAAAGATCCTCCAAAAGATGGATTGAAATTGAAAGTTGATTTACTCTTAAAACGATTAGAACATGAAGCCTGGTTATGATATTTAAGCTTTTTCCCATAGTCAATAATTTGATTTCACATAACTTAAGAGCATGTCATAGCTGATCAAATGATGGAGAAGTCTCGAAGATGATGCTCTCTTGAAATGGAGATTAAAATACTTTTGACAAATAGATCTTGAAGTTCAGAGTCCGCAAAGTACATTAAAAATCTTAGATACGTTATTATTATATAGTAAGACATAGTCTACTAAATGCTCATTGATCCTTTTTGACTTGTGCTAATTTAGCATAGGAGATCTTAGAGCTGATATTGATTGAAAAATGCACAAGTCAAAAAAATCGGCTAAATGCATAAATAATGTTATCAAATGGACAGGTAGATTGTAGAACAACCACATTGCTGAATATTTTGATAATGAGAAATAGCTAGATATAATATTGTAGATAAATGTGTGGATGCAAAAATTAACTTTCCATCCTATTAAGTGTATGTAGAAAATGTAGTACCTTGTCCCTTGAATGAATGCTACATGGATACCTTGATGCTCTTAGAATGTCTTTTGATGTACCCATAGGTGGTGATAGTAGAATGCTTAGAGTTTGGTCCATTATTATGGTCACATAACTTTGTATTTATATGATTCCCTTTTTTGAATTTTGTATTGAAAACTAAAAGGCCAACCCATAAGAAAACAAGATGCCCAAAGATAAAAGAGGCCAAAAGGGGAGAGTAATATACAAAGAGGTCGGGGCACCCAGAGGGGACGAGAGAGCGCAAGGGCGATGGTGTACGAGTCAATAAAGATAAAGAAATATAGCATAAAATATGCTGTAGGGTGTGTGAGACCAGAAAGACAAGAAAAAGAGGCCAAGGATAGTAGTCAATTACTAGTTTTCTCACTTAGGAATCATATGAATAGTAGTATGTGATTAGGACCTATAAATGTAACAAGTGCGTGATTTAGTGTCTAAAAATATTATACATAGTTGTTCCCAATAAATTACAACATTTTATAAGTATAATTACTTATGACTAATTATAATATTAGTTGTAATTATCATGTTATTGGTTAGTTACATAGAAAATAATGGTTATTCTCTCTTTAATATTGAATGATGTCAATTATATGTAAAGTGTTCCAACTCGATTTAAAATTTATTATAAGTATTTTTGTTTTGATTTTTATAACATTATGAGCTAACCCTTTTCTTTTGACCCATGAGCTATTTTTATTGCATTGTTTGATATTGTAATTAAATTAAGTTTAGTAATTTTTTTTTTAATTTATTAACCTACTTTATTTGAATATTATCCTACAAGTGCATTTTTGATATTGTTTTAAAACTGTTATTTGCATGAGGGACGGTTTTATATGGGCGGCGTGATGCTAGGGGGCGATGTTGTCCCTCCCTTGGTCCGTATTTCAGGTGGTACCAATGGTGACGGGGTCCTTTCTTAGATTGTGGATCCTCATAGATCAGATGCGAGTTTAGGAATAAGAGATGAAAAGAAGGGATCTATTGGTCGATCCTACCAATCATTTTGGATTTGGTACCTTAGGACCTATAGAGATGATGAATACAATGTTTACTAGTAAAGGTGAGATAGATTTTACACTAAGAGATTTAGAACCTATTAAAAATGGCCCAAATGTTGGATTTGGTTTGCAGCTGGGGATCCAATAAATGGAGGGGGTGCTACCTAGGTAATGGTGTTTTGAATAGCACGGAAATAACTAGACCTCTGTTAAGGGGACTATTTCATTCAAGGAGGATGTGCAAAGGAATATGGGTCCTTACATCAAAGGAAAAATGGCCTCTATGGGCTCCTCTGCTAGACAAATTTCTAAGCCTATGGATTATGCAAAATATACTCCATCAATATGCTTTGGGGAGGATGTGGTGAAATCTGAATCTTTCTACATGACAAATGGTCTGATATGTGGATTCAAAATTTTTGCCTGAGCCTACCTTCTCTTCATCCGCATGCATGGATGACCATTAATTGGAGGCCCCATCATGGAAGGTAGGGTGGACATTTATCCTAGTGCTCGTGCTTTCTTCATAGTTGTTTTCACTGAAATATGGAATATGGATTTGATTTTAGGAAGAGTTTGGGATTTTGATTCCCATTTTCTATTGATAAAACCATGGTTCCCTCTATTTAATCTAGTGTCTGATACATTCCATGTCAAGCTGTTTGTGCTTTCCACCCTTATTTCCCTTGCAATTTTAAACGGAGAGCTGTTTTACTGCTATTGGCAATACATTAGGGAATTTTTGGCTATTGATCCAAAGAATGATGATTATGAGCATACTACGTATGCTAGAATTTTGGTTGACATGGATACTACTACAGATTTCCAGCCACTATTGAACTCAAAGAACTTGAGGATATAACTTGGACACAAAATTTGAACTGTAAAGGGTTTCCCTTTAGATACAAATCTTACTTCTCCTTAGGCCATTTAAATTTTGATTGTCATATGGAGAGAAAATTTGTTAAAAATAGAAGCTCATGGGGAAGATCTCTAACCTCGGTCACTTTGGTTATTAAAAATCCATCATATTGTGATTCTGATGCTAAATCTAAGAAGTCAGTTGATCTTGATGTGGATAAGGAGGAAATACCTCTTCATCCTTAGAAGGATCCTGGTGTAAAAGGAAAATAAGAATGATGTGGATCCTTTGGTTTTGACCAAAGGATACATTAATCTCATCAAGGATGCTAAGTTTTGAGGAGCAGATTAAAGTGTTGATTCCAATCCAGAATATTGAAAATGAAAATCCAGACACGGAGAAGGATCAAAAGGTTATGAATTGGAAAAATAAAGGGACTATTTCTCCCCTTAAGATGCACTTAAGATCCAAAGGGAAGGGTTCACAAATATGCGATAGTTTTCATTTGGGATTTGTATTAGTATTATTGTTAGTTTGTTCTTTTGGTTTGTTTTGATGTGCTAGGCCGCTGGTAGAGCAATTTTTTTTGTTCCTCCTCAATGTCATATATTTGTCTTCAATTTTTGTACAGGGTAGGGCCCCTTAACCCTCATTTACCCATACTAAAAAAATATTGTTTTAAAATTTTCATAAAATTGAATTCTCAAATTTATCCTTTAGAGCCTTATTTTTGGGTGGGGTATTGGACACATAAACATTTTCCTACATCCCCAAATGGTCCCTAAATCTATACCCCTATGTGGGCGGATATGTTTACATTCCCTTTAACCTCTTTTATATTTCTGGAATGTGAAATATTTCAATTTCATGCCTCAAAGCCATTTCTTTCAAAGCTACTCGAAAACATGCCACATCGATAATGGAGATTTATTAATCATACACCACCTTTGTAACGCCCACATTTTACACACAAACAAATACATAGTAAAAAATACCAGGATTTTTTTTTTCTTTACTTACATTGCTCACTACACAACACCATAAGGGCTCCAAGTAGAGAAACTAAACACTCCAATAACATTATTATGTAAGATAATTTCTCTTTTTCCACCTACCGATTCTTAAATTCATTTCACATTCAACTACAGTTCAACCATTTAAGTTGGCCCTTTATCCCTTACGAAAATCTCCATAACTTACATAATTAATTTCCATATTTCAAATTTCATACAAAGTTCCTAATTCTCTCGTTCTTATGTAAAGGTTTGTTTCTTAAAATATGTCTAGTTGACATTTAATTTTACCCTCATTAAGCAAGGGGACCAACCAGGAAGTTGTCGAGGGAAAATAATATGATTCAAAGGAGGTGAAGGTTCAAGATTCCCTTTCCTATAAACTTCCTTCCATTAGAAGCACATTTGTGCTCGTACTATGGTTGTTTTAGTTCCAAATTTAGTTTGAGTCAATTAAGCATTTACACGTCATATTTTATTTTATTTTATTTTTAGTGGACTCTATATTGGCTCAAATGCCTAGTCCCACCAAGAACAATTTGTATCCATTCTTAACAAAAATTCAATTCTTAAATCAACCGTAAGGACTTCAAGTGAAAATTTGTTCCTAAACCATTATCATATATACTCTTGTTTCTCATCTCATTTACATTGTTTCTTAGGTATCTTATTGGCATCACTTTATAAAAAAAGAGTTATGAAAGTACTTGTCTAACATCTTTAAGAAGTACCTGATTGGAAGCATTATAACTACACATGACCACAAGTTAACCTCCTAATCAAGTACCCTGAGGTTTGGTTTAATTTCAATTTACACTCGGGGCTGTATGCCCCATTATAGATCAAATTTAGGTGTAAAAACATATTTACCCTATAAATCCTCTGTAAAAAGACCAAGGCACTATATTTTCACTTGCCAAGGTAAACATATTTAGTTGAGAGGATCTAAAGAGATCATTAACAAGAGTTTAAGTCATAGTACAACTATTTTCACTAGCTCCATTGTGTCATCTGGATCCCACAAGGAATTCCTTTCAATCTTCGTAAGACTAGGTAGTCCACTAGGATCCTAAGGAAGTGTTAGTTCTGCTTACACCAGAATTTAGTTGGACCATGTCGTTGCTAACCTGTCGGGTTTATGACAATGTCGCTAAACATACCGACTATGATGATAACTCAAAATTGGCTCTTATTTACTTAAACTAGAATGTTCCATCAAGTGCAAAGTTTAAGTTCATTCTATAGTTTCAATTTCTTCTATGGTAAGAAGGATCACACATGAAGACAAGTTATGCATGAATCTTATTCTAGGGTTGAGTGTTTCATTTAAATCTCTTTATTACATTTACAAGGTAAGAATACAACACACTAATTAATTAATCATCTATTGAACACTGGAAATGCACTACAAGATTTTAAATTCAAATTCATTTAGCATACATATCTAAATTTTACAATACAAAATTTGAGGATCAAGATAACACCCATGTGTAGAGGAACATTTCCCTTAAACCCTAACATCTAACATTTTACAGAACTTCAATTATAAACCTTTTCATACTTCACAAATGTTGAAATATACTCTACAATTTCATTTATACATATATATATATCCAAAATTTTTACCATACATAATATGAATATGAAAAATTGCACCTATGATGAAATGCCCATTTCCCAAGGTATCCCTAAAACTAACATCTTGTACATATTACCAAAATTCAGATATAAAAGTTTCTGTGACATGGAAATACATTATACATATATACATTCTACTAATGACCTATATAAATTGCAATAATAAACAATGAATTACACCACGCCTTTTCGTCATCTTTCTTGCATCCTGCAAAACCATGTGAGCATGAAATCAGTGATAATCAGCTAGAATGGAATCTACCAGATATCAACCATACTTAAGGTTTTTGGTTTCCATTTACATACTAATAATACTTTGCATTCAAAAGGAGACGGGTTAGAGACACCTATTTATTTCATTTCACTTCAATTTTTTTAAACCAAGGACACGAGAAAGAAATAGCCATAGGGAAAGAGAGAGAAACACTATTTTTCCAAAAGTTCAATTTCACACAAAAAATCACAATAGAGTTTCAAACAGTTATTTACAAGTGTCAACAAGTTTCCACTGTGGTTTGGGACAACTTACAGGTGTCCTAAAACTTTTATTTTTACATTTTCCTAGTAGTTGTTAAAACGTTCAAATTTAGTCTCAGAGGCTAATAAACCACTTTCAAACGTTGTCTTCTGTGTGAGAAAACATACCAGGGGTAAGTTTCTACGTGTCATCCTATACACCAAGGATTTACAAGAACTGGCAGGAATTCAAAACTAGCGAACGATTTATGATTGGCGACCAGTTTTGAGAGGCCATTCGTCATAATTGGCCTAGTTGCAAACAATGAAAAAGTTAGCTTGAGGGTCAAAAACCACGTCCAAAATAAACTTCCCAAAATTTCCCCCATATATGGAGAATCACTAGATTCAACAGAAATGAGACACTACCAAACCAATTTTCAAGCGGGGTGACAGGTTTTCTAGAGCCACCTGGTCGTAATTCATCTAGTTTTGACCTAGTCAAACTACGACGGAGGACCTACAAAATTCCTTTTTCCAAAGTATCAAGAATAGTGTTTTTTACTCAAACTAACGGTCCAAGGACCTTTTCTAGTAAATATACTAGTCGTTTGCGAAGGAGGAAAGTATTTCGTTGTTCAAGGTCCAACCGATGGGCTGATACGAAACCTAACTTTTTCAGTTTTAGCTAGCTTCTTGCGATTGCCAACAAAACTGGGCTAACATTCATCGCTCGAGGAGCGACGAAGAGAAGAGTAAAAACAATCGGACTGGGGTCATTCTCAAGCTTGATGTGACTCTCCTCATACAAGGAACACCTCCGGTTGCTTGGCCTTCTTTTATGGGGTTTTCAAAAGGTTGTTTAGCCAAGTCTCTCCACAGTGGTTGTTTTTCCAACCTTTGCAAGGAAGAAAAAGGTTTTGTGATGTTTAGTTGCCGAATCATCTAACTCTCGAAAATATCAGTGGACACAAGCACTAGATTTAGATACCCGAGTTGCATTATATTGAGGATATGGTGGCAACCATAGTTGATGTTCACATGGTAAACATTTTCGAAAATCACAAGGTGGGGTTTTTATTGCTTTACACTATTTTAAGTTTTGTTATTATATACAATTCTAAATTACTTAGCAGTTTAATGTTTATAATATAATTGAAACGAAGAAAAGAAACATATTATGAAAATTATAGAAGATGGAGGTAAGGAGACCATGGCTGAGGGAAATAAATCAGCCAAAGCCATTGAGCCTGATTCCACATCTCCACAATCCATTACCTCGAACTGTTGGGTGCCTCTGGAACATTCCCCTAAATTTCTTTGATTGAAAGTCTCAAGAGATTATTCTATAAAACCATTTATGAATTTATAGAAGATGAAGCATTCCATGACGCTATATTTGTCTGTCATTTCCTGAAGAACGAATCTACTTCCTTGATCCATTGTTGTTCCAGTGCACTTTTAACAATATGACCTAGTTGAAACAAAACTAGGCCGAGCTAATAAACGAGAGCTCAAGCTCTACTTATGCAAAACTCACTAAGAAAAGATGATTTAAACACAAGGTAAGAGCTCAAGAGGAGAACATAGTGCGTTGGGTTTTCATCACAGGAAGTTAAACCACATAGTCACCATGACTGAGCTAAAGACAAATTTGGGCTTTCGAGTAGAATCGAGTTCGAAACAACACGGAGAGATGAAATTCATCACAGAAAGTTGAGTATATCCCACTCTCACAAAAGGCACAAATCGAAATAAGTTACATCTCAAGTCAAGGAGATGAATACCATAAGTGAGTTCAGGTCAAGGAAGCTACGATCCAGCTGTGCAAGTGTATATCTTGAGGAAGTAAATAATGAAAAATACCCACAATAATAGGCTCTCCAAAAAGCATTAACCGAGATCTAACCGACTAAATACAACACAAATAACTCATAGAGCTAACTGAGAGTTCACAATGATAACATAGGTCGAGCTAGCATACAACATGAAATCCCAGCAAAGTAGAAATGTATGGCTCACAAGAATAAAACCATGTTAAGCTAGGTAAAGGAAAAATATGAAGCATATATAAGAAGATGCACACAACTCGTTCCCAAGAAGAAGAGAAGTGAAAAACTCCAACGCAGAAAACCATAAGGCTCGAGCATTTTTTTTTGTTTAAATGCCATCCAAGTAAAAGGCGCAGATTGGGAGGATGCAGACAAAGCTGTGGATTTTGGATTTACACCTTCCCATTATATTTGCTCAAAATTTTCTGGAATTTTGCAACAAACACATTTGTGCATATCCTACTATCATATCAGTCCATGAGGCCACATTTCTTTCAGGCATTATGCTAAACAGTTCACCTACCCTGAAAGTTCCACATTCATCATATATGTCTACATGAACATGATAAACTACAATATCTAACAAAATCCTCTATCTTTTATGTTTTGATAGACGTCCATACCATGTCCTAGAGCTCACGTTTTTTTTTACACAAGGTTAGAGTACACAACATATGTAAACTGATCAGGTTGGAGACTGGTTTGTTACACCGGAGAACTATGTGAGTGTCTCAAGAGGAACGCTATGTATTATGTACACTCCCATCCACACACCAAGAAAATCATTCCATGAGAAGCTGTATCATTATTTCATTCAGTAAAACATTGAAACAACACTGATTATTACTGATTTTACAACACGAACTTGGGTTTCCAGTGGTTAAAGCCTACGGTTAATAAAAAAAAGTGCTGAAATTATTGCGCAAGGAAAATGACAGGTATGAATGGCCGCTGAGGAGGAGTCACCCATGTGCTATGTCAAATTTCCTTCCACACGGCACCACATGGTATAACCCATCAGTATTCTTAAATATTACCTATTTCCTTAGCTCCCTTCCACCGCCATTCCCATTCTTCCCTTTATTTTTCTTTGATTTTATGTTTTTTTATTTGGCACTACAACCGGCTTTAATACGTTTTGATGTATTTACAAGAAATTTATGTCAGCAGGAAGTAATGTAGAGCTTGTGATTGGTTGATTTAAAATTATTGACTCATTTGATTTTCTTTTATTGGATGATAATTCTCACTTCGCTAGGCTTATTTTGGGGAATTCCATTCAAAATATGGGTGTGTCATACCTTCATCTCAGAATAGAACTAAAATCGTTGATCCTCATATATAGAGTTATGCAGAATATTTATAAATATTTAAATAAAACATACTTTGCATCACGTATTCATATGTATCTATATGTGGAAGCATCCCAAATTTGATAAGGACACCTCAAAACTTTAATCAAATATTTGAGAATCCTAAGCACGAGTAAGCAAGTTTAAGACACATATCTTACGTGGCGTCATCATGTTTTTTTGACTACCAACACTCGATGGACGTAAATGTATGAACTTGAGATACATGAGCAACTGAGATGGAGACATGTGGCGAGATACGATTACTAAAATGTCCACATCAATTACGACCACTATTAATACATGAAGGTGTGTAGTGTAGGGAAGAAGGATTTTAATATGTGACAACATCTTGATCAATAAGTTTTTAGCACATCACTTTTTCCAAAGGGTATGAAGCACGAGAATGCAGATGAAATTGATTGTGCCATGTTTGCGGTCAGTGACTCAGCATACAAACTTAAGGGGAAACTTAAATGCCACAATTGGATGTTTCCAAAGAACGAGTTGGATTAGACAGTCACATGCCATTAAAACTTCCTGGTTATAAATTAAAACATTAAACCTTTTACAAGCACCGTCACATGAAAAATAGAGAGCAAAGCACCAGAGATTTACGAGAAATTTATGTCTATGGGAAGTAATGTGGAGCATACGATTGATTGTTTTAAAATTAGTCACATATTTAAACTCTATATAGTTGATGGCATTTTTCACTTCACTAGGCATATTTTGGGGACTTTGATTTGAAATGTGGGTGTATTAGAACTTTATCCTAGAATAGAACCTGCATCGTTGAGCCTCATATATCAAAACAATGCATAATATTTACAAATAATTAATAAAAAATACTTTGCATCACGTATCCATACATACATATACATACATACATACATACATACATACATACATACATACATATATATATATATATATATATATATAGAGAGAGAGAGAGAGAGACATACACACACACACACACACCTCTATGTGTGTGTGTGTGTGTGTCTATATATATATATATATATATATATATATATATATATATATATATATATATATATATATATATACATATATACACATGGAGGAATGATAATGTTACTAAGGGACACCTCACAACTTTAATTGAAGCTTCTAGTATCCCAAGCATGGGTAAAAAAGATTATGACACGTAGCTTACATGAATTTATCACGTTTGTCTGACCATCAATGCATTGATGGACATCAATGTACAGACTTGAGATACATGAGCATGAGATATGAGGACACATGGAAAGATCACGTTATTAAAAATTCCACCTCACTATCTAGGCGTAATGCGAAAAGGTGTGTATTGTAGGGAAGCACGATTTCAACACGTGGCAACATCTCGATCAATAAGCTGCCATCACATCGATTTTGTGAAAAATGTACGAAGAACGGGGATGGGGATGAATGTGATTGTGCCACGTGTGCGGTCAGCGAGTCAACATGCAAATTTAAGGGAAACATCAAATGTCGTCATTGGATGATTTTGAAGCACGAGTTGGATTAGGCAGTTACACCCCTTAAACCTTTTACAAGCACAATCACACAAAAAGGGAGAGAAAAGGGCAAGAGATTTAGAAGCAATCCATTGCAGCAAAAAAATTCAAACATGAAGCCATTAATACAGAGAATAAAAGAGGGAAGAGAAGGGAGTTTAAACAAGGTATTCACATAAGATTTTTCATTCGCAAAAAAAACCTACAATAAGTATAAATTATCTTACATTCTCCATTACATCCACAAATTGATTCAAAAATAATATTCTTTTTCACTAATGTCACGACCACTGATTTTAGACAATTGTCCAACCTTACGATTATGGTTCTGACAATATTCGCCACGATTTCTATAAGTTTTTTTGTCTTGCGGGTTCCTTAAAATGTTACCTATTTGAGACCTTATATTTTATTTTTGATTTTTTCCTTATAAATCACCTATTGCATTCAACATAGTTGTCCTTTAAAAAATTGCGTAGGTGCATGATCAATAGTGATAAATAAAACTAAAATAAAAGATGTCAAATAAAGATACACAAAATTAGAAGGAACTAAAGGAATCCGAGATAATAGGGATGCGCATTAAACATATTTGCATCTTAGTACTCTTGCATAATCAATGATTATGTGGATCACCACCTCATGATAGGCTAATGTTGTACCCGTGTGGCTATAGAATTTATAGGCCACGTGTCATATTTTTTAGAACTAAGCTTCACCTCATCATTTGTGGGCCCCAATAGCTTTTATTCACCTTGAGCTCACTCATCTTGCCCCATTACAAGATCATGTTTTTCTTGAAATAGTAAATCGATAAAATGAGCTTTAACAACTAGGTTTCTCATTTAAGGACATCATTAATAACATAGACAACCATGTCAAAATATTTAATTGTGACTCTAGATGCTTCCAAAAAGTCATAAAAGACTTTTAAAGATAATTGAATTCAATATATTTTGGAGTGCCCTATCAAGCATTCCCACTTAATATTTTAGTTTAAACTTACTTTCACAACTTATTAAATTGATAAATAATTTGTAATAATAAATATAAAATAGATATTTCTTAGTGTCAAATCAAACATTTTAGTTTTATGTTTTGATATATAAATTTATATTTACAAGCTAAATATGTGAGGTTAAACATAATTTAACATATATATACCTACCAAACTTACAGATGTGACTTAAAACCTAATTTAACATATCCATACCTAACAAACTTATATAAAGCACCGGCTGTTTAGGTCACGATGAGCCGAATGACAATTTAAGGTTTACCCACGAGATATCCCTGCGTAACTTTCAACAAATGTGACAGGGTTTTCTTGTTTAGAGAATAAATTTAGCAGAAAATCGCGCCTGAATTGGGAGAAGGTAAAAGGCCTGTAACGTCGTGGATGAATCTCGTCATCCACAAGCTCTGCGGGAGCCCATATCTCTTTGTCGTAAGGAAACTGTGCAAACCAGGGCACAGATATGCGATCCCTCCAGCCTTTGTGAACAACCCGATGCTCTGCACTGCGATATCTGCCGTTGCTCCATGCCTGCAACACCAATATTAATTCATGTTCTCAGCACCATGAAATTAAATAAATTACAGCAATACGCCTGGTTTCAAGAAATTCACGTTACCTTAAGAGAGTCGGCTACGTTGACGATAAATGAATTAGATACAGGCTTCACATTCAACCACTTCCCTTCAGCTGATCGAATCTGAAGCCCCCCTTCATCGTCTTGGTAAAGGATCGTAAAACAAGCAATATCAGTATGCGGAGGCAGAACCTCCTCCTCCTCCATGAATTTTCCATCAGACCAGAAGTGGTTTATACGCATGTAAGCTGTGCTTTCTTCGAAATCAGAATGGTAGAACGTTTTGACGTCCAAACCCAGACTGGCAAGAATGATTTTACTCATCTTTCGCTGGAGATCAGCCATGGCGAATGTGTATGTTCCGATCGTCTCGCTGCAATGAAAAATTCCACCTGATTAATACTGAGGAAGATTAAGTACTGATCATGGAATAGAACAAGAAAAACCTACCAAAAGTTTGGGTTTCCCGTTTCCGGCCATATTTGCCGAGACAGCGCCTGAACAGAATCTGAATGCGGCAAATTTAAGAAACAGAAGTTCTCGTGCGTCAGCTTACGATAGTAGCCGTCGGCGGGGCTAGACGCGATGGCTCTGTCTTTCACCTCGGGCGGCATGCCACATAGCTCGTGGATAACACGCTCTACATTCTGAAGAAGATGTATTGGAATTCCTGCGTTCAAAACACGGAAGAAACCCCATTTTTGGCAGGCTTCTCTCACTGTGGCTACCGCCGGATGGTGTTGAAGGAGGTTTAGTTCCTCAAACTCCAGCTGAAATTGTGACATGTCAATGAAGGGGAGATCAACTTCAATTTGCAGCGACGAAGGCATTCTAGATGACCACAAAACGCAAATTCAAGTAGCTCTGCGCAAAAAATTGAAGCGCTACAATCTCAAATAACGACCATATTGATGCCTAAATATATGCCTATGGGGGCATAAAATAATTAAAAACAAAACAAAATCCGAAGTAAATTTATGATTTTGTTTTTTTTGTTGAATTGTAATGTCTTTCTCACCATCCGCGAAAAAGATATTTGGCTTTTTTCTACCTAATCTTTAATATATTTGCTTTCCATCTACCGAAACTGATATATAACGTTTTATATGTTATTATATTGCGGAAGGCAGTTTTATATGTTTCATCTTTGCAAATAATATTAGATTTTTGACCAATACACCTATGCCATCTGTTCTTTGGTATATGTAAGTTACATTTTTTCCATTTATTTTATTTTTAAAAAGTTTATTATTATTTTTTGATTGGTTGAATTTTTTTAGTCATATTTAAATTTTATGATTAGTTAAAATGTCTTACACAATTTAATACAATGTTTATGCTCTGCCAAGAACTTTTCCGTTCAAGGGAAATTCATAAAAATTTAAGCAAATATTATCACATTAAGGTTACAAGAAAAGTAATTTCTTGAGATCTGTTTAGAATTCTAAAAATGTTAGCAAGCTTTATTGAGTCCAGATGCGTAGGGGCGTGTCATTAGAATTTCCATAACAGGCTATTCCCCAAACCTCATTTCTATGGTTTTAGTCATGCCATCTAAGGAATGTACTATTCTGATAAAAAAATACTATTTGTATATTTTCTAGGTTTTCATGACCTTGTTATGTAACCCTATTCAAAGCCATTTATTTTTGACCCCTGGCTCTAAAATTGTAACATTCTTCCATGGTGCCCTAGAGGTTTCAGATTCAAATCATGTGTAGCCCATAGATATTTAACATGTTTAAGGCAAGGCTCAGGTGAAAGCCCTTACAAACTTATTTCTGAGTAATTTGTTTAGAAAGCAAGTTTGGGATTCTCAAGAAATAAGTCTTAATCGTTTTTCATAGATTTTGCATTCCAACATCATTTTTATTAAATGTTTGTATAATCTGTTTAATATCTGCCTTGTTCATGTGTACTCCAGTAAACACTTTGAAAAACTTGGGCTTTGAGGCGCCTGTGAGCAGGATTGTTGCGAGGTGTGAATGACAGAAATGACACGGCCAATGCTTCTGGTAGTGTCAGTCAGGGATTTTGATGTATAAATATTATTACTGAATTATGAATAATAAGTTCTTGTTTCTGATACTGAATATTAGCTAGCAATTAATGGTGTCTGGGTTAGTGCAAGACAATGTGTGAATGCAAAGGCATATTGACATGATATATGTAAATTTTCATTTTCCAGTTACAATTTTATAGAATATCACCATTCGAATCTGAACCGATTGAGACTACTAATATAACATAGTTACGTAATTATTACTGTCATAATTAGGGAAATCCAAAGATCTCACTTTTTTTTGCAGGCAGGGAAATCCAAAGTGTTGAAAGCAATGCTGAAGGAAGGATTGCTTGAATCCATCAATGACAAAGTGAAAATAACATACTAGTTATAGAATTGCACCCCTTTCTCAATTTTCTGTACACATGAAAAGTTATTCAAATAATCCTGTAATGTCATGCAGTCGTCCTCTGTAAGGCTTATTATAAGTATGATCTGCCACTTTTGATGGCCATATATGGGTGTTTTCTAAAATCTAACGTGTTTAGAGATGTTCGTGGTGTTATTGAGCTTGTAGTAAACTATGTAGTGAAGAAATCAACATGAATAAACTCATTCCTTTGCACAAAAATCCAAAAGAAAAATGAAAACATATATGCTTTGTTACTTTGTAGCTTAGTTTAAATTCCAATATTAATCCATGTCAACCAAAAAACATGACATTTTTAACGCTCTCTTGCACCTGATGGTTGCTATCAGGAACCAACTTTCATTTAAACATTTCTTTTCTCAAGCCTTTCCATGATTCGCACACACAACCGAACGATCACCAAATCAATCCCAAATTCTGTAAAGCATCGTCATGGTACAAAAAGAACTCTGTAAAAAATCCAGAGTTTTGTGATTTTTATACGTGCACGAAACTTGAAACCTAAAACTGAACATGTGGGGATTTTAATCTATGGGTAACCTTATGGTGTGCTGTCAGATGAAGTCTAAGCCGAATCCGAAGCAGTCTTTATCATCTAGGTCACTTCCTGGCGGTAAAGAGAGAGCATCTCATAGTATGAACTAGCAATCGCATGTGAGGTGTGCGATGTCAATGCTGAAAGTGAAATATTGGCGGGAAAGGAAAGTGAGAAGGACAACAAAACATTATCATATATCAAGCAAGGAAATGAAAAACTATGAAGTGGTGAAAATTGGAGCAGTAGAAAATTTCTAGTTTGCAGAAGAAGTGGAGTAGTTTGAAAGGGAAGGGTCATTGGGGACTAAGGGGGGAGTGTTAAGGACAGGGAATGAAGTATGGATTTCTCTTGTATGCTTGACTGCAGAAGAGTTGTTGAGGACATTTTTTGCAGGGAAGATAAGGAGAGAAATCTCCCTTTTGAATTTTGTGGAATTGGAACACGAGAAGGGCTATTGGAATCCCATTGGACCCTGTGAACCGCTCAAATTTGACGACGATAAATAAAGGAAAACTAGGTAGACATAAAAAAATTTCATCAACAATGTTGATGATAGAGCCAATAGTACCATTTACAAGACATGTTTCAACCCACAATTGACAAAATATCAACATTGACAACGTTGACTACTCTATATTTAACATTTAAACTTTATAAGACATGCATTGACTTTGACTCAATAACAAATGTGAGAAAGTTATGTAATATAGCTACAAGCTATTATTAAATAATAGTTTTGACACACACACACACACACACACACACACATTTTTACACTAAGAAGATGATAAAATATAAATAAAACTAAGATCACCTATTTGAGTTTATCAAGCTATAAAAATAAGACTAAAACTAAACTCTACTTCGACCACCAATTTACATGAAACTAAAACATATTAAAAATCACAAATACTTTTTTGACAAAGAATTATAATGAAAATGAGTCACTGTGAATGGACTTGTATATTACAAAAATGACCTCTTACATGGGTTGATTAATTGATGTCGAGATGAACACATACAATGCGAGTCTTTAGAAATAGAAGATTCAAGAATGGTACCAAAAAAAAATGGCTCCAACTGTTAGAGCTTATATGGAGGCACCAACATGATATGGAAAATAATAAATTTGAATCAAGATTCATGTGGGACATGTTGGCGAGTATAGGAATTGATTTAACACAAGATTTGAGGTGATAGGTAAGGAAACCAATGATATCTTGGATGTGTCCATATAATCAAAACGCAGTCACTGATGTTGGCCCAATGCATATATGTGTCACAGGATCATATGAAGACTTGTACACTTGGAGATGATGCAGAGCAGTAAAAGGGGGCATTGTCGTCATCGGTTGCACGTGAAAAAAACTTCTTGTTCAAGAAACTTAATGCGCAAGCTCATGAGTTCGTGCACAGAGTGCAATGGCTAGGACCCGTTCAAATGAATACACCCGCCCAATGGTCAGTGTTTGTTGGTTTCACACCATCGCCACTATTAGTGTCATTTTCGCAACAGTTAGTTGAGTAGTTACAACACAAAGAACCCACGGTGGCCTACACATTTGTGAAAACACCCTTGACCGATGAATTCAAGAAAAAAAATCTCAAGCAGGCAAATGTAAAAAATGATTCTTTTCTTAGTTGAAGAAGATTTAATTTTTGAACCATTAATGCTCGACACATGAAGGATAGATGTGAGTCTGCGCTTCGTCGATCGATTCATCTTGCATGTCCATGTCTCGTCAGGTATGAGAAGGGGTGGAGCATTACACATGTGCAAACGCCTTTTTACATAATGACAAGTTTAATAGGACAAGTTTAATGTGAAAAATTTAAGGTTTACAGACTCAAGACACATTTTAGATTTATTTCTAAGGGCATTCAATATAGACATTCCTTAGATTAATAATATTGCGGTTGAAAAGATATAATATTTCGGAGAAAGAAAGTAATATTTTAATTACTTTCTTCATCGTATTTTTTAAAATAACATGACACTACAACAATAACAAAAAGACATTTTGGCATTAATACTTATAAGTATCCTAAAGACTTTAATTTTAATGTAGACTTATGATATTAACAAAAGTGACACAAACTATGAAATACATGATTGGAAAACTACTTCTAGTTTTTATCCAATGACGATGAATGTTATATGGTCAATGGTTTTATGATGAATTGTCTTGCCATACTCTGTGGTGTCTCTTGCTTTATTGCGTATTGTAGAGACAACTTTACCAAATCAGTGTTTAAGAGTGATGCGACTTCCTGAATGTTGTCGGATCAAAATAAAAATTAATTCTACCTTTTGAAAAAGTAATGATAAGAATCTAAAGGAGGAAGAGTTGGATATTATATATATTTCTCTTTAAAAAAATAACATAATCAACAAGATATACTAAGAATTAGAGAGAGAGAAATAATATTTACATTCAAGTATTAAGTATAGAGTTATCCCGTCTAATGGATATTGTTCATGGAGATATCTATTTATTTACTTTCAAAAAATTATCCTAAACCAAGATGTACATATTCCAATTTAATATGAATAAAAATACCTAAAATAAGCATTTAAATTATGTCATATTAGCCTGTAAACAAGTACACAGAATAATGGTTCAAGGTTAAATCATAATATATAACCAATTAATAGATATCTTATGATTGATAAATTACATATACCATGGTTATCCAAACCATTTAAAGGTGTAAAAATAGGGAATTCACAAAGGAGTGCTACATTTGGAGTAAGAAATAATACATAATTAGTATTGAAAATACTTTGTAGTTAAATATAAAGAATCATGATGGTTTTTTATGAAAGATGGATTAACGAGATAGGAGGGGAAAATTAATTATATTTTGGTTCATCTTGCAGACCTCTATGGTGTCACGGAAATTACAGGAAAAGCCATATGTTGTTTTAACGGAGTCAACGATCTAGGAGGATTAAATCTATGCACAAAAGCTACAGTAACTGTATGCCATACAAACAATTTGTATTGTTAGTTTCTATTCTAAGAGCTTCCTTTCAGAAAATGTAGCATGACATTGAAGAACTGGAAAATCTAGTGCCAACAAGATAAATTGATACATTTTTGTCCAGCAGAACCATAATGCTGAGGTGGGGAAGCGATAGGTAAAATAAGTTGAAATTCTTCATAACTTTGTGACGGAAGCAGATATTTATTTCATCAGAGATGGATAGATGACTTTAGTCCCTTAGCTTAATAGATTTTTTTCATTATATTGTGAGCAAGAATACTTAGTCACAAGATACACTTTTCAATTTTAAGTTGAGGTTGTTCATTAACATACTAGTGGAAGTGTTGGTAAATGAGAGGTGTTGGATTACTTTGGATTGGCACTGATATCTTACGTTGGAAATGTGCAAGGGAATGAAGACAATGTTGCTCCTACAACCCATAAACATGTAAATACTTGATGCTAGTGGTCTTACATGGCTTGACCCCACATGGTTTGAAAACTGTTACATGTCTTCTATTATTGATGTGCCTTATGACTTGACATTCTTACTCCGATATTATGTTAGTTTCTATTTTTTGGACTGGATTAATGTTCATAAACTCAAACAGAGTTATCTACTTTTTAATATTTTTTTATGTATCTCAATTTGTAAGGAGAGGTGAACTTACTAATATTTTGACAAGGAATTGTCTTAATTACTCTTAATTGCCTAGCTAGTGTAGGTTTATGTAATATCATTGTCTATCATTTATAGTGAGTTGACTGACTACTATGAGAAGTATATTCGAATGTATGTAAAGGAAAATTCGTTGCTTACCTTGAACTTCTCCACAGCTTCAGGACATTGTGTAAGAAAATATATGCCAAATGACATGGTCTTGTCTGTAGTTTCATGACCAACAAACATTAGAGAAATAATGAAAATGACAGCGATTTCTTGTGAAAGATTGTCTCCATCAAGAATTCTTTTCAGAAATTTTTTTGTTTTACTCCATCAGGACTACATCTCCTCTTGTCAATTATTTTACATATCTTGCCTATCAAATCCCTCCTTGCCTAATAATCCAACAGGCTAACACAATATTAGTTAAAGAAAATAGGTGATAGTGAATTCTATAATAGAGGCCTTCGAGTTCAATTAGAAGAATGTGAGAAGAGTTATAACCTTCATTGCTTTTAAATATGAAAACCCTAGTATCTTTACTGGTAAGGATATAATTCCTCCAACGAAAACATGGAATATGGGAGCCATTTCATTTATTTCATCTTCTGTTTAAATACCCAGAAGTTGATTTTTCATCAAGCTGATTTCTAGCTGCATGGTGTCTACATGATTAGTGTCACCAACCAATCAAACAAAATCACATATACAGAAAGAAATTGTTGCAATTCTAAAACTCTAGATTGTAAAGTTACTATGATTCCCTTCCTATTCATATGTCCATAAAATGGAAAGAAGGAAAATTAAATGTAGTTTTCTTGGATTTTTACATTCAACCTCAAAGAACATCTACCTATCTTTCCATGTACTCATTGTATTTTGTAGAATGATCTGAAGATATGTGATTAAATTATTTTTCACCTTCTTTGAAGTCATTAGATTTGAAGGCAGACATGACAGTACGCCTTCCAAAGAGCCTACAGGAGAAGATCTTTCCGTACCTGCAAAATTCAAGACATATATGAAAGTTCCCAACATTAGAAATAGTTGAGAACATGAAATGCTAAATATGAAACGCTTCATTGCATTTTGAATTGTATCCAACCTTTTCACAGAGTCTTCAACAAATGATGGAGGGTGTGAGCCTGATACACTTATATACTCAATCTAAGTCAGAACTGCCAAAGAAAAAAATAAGATACCCAAATAGTTAAGAGAATAACAGATCATTTCAATAACCTTATCGAGGATAATGATTTAGTGGATTTTGAGTTAATTCAGGTGCTTTTCACGTGATGTAGTAAGGAAAGGAGCTTGATAAGTTGTTGAAAACCAGACATATTTCTCATAACAAAAAGATAGATTAGTCCCACCTTAACAAATCCGGACCAATTCTAAGGAATAAATAAATGACTTGAGACCAAATTCAAATAAGTTCCATGAAGGATAAGAGATATGTCATACTAGGCCAAATATGCACTTCAGCTAGCAGTTTAGATTCATTTCTTTGTACTGAGGATTAATGAAAAACCCTTGTCTTTCCATATCTTGTTTATGGATGGCAACTTTGGAAATCATTCCACCTCATATCACAATCACCTTATGACATTTATTGAGGGGATGTGCCCTTTTTTTGTTTAGAAGGGAATAAGTAAAACACTTTACATTTTTTTATTAACTTCCAACCTGTTCACGTGTATATTAGTAAAGCTAGTATTACTGACACATGTATAGAGCTTAAAGCCAACAGAAATTAGCTAGCATGACATATGAACTAGTCTAGAAAGTGATAGAGAATATAAATATAGTTCAATGCAAACAATGAAGGAAACCGACAATCTACAGTAAATAAGGATGGCAAGAATAGTCCAAGTACCTATGTTGGTTTTATAATGAGTTCTGCGTTAGACCACCATCTATATGTGAGACATATTTTGCTAGGTTTCAGAATGCTCTGTGGCACAAGCACATTCTTATAATGTTTGAAGTAGCAGATAGGATGCCCTTTTATGTCACATCAATATGGTGAAAATTTGATCTATACTTGTAGGAATTACTAGCACCGTTAATGACATGAAGCTCGATAACAAGTTATCCTACTTTTTTTCACACTCTTTATTTGACCTGATCTAGAATGCTTGACACACAATCATTCATTTATTGTAGTATGACAAACAATTGTTTTAGATTTGAAAACTTCTCAACCAATATGGAAACAAAACCAAAAAGGAAAGCAAGAAATTTAAAGACTTGCTTACCTTAAACTTCTTGTGGGAAACATATGGCATCCAGAAGCCTCAAAGGCCCTTTAGAAATCATCAAGCTCAATCTGTTTGAATCACAAAAATCACTTCCTCTGAAATATAGTAAAAACCCACATACTCCCTTGCAATAATAATAAAAACCATATGGCAAAAAAGAAAATTTAAATCAACAGGGATGGATCTTGATCCAATCCATGACCTCTACCAAAAAATGTTTTGCTCCCACTTTAATCCAATCCATGGCAGACCATGATTCTATCAGTAAAACCATAATGGGTTTTGTGCTTTTATTTTCTAGAAATAGACATCTTGAACTTTTATCATTAGGGAAAAACAAAATTCACCGTCTTAAACTCACGGATCGAATAGTGGAGAAAGGAAAACACTTGCAGTTAAATTGACACCTACACACATCGGATGAAGAAAACATCAGAGGTGTGTAACAAAAAATCCACAAGCCCATGAAAAAAACCTTTCCCACAAATGATATTTAAACACATAAAATTTGTTTCTTCCAAAACATGAAGTGGGTTTCATCATGTCACGACAGATCTACTCGTGGGTTCATCTGCTCCAGCACAAGTAACATTCCAAAAGGTTTACATCTTCGGTCTATGTTTGAAATAATGAGGTCATTCACTCTAGCACATGTATTAAAGATCGGAGAGTGCCTTTTAACAAATCAAATCAAAATACCGTGTACCATGGTCCGTTTACACAGCAGATGCGACCATATAGAGCAGGGAAGACCATACATTTTGAACAATCTGAATTTCATGTTCATGTCCTGCATGATGAGTGACGAAGGAGAGGGCACCTGTACATTGCTCGAGCACACATTTCATATCTCTTTCCCACCACGTGGACGGCTAATAACCAGCCGTACATTGTCGACCAATGCATAGTGTGCATTGATTTGTCTTAGAGTTGTTAGAGGAGGGGAAATTTTCTCCCAGAGAACACACCTTTTGGCGTAAATATATCTGGAGAGGCCATTTTCCATTAAAAAACATACCACGGTGTGGATAGTAACAACTTGCATGTACAAGGCCGAACTCAATGTAACAATGTTTCAGTGATTAAATATAAAAACGGAATAGAAATCAAGTCAAATAACCACCTGAAAGAAGCACAAAACCACATACAAAACAAATTCAAGTAAACATTGGTTTTCATAAGCATTGTAAAAGCTATATTTATTAGATATATTGAATCATCAAAGAAGGAAGAGCTAAAAGTTGGGAAACAAGAGATATATAAACAGAGAAATATTTCAAAGTTAGATTAGGCTTTACCCAATAGTAATTTATAATAATAGACAATTTAATAGAGAAATAACTGGCATAAAGTATCTGAAATGAAGAAGCAGCAGCAACTTACTCCGTAAGCACCCGAAGCACAAGGTTTCTTCAATAAACTGCATCTAACAAATGTATGGATGGTTTTTAGAGTCAAGACTCGGTATTCATCATAAACCCTCAATTCATCTACCCACAGACAAAGACCCAATGCTCCTTAAATGCCCTTGTGATAATAAAGTTAGAGTCTGAAATTTCACACATGCAGTATCAACATATGAAAGCCTCTTTAAAAAAGCATGACATTGTTTTGCTCGCCCATTACATTCAGACCCCAAGAACGCGCGTAAAATCCTATTTGAGTTATCACTGGGGTAGATTTGTATGAAAAATCAGAAGCTACATACAAATATCTACTTTAAAGTTTTAAACCCATAAAACTTGATAATTAAAATAATTTAGTTATCCCTGAATAGCTTTTATTAACTTCATGTGCATCTAGTCTAAGGAGAAACTATAAGCTTTACTGATATTTCCAATCTTTAACCACACGATGCAACCTTTTTGAGAACTACAACGAATTTATTGCTGAAACTATCCAAAAAACAACGTTGCACTGATATTATCCCTCGCAGCATGTCTCTGTACTTCCAAAAATAAATTTTCTAGTTGATTCTCAAAATGTGGGCAATATTTTATGAGCTTGCTCATAGTACATACTCCACCAACACGTTTAAGTCTTGCAAAAATCTTCCTTATTTGGATTCTTTCTGTGTTTCTTCTGGCTGGGTGATGTGTGCTTCGAACAAGCGATATGACAGTTTCAAGGTAAACGATGGTACCAGGTAGCAGTCATCAGGTTTTCAAATCCATCATCAACTCAGTGTGCTACATGTCAGACAGAAACCTCCTTTACAAGGAAATTGAGCCACTAATTGTTACGCTTATCACGAAACCACTTTCGGTATCTGCGTTCCTCCATGACTCCATGATCCATCCAGTGGATCCCATGAGGATGTATTCGTCGACCGATTAATCTCTGCCATCCGTTCTAGTACCTACTATCAGAAGGGCCCGGGATTTCTAACTTAGAACAAACTTTTCAGTGTAATTAATAGCAAATGTCGTAAGAATTAATGAAACACAGTGCATGATTTAATAAATGCCAGTGCAAGTTTTGATGAATAATTACAGAGGATGCTAAATCTATTCAAATCCGTTCAAGAACTGTCAATTAAAATAATCCAATTCTCACTTGAAATAAACAACTATACCTAAGAAATATATGCACCTAATCCATACAAACCAAACAAATGCATGTCTGTATTGTTTTAGTTGTATTTGACATTAATAGGTACTGCACTACAGAAACAAAAACATGTTCTATTCCCATTTTAATTAATACACCATAGAAAATCTAAATCTACACGTAGGCCAACGAGTTGAACCTGCAAAACCCCTATGAAAACAACCTTTTTGAGTTATAAACAGTTCAGAATAGTGAGAGGCAGGTAATTTTGGGACATTTTTTAATGCTGAGTAGCTGGTGAGGAGTATATTATAGTCAACATCAAAAAACTACATTAATATTTACTATCATTTGTCTTTTCCCGTCACTTCTCATACTGAGTTCGGAGTGAAACAGTGACCGAATCTGCCTTCTAGTTTGAATTTTATAGGACGCACAATGTGGCCAAAATAGGGTGCAGGTGGCCGTCAAATTTAAAATCTGACTCCATGATTTATCCAGTGGATCCCATGAGGCCGTATTCATTGACCGATTATTCTTCATCGTCCATGCCAGTACCTGTTGTCAGAATATTCATCGACCAATTAATCTCCACTGTCTGTGCCAGTACCTGCTGTTAGAAGTTCCCCATCTTTCTAACTCAAAACATGCCTTTCGGCGTAATAATGCGCAACAGTAAGCTATATCGTACATTTTGTTGAAGTACGAGCATAATGGGCATGCCAAGTATGAGCGGTCATCATCAATGAGGACTAATCACCTAGTAGGGCCGACGTAGGGTCTTTCACATGGTTCCAGCGCTTGCCCGAGGTCTTCTAAGGATCCTTTGCTTCAGCCGTTGAATCTCATTAATCCGGTTACATTTTACTTAATTTGTTTTTGGCTCTTATATATATGTTTTGAGATGAATTGACATAGAAACATTTTTACTATTGTAAACTTTGAAAGAATCCTCTACTTTAGCTCATCAATCAAATTCATTTTATGTAATCGATTATCATTATAATAAGTAGCTAATTTTAACTTACTTCGAGTTGAATTAATATAGAAAAATCTCTACAATTTTTTTTTGGAATCCGAATCTGTTTAACATGTCTCCATGTATAATTAGGGTCATTTTCCAAGAAAATATGTATTAACATGAATAGGGCCTTAAATATTTGTCCAACGTTGTTATCAATTAAAGTAAGTTTAGCAGTACATATAAATTTTTTATGCTTAATTGTAGATAAATTAGGGCATTGGTTGTTTTCATATGGAGAATATGTTGGCAATACGTCATTGTTATATCTGTATTTGTGTTCAATTACGGTTATTCAGAAAATAATTTTGTATCAACCTAAAATCATCATTATTAGGCTATTTACATGTCTATCTCTGTGTTTAAATGATATCATACATGGTATATTTCATTTCATTTCTTGATTTTTTTGGGCGATATCTTTGCCTAATTTGAATGAATGACATAAAGTTTTCAATAACGTTTATTGAGACCAAACAAACTATGGACCATAAAGCAATGTATAGGATGGATTGTGTACACTTAATACTTAAGAATGGATGTCAGATTAAGCATGCGATATTTCCATTTATTTCTTTTATTATGAATCTTGATAAAAATCTCTACTATTTTGGTCAAGCTTGCTTCTTCAAACAAGTCATTGGTATTAACCCTTAAGCTGTAAGATGGGACACTCTATGATGAACTACCACTCTGTCTCAATCATCACCAATGTACAAAATAATTTATTCTCTCTTCCCAATCTTCCCTAGGCATTGAGCAAGAGGAATACTTAATGTGATTTTTAGGCAACACGATTATGTTTTATAAATTAATATTTTTTTAATATTCAATTGAGACCTATATTTTTAAATACCCTGTTATTAATGTAAAATAATGCATCTAAAGTCTTTACTTGTATGCCTTTTGTGGTCAATTAAATTTGTTATCAAATAATTTTGTAATGTATTTAGGGCTTTTATCTCTCTATATTTTTTTGGTAAATGAGCTTGCAGTAAACTAGGCCATGCTATTCAATATGGATTGTAGTGTTTTGTAATTTTTGACATATACAAAAGGAATAAAGCACAGAAATTGACTCTTGCATCAATAACAAGGAATTCAAGTTTCCCACACACAAACTTCTACAACATGCTCTTCTACGCATGTATGGCAAGTGCAAAATTTTAGCCAACGTTGTGAGTTCTTATGCATATATATGCATGTGTTTTAAAAAAAAAATGGCTGAACAAGATATCATGTTAGTTTAACACACACATTTTACACACAGAAATACAACACACATAATAATAGAATAATTCTTTTTGGCTTACATTGCTTGATACATAACATCACATAGGATCATGTAGGATAATGTATAACACATGAGACGTTTGTGTAACCATGGACCTATTGACAATTTTTGCAGTTGTGAAAAATTGGGAAACTCGAAACTTCGTTACGATGGATGGCATTGGTAAGGTGAACCTAAGCTAGGGGTTTTTCTTTCAGGCAGTATTATTTTTGCTGAATTAATTAATGATTACACGAAATTTGTAGCTATGTCTGCAACTTCGTGACTATCTTTAGCAAAAGAACACAAAGCCTTGAAGGATAGCTGTGTTGTCTTGGTGAAGACATTAAATTGTAGAATAGGTGAAGTGTAATGTTTTGGAACAAAAATCATAATTGTAGATTACAGCAATTAGATTTCATTACTGGATGTTACAGGTGTTATTTAATGTTCTTTCCTTCATGATTAAGACATTCAATTATATTATTGGGTTATTTAGTTCATCATACAATCCATACAGAAAGTTGAAATGCAGAAAGAAGTATACAACTCAATTTTAGAATTCAATGTTTTATTCATAATGAATTTCAAATGTTCCTACACAAGCCATGGGATGTAACTGAAAAGTAAAGTACAACTACTAAAGCAAGAGGTACATCTTCATGAAAGAGAAAATAGAGGAGTATGAATGAACCCATCATTTCCTTGGGGGTTCTTCTTCAATTGAGGCATCTCTATCTCCAGCTTTGTTCCTTCTTCATCTCCATTACTGAAAGCAATGCACCTGAAAGGAAGAAAATAGATAACTATCATTTACAAGCTCAAGGTTAATCCATATTCGTATACTGTTCTAATTCATGCAGATGAATCTCTTAACAACAAGAGATATAAATTACATGAAGATCAAAGGCATTACTGATAGAAGTAATTTTCTATAATAGCATACATGATTTAGTCACTCAGAAAGAAGGAGAGAGAGAAGAAAAGAAAAAAACCATGGACATAAGAGAGGCTAAAAAGCCTAAATATTTTCTACTATTTTCTCAAGTGTGTAGCTACAGGTTGTAGTTAGGAAGAAATGAATCATGTATTACAGTCCTCACTATAGATAAAAATTGTAGAGTTCATTGACTTCTTTCCTATGATACATGAAGCAGATAAGTCACAAGTACATACTAAAGAGAAGGAAGAATGCAACTCAAATTTCAGTATCTATTCTACGAAATGGAAGAAGTTACAGTACCGAACAGATAAGAGACTTACAAATAGAAGTACATTTTTCAGAATACAAATCAAAGGTGAAGTAGAAGGATTGGAATTTAAAGGATGAAGTTAAATGGAAAGAGAAGATTACAGCTGAAAAAGAATGAGGAAGAAGTCTAAGAAAATTTTGATAGGGCTTCACCATGTAAAATGGACATTTACATCTTTCCTTCATATTGTTTTTAACTAATACATGCTTTTAAAGTTGTATGTAAATCAAATAAGTGATACAAAAAGTAGAAAAGCATGACATGATCAAATAACAGTTATCAGTTTTTAGTTTCCAACAACAAATCAGCTTCAACAGAAGAAGTGATACATTATGTATTTTGAATCATGAAAGTACATCTATTACAATTGAAACAGAAATAAAGAAGGAAATTTGAGAAAATTTTGACAGGGATTTGCCATGTAAAATGGACATTTTCAATTTTCCAGCATGCATATTAAAGCTGTAATAAAAGGAAATGCAGTATTTAAGGAAAAGAAAGAAGACTATAGTATTTCAACAAAGCATCTAATCAAGGCTTATGCATTCTAATGGTGTTACAAGAATGAGAAAATTCTTACAACCCCCAGAAGGCCAGATACAAGGTACAAAGATATCATGAAATCAAGAACAGTCAAATTACTACTACTGTAAGTTCCAGGATAAAATGAACAGGCCTATCTTTCCATCAAGAAGATATCAAATCCAAAGAGGTAAATAAAATTTTGACCTAGTACAGGTCTTCTAAGTATTGATTTTTCAAAGAAATGGTTCAGCTTCATCACAAAAGGGATTATCATGGACATAAGTCAACAGCGTATTAATCTAAAGAAATTATAACTTAGCATTTCACCAGTACTTCAATAGAATAAATCAAACCTAGTGTTACATTTTTCAAATAACAAAGTGTTTTTATCAAGAGGAGAATAAAGCATGAAAATGACTGTTACAAATAGATGTTGAATCTCAAAAGATCCAAGTTACAGTATTCAAAGAGGATAAAATATAAAATCAGTGGCAGCATAGATGTTTATGACAGAGGAGCTAAGAGTGCAACCAAACAACTTCAAGATTACATAATGATTCAAGACCTCGAGCCCAAACTTGGGACAAATGAAAGTGTAAATGATGCTACAATATAGTTCAAAGCCCCAATTTAAATGCAAGATTCACGGTTAAACAGAACCAAAATAACCCACAAAGAGTCAAAGGGATCTTAACTTGACCATGGCTCAACACAACAAAGCTTAAGATAATGAGAAGAATAGGCTAAGTTGAATTAGTACAGAAGAAGAAAAGGTCGGTGGAGAAGGAATATTCAGTTTTAAAACTTAGAATCCCCAAGAAAAAGAATGGAGTGAAAGAATTAAAAAAAATGAAGAAGTCTGAATACCCATATCAAAGGATGAATACCTAAATCTGGGTTACAATGTTTCATGCCAAAAGGAAAATACACATGTAGATATAAATTTAGGGAAATAATTCATTCATGCATGACAGTTAAAAGTTCTATAAGTTCTGCAATACAACTCAAAAGAATGAATACAAGTAGCAAGTGAACAAAGCCATTTTAGCATTCAGAAATTTGAAATTATACAGGTACAAGTAGAGGAGCTCAGAAATAAGAAAAATCATGCATTTCCAAAGTTGAAGAAGATTCAAACATTTCAAAAATTCATGATTCCCATTTAAAATCAGTTTCAAGTTGCAGATCCGAGAAAGAAAATACAATTTATGACTTTAATCGAAAAGCCCCATTAAATGGGTATCAAAATCAGAGTAAGAAACAAATACTTACTGATTAAATCAAAGTTGAGAAAACCCTCGAATGGTGATCAGATGAGGACTTAAACGAAGGACCTAGAACAAGTTTTAGCTTAGAGACCAAGGTTTTCCAAGGCATCACATGAAAATGTAAAGGAAAAATGATTATTAATGTCTTGAGTTTAAGTGATAATGACAAAGCGACAATGAAACTCAGGAGATCAAAACCTTACCGACTTCATCAAATAGTGATGTCAGTTACACAGTCTAGAACTCCAAGTGATTAACAATGGTGACCACAACAAAGTGAAATCTCATAAATGACCAAGGCATGGTGACAAAACAACTCAAGAAGCTTGATCTCATCGACCCCTCAGATAGAGGCCAATAAATGAAGCCAAGATCACAGAAATATAAAGGAAATGAAACCATAAAATTTTCGCAGAGTTCCACAGAACACAAAGATCTCTTTTAAAGAAAATTTGAGCTCGAATACAATGGAAACTGATAAAAATCAACCAAATCTTGCAAGGAAACCCAACTCAGAGATCAAAACAATCAAAATGACAGACATAAAACTCTGTAGAGAGTTCAAAAGCTGAGTTCGAAAGAGAAACAACTAAGAAATACAAATGTAATACCAGTCTGCAAAGGGGAACCGAGCTCACAGAGATCAGACAATGGCATCAAAAACATTTTTCCAAGGCTTCATCCACGAACTAGATGTGAAGTGAATTAATGGATGAGGTTCGAGTTGTTTTAACTCACCCACCTGAACTTTGGATTAACCTAACCCTAACCAAGGGTCAGTGATGAAAGGGTCAAAATTGACAAGGACAGCAGATCAATGTCTCTAGATCAATTCCCAAATTTTAAGCAAACCATCATGGTCAGATGTCACCGACCATATTCAATGCAATCCTGGAACCCTAACCACGGGTCAGAGATAGATGGCCAAAGTTTCAAAAGTACAGAGATCAACGATTGGAAACCGATCACTGAATTTCAAAGAAAACTCAACCCGAGTTAAGATACCACCAACAAGGCATATGGAGGGGTGAGTCATCGTCACAAGGGGGCAAAACCCATGATTCAAACAAAATTATTGCATCTGACATGTCAAAAAGGATCCCAACTATAGTCCAAAGCACCATGATGAAAAGTCGACCAAACAATGTTCATGCAACATTTCCCAAAAGGTGAAGTATGGTCTTATTCCAATCAAATGCAAAGGCCAAAAAACTATATAATACAATGATAACCAAAAAGGTGGTCGAGTGTGGCATTATTTACATTGACCTTGTATAAGGTCCAAACTATGTACTATGCCATATAAACAAATAATCAATTAACACTTACCTTAATAATTACAAAATCTACCTCTTACCCATCAAATGGTGAACTGCAAAGGTGGTCCCCACTATTGGAGGGGTTGGAGATGATTTGAAGTGTGTTATCCATGTGATCACTAGAAGATAAGGAATGTCAACATCAGAACCTGAGCTCTATAGCTGGTCCCCATGAAGTGGATGTTTGGATGAATTATTTTCGCAAGTATTGAAAATATTGTATTTTTGATTTTTCTCAATACATAGGAGTATTTTTGCATGCCTTCAAAAAAGGAAAGATCAACAAAAGGAAAAAATTTGTATGCACAAGGAAGGAGACTTGCTCATCAAGCAAGATTTATTTTTTGCAAATTATTCACCCATGCATTTCTTAAAAATAGAACAGTCAATTCAAGTTTGACTATAATGCAATCAAAGGCTATTAATGCCTCTTTGTATTAGTTTTCTTTATTTTATTCCTTTATTTATTAATAAATAAAGGATAAAAATAGAATGCATGGGTAAGTACAACTCTAGTCTATTTTTAGGAAGGTTGGGTGAATAAAGTTTTTTATATATTGTGTGCCTTGGCAAAGCATAGAAGAGGAATTTTTTAGACACGGGAGTGCTGAAGTAGTTTTTGCTAGTTTTTCCCTTTGAATGTGAAGTATTTTCAGTCTTTCCAATTATTTGCAATCTTGTGTATGTTCCATTAATCTTGTGAATGTGAATTCCTTGATTAATCATCTTACCCTATTCCAAATTTTGTAATTTTTTCATGATATTAATGTGTATGTTTAACTTAGCAGTATTGTTGTGATATCTCTCCCTCAATACATCCATGTGTTTAGCCTTAATTTTATGCAGAAAACTGTTGGCTTGTGCATCAAAAATTAATTCCCATATCAATTGTGTATATACTTAGTCAAAGACCTCATACAAGTTTGGTGTATCACCTTAGTTTTAAATCTTTTTTTACATTCATCTTTTACCCTCAAACCTCAGAAAATCAGTTTAGGATACATCAATAAGGAACCAGCCTTGATACCAGAGACTCACATCAAAATAGGTATACCCACAGACTTGAGGTGTTTCCATTGTATCTATGAAAGAGAGAGATAAATTTCTACAAACTTAGAACACCTGCAGCCATCTCTCTATAGGGTGCACTTTCGAGAGATAACAATTTTTGGCACGCCCGATGGGACAACGAATTAGATCTATAGCAAATTGTAGCAGTTTACAGTAGATTTACAACAAGCAAGAGTTACTTTCGGGATAACAAGATGCAACAATTTATTCTAAAGACTTAAATATCTATTTGGCGACTCTGTAAAGCTGATTTCAGACCAGTATTGTAGCATGTTCGATGCCTAAAGTGACTAGAAGATCATCGGTAAGAGGAATCCCTTATGAGTTTATTTCTTTACCTTTGAATTATGCAAGAAGGAGAAGAGTTGGTAATACTTTACCTTATAAGGGGTTTGGTTTTGAAAACGCTCCTCCTAATCTTCCTTTTCCATGTATCAATTTCTCTATTCATATCCCAGTTTTTCCAATGGCTCTTCAACCACCTAGAAATTTTGTGACCTTTAGTAATGGTAGCCCATTAGTAATTCCACCATATCATGATATCCCTAATGCTACCATGAAAAAATTTCCATCATTCACTGGTGAAAATCAAGTTATGCCTACAGAGCACATCAAAGATGTTGCAGCCATATGTGCAGTCCATAATATAACTCATGAAGATGTGGCTTTGAGACTTTTAGCTACATCCTTTAAAGGACAAGCCTTGCAATGGTATAGAAATATAGAGATTGGAAGCATAAGAACTTTGGATGATTTAGGTGGTAAATTGCTGAAATAATTTCAAGATAATTCAAAACATTTATCCCTTATAGAACAACTATCTACCATTAGAAGAGATCCTCATGAATTTAGGTCCAGTTTCAACATTTGTTTTGCTAGAACTTGGGAAAGAATCCCAGTAAGTGTTAAGCCTCAAGTTGATCACGCTTTCCTTTATTATCTTAGAGCATTAAATAGTGACATATCAACTATGATTCAGTCTATGGGAGGTTATACTCTTCTAGATGCTTATGAAATTGCTATAAAAGATGAAAACTACCTTATTCAAGCCGGAAAATTAGCACCAAGGCCTTCAATGCCTTTTTTTACAGATTTGGCACCTATCCCACAACCTATCACGATTATAGAACCTGTTGTTGTAGCCCCATTAGATGACATGTTTAAGGCTTTATAGACTATGTGAAACAAATTGAATTCAATTGAGAATAGACGTGCATTACCTAGCAGACCTTATCAAGCGCCTTATTAGCAAAACCAGCAAAATCTGAATTATACGCAGTCTTATCCACAAATACAATTTGATCCAAAGGCTCCTACCCCATCTAACGCTTTAGTCCTTATTAATATGGCTACTGAAGAATGGTGTCAACCTTGTAATCAACCTCATTCAATTGTAAGTTGCCCAAATACTTTTCTGAACATAAGTCTTGTTGCACAACCTCAATCTGAGACATTGTTCATTCCTCAAATGGAGGGTGGGAAGCAAGATACTCAGGTTCAGAAGGCACCTAAATAGAACTTGGTCAGTTTTAGTGAGGATGATTTCATTGTAGTTACAACTAGGGCTTAAGAAAAAGACGTAGAAAGTAAAAAGTAGCAAAACAGGCTTGTTCTACTTACTGATAATGAAAAAACAACAACTACATGTCCAAAACCAGCTAACAATGTTGTTGTTCCTCAAAAAATAGAAAGTGTTTCAGCTAGTAAAGAGCATAAAAAACAGCTACATCCTGACCCAAGAAGGTAAATTGTAGAATTTGTTTCTAAAACTGTTGCTTCTTTTAACATTATTGATGTAATGAAGAAAAATAATGTTAACATCTTAATGTGGGATGCTCTAAGTATTCCATGACAACAATATTTACTTTCTCATGAACTTGCTAAGCTACAGATTTCTTCTAAAACAATAGAAAAAGAAGTTCAAAAAATAGATATGGTCCTTGGAACAGTAGATGAAGAGCACATTAAAGAAGTTAAATGGATGGTTCAAAAAGTTTTAAATTATCATGACATCAAAAATCGACCACCATTCTATTTGTCACTAATTATTGGAGAAAGTATTGTTCAGAACTGTATTATGGACAACGGTGTAAGCAGAACGGTTATGCTAAAAACAATTGTAGAAAAATTGTGTCTGTAGTATGAACCTACAAAAAAGAATTTTCTACAACTGGATGGAACTGCAACTAATACCATTGGTGTTATCATAAATTTAGAGGTAACCTTGCATGCTTGCCCAAATGTTTCCATTTTGCAAGATGTTACCGTTGTGGATTTACCTCCTTACTTTGCTATATGCTTATCAAGAGATTTCATAGAAAAGATAGGAGGCTATCTCTCTTCAGATTGGTCCTTCTTGTTTTTCACTACACATTATGGAACCAAGGTTACCATTAATTTAGAACCGTTGGCCAGATTTCACATCGAGCCTCATGCTTCTAATGCATTAGCTAATTGTTTAGCCTTAGACCAGTCTGATTTTGATAATACATCTCATGTTTCAGCATTAAATGGTGTTTCTAGCCTTTTTATGGATGAAAATACACATGAAGAACATGATCATGATCCTTTGAAATAAGTTAAAGAACATTTGTTTAGTGCATATTGTTTGCATGAAGAAAACACACCAATTCCCTTGCTGTCCAAAACAGAAAATACAACAGAAGGTATTTGGAAGCTTCATTTTGATGGAGCTAAGAATAAGAAAGGACAAGGAGCAGGTTTGATGCTCACTTCCCCAAGAAATGAAAGGTATTTCTCAGATTTGAGTCTCTAATATTTATGCACTTGTAATGTAGCTGAATACGAAACATTAATTGATGGCTTACTTTGGGCCAGAAAGAGAGGCATCATCATGCTATAGATTTTTTGTGATTTTGAGTTGGTTATTAATCAAGTAAGGAAATTTAGTGTTTGTAATAATCCATTAATGAAGTCTTATAGACATAGATTTTTAGACTTAATGGAAGATTTTGAAGCTATTAATATACAGTCCATTCCTAGAACAGAAAATAAGCATGCAAATAGACTTGCAGCAATTGGTGCTAGTTTTGAAGTGCTAGAATAGATTAAAATGAATGGGATTCAGCCTCATATTAAGCTAATTGTCATGCCTTCTATACCTGATAATGACTTGAATTGGTAGGTTTTTGAAAATGATGATCAAATCTACAGGTTTTTGCAGCAAGAAGTTGAATTTTCTACAGTAAATCAGGATAAATTACATCACTTATTTGGTGACTAGATTGTTCAATTAAAGATAAATAAGCTACCTCGAGGTTTGGTCACATTATAAGACATTTTCAGCACTGATGATCAGTTAAGGAAAGACAAAACTAAGATGTCAAGACATGCTGATAACTATGAAGAGATTTTAGTTGATGAAGGGAAAAATTTGTTTCTCGGAAAGGTATGTTCCTTGGTTGAAAAGCATTCATTTATTAATCTTTGCAAAGAATTTAAAGATGTTTTCACTTGGAAATACCAAGACCATAAAGGGTTTGATCCCATTTTGGCACAATATACTGTTGAATTACAGCCAAATTCCAAGCCAGTTAGGTAAAAAAAGAAGCATGTAAATCCCAAAATAGAGCCTCTAATGAGGAAAGAATTATCTAAATTGATCGAATAAGGTATTATCTTTCCATTTAAGCATTCAAGTTAGGTATCCAACCTTGTTCCGGTTGGGAAAAAGAATGGAGAAATCATATTATGTGTGGATTTCAAGATCTTAATAAAGCTTCATTAAAAGATCATTACCCACTCCCAAATATGGATCATATTTTAAGAATAATTTCTGGTTCAGATAGACTATCTCCTCTAGATGGTTATAGTGGATACAATCATATTCTAGTTAGAGAAGAAGATAGGTACAAAACAACATTTACCACCAAGTGGGGTACTTATGCTTATAAGAGAATGCCTTTTGGTCTTTCAAATGCTGGTGCAACATTTCAACGTGTAATGTACATTGATTTTTGAAGCTTGTTAAATAAATGCATCCTTGTTTATTTAGATGATGTTACCATATTTTCAAAAAATTCAGATGAGCATCTTATACATCTAAGGCAGACTTTTCAGTTATGTAGACAATTTGGAATATCTTTGAATCCCAAAAAGTCTATATTTTTGGTAAAAAATTACTTAGTCATATTGTTTCTAAGCAATGTTTAATAATTGATCCTTTCATAATCAAAGACATATCACAACTATCATTGCCTCATCATAAGAAGACATTACAGAGTTTTCTTGGAAAAATCAAAATTTTAAGAAGATTTCTTCCAGATTTTACAGCATTGGTTAAACTAATGAAAACTATAATAAAGAAAGAGAAAAATTTCTCTTAGACCAATGAAGGGAGAGAAGGGTTTGAAGTAATTAAAAAAACCATGTCTTAGGCTCCAACTCTTGCAAATCCAAATTGTGATAAATATTTTACAATGTATGAACTTGCAGGAGTTGAAACAATCTCAACCATATTAACTCGGGTTGATAATGAAAATATTGAGCAGCCAATTGCTTTCTTTAGACAGAGTTTGCATGATTATGAAAAAGGGTACACATTTCTTGAAAAACAAGTACTTTCAGTAGTCAAAGGACTAAAGAATTTTAAGTACATGATTTCAAACAATAAAATTCATGTTCTTGTTTCTCATCCAAGTGTGAAAGATTTCTTGTTAAATAAAGATTTGAAGGAGAAAAGAGCAGGATGGATAACGAAGGTCATGGAGTAATATGTTTATATCTGTGTTGCAAGGACAGTTCAAGGTAAAGGTTTATGTGAGCATCTAATTGCTGATATGGAAAAGCAGAAGGCTCCCGAATCAGAAGATTTAAAACAACATGCTGAAATTAAGTATCAACAATTAGACATCATCGTGCAACCAGAAAATCAGCAATCAAACATCATCATGCAACCAGAAAATCAGCAATCAAACATCATCGTGCAGCTAGAAAATAAGCAATCAAACGTCATGGTGCAGCGAGAAAATCAGCAACCTGAACTTGCTCAAGAAGTTCAGGAATCAAGATGGATGACTGATTTAGTTAACTATCTACAACATAGTATTTATCCGGAAGGTATGAAAAAAAAAAACAAAGGTATTTCAGATTACAAGTTGTACCTTATGTCTTTATTGATGGTGTGTTATTTAAAAATGATAAATGGAATGTTGCTGCTATGTGTTGATTATGATAGAATTCAACAATTATTATCAGAATTGCATGGACCTGCAGGAGGTCATTTTTCAGTATGCACCATAGCTTTAAAAATTATGAAAGATAGTTACTATTGGCCCACCATATTCAAAGACTATGTTGAATCAATCAGAAAGTGTAAGAAATGTGCTTTCTTTATTGGCAAAGAACGTTTAGTTTCACTACCCCTATAGCCTATTTCAGATGATCAACCTTTTATACAGTGGGGACTTGAATTTATTGGCATGATAAACCCACCTTTGTCACAAGAACACTATTGGATTTTGACTGTTACAAACTACTTTACAAGCTGGACTGAAGCAATAGCTTTGAAAGATGCTAATGAAACTTTGATACTATCCTTTTATGAAGGTATAGTTTGTAGATTTGGTGTTCCAATAACTATCATTTAAGATAATGCTTTAAAATTTCTTGGTGCAAAGGTAACATATTGGGCTATCAACCATGGAATTTATTTAAGTTTGTCATCTAATTACTACCCACAAGGTAATGGATTAGCTGAAAGTACTAATAAGAATCTTATAAGGATAATCATAAGAACACTCAAAGATAACCAGAGAGCTTGGCATCTAATGTTGAATTCAACACTTTGGGCTGATAGAGTGACTTCTAAAAGATCAGTTGGTAATTCACCATACAGACTTGTCTATGGAAGAGAAGTAAGAATGCCTATTTCAGTTGAGTTACCCACATTATATTTGTTACATCAAATGGAGCTTCTTGAGAATGAACCGTTACAGTTTTGTTATGCAGAATTAAAGGAGTTACAAGAGCTAAGAGATCAAGCTCATGTAAACATGGAAAATAATCAGAATCAGATGAAAAATAATTTCGATAAGAATGCTAAGTTCAGAATCTTCAATGAAGGAGATATTGTGTTAAAATGGGATGCTGACCCTCCAAAGGCAGGAAGACACGCAAAGTTCAATACAATCTGAAGTGGTCCTTACATGATTTCAGCTTGCAATGAACAAAATGCTTTTCAACTTTCAAGGCTTAATGGAGAGGAACTTTCCATTCCTGTGAATGGTATGTTTCTCAAACACTATTATTGAAAATCCTACAGTGTCTATTTAGAGTAGGATTTCCCTTCAATAAGTGCAGTTCCTGCACATTGCAGTGTTTTTCAATTCAATAAGTGCATTCATGCACATGATCTGGTTTACCAGTTCCTTTCCTAGTTTTAGCTTGTTTTGGAAGGTTTGACCTTCAAAGGTAGATTTTGGTTACATGCTTTAGACTCCATGCCCAATAGACAAGAGCAAGGCACTGGTTTATGAGCTAGCAGACAACTTTCCCTGTAGGATCACCAAAAATTTTGATAATTTTTTTACTTGTGCAAAAATGGGCAACTCGAAACTTCGTTACGATGGATGGCATTGGTGAGGTGAACCTAAGCTAGGGGAGTTTCTTTTTGGCAATATTATTTTTGCTAAATTAATTAATGATTACACTAAATATGCAACTATGTGTTTTGTTACAAAATGTAATAGATCACATAGTCTACAACTTCGTGACTAAATTTAGAAAAAAATACAAATCCCCGAAGGACAACTGTGTTGTCTTGGTGAAGACATTAAATTGCAGAATAGGTAAAGTGTAAATTTTTGGAACAACAATCATAATTGCAGATTGCAGCAATCAAATTTCATTATTGGATGTTACATGTGTTCTTTAATGCTCTTTCCTTCATGATTAAGACATTCAATTATATTATTGGGTTGTTTAGTTGATCATACAATCCATGCAAGAAGCTGAAATGTAGAAAGAAGTATACAACTCAATTTTAGAATTCAATGTTTTATTCATAAGGAATTTCAAATGTTCCCACACAAGCTGTGGGATGTAACTAACAATTAAATTACAACTACTGAAGAAAGAGGTACACATGCATAAAATAGAAAATAGAGGAGTATGAATGAACTCATCATTGCCTTGGGGGTTCTTATTCAATTAAGACATCTCTATCTCAAGATTTGTTCCTTCATCATCTCCATTTCTTAAGGCAATGTACCTGAAAGGAAGTAAAGAGATAACTATTAGTTACGAGCTTAGGGTTAATCCATATTCCTATACTATTCTAATTCATGCAGATGAATCTCTTAACAATAAGAGATATAAATTACATGAATATAAAAGGCATTACTGATAGAAGTACTTTTTTGTAACAACGTACATGATTTACTCACTTAGAAAGAAGGAGAGAGAGAAGAAAATAAAAAACCATGGATATAAGAGAGGCCAAAAAGCCTAAATATTTTCTAACTATTTTCTCAAGTGTGTAGGTACAGGTTGCAGTCAGGAAGAAATGAATCATGTCTTATAGTCCTCACTGTAGATAAAAATTGTAGATTTCAATGAATTCTATCCATTTCAAAATAAGTCACAAGTACATACTGAAGAGAAGGAAGAATGCAACTCAAAGTTCAACAGCTATTCTAAGAAATGGAAGAAGCTACAATACCGAATAGAGAACAGACTTGCAAATAAAATTTCATACAGAAGATGTTATAAAGGACATGATAACATTTACAGCTCACAATCAAAGCTAAAAGGTCAAAGTAAAGCTGTAAAGAGGCCTTTAAAGGGCTCTTTCAAAATTCAATAAAACAAGGAAAGAACCTTCTTCAAAATTTATGAGTGCAAATTCAACAAAAGTAAATGAGGAATCGTGCACTCTTCAGAAGTCAGGTGTTGTCATAGTAGAAAGATTCATAACTTGCAGTTAAATGAAGTGATAAAGATATAGTATCTAGTTAATCATTCCAGGCTACAAACCTTCAAGAATTTAACTTAGGAAAATGCTTCAAGTTTCAATGCACAAGTGAATGCAATATCACAGCAACAAATACTTTCATAGAAGTTACTAATTGCCTTAAAGAGTATTTGAGTATCATGACTAAATGGGATAGAAAATCCTCAAGCCTACATGAGAGGATGTTTTCTCCTTTACAAAACCAATATCAAGTTTTAAAAAATCAACCAGAAAGGCATTCTCCTCAATTCAAGATACTAAATCATTAGAGAATATCAAAAGATCAGAAAAGTGCTTCTAAAGGCTAACAAATGCATCAAGGTTGCAGGTTAGAGAGAAAATAACAACATTCAGTTGCAAGGTTTTCTTGAATTTTATTAAGAAAGAACTCTAGCCGAGGGAAGAATCAATTTGTATCAGAAACAAATATATAACTTAGAGAAGAAAAGAAAAGTTTTTTAGATTTAAGATCATTTAAACAACCCATAGTTTCTCAGAAAAGTAAACGATCTAGGAGTCAAGAATCAAAAGTAGTTCATAGTGATCAGAATGCTAAAGAAAAATCTAAGTTATGCAACAAAATTAATTTCTTGGGTAGAAGAGTGCTTTTGCAAGTACACAAATAGATTCAAGAAGTGCATATTTCATGAAGGAAAATTGAATGCATATAGGATCATATGATATACTAACTCAGGAAACAATAATGAGAGCTTCCTCATCAAAAAAATCATTGGTCAAATCATAAGGTTTATATCAAATGAAATAGATCTTATTTATTATGAGCAGCATGTCTTCAAATAAATAAAGGAGCAAAGAAAAAATTAAAACTGAAGCAGATCACTATTCATCTTTTAACTGAGGAAACAATAATGACAACTTCCACATCAACAAAAATCATTGGTCAAATCACAAGGTTTATATCAAATGAAATAGATTTTATCTATTCTGAGAAGCATGTCTTAAAAGAAATAAAGGTGAACAAAAAAAAATCAAACTGAAGCAGATCACTATTCATCTTTAAACTCAAGAAATTACAACTCTTAGCCATCAAAATAGAGCAATTTTAAATTTTCATCTTTTAGTTCTTAAGAAAAATTCTGCATAAGGATTAATGAAGAAGTAATGAAAATCTAGACAAAGGCATTATTGAGTTTCACATAAGTTCAATAAAGAATCATGATTCAACAATCATCAATGAAAGAACAAGTTAAATTTTCACTTGTGCTGATGAAAATAAATTCAAAAGCTTCAGGTTATTTACTCATTATTTACATCAGTTATCCAGAGGATAATTCAATATACATGATCAATTGGACAAAGCTCAAGATGGATTCATCAATACATTTATATGTTCATAGGAAGCAGTTTTCTAATCAGAAGAAAACATATCGATATCAAAGTAGTGTAATAACTCTAAAGATCAGAGGAAGAATTCATGGGATAAACAAAATCAGAACATAATTATCTACATGGAGTAACAATTTCATTCAAGATTGTCTACAAATGCAAGCGAGCCGAGCTACATCTTAAAGGATAATATTGAATAAGTTTCAGATTTGGAGAAAAGAAGAGATATAATGTTCAAGAACCTGCAAGAGCACACGTTTTAAATATGATAATTGACTACAATACTTTAAAGTCATATCAGCAGCAAAGCACAAACTTTTCATTTCAATTTTCCATATTACAAAGGAGATTTTATCATGCAGGATTACAACATATAATAAGTTACCAAAGAAAGAGTAGGACAACAACAATACCAACTAAATACAGTGTAAATTTTATCATTAAAACCTGAAACATAGAAACAAAATAGTATAATGGCCGTGTTGTTTCAAAAATGACAAAAATAATGGAATATGAACCCAAGTCTGCAAATATCAACCACATAGCAAATCAAGATAGGATTACGTAGAAACCCTATCGGCCATGAAAACCATAAAATCTTCATGATCATTTATTTGAGGAAACACATCAATTTCAGGGCATAAAATAACAAGTACACAAAATCTTCATCATTCTTTCAAAGAAACCAGAGAAATGCAAGCAAATAACGGCCTAGAGTCTCATGGTCCTTAATTTTTTTTGCATTTTTATGAAGTACCTAGTGATAGAAATGGACTTAATAGTTCAAATATATTGAAGACCATGAAACCCTTATTGCAACCTCAAAGATACAGACATCCAGGATGATTTTTGAGCTTGTGAGTTAATCAAGCACAAAAGATCACAAAACCCACAAACATTTTCTAAATATTCAGTATCAGATCCAGGAAAAAGTGAAACAAATGGAGGCATACAGGTGTAAAAACCGTACTAGCTCACCTTCAACCATTCATGTTGGCCATTCAAAGTAATACCAAAAACCAGAGCTTGAGAAACGCAAGAAATTCCTTGCATATGGCTCGAGATCAAAATGATTGCAGTCTAAGGCTCCAGAGAATGAGGAAAAAAAAGAATATTTCCCAAGATCATACTCAGAATGGAGGAAGAAGAAAAGAGCATGTTCAAATGTGTGGAAGGAATCACATGCGTAGGAGAGAGATAGATTCTAGACTTAGCTGTTTTTACAATTGCGGGCTATTTTTGGAGATATCGTGAAGAGCACACAAAATGGATAAATACTTGCGCAACACATATAGGATATTTTTGGAAGAGCTTATACTAAGCACTTTGCGTGGGTTTGAGATATTAAAAGGATTATTACTACCAGTCAATTGCGAGAGATCTATTATTGGCATTCTTGTATGTGTGACTATTATTGTAAAGGTGTATGGATATTTTCAGCATGTGACCTATTTCGGGATTAGGTAAGTAGTGAAGGAAAAGTCCCCACCCTTATATATATTTTTTGAATTATGTAGCAAGGGATCAGTAGTCATATATAGCTGTATGCAGAGTTACGCTGCGAGATCTGATGCGCACATGGACTCGTGTTACTTTTTATTGTAAGAAGCTTCAGTGTATTATTGTGTTTAATATAATGGAAGGTATTGATTGAATCAAATTTTTAACCATGGTTGCAATCCATTATTGCATGGATGATTCCATTATGATTATTGTTTGATTAATGGTTATTTAAGATCTAGATCTAGAATATGCTCTGTGGAATGTCTATGCCATTTATGAATATGTATGCATTAACTTTTCATCATGATCTCATCTTACATGAGTAACCCTAAAGAGGGGCCTAGTACATTTGCGCGTTTCAGGTGAGCACTTAGTTTAGGCTGAGTGATGTGCCAACATGTTCTGGGTTATTATTGGCGAATTCTACACTGCATCAGTTCTATAGAAAAGTCTCTATTTTATGCTCCTCAGTGGTATAAAGGAAATGACTTGAGAGTCTTTGTTTATCACACTTTTGGAAGCCACCACCTGTAGATAAAGGTCTAGGTCTATAGATTATAGCATGCATGTAGATTCATTGTCATTATCTATGGAACTGAAAAAAAAACCTCAAGCCATAAAACATGATTAGTCTCGCCCCTCAAATAATAGATGTCATACTTGTATTCACTGGTATTCTTACTAAAAATAGTAATGACAAGGCTTAACACATTTGTGTCATGCATGATAATTTTTCATTACGGTGACATTGGAATATGTATATCTAATATATTAATAATTATATCCAAAACTTTTAGTATCCTTTCCCTTTGTATTGGGGATAGACAGTAGGGCCATCCAAGGATGTACAATGCTTGGGACTATAATAGAAAATACCTAAACATGATATCTCTAATCCTGACATCTCTCTCTTGCAAGATCCCATTATGTCATGTTGACAATTTTTGGACTTGTGTAAAAATGGGCAACTCAAAACTTCGTTATGATGGACGGTATTGATGAAGTGGACCTAACTAGGGGAATGCATTATAGTTTTATCATGTTTTCAGTTGCAGCAATTGATTAGCTACATCTAATTTGTAGCTATGTGTGTTATTACAAAATGTAACACCTCATATAGACTGCCATTCCATGTTCACCTTCAGTAAGGAATAAAAAAAGCCCCAAAGGACTAATGCATTACCTTGCTAAAGGTGGGAATCAAAGTTTAAGTGAGATTCTAAATTTGAGAATAGGAAAGAGAGTTGTAGTTTACAAGAAAGAGAGTTCATTACTTAGTTTCAGGTATTTCAAAACTCATTATCTCTGCATGTAAATACATTTAATTATGTGTTTGAGTTGTTTATTCTGTTATACTATCAATATACATGTCATAAAGCTGAAAGCAAAAAGAAGTGTACAACTCAAGTACAAAAATTAAATGTTATTTATTCCTGAAGAAGTACAATATTTCCCACACAAGCTATGGGATGTAACTCATAACTACTGAAGTAAAATATGCATGTACACAAAGCTAAAAGCAGAAGAATATAGAGAAAACCCATCATTGCCTTTAGGTCTTTTGTTGGTCTTCATCCAGTTGTAGCTTCTTCATCCTCTTCTTTTGCATCATCTGGTTCCATCATCATCCCTGAGAAAAGGAAAATAAAATTGTCATCAGACATTGAGCTCAGGGTTTAATCTGTATACTTATGCTAATAGTTTCATGCAAATGAATCAATTGACATCAAGAGGCATAAAATACATCAGAGATAGATACATAATTGATAAGAGAAGTATTCTACATCAGCACATATGATTCCCAGAATCATTCTAGAAAATAAAGAGTAAAGAAAAACTATGGAACATAAGAGAGGCCCAAAGCCTAAATATTTTCTAACTATTTATTTAAGTGTGCAAGTATAGGTAGTAGATTAGAAAGGAGAAATATTTTGCAAAATGATTAGTGTATAGAAAATAAATGCTTGTTGAAGGAATCTACATGATATAAATTTATGAGCTATTCCAGAAAAAGAAAATGTAGATAAAAGATGTATAAAAGAAATGCATTGGGACATTGAAACATAATTAAAGAAGAAGATACAGGTAACAATCTTTCAGAGCAAGGTTTTTCATCAAAGCATGTGAAATGAGAAAAGGTATCTTCCATTTTTCATTAACAAACCTCTACAAGAACCCATGAAGAGGATAGTTACAGGAGATACAAAAAACTAGAAAAATATAAGGTTTTGTATGAAAAGAAATGAGCTCAAAAGAATATTTAAAAATTATCAAGTGTGCAACAAGTGATATGATACATCAGTCAAGTACAATTTCATACATAAGCTATTACAAAGGACAAGATGACATTTACAGCTCAAAATCAAAGCTAAAAGGTAAAAGTATAGCTGTAAAGAGGCCTTTAAAGGGCTGTTTCAGAATTCAATAAAACAAGGAAAGTACATTCTTTAAAATTTATGAGTGCAAATTCAACAAAAGTAAACAAGGAAGTGTGCACTCATCAGAAGTTAGGTGTTCTCATAGCAGAAATCTTCATAACTTGTAATTAAATGAAGTGATAAAGATACATTATCGAGTTAATCATTCCAGGCTACAAACCTTCAACAATTTATCTCAGGCAAGTGCTTCCAGTTTCAATGCACAAGTGAATACAGTATCAGAGTAACAAATAATTTCACAGAAGTTACAAATTTCCTTCAAGAGTATTTGAGTATCATGAATAAATGGGATAGAAAATCCTCAAGAATACAGAAGATGATGTTTCCTCATTTAAAAAACCAAAATGAAGTTTTAAAAAATCATCTAGGAAGGAATTCACCTCAATTCAAGATACTACATCATAAGAGAATATCAAAAGATCATCAAAGTGCTTCTAAAGGATAACAAATGCATCAATGTTGCAGGCTAGAGAGAAAATAACAAAATTCAGTTACAAGGTTTTCTAAAATTTGATTAACAAAAAAGACTAGCCGAGGGAAGAATCAATTTGTATCAGAAACAAATTTACAACTCAGAGTAGAAAAGAAAAGTTTTTTACATTTTAGATCATTTAAACAACCCATAGTTTCTCAGAAAAGTAAAGGATCTAGAAGGAGTCAAGAATCAAAAGTAGTTCATAGTGATCAGAATGATGAAGCGAAATATAATTTATGCAACAAAATTAATTTCTTGGGTAGAAGATTTCTTTTAGAAGTACACAAATAGATTCAAGTAGTGCATCTTTCATGAAGGAAAATTGAATGCATATAGGATCAGATGATATACCAACTCGGGAAACAATAATGAGAGCTTCCACGTCAACAACAATCATTGCTCAAATCACAAGGTTTATAACAAATGAAATAGATCTTATCTATTATGAGCAACATGTCTTCAAAGAAATAAAGGAGCACAAAAAAAATCAAACTGAAGCATATCACTATTCATATTTGAACTCAGGAAAAAATAATGAGAGCTTCAACATCAACAACAATCATTGGTAAAATCACAAGGTTTATATAAAATGAAATATATTTTATCCATTCTAATCAGCATGTCTTCAAAGAAATAAAGGATCACAAAAAAATCAAAATGAAGCAAGTCACTATTCATCTTTGAACTCAAGAAATTACAATTCTCAGCCATCAAAATAGAGCAATTTTAAATTTTCATCTTTCAGTTATTAAGAAAAATTCTGCATAAGGATTAATGACAAAGTAATGCAAATCTAGACAAAGGCATTGCTAAGTTTCACGTAAGTTCAATAAAGAAGCATGCTTCAATAATCATCAATGAAATAACAAGGTAAAGTTTCACTTGTGATGATGAGAAGAAATTCAAAAGCTTCAGGTATAGGAAGTTCAACCAAACAACATTATCAAACTGAATCACAGATCAAACAAGTTATTTACTCATTATTGTACATCACTTATCCAGAGGATAATTTAGTATACAGGATCAATTTTACAAATCTCAAGATGGATTCATCAATAAATTTAGATGTTTATAGGAAGCAATTTTCTAATCAAAAGAAATTAGATCGGAATAAGAGTAGTGTAATAACTGTCAAGCTCAGAGGAATAATTTATGGGATAAATAGAATCATAGCATAATTATCTACATGGAGTAACAATTTCATTCAAGATGATCTACAAATGCAAGTGAGTAGATCTACGACTTAAAGGATAAGATAAAATAAGTTTTAGATTTGGAGAAAAGAAGAGATATAATGTTCAAGAACCTGCAAGAGAACATGTTTTAAATATGTGAATTAACTACAAGAATTTCAAGTCATATCAGTAGCAAAGCACAAATCTTCTATTTCAGTTTTCCATATTACAAAGGAGATTTTATCTTGCCAGATTACAGGATATAACAAGTTACCAAAGCAAGAATAGGACAACAACAACACCAACTAAATGCAGTGTAGATTTTCTCATTAAAACCTGAAACATAGAAGGAAAATATTATAATGGCCGAGTTGTTAAAAAAAAAATAGTGGAATATGAACCCAAGTTTGCAAATACCAACCACAGAACAAATCAAGATAGTAGTACGCATAAACCCTATCGGCCATGAAAACCATAAAAAATTCATGAGCGTTTATTTGAGGAAACACATAAATTTCAGGGCATAAAATAAAAAGTACAATAAATTTTCATCATTCTTTCAAAGAAACCAGAGCAAAGCAAGCAAAGAACGGCCTAGAGTCTCATGGTCGTTAATTTTTCCTACATTTTAATAAAGTACCCAGTGATAGAAATGGACTTACTAGTTCAAATAGATTGAAGGCCATGAAACCCTTATTGCAGCCTCAAAGATACAGACATCCAAGATGATTTTCGAGCTCATGAGTTAATCAAGCATAAAAGATCACAAAACCCACAAACATTTTCTAAATATTCAGTATCAGATCTGGGAAAAATTGAAACAAATGGAGGCATACAGGTGCAAAAACTAGACTAGCTCACCTTCAACCATTCATGTTGGCCATTCAAAGTAATACCAAAAACCAGAGCTCAAGAAACTCAAGAAATTCCTTGCATATGGCTTGAGATCAAAATGAGTGCAGTCTAAGGCTCCAGAGAATGAATAACAAAACGAAGATTTCCCAAAATCATACTTGGAATGGAGGAAGAAGAAAAGAGTGCATTCAAAGGTGCAGAAGGATCGGGAAGGAGTCACACACAAAGGATAGAGACAAATTCAGTACTTAGTCATTTTTACGATTGCGGGCTATTTTTGGAGATAGCGTGAAGAGCACACAAACTGGGTAAATACTTGCACAACATGTATAGGCTATTTTTGGAAGAGTGTCTACTAAGCACTTTCCATGGGTTTGATATATTAATAGGATTATTACTGCCAGTCAACTGTGAGAGATCTATTATTGGCATTCTTGTATGTGCGACTATTATTGTAAAGGTGTATGGATATTTTCAACATTTGACCTATTTTGGGATTAGGTAAGTGGTGAAGGACAAGTCACCATCCTTATATATCTATTTTTGATTGTGTACCTAGGAATCAATAGTCATATATAGCTATATGCAGAGTTACGCTGCCAGATCTGATGCGCGCATGAACTCGTGCTACTTTTTATTGTAAGAAGCATAAGTGTATTATTGTGTTTAATATAATGGAAGGTATTTATTGAATCAAATTTTTAACCATGGTTGTAATCCGTTATTACATGGATGATTCCATTATGGTTATTGTTTGATTCATGGTTACTACCTTGATGAAGGCGGGAATCATAGTTTAGGTGAGATGCTAAATTTGAGAATAAGAAACAGAGTTGTAGTTTACAAGAAAGAGATTTCATTACTAAGTTTTAGGTATTTCAAAACTCATTATTTCTGCATGTAAATACATTTAATTATGTGTTTGAGTTGTTTATTCCGTTATACTATCAATATACATGTCATAAAGCTAAAAGAAAAAAGAAGTGTACAAATCAAGTATAAAAATTAAATGTTATTTATTCATGAAGAAGTACAATATTTCCCACACAAGCCATGGGATTTAACTCATAGCTAATGAAGTAAAAGATGCATGTACACAAAGCTAAAAGAATAAGAATATAGAGAAAACCTACATTGCCTTCAGGTCTTCTGTTGGTCTTCATCAAGTTGTAGCTTCTTCATCATCTTCTTCTGCATCATCCGGTTCCATCATCATCCCTAAGAAAAGGAAAATAAAATTTTCGTCAAACATTGAGCTCAGGTTTTAATCTGTGTACTTATGCTAATAGTTTCATGCAAATGAATCAATTGACATTAAGAGGCATAAGGTACATCAGAGAGAGATACATAATTGATAAGAGCAGTGTTCTACATCAGCACATATGATTCCCAAAATCATTCCGGAAAATAAAGAGTAAAGAAAAACTATGGAACATAAGAGAGGCCCAAAGCCTAAATATTTTCTAACTATTTATTTAAGTGTGCAGGTACAGGTAGTAGATTAGAAAGAAAAAATATTTTGCAAAAAGATTACTGTATAGAAAATAAATGCTTGTTGAAGGAATCTACATGATATAAATTTATGAGTTGTTCCAGAAAAAGAAAATCCAGATAGAAGATGTATAAAAGAAAGGCAATGGGACATTGAAACAAAAGTAAAGAAGAAGATACAAGTAACAATATTTCAGAGCAAGGTTTTTCATCAAAGTATGGGAAACAAGCAAAGGTATCTTCCATTTTTCATTAACAGACCTCTACAATAACCCATGAAGAGTATAGTTACAGGAGATACCACAAACGAGAAAAACGTAAGGTTTTGGATGAAAAGAAATGAGCTCAAAAGAATAGTTAAAAATTATCAAGTGTGTAACAAGTAATATGATACATCAGTCAAGTAAAATTTCATATAGAATCTATTATAAAGGACAAGATGACATTTACACTTCAAAATAAAAGTTAAAAGGTCAAAGTATAGCTATAAAGAGGCCTTTGAAGGGTTGTTTCATAATTCAATAAAACAAGGAAAGTACATTCTTCAAAATTTATGAGTGCAAATTCAACAAACGTAAATGAGGAAGTGTGCACTCATCAGAAGTTAGGTGTTCTGATAACAGAAAGCGTCATAACTTGTAGTTAAAGGAAGTGATAAAGATACAATATCTAGTTAATCATTCCAGGATATGAACCTTTAAGAGATTAACTCAGGCAAGTGCTTCCAATTTCAATACACAAGTGAATGCAGTATCGGAGCAATAAATACTTTCACAGAAGTTAAAAATTTCCTTACAAAGTATTTGAGTATCATGACTAAATGGGATAGAAACACCTCAAGCCTAAAGAAGAGGATGTTTCGTCCTTTACAAAACAAATTTCAAGTTTTAAAAAATCAACCAGGAAGGAATTCATCTCAATTAAAGATACTACATCATTAGAGAATATCAAAAGATCAGAAAAGTACTTCTAAAGGGTAACAAATGCATCAAGGTTGCATGTTAGAGAGAAAATAACAACATTCAATTACAAGGTTTTCTTGAATTTGATTAACACAGAACTCTAGCTAAGGGAAGAATCAATTTGTATCAGAAAAAAATATACAACTCAGAGCAGAAAAGAATTTTTTTTCAGATTTCAGATCATTTAAACAACCCATAGTTTCTCATAAAAATAAACGATTTAGCAGAAGTCAAGAATCAAAAGTAGTTCATAGTGATTAGAATGCTGAAGCAAAATCAAAGTTATGCAACAAAATTAATTGCTCGGGTAGAAGAGTGCTTTTGCAAGTACACAAATAGATTCAAGAAGTGCATCTTTCATGAAGGAAAATTGAATGCATACAGGATCATATGATATACTAACTCAGGAAATAATAATGAGATCTTCCACATCAAGAACAATCATTGGTCAAATCACAAGGTTTATATCAAGTGAAATAGATCTTATCTGTTCTGAGCAACATGTCTTTAAAGAAATAAAGGAGCACAAAAAAATCAAACTAAAGAAGATCACTATTCATCTTTGAACTGAGGAAACAATAATGAGAGCTTCCACATGAACAAAAATCATTTTTCAAATCACAAAGTTTATATCAAATGAAATAGATTTTATCTGTTCTAAGTAGCATGTCTTCAAAGAAATAAAGGAGCATTAAAAAATTCAAAATGAAGTCGATCACTATTCATCTTTGAACTCAAGAAATTACAACTCTCAGTCATCAAAATAGAGCAATTTTAAATTTTCGTCTTTTAGTTCTTAAGAAAAATTCTGCATAAGTATTAACGAAGAAGTAATACAAATCTAGACAAAGGCATTGTTGAGTTTCACATAAGTTCAATAAAGAAGCATGCTTCAACAATCATCAATGAAAGAACAAGGTAAAGTTTCACTTGTGCTGATGAGAAGAAAGTAAAAAGCTTCAGGTACAGGAAGTTCAACCAAACAACACTATCAAACTAAATCACAGATCAAACAAGTTATTTAATCATTATTGTACATGAGTTATCCAGAGGATAATTTAGTATACAAGACCAATTGTACAAAGCTCAAGACGGATTCATCAATAAATTTAGATGTTCATAGGAAGTAGTTTTCTCATCAGAAGAAAACATATCGATATTAGAGTAGTGTAATAACTCCGAAGCTCAGAGGAATAATTTATGGGATAAACAAAACCAAAATATAATTATCTATATGGAGTAAAAATTTCATTCAAGATGATCTACAAATGCAAGTGACAAGAGCTACATCTTAAAGGATAAGATCAGATAAGTTTTAGATTTAGAGAAAAGATGAGATATAATGTTCAAGAACCTGCAATAGCACACATTTTAAATATGAGAATTGACTACAAGACTTTCAAGTCATATCAACAGTAAAGCAAAAAATTTCAATTTCAGTTTTCCATATTACAAAGGAGATTTTATCATGTACAATTACAAGATATAACAAGTTACCAAAGCAAGAATAGGACAACAATAACACCAACTAAATACAATGCAAATTTTCTCATTAAAACCTGAAATATAGAAGGAAAACACTATAATGGATGAGTTGTTTAAAAAAAAATAGTGAAATGTGAACCCAAGTCTACAAATATCAACCACAAAACAAATCAAGATAGGATTACGTAGAAACCCTATCAGCCATGAAAACCATAAAAACTTCATGGTCGTTCATTTGAGGAAACACATCAATTTCAGGGCATAAAATACCAAGTACAAGAAATCTTCATCATTCTTTCAAAGAAACTAGAGAAAAGCAAGAAAGGAACAGCCTAGAGTCTCATGGTCGTTAATTATTTCTACATTTTTATGAAGTACCTAGTGATAGAAATGGACTTACTAGTTCAAATAGATTGAAGGCCATGAAACCCTTATTGCAGCCTCAAAGATACATACATCTAGGATGATTTTAGAGCTCATGATTTAATCAAGCACAAAATATCACAAAACCCATAAACCTTTTCTAAATATTCAGTATTAGATTTGGGAAAAAGTTAAAAAAATGGAGGCATACAAGTGCAAAAACCGGACTAGCTCACCTTTAACGATTCATGTCGGCCATTCAAAGTAATAGCAAAAACTAGAGCTCAACAAACTCAAGAAATTCCTTGCATATGGCTTGAGATCAAAATGAGTACAGTCTAAGGCTCCAGAGAATGAAGAACAAAATGAAGATTACCCAAGATCGTACCTAGAAAGGTCACAATGAAGCTCGAAAGATACAGATCTCGAAATAACACTGAACATGGAGGCTGAATACATCTAACCAGATCTCTAATGGTGGCCATCCCTATCAAATCTAGTGTAGAGCTTGAAAGAAGTAAAATGGAAAGAATGACAAGTGTTCAATTCATATATATATATGCAGAGATCTAAAAACAATGATACCCGTAACCACCTCAAAAAGAATGCTTAGAAGCTCAATAAAAAAAAGTAAAGATATTCAGAGCTTCATAAAACCAATTTACAGAGGAAAAATGAGCTTGAGATGATCAACAATGGCGGTGTGGAGAAAATTCGCCAGGGATTTGCCCTCCAAAATGAGCATGAATGTGAAATGATCAAGTTTAGGTTACAAATAACTTGCTCGAAAACCAACCAGGATGTTGTCAAAACTTAACTCGATTTTAAGATCAACGGTTCTAGACCATCAAATTACCAAGATCAAGAGGCTGAGAATTAGTCACAAGACCAATAAAACCACAATCAATGCAACCTATGTACTCAAATAAATCAATGACTCAGATTATCATAGTGCAAGATCCAACGATGCACAACGAAGACCCAAGCTAACCACCAAGCAATCACCAATAGTCCAGATCAAAAATAGTAAACAGATCGACGACCAATAACTAGTTTTTCTTTATCAATACAAATTCATAGCTATAATGAACCTTTCAATGGTTAAATCAAAGCCACTGACAAAAGAAGGGTCAAGTCACAGTGGAGAGGGGTCCAACCTCATCATTATCCTAAAATCATCTCCAATGACCTAAACTAAGGTATAAAACATAATTATGCCGACAACCATCATTAATCGAAAGGTGGTGATGATTATTCAAAAGCTGAAAAAACCATACTATATGTGCCAACCACATTAAAAGGTAAAACATTGTTACGACATGCCTTAATCAAAAAAGGGGCCAACCAAGTGGGGTGGCATTATTATAAACAATGATATATACCAATTATAAAATGCCCCATAATACATGGTCAAAATAGATGCTATATGCCAAGTTGGAATGATTACCTTAAACCCCTCAAATATACCTTAAAATTACAAGCAAACTTCATACATGGAAGAAAGGGAAGATTTTTGCATATGATCACTAGGTGTCAAAAGGAGATGGAAACGAATTTGACCCACACTCATGTGTTCAGGTGTTCCCCACAGTGTGAGATGTATCTTTTGCTAAGTTTCGGAGCTTAAAATATTATGCTTGCAGGAGATAGTATTGCGTGTATTCACAAAAATAAAGATGCCATTATCAACATGCAAAATGGAGTATGTGCATAAATGTCGACATCAGAACCAAAGGTGGTTCCCATCAAGATGGAATACATGGATAAATTTTTACAAAGTGTTGCAAGTAAAGTATTTTTTTTTTTTGCTCACAGAGGGAGCTTATCTTTTGTATGTGCATCCAAGCCAAGGGACAAAATTAAAGATTTCCAAATTTATCACTTCAAGTGGATCAAATTTGAATGTGTCACATCAAGCACTAGAAGAAAAAGATTGCATGCACATTGGAGGAGAATTACACAGCAAGAAAGGGCTATTATTAGCCAAATTATTCATCTTACTTTATTAAAATAGATCAGCCAACTGCAGTTTGACTGAAATAGATCTAACGAGACATAGTTATTCATTTCTTTCCCCTTTCTTCTCTCTATCAAATGGATTCGTGCCTGTCATGGATTTTAGGACATTGGAGGATCACTTTGTTACTCTTCTTAATTTTGTTATTAAACTGGTGAATCACGATTCCAAGAACTCCATAATATTTCTAATGCCCAAATTTCATACCTTGAAGGTTTCGATTTCACTCGATGGGGAGCATCAACATCTTGAGGAAGCCATGAAAGAAAAATCTTACAAAACCATTTTGAAACAAGCTAAAAATTAAGGATTTAATGTTTATGATAAAGATGTTGTTGGTCCTTCTAACTTCTTGAAATGAATTTTTGGATATATTAATATACTATCTTAGGTTGTACCACTCCGTTAGTCTTATAAATATCCCATAATGAATTTTGGAAATATTTTTTTATAATGTACTATTTTAAAATTATAAATTGAAGGGAGAGGGACCATTCAACGCTTATTTATCTATGTATTATCCAAAAATATTCTAATACTATGTTGCTAACTTCGAATTTCGAATCTCGATGGTGCTTTAATGTTTTCTCATATATCTATTATCATTTATGAAAGACAATTTCACAACAAATTAAAATAAAGATTCCAAAATTATTTTGTAATAGTGAAGTTATGAACATGATTATATAAAATTATATGCATCCAGATGGAAAATATTACAAATTGAAGATGGTTAGCCGACAACAGAATCTATGTGGTCAGGTGACTATAAGGAACAATGCCACAATCACTTCGAAGATGCATATGACCAACTATTATCTGCGAGATCTACCTGTGATTGAACTCCGACTCCTTATGCGTGTGGCATGGTTAGATTATGAAGAAGAATGACTGTTATATGTGATATCTACCTCTGACCTCGGGAGTCAGAGTAGTGGGAGTCATATATGGGTTGGCAATTGTGCCCAGTTTGAGATTCTAGGTAGCCGAGATATACATTCATAACTATAGAATTTATATTGTAAAGTGTAGGTGAGCCAACCCAAAAAATTAGCTTGCATCCCAATAATTTAGGCGAAAGGGAAGGATCTGTATTACTCAATATCACCAAATACCAATTTGTGAAACCATAATATTCACGAATTAACAAAAATTCATAGCTAAAATTTTCCCTAGTGCATGCTCACCTCACCTCACTTGCAAAGCAATAACAAAGAACTGATAATAACTGGATACTATGCTAAGGTTATAAGCTTGCCCAAATATCTATGCATAATTCTACTATAGTGATTCCTTCTTCAATGGAAATATTTTCTCATACACAAATTCCTTCTTAATGGAAATGTGCATGTATATAATATGGAAAAATTACTAGGATAATGGTGAATTTCTAATGAGTACAATCACTAGATGCAACCACTTTAATTTAACTTTAAAAAGATTTACAATCCACAATTTTGTTATTGAATTTATTGCAACGTGTAAGCTACAACTAGGGTCCACAATAAGCTACTCCATGGTCTGTATTATACATACTCCTCCCTTGCGTTTTGTAATAGAACACATTCTATGATGAAAAGTGACAAGATATACTTGCAATTCAATTGACAATAATAAGCTAAGTAAATACACAATAAATATTTCATTTAGAAACAATCTTTAAAGAAATATTTTGTGTTCAATGAAGGACTTCAAGTCATATCTCTTATCTAGCTTAACTATTTTCCTTCGTGTTGTACTTTTGTGTAAATAAGACATTGTTCCTCCTCCTCAATTATAACATTTATTTTTCCATACATGGAACATACAATATTTTATAAACTTAGTTCTTGTTATTGATAGCTTCACTGTAAAGTAATCCCTTATTTCCAAGATATTTATCGTGACCTATATGAAAAAAGGGCCCTATAATTTGCATTGTCATTTCATCACCAAAATACAACTACTATACAATGACTTTTTATCTGCCACATTGTTTACAACTCATATGCAATTATTATGATAACACTGATGTTTTTGTCTTTACTTAGTTAAATCATATGTTTGGAGCATAATAGCTGCATAGAGAAGTACAAAGTAAGGTAAAGATGAGAAAACAACAGATGCATACAAGGAAATTGTGATAAGGTCATAAAGAGGGAGAAAGATAAGTGCTAACTCTATCAAAACATTTTTCTTTTAACTCCATCCAAACAGATATGTCTTAAAGAGGGAGAAAGACTTGGGAATGTGAGATCAACGTTTTTGTTTTAACTGCATCCAAACATTCATAAAGATTGTCCACACATGCACAGTCCAGATTTTGTGAACCACATTATTACGGATAGATCAAAACCTTTCATTTCACTCGCATCGTTTTTTGAAAGATTGCTTTCCTGATATGTCGATCAATCCCACTCAATTAACACAAAGTCAAATCTTACATTTGGACCTAACCTTAAGCGAATTGATATAAGACAACTGTGATTCGCGTGCTCCTCAAATGGAAAACGACGTAAGGGAATGATATTTGTTTTATTCCGAAACAAAAAAGATGGTCCCGACTTTGTTGTGGAAATTACGATGTAAGCTACAAAACTACTGCACCGTTGTTTTTTAGCGAGTGGTTTTGATCAACTTGTGAGGTGAGAAGTCTTTGAAGAAAAGATCGTATGAATAAGATTAGCACTAACGAGTTGGAGCTCCTTTGGTTTTGATCAACGTGCGAGGCAAGCAATCTACTCATTGCAGGGAAAATGTGGCATTTAAGGTGTAGGAAGTAGTAGTCACATGTTGATGACGAGTACATGTTTATGATTTTTCAATTTTAAAGCTATAAACTAGGAATCACTCGAAAGTGATTCAATGGAGACGTCGACTTGAGGCGTAGAAAGTAGGGAAGTTGAAGGAGTGAATGTGAAACATTATAAATGGAAGAGGGGTAATGATGGTATGTAATAAATGTCGGAAGGAATGAAGATGAACTCCTTCTTTCTTCTGAAAAGTCACAAATAGACCACATGTCAATTTTGTGATCCGTGCAAAAGAAAAAGTGCCATATATACAACTTTGAAGCAATTTACTTTGCAAGTCACTCTAATAGTACACTTATATCATTTGACAAAGGGAGATGGCCATCAAATCTAACCTATGATATTATTACCCATGGTGCTCGAAATTGGAAATTTTTTTCCAAAAAGTTAAGAATATGAGCCCATTGAATTGAATTGTCTGTTGTTTAAATGGTGTTCAAGTCACCTAGAAATTTGATTTGTTCTATGCTTGCACCATGTATAGATTTGGCAGAAATGGAAGATGAAATCGATGATCTAACTGACATTCTTATCAAAAAATTCATGCTCAAATGTGCTTTCGAAAACAAATTTCTTTCAAATAGGATCAGAAATGCTCCAAAGAAACATCTACAATACCGCTTCTTAAGGTAAAAAGAGTTTTAACCATTGTAATTTATTAAAAAATAATATGATTTATCAATAGATTTTAATAAACAAATATTAACATAGTTTTTTTTAATACTCCTCCATTATATTAACCCGATTCATTTTCTACAATCATTTTCCATGTTGGCTTACTATTGACCTGGTTGCTCATAAATTGTCCTCTCTAGCTCAAATCTTGGAAACTAATAACATCAACCTACGGTTTTACACAAACTATATTTGACTACAATTATTTAGATAATTTGGTTAAATATTTTGCATATGAAAAATATTTATTATATTTATATGCTCTCTTTATAGTTGTTTGTTTTGTTTCTATCAGTTATAAGTTGTTCTTACAGTTTAACAAAACAATCCCACAAGCTAAGGATGAAGAAAATAATTTGCATTTGGTGCCTTATGGAGGAAGATTTCAATGTTTTCAGGACTTCAGGGAAAGAAATTTAAGCAGTTATAAATTTCATGGAGAATTGGTTCTATCTTGGGGATCTTGGATGTCAAGTAAAAACATGGAGTATCCAATCATGATCCAATAAAAGATAAATTGAAACATTGTGAACACAAATTTTCTTAACAACTTACAAGTTTCTAAAATAATTAATTACCTATTACTGCATAAAATTTTGCTATATAAGAATACTATAGTGCATAAATGTTTCATGTGACTTACCTTATAGAATATCAAATACTATAATGCATAAATGTTTCATGTGATTTACCTTATAGATTTCTCTATAAATATTTACAAACAAGAAGCACAATCTGCTCACCTTATCAATGTTTTGGTTGTTATGTCTATTTAACCATATCACAAAGGTGAATCAATAGTAAAAAAAACTTCAAAAAGATGAAATTTACCTTAAATGTGTGGCCATCTATAATTGTACATTAAATGTGTTGTCCTTATCTATTTGGTGCAATGATGAATCAATGATCTCTTTATAATAATGAAGGCCATGTGTAGAATACTCCTTATAAAATTGTAATAATAAATAACACACAAAATGATAAATATCAGTTTTAATAGGAGGAAAGCCAACACATTAAAATATAGTAAGAAAAACCAAATATGTCTTTTTTGAGGATGGTGAGAAAGTCCTAAGATTGTTGACAATATTAAAGGCTATTCCCAATTTTTTTTGCCACCACTACTAGGAATCAATCTTCGGACTTGTTGATTTCAACTGGGGATTTTTCACCAGCCCATCTAATTTTGGTCAAATCAATAAGATGAACGGTGTTGGTTTATAGGTATGATGAGGATGTAGCTAGTACAACTAGTAAGTTTAAGATTCAATGGTTTTGTCAACTTGTGAGGTAAACAATCTATTCATTTCTTGGAAAATGTGGTGTTTAATTTGCACGCAATAGTGGTCACAACGTTGATGACTAGTAGGTGAATGATTGTTCAAAGATATGTATTAATTGTGGCTGAAAAAGACGCAGTAGCAGTCACATATTGATGACTAGTAGATGAATGATTTTTCAAAGAAACCATGTGGAAGGATTAAAAATTTGTTATCAAATGTTATCAGTAATTGCACATGAATTGTGCAAGATACAAAGAAGATTTAAATTTAGTTTGGAGCTTCATTTCTATTTAATAATTAAAAAATGTTTGAGAAAGTGACGTAATAAAATACAATTAATGTTCTCAAAAGGCATTCGAGTGTTTTGTTGTTTTATGATTAACAATTGCCTGTCTTCTGTTTTGTGTTTACTTTTGTATTTTTGAGGCAATCGATTACCTAGTATTACAAATATTGATGAAACTCACTAGCATATCAAATTAGTGTGGTCCACCTACAAAGGAAGTTGGATACTAATAATGGAAGCTGTAAAATCTACAAAATTGCAAAAAAAATATTTTGCCTATGACAAAAGGATGTAATAGAGTCCAAAAGAAATATTTCGTTAACACGATTAACACATTAACACCAAGGAGTGTGGGCCAATGGTAGTGGATTCTCCCATAATGATCCGGAGGACATTTTGGGATGTTTGGAAGTTCCCTAAATCTCCCTAAATCATGACCAAGAGGTAGAGAATTTCGAGATATTTATGACGACTGGTGGAACACGGAAAACGGAGCTCATATGCTCAAGTTGTGGTCAGTCAAAGTCCAAGATGGGAAACTGGTCAATAGAGGTCAAAATGGTGGGCCCCACTATTTGCTGGCTAGGGGCCCTCATCCAGGTTCGGCACACTCTTTTATAGGAGGTCAACTCTAATGTGGTATTGTATGTTGTAAAGTTGAATTTGTGCATTACATAATTTAATCAGCTCGAGTGAGCTATTTTGATAGCTCAATGGGGTGGTCAACTCCCCACCGAGTCGAGTTGATCAGTTTATATCCATATTGTTTAGCCTTATTTCCTACCTTAGCATGCACATCCCCTAGCTCAGGATGGATCAAAGTTAGCTCGAAGAGATATGATATACATTGTTAGCCGAGCCACATATGTGGTAACCAAACTGCTCGAGCAACATATGTGGCAGTCCACACAAAGCCACCCGTCTCCACCGATAGCCCATGAAACTCGGACGAGCTCCAAAAACTTGGCCAATGCAATTCAACAGTGGGAAAAACGCTAAACATGGCCCAAGCCACGAGAAGACTGGCCGACATGCCTTTTTAAAAAATTCTTAGACACTTTATATTCCCACACATGTGGGATAAGAAAATAGGCCTCCCACCGAGCCACGAAGGCCACATGCACCAATGGGGGCATTTTAAATAAATGGCAGATCGGTGGTCTACTTGAAGATTTGATGGCACAGGTCCATGTGTTTGGTGAACAACCAATAAAGGAAGCCATGGAGAAGATTTGGACGACACTCCAAAATAAAAGTCGTGCCAACCTACAGGTGGACAATAAGAGGGCAATGAGGTAAAGCCACGTGGTGGCAAACAAACAAAAGGGATATCAAATTCAAATCCCGCTTTATAAAAAACAAGGTAAGGGAGGATCAAACCCTTTTCGGCTATCCCAAAGTGATAAGACCTCGCTAGCATGCTATAGATCTTGGTGAGCTATAAAAAGGATCTCGTGACATTTAAACAGAGAAGGCCGAGTTTCTGCTATAGGTAGAAAAGACCTAATTGGTGAAATGCCCAATTTTGGAGCACTTAGGCTCAGAACCAGCCTTTGGAGTAAATTGGAGAAGTGATCAGAATTAAGATACGAACCTAATGGTGTAGTTATTTTCCCATTTTGGAGATTATATGATGTCATTTTAATGTTGCGAAGTTAGTAGTTATGGAATTCCAAGGGAGAGACCTTGGAAAAATAATTCAGGAAGGTGAAAGGTGTTTCTTGAGCTCTGTCAGAATCTTTCAAATGTCTGAAAGTATGTTATTGCAGGTTTTGTGATCTATTTTGTTGATTGTAAGGGTTATTGTTCATGTTTTTGTGAATCTAGAGACGTAGGCTTGTATGCCAAACTACATTATCATTTCTGTGTTGTGTGGATGTTTTTTTATTGTTGTTGATGAATCTTTGAAAAGATGATATATATATATATATATATATATAATATCTCCAAAAAATGATTAGTCCCTTTAACACATGCACCACAGTATAATTTTTAAACACTATACTAAAATGTGCACCTACTCATTTCGTTGTGGATTATATATAGCCTGGAAAATTGACGTTTGGTTCCTAATTCCATGTGAACGGTGGATTTAAAAAAATTTTATAAACCCATTTTTGGATCAGTTGGTCTCAGAGCTGGTTTCATGATTGCCTCAATTGCATTTGTATACCAGTTTATGATTGCTAATCCCATAAGTGCAAACTATTTGATTTGATCTTCTTACTTGGCATTTTTTCAGTATTTTGGAAGATAGTTGGTTTGCAGGTTATAATGGGGAAAACATTGAAGAGGGAAAGATTGGAATTTCTCGAGATCATCAACAGGAATTACAAGAGGAAAATGAGTTCCTGAGATGCAAGCTCTATTCCCTCGAAGATAAAGTTGATCGGTTACAAAGGGAACTAGAATCAAAAGGTGAGATCTTGATCAGTTTGCGGTGTGGTGATGGGAAGAAGGAATTACCTTATACTTCAGATGTAGAGACCATAACAGAATGCATTATAAGTTATTCACCATGGGAATATTCTTATTCCTCCCATTCAATTCTAGATTTAGGTAATGATATCTTTGGTTCATTTGAAAGGCATACTAGAGGAATTAAATCCAAATTGTTGTATAGGATGGGTTTTGATAGAAGAGATATTGGAAAAGATAGCCAAGGCATGGCTAACCCAATATAGGTTGAGGATCTTCCTCATTATACAGGTTTGGGTTTTTCTTGTGTGGGAAAGGATACTAGAGAATGCTCCAAGTACACCAATGGAAGACAAGTTTCTAAAGGCAAAGTGTATACCCTACTAGTCCTGTAGACATATTCAATGCTGGAATCAGGTGCTTCCTCATCACAGAAAGGAATTGGGAAGAGAATACAACGTAGTGGTATTGAGATTCCACTTCCACTTTCTTACCATAAGCACCATGAAATTTTTAAAACTTCTGATCCACTATTTCAGTTAAATAAGTATGGATATGATTTTTAAAAGATGTGACATGCTTTTCCCTGTACTTTTTGTGGATTGCATAACCATTCTGTGGCTAGTTACTGGAAGAGAAGGACATTGATGAAGAAGTTGATGCTATTTGTTAAGAACGTGACACATGGTAAAGACAAATCTCATCATGCAGAAGTGAGAAATGGCAGTAAGATTTCCTCATCCCAGAAGAAGGATATTAAGATGATTTTTTTGCTCATTGTTAGAGGAATGGGCATTGAGTGGACAATTTTTGGATACTTCATCCATCTTACCATCAGTATAATGACAAGCCAAAGATGGAATACAGACCTGTTGTAAAGGTAAGGGACGTTACTAATCCAACACCAGTTACAAGTTCAACCCCATATCAGGTGATACCTACAGATGAAAGTACAATAACATGGATTGGTAAAAAATTATTCAAATTTATTTTGCATATCTCTTGATTGGTTATAACATGCAATATTTGTTTGGAGTCTAGATTTGTGGGATAGACTGAGGGACAAGTTCGTCATACTCGGTATTTTTATCGTATTTACATTTGTATTACTCCATTTTTATCTCGTTAATTCAACTTTGAGTTTCTAGTACAGTTGGTTACAACTCATGTTTCAGCTTGGGAGATTTATAAAAATAGTGTGAAGATTTAGTGGACATGGTTGAGTGTCTATTTTTTGGAAATTTGCATTTTAGTATCTATTGATTTTTCAGCCATCTGTGCAGACAGTTGAGCTCGCAGGTGTACGCTCATATTGTTATTCTGTGTAGAGACCTTATAGCTATGCAACAAAGTGGTAGATGATCACTATTGGCATTTAGGATTAGGTCAGATCTTCATTATGTGTAGAGACCTTGTAGTCGTGCAACAAGATGGTACCTAGTATTCATCGTCAACATGAGACTTTGTATCGTGTAGAGGAAGTAACCGTGCAACGGGGTTGAAGTCATCATTATTGAGCTCGTGAGAGATTAGATCAGATCATCATTTTGTATAGAGGTTAAGGCCATGCAGCAGAATGGTAGTTGGTCATCATGGATAATATGTGTTTCTGGGTGTTGTCGAAGTGTAAGACCTGGAGAGGGAATATGTGGCAATATCTAATTTCATGCAGACTATATGTTGCTGAAGTGTAAGACCCCCAAAGGGCAGATGTAGTAGTATATTCTTCCTGTGTTGCTGAAGAGTAATACCTTAGTAGACAAATGTGGCAGTACAAGCGTCGAGAATTGTCAAAGTGTAAGACCCCAAGAGGGAACATGTGGCAATCAAGACATCAGAAGAAGCATTGTGGGATCATAACCCATAGAGCCAGGATCGGGATCAGGTTTTTGAAGTGAGAAGAATAAAGTACAACATACTAGAGACTCCACTATAGTAGTACTTCCGATGCGACATCAAAGTGTTCATATTCAGGACATGGTGAAAAAATTTCCAGTAAGCTTTTGGTGGAACAAAAGCCTTTCGCATTGGGGAGGTGTGATCCAGAGGAAATTTGGGGATGTTTTGGAGTTCCCTAAATCTCCCTAAATCTTAAAAAAGTGGTAGAGAATTTTGAGAGCTTTTTGATGACAGGTGGAACGTGGAAAACACAACTCATACGCTCAAGTTATGGTCAATCAAAGTCCAGGTTGGGAAATTGGTCAAAAGAGGTCAACATACGAGTAACGCGTTGATGTGAGATTTTGTCAAAAAGGAAAGAAGGTTAAAATTTAATGTTTGACCACCTCCGATCTGCGACAGATGAAAAAATAGTAGGCCCCGCTATTTTCTAGCTGCGGGCCCTCAGCCAGGTTCGACACACACTTTTATAGAAGGGGTGTGTTTTCCGCCTTTGTATATTGTCGTTCTCTATTATCAATATTATATACCACATATTTTTATAACTCTTCAAATGTGGTAATGTATGTTATAGAGTTGAATTTGTGCATTGCAGTATGTAATCATCTCAGACGAGCTATTTTGATAGTTTGGTGGGGTGGTCAGCTCCTCACCGAGTCGAGTTGATTAATTTATATCCATATTGTTCAGGCTCATGGATTTATAGCCTTATTTCCTACCTTTTCTTGCACAACCCCTAGCTTGGGATGGGTCGAAGTTAGCTTGATGAGTTATGATATACATTATTAGTTGAGCCACATATGTGGTAACCAAACTGCTCGAGCCACATACGTGGCAATCCACACAAAGCCACATGCCTCCACCGACAGCCCATGTAACTCGGGTGAGATCTAACAACTCAACCCAAACCATTTAGGTGACCATACCAACAAACCACCGCCAATGCAATTAAACAGTGGGGAAAATTCCAAATGTGGCCCAAGCCATGAGTAGACTGGTCGAAACGACCTTTCAAAAAAGTCTTAGACACTTTGTATGCCCACACATGTGGGATAATAAAATAGGCCTCCCACAGAGCCACAAAGGCCATGTGTAGCAATGGGGGCATTTCAAATCAATGACAGATCGATGGTCTGCGTGAATATTTGATGGCACAGGTCCATGTATTTGGTGAGTAGCCAATAAAGTAAGCCATGGAGAAGATTTGAACGACACTTCAAAACAAAATTCGTGCTAACTTGTAGGTCCACGTGTCTGGTGGAAAATAAGAGGGCAATGAGGTTTATTTTTATCTTCACATAAAAAACCATGTGGGTACATAACCATAGGTGCTGGGTACATCTTGGGAGTGGATTTCTATACATGAGATATACTAGGGGCTAGGGATATGTACTCACTATGTACCTGAATTGTACTTGTACTAGGTATGTATCAGTCCTAGTACCATGGGTACTCGGCATTTTTGGGTAGTCTAGCCACACATGTGCCAAATATTGCATACATGTTTGATACAAGAACTTGGGAAGAAGAATTTGTATGTTACTACTAAAAAAGGAGTGCTGCTATAAATTATCATATAGGTATTTCTTATATGATCTAGTAGTAGATCCTCACACAACCATTCTTAGTATTATAACTACTTGTGCCAAGATGGGGTATTTAGAACAAGGTATAGACATCTACAAAACCATAAAGGATAAAGGAAACATGTTAGATGAAGTTGTAACCACCTCGGTAGACATAAATGCAAAATGTGGAATCATAAAAAAGGCAAGTGAAATGTTTGATAGAATTCCTCAAAGGTAAATACTGGTATAGATAATAACGTTGAGTCCAGAATAGCTTATGGTTAAACGAAAATCAATTCCTCTATTGTTGGGAAATTTTTCTATGGATGTTTTAAATCTCACTATGTTTAACTAGAAGATACTATTTCCATAATGGAATCATAAACTATATACTTGCATCATTTTCCATTGTAATAATGCACAACTAAAATAAGGAATAACAAGTCTAAGACTTTAAAAGTGGACTTTTTTGTTTTACTTAAATACTAGGTTAGTTACTATGAAAATTAAATATAGTTCAATGCATTGAAAATAACATACCAGTAAGGATGAATAATATGAGAAAACATGAGCCACTGAACATCATATCCAACTATTCCTAATCTCACTGCAATGGCGAGAGCAACTAAAGTAGGAAGAATCATGCACACCACTCTAGAAAGCCACCCCTTAATTTTCTTAAGATGAAAGGCCACCACCAAAATATTTAGTTTGATAGGGTTAATACACAAAAAATTCTTGATATTAAAATAATAGTTATAAAACATGAAGTTGGTGCCATTGATGGATTGCAACCATACTACTACTATGAAGCAAATTGACCATTTCATGACCATTTTTCTACTTAATCTATTTCCTAGATATGTTCGAATGTATAATATTGATTGCAACTATAAAAAAAATGGATTTAGTTGAAAGGATTTGGAAACATTCAAGAAAATGTAATTAGTATATTTAAAGCCAAATTCCACAACTGTTTGACAGAAAGCCTTAAAGATATGCGTTCTCTAAGAATGCCATGCTAACAAAATATGAAAGAAATGGATTTTTTGAAAATTTGTTAGAAATAAATAAGTTTCAAATAAAAGATGTTGTTATGAAAATGATAATATCATGACTGATTCTGTAACTTTTGAATCTATAGGAATGGATACCATTGAACAACTTAAATTCCGAAGCCTCCTATATTATCTATATTGGTTGTAATTTAAATAAATCCTCCAATTTTCTCATTTTCAACTGATGATGGGAAATAAAAGTGTTTTATGTGATATTAATTTATATTTTCTCTTTAATTACTAAATATCTTTCTCTAGTTTCTCATTATCACAAAGTTTTGTTCCAATATCATGTTGTGCACATCTTGAAAACATCAAACAATTTATTATTTTCATAATGTGCCTAATATTTTCACGATTACTTGTGTGCTACGTCAGTTTCAAATGATCCACTTGTTCAAATCCTTCATACATCAAACAATGTGCTCTTTTTCTCCATTCTATTATTTCTGATTAATGGGATTTTACCATTACCATATTAATCCCCTAATACTATGTCATCAATTTCAGAAGTTCATGTTGCTCCTTTAGCTGATGTTAAATATTTTTTTCAATGAATAACTAAAAATAATATAACAAAAATATGTGTATTAAGAAGTACAACATAATTGAGAAAGAAGAAGACCTATTTTTTGAGACCCGCACCCAAAGTAGTAAAAGAAAGCCTAGTAGAAGTTGGTAAGAAGGTTTGATTATAGAAGGTATGTCAAGGTTGTAAGTATATTTTGATGATTCAAATAAAGAATTGTGTTTCTTCTATGTTTAAGACTTAGATGATTCCATAACATGTATGCTTCTTATATAAATATGAGGGTTATATGCATTTAGAAACCTCATTCATATCACTGTATGTGATAAAACATAGAATTTTGCAGGTAAAGAGGTCTGATATAGGAATTTTGAGCATGTTTCTAAGTGTATAAAACCTAGAAGGTTTGTGGAAAGGTAAGCTCCATTAATCTATTATATTGTAATAGAGTCATCAAATTACTATAAGAATTTGTAAGAAGGTGTTGGGTAATGTTTTAAGTCAATTGGAAAATCTTGTAGAGTTTGACTTGCTTTTCCCGTTTTCAGAAAACCTTATTTGTGTATACATTGTAATCATTTCCACTGTGATACCACATTGCTTCCTAAAAATAATTAGATTGATACTAGATACTGGATAATGAAAAGCAATCTAATTTATCTTAAATGAAATCAAAGACCTATGATAAGTTATAAAATTCAAGTTTTCTTCCATCTAGTCCTTGTAACTTATCATAGGTCTTATTACATCATGGTTTTAAATATGTGGACCTTCTCATGCTCTTTTTTTTTTCATTTTTAATAGATTAGATTATTTTTCCTTGTATTATTTCTTCATATGTACCTTTTATTCCCAAGTCTCATTGTCTTCTCTTGCTTTAGCAGGTATGGAGTGGCTTCAGTACAATAAGGTAAGATAATATTACATTTTGGTTATGCCAACAAAATATCGCAAGGGGGATATGGTGCAATGTGGGGAATTCTTGGTAGAGCCAATGAAGTATAGGGTTTAGGGAAGCCCCCAAGTTTAAAGCTCTAGCAGACACGCTAAAATAAAACTTAAAAACGTTTTTGTGAATGAAGTGAGTTTGTGAATGGAGAAGAAAGCCTACGTTTTTGTGAATCCAGAGACGTAGGCTTGCATGATGGACTTTGTTATCATTTTTGTGTTGTGTGGATGTTTTATTATTATTATTGATGAATCTTTTAAAATATGAAATATATATCTATAAATATAATCTGCAACGAAATGAGTAGGTGCGCATTTCAGTTTAGTGGTTAAAAATTATATTACGGTGCATGTGTTAAGGGGACTAATCATTTTTGGGAGATATTGCAGCTTGGAAAATTGATGTTGGGTGCCTAATTCTATGTGAACGGTGGAGTTAAAAAATATTATAACCCCATGTTCAGATCACATAAAAATAAAGAATGAGATGGAACCTTCCTTGACCTTCAGGTGATCCTACAAAGAAGGAATTTGTGGCTCATGTGCCATGAACATCAATGGTTTAATGACATCACCTGCCTAAAAAATATTGACTCTACCTTGACGTCCACCACCACCACCACCCCATTTCCGCACACATTTTTGGTTAAGGACCTCATTGTTGACATGACTAATTTGTATAACTAGTAAAAGAGCATCGATCCTTGGTTTAAGTGAAAGATTCCTGCCCTGCCTGGGATGAACAGGAAATAGAAAGAGATTCTACAGAGAAAAAAGGATCACGCTAAGCTTGATGGAATATATGATTGTATTCTCTGTGAATGTTGTAGCACTTCCAGTCCCATTTATTGGTGGATCCCCGAGAAGTAACTTGGTCCTGCCACTCTCCTCCAGGTCAACATGTCGGCTCTATTTTCATTTTTCCTTTAAAATGTAGCTATTTGAAAAAAATCATTAGGTATTTATCTCGAGGCACTTTTCTTGAATAGTTCACATTATTTCACCTATTGAAGAGTTTCACATTGATTAATAACTCAATCACCTTATCTGTAAATTTATCAATGTTTGATAATGGATGGCCTCAATCTAGCGTGTGCGGATGAGTATGTATGATATGAGGTTCATTTATAAATTCCCCCTCAGTAGTCTATAATGAACCATATAACAAGAGTTCATCATTGAGAAATGGTTTGAATTGTGTGTGCCAGATAGATATATTAACGAAGAGTAGAGCATAATGAGTGTGAATGTGGTGAGGCTCATGGATGTAGTATTCCCTCAATAGTCAAGTGTGAACCTTAACATGCTAGTACATCATAGGCTAATGAAGATACAATATGTGTGTATCAAAATGAGAAAGACTAAATGTAAAGTATGAAGTGTGATAGTAGAAAGGAGAGACACTCAAGAATGCTAGGAGAGGGAAAGATAAGCATGATTCCCCCAAACATACTATGATGAATTTTCTATCTGATAAAAGTGAAGGGTAAGGGTTCTCCACCCGATGCTTACAGAGATAAAGGAGTGCGACCATGCTTAAAGATCAGCGGTGTATGAGAAAGATGATGTATCAGTGAATGCAACCTATGTACACGAGACCTAGAAGGTGGTGAAGACCTATGTGAAAGATACCATAGAGGTGATGTGCACCTATGTAAAGGATACCATAGAGGTGATGTGCACCTATGTGAAGGATACCGAAAAGGTGATGTGTACCTATGTAAAGGAGCATTTCACGTGGTGGACCTAGGCCAATGAAATGGACTAGTGGAGTGGGGTTACCAAGTATGTCGAGTGCAAGTAGGAAAGCTAGGAGGAGAGCGTGCCTTATATTTGAGGGGTACAAGGGACCTAGATGCTCTAGCAATTGTAATGACAAGTTTGAGAGGAGGCTACGGCCAAGGTTTACATGACAAAATAATCTTGATGGTGATAACTTGTCATGAATGAAATTTAGAAATAGGTGATGCATGAAAATGATATCATGAGCAGCACGAAGCCAAGGAAGACCTAAGAGCATGTCACATCCTTTGATTAAAGGTTCCATAAGGAATGGCATGATCATGATAAGAATCCCAATGGTAATTGAAAGGCTGACATAACCGTAAGATTTGGGAACTGGATATGAAATATGAGAGAGTGTATTGTTGATAGCGACAAGATTTGTAATAGAGCACACATTCATATGAATTGATGGATTGACCATTGTATTATTGATAGTATGAGATCCAATAGAAGCATTGATATGTAACATGTTAGAAGAGAATGTCACATGATAATCATGAGCAGAGAATTTAATGAGTGGTGGAGATGCATCAACGTGAGCAACTAAGAAATCAACATCCCCTGATGAGGGATGCGACACTACAAAAAATGCATGATTGGCTGAAGAATCAACTGCTTGCTTATTATGGTTAGGAAGAGGATCATTGAATATTTTGAGCTTTTTGTTCTCATTGACTAACGTAGATGCTGAAGGTTCAAAAAACTTGATTACATTGTTATCTAAGGGATCTTGAATAAGATGTAGTATTTTGAAACATTGATCAGTATAATTCCCAACGCATCGATGATAGTCACATCTAAATTTTTTCATTATAATTACGGCCCTTGGGGAAATATGGATCCATATTACGTGGAGGTGGAAGTGTAATAATATTTCTTTCAATAAGTTGTGGTAATATGATGCCCGAAGCACAAGGAAATTTTGTAAATGTACACTTTGGAGGTTTCCATTGAAGCTTTTCACAAGTAAAGACAACGTTAAGAAAACATTTTTCTTCATTAGGATTAACAGATGGATTGAAAGTTGATTTAATTTTAAATCGCTTAGAACATGAAGCCTGATCATGATATTTAAGCTTTCCCATAGTAAATAATTTGATTTCTCATAACTTAAGAGTATGTCATAACTGATCAAATGATGGAGAATTCTCAAATATGACGCTATCTTACAATGGATATAAAATACTTTGGATAAATAGATATTGAAGTTCACAATCAGTGAGTATATTAGACATCTTAGCTAAGTTGTTCTTATACAATAATACATATTCCGCTAGATGCTCATTGGATCCTTGTTTGACTTGTGTGAAATTAGCATAGGAGATCTTAGAGCTGATATTGATTGAAAAATGTATAAGAAATAAACTGGCTAAATGCATAAATTATGTTACCAAATGAATAGGTAGATCGTAGAACCAACACATTGCATAGTCTTAAAGATTGGTAGGAAAAATATTTACTAGTAAAGTATGATCATCCACATAATCTAGACATGCCACATGAAATGCTCGAATATTCTCTTGAGGATCACCATGGCCATTAAAGGTGGGTAACTTAGTGGTGAAAAGATTTGGAGGAATTGGATAAGAGGAAATGGTAGGTGTAAAGGGAGTGTGAAGAAGTAGAGTGGATTCAAGAGATGGAGATGCACAAGAAGTAACTTTTTGAAGTTTCCAAATTTGAGTCTGTAAATCTTGATATAAAGAAGTTAAATTAGAAGTGTTTGAAGAAGATCCAGGATATGCAGTAGAATCATTAGGTTGAGTAATAAGAGCAGTAACAATGGGAATGGAGGTAGGAACATATACATAAATAGTAGAAGTAAGTGGTAGGGTGGAATTATTAGGTTGAGTAACAATGTGAATGAATGTGGTAGTGGAAGTAATAATACTAAGCTCACATAGATTGGTGGCCTCCTCATGAGTAGTGAATAAGAGAAGATCTAGATCTTGTAGATGTTCAATGAGAGGAGCATAAGATAATGAAGGTCTTCAGCATTAAAAGGTATAACTATGATAAAAAGATGATAAAATACCTAGAAGGAAGATTGGGTTTCAGTGTGGGCTTCACCAAATGATTTAAAAAATATTAGATTTGTAAAACCCTAGATATTTAAGAGTCACATATGAAAAATAACATGCTAAAGTATAGATTGACCCGAGAAATAAGCTATATAAAAATGAAATACTAGGTACAAGGGAGGGATTAAAAGACTTAGTTGATGTCGTAATTGATTCCAAAGTAGGTTAGACTGCAAGATTGATGAAAAGGAGGAGGAAATTGTCACAACCGTACACAATTTTTTTTGGAACTATTAGAATAAGCTAGATCAGGGTGCCTGGGATAGGTTAAGGGCTCCTAGGTGTTGTAATCCTCTGCGAGGAACCCATGATTGTGAAAATAGTAAAAAAAAATGATTTTTTTGGTGTTGTAGCAGTGTCGCTAACCCTCATTATTGGTCCTATGTGTGTTACACTATATTCACAAAATCTGTTTATAACCTGTAAAACAATGATCTCTTGTAAAACCCTAAAAACATCAAATCCTAAAAAGAAAAAGATGCAAATACGGAGACAAAATGACCCTGGTAGTATCCTGATAGAGTGAACTTATGACTGAGCATTACACCACATCTTAGACTCCATGTAGTTCTTTTTTTTGTGTGTGTGTGTGTGTGTGTGTGTGAAATAATCATTCCCTAGTAGGATCATGTGCAAGATCTAGTTGATAATGAGAAATAGCTAGATATAATAAGGTAGATAGATGTGTGGATGCCAAAATGAACTTTCCCTCCTATGAAGTGTATGCAGAAAATGCAGTCACTTGTTCCTTGAATAAATGCTATATGGATGCCTTGATGCTCTTAGAATTCCTTTGGATGTAACCTTAGGTGGTGATGGTAGATGCTTAGAGTTTGGTCTATTATTATGGTCATATAGATTTGTATTTATATGATTCCCTTTTTTGAATTTCATAATTGCCAACTAAAAGGCCAACCCATAAGAGAACAAGATGTCTAAAAGATAAAAGATCCTCCAAAAGATGGAATGAAAGTTGATTTACTCTTAAAATGATTAGAACATGAAGCGTGGTCATGATATTTAAGCTTTCCCATAGTTAATAATTTGATTTCACATAACTTAAGAGCATGTCATATCTGATCAAATGATGGAGAAATCTCAAAGATGATGCTCTCTTGAAATGGAGATAAAAGAATTTTGACAAATAGATCTTGAAGTTCAGAGTCTGCAAGTACATTAGAAATCTTAGATAAGTTATTAGTATATAGTAAGACATAGTCTGCTAAATGCTCATTGGATCCTTGTTTGACTTGTGCTAATTTAGCATAGGCGATCTTAGAGTTGATATTGATCGAAAAATGCACAAGAAAAAAATGGGCTAAATGCATAAATAATGTTACCAAATGGACAGGTAGATTGTAGAACCAACGCATTGGATAGTCTTGAATATTTCTAGGAAAAATCTTTACTAGTAAAGTATGATCATCTGCATAATCTAGACATGCCACATGAAATTTTAAGAGATTATCTTGAGGTTGACCATTGCCATTAAAGGTGGGAAAATTAGTGGGGACAAAATTTGGAGGAAGTGGATAAGCAGAAACGGCAGATGTAAAGGGAGTGTGAAGAATTAGATTGGAATCAAGAGATGGAGATGCACGAGAAGTAGATTTTAAAAGTTTCCAAATTTGAGTCTGCAAATCATTATATAAAGAAGTTAAATTAGAAGTGTTTGAATAAGATCCAGGCTATGTAGTAGAAGCATTAGGTTGAGTAATAACAGTAGTATTAGTGGAAATGGAGGTAGGAACAAATACATAAATAGAAAAAATAAGTGGTAGGGTGGAATTATTAGGTTGAGTTGCAACGTGAATGAATGTGGTAGTGGAAGTAAGAATACTAAGCTCACCTAGATTAGTGGCCTCCTCATGAGAAGTGAATAAGAGAAGATATATATCTTGTAGATATTCAGCGAGATGAGTAGTAAGATCACGAAGGTCTTCATCACTAAAAGGAACAACCATGATAAAAAGATGAGAAAAGACCTAAAAGGAAGATTGGGTTTTAGTGTGGGGTTCACCAAATTATTTAACAAATATTGGATTTCTAAAACCCTAGATATTTCAGAGCACATATGATAAATGATAAGCTAAAGTATATATCTGACTTGAGAAACCAGCTATATTAAAATGAAACACTAGGTACAAGGGAGGAATTATAAGACTTAGTTGATGTTGTAATTGATCCCGAAGTATGCTTGACTGGAGTACTGATGCGCAAGAGGAGGAAACTGTCACAACTATACACAAACATTTTTAGAACTATGAGAATAAGCTAGACCAGGGTGCCTGAGATAGTTTAAGGGTGCCTAGGTGTTGTAATCCTATGCTAGGTGAATGTAAATGTAAAAATAGTCAAAAAATATTTTTTTAGGTGTTGCACCAATGGTGCTAACCCTCGTTTTTGGTCCCCTTTGTGTCACACTATATCCATAGAATTCATCTATAACCTACAAAACAAACGATCTCTTAAAAAACCCTAAAAACATCAAATCATAAAAATAAAAATATGCAAATGGGGATTCGAAATGACCTCCGTAGTCTCTTGACAGAGGGAACTTACGACTGAGCATTGCACCACATCTCAGAATCCATGTAGTTATTATGTATGTGTGAAAGAATGTTTCCCTAGGAGGATCTTGATAATGTGAAATAGCTAGATATAATATTGTAGATAAATGTGTGGATGCAAAAATTAACTTTCCATCCTATGAAGTGTATGTAAAAAATGCAGTACCTTGTCCCTTGAATGAATGCTACATGGATACCTTGATGCTCTTAGAATGTCTTTTGATGTAACCATAGGTGGTGATAGTAGATGCTTAGAGTTTGGTCCATTATTATGGTCACATAACTTTGTATTTATATGATTCCCTTTTTTGAATTTTGTAATTGACAACTAAAAGGCCAACCCATAAGAAAACAAGATGCCCAGAAGATAAAAGAGGCCAAAAGGGGAGAGTAAGATAAAAAGAGGTCGAGGCGCCCAAAGGGGACGAGAGCACAAGGGCGATGGTGTACAGAGTCAATAAAGACAAAGAAATAAAGCATCAAATAGGCTGTAGGGTGTGTGAGACCAGAAAGGCAAAAAGAAATACAAGAAAGAGGCCAAGGATAGTACTCAATTACTAGTTTTCTCACTTAGGAATAATATGAATAGTAGTATGTGATTAGGACCTATAAATGTAACCAAGTGCGTGATTTAGTGTCTTAAAATATTGTACATAGTTGTTCTTAATAGATTACAACATTTTTATAAGTATAATTACTTATGACTAATTATAATATTAGTTGTAATTATCATGTTATTGGTTAGTTACATAGAAATGATGGTTATATTGTCTTTTGATATTGAATGATGTCAATTATATGTAAAGTGTTCTAACTCGATTTAAAATTTATTATAAGTATTTTTGTTTTGATTTATATAACATTATGAGCTAACCCTTTCTTTTGACCCATGAACTATCTTTATTGCATTGTTTGATATTGTCATTAAATTAAGTTTAGTAATTTTATTTTTTAATTTATTAACCTACTTTATTTGAATATTATCCTACAAGTGGATTTTTGATACTGTTTTAAACTATTATCTGCATGAGGGACGGTTTTATATGGACGGCGCGCTGCTAGGGGGTGATGTTGTCCCTTCCCTATCCCCTGTTTCAAGTGGTATGAATGGTGGCGGGGTCCTTTCTCAGAATGTGGATCCTCATAGATCATATGCGAGTTTAGGAATATGCTATGAAAAGAAGGGATTTATGGTTAATCCTACTAATCATTTTGGATCTGGTACGTTAGGACCTATGGAGATGATGAATATAAAGTTTACTGGTAAAGGTGAGATAAATTTTTCGCTAAGAGATTTAGAACCTGTTAAAAATGGCCCAAATGTTGGGTTTGGTTTGCAGCATGGGGATCCAATAATTGGAGGGTGCACTACCTTAGGTAATGGTGTTTTGAATAGAAGGGGAAATAACTAGACCTCTGTTAAGGGGACTGTTTCATTCAAGGAGGATGTGTAAAGGAATATGGGTCCTTACATCAAAGGAAAAATGGCCTCTATGGGCTCCTCTACTAGAAAAATTTCTAAGCCTATGGATTATGAAATATATACTCCATCAGTATGCTTTGGGGAGGATGTGGTGAAATCTAAAGCTTTCTACATGACAAATGGTCTGATCTGCAGATTCAAAATTTCTACCCGAGCCTACCTTCTCTTCGTGCATGGATGACCAGTAATTAGGGCCCCATCATGGACATTTATCCTAGTGCTCGTGCTTTCTTCATAGTTTTTTTCACTGAAATATCAAAGATGGATTTGATTTTAGGAAGATTTTGGGATTTTGATTCCCATTTTCTATTGATAAAAACATGGCTCCCTCTATTTCATCTGGTGTTTGATAGATTCCATGTCAAGAAGGTTTGTGCTTTCCACCCTTATTTTCCCTTCCAATTTTAAATGGAGAGCTATTTTACTGCTATTGGCAATACATTAGGGAATTATTTGGCTATTGATCCAAATAATGATGATTATGAGCATACTACGTATGCTAGAATTTTGGTTGACATGGATACTACTACAAATTTTCCAACCACTATTGAACTCAAAGAACTTGAGGATATAACTTGGACACAAAATTTGAACTATGAAGGGTTTCCCTTTAGATACAGATTTTGCTTCTCCTTAGGCCATTTAAATTCTGATTGTCATATGGAGAGAAAATTTGTTAAAAATAGAAGCTCATGGTGGAAGATCTCTAACCTCGGTCACTTAGTTATTAAAAATCCATCATATTCTGATTCTGATGCTGAATCTACGAAGTCAGTTGATCTTGATGTGGATAAGGAGGAAATACCTCTTCATCCTCAGAAGCATCCTGTGCAACAGGAAAATAAGAATGATGCGGATCCTTTTGTTTTGACAAAGGATACATCAATCTCATCAAGGATGCCAAGTTTTGAGGAGCAGATTGAAGTGTTGATTCCAATCCAGAATATTAAAAATGAAAATCCAGACACGAAGAAGGATCAAAAGGTTATGAATCGAAAAAATAAAGGGACTATTTCTCCCCTTAAGATGCACTTAAGATCCAAAGGGAAGGGGTCACAAAGATGCGATAGTTTTCATTTGGGATTTGTATTAGTATTATTGTTAGTTTGTTCTTTTGGTTTGTTTTGATGTGCTAGGCAATTGGTAGAGGCAATTTTTTTTGTTCCTCAATGTCATATTTTTTCTTCAATTTTGTACGGGGTAGGGTCCCCTTAACCCTCTTTTACCCATACTAAAAAATATTGTTGTAAAATTTTCATAAAATTGAAATCTCAAATTTATCCTTCAGAGCCTTATTTTTGGGTGGGGTATTGGACACATAAACCTTTTCCTACATCCCCAAATGGTCCCTACATCTATACCCCTTATGTGGGTGGATACGTTTACATTCCCTTTAACCTCTTTTATATTTTTGGAATGTGAAATATTTCAATTTCATGCCTCAAAGCCATTTCTTTCAAAGCTACTCAGAAACATGCCACATGGATAATGGAGATTTATTAATCATACACCACCTTTGTAATTCCCACATTTTACACACACAAATACAACAGTAAAAGATACCAAGATAAATTTTTTTTTACTTACATTGCTCACTACACAACACCATAAGGGCTCTAATTAGAGAAACTAAACAATGCATAAGACACTTACAAAAGTCATCGAATCACATAGACACATGGCAACACCATATAAATGTAAATGCCACAATTTACCTAATGAACGAATGATAATAATAACCCAACCACAAGAAAGGGACTCAAGGATTGGCAAACCCACAACACATCATTACCATGATTAAATCTTCGTTACGATTAACATTCCAATAACATTATTATGTAAGAATAATTTTCTCCTTTTTCCACCTATCGATTCTTAATTTCATTTCACATTCAACTAGCAGTTCGACCATTTAAGTTGGCCCTTTATCTCTTACGAAAATCTACATAACTTACATAATTAATTTCCATATTTCAAATTTCATACAAAGTTCCTAATTCTCTCGTTCTTATGTTAAAGGTTTGTTTCTTAAAATATGTATATTTGACATTTAATTTTACCCTCATTAAGAAAGGGGACCAACCAGAAGTTGTCGAGGGAAAATAATACGATTCAAAGGAGGTGAAGGTTCAAGATTCCCTTTCCTATAAACTTTCTTCCATTAGAAGAATTTTTTTCTCATACTATGATTGTTTTAGTTCTAAATTTAGGTTGAGTCAATTAAGCATTTACTCGTCATAATTTTATTTTATTTGATTTTTAGTGGACTCTATATTGGCTCAAATGCCATGTCCCACAAAGAACAATTTGTATCCATTCTTAACAAAAATTCAATGCTTAAATAAACCTTAAGGACTTTAAGTTGAAATTTGTTCCTAAACCATTATCATATATACTCTTGTTTCTCATCTCGTTTACATTATTTCTTAGGTATCTTATTGGCATCACTTTATAACAAAAAGAGTTATGAAAGTACTTGTCTAACATCTTTAAGAAGTGCCTGATTGGAAGCATTATAACTACACATAAACAACAAGTTAACCTCCTAATCAAGTATCCGAGGTTTGGTTTAATTTCAATTTAAACTCGGGGCTGTAGGCCCCATTATAGATCAGATTTATGTGTAAAAACATATTTACACTATAAAGCCTCTGTAAAAGACCAAGGCACTATATTTTCACTCACCAAGGTAACATATTTAGTTGAGAGGATCTAAAGAGATCGTTAACAAGAGTTTAAGTCATAGTATAACTATTTCACTATCTCAATTGTGTCATCTAGATCCCACAAGGAATTCCTTTCAATCTTCATAACACTAGGTAGTCCACTAGTATCCTAAGAAAGTGTTAGTTCTTGTTACACCATAATTTAGTTGGACCATGTTGTTGCTAACCATCGGGTTTACGATAATGTCGCTAAACATACCGACTATGACAATAACTCTAAATTGCACTCTTATTTACTTAAAATAGAATGTTCCATCAAGTGCAAAGTTTAAGTTCATTCTACAATTTCAATTTATTCTATGGTAAGAAGGATAACACATGAAGACAAGTTATGCATGAATCTTATTCTAGGGCTGAGTGTTTTGTTTAAATATCTTTATTACAATTACAAGGTAATAATACAACACACTAATTAATTAATCGTCTATTAAACACTGGAAATGCACTACAATATTTTAAATTCAAATTCATTTAACATGTATATCTAAATTTTACAATACAAAATTTGAGGATCAAGATAACACCCATGTGTAGAGGAACATTTCCCTTAACCCTAACATATAACATTTTACAGAACTTCAATTATAAACCTTTTCATACTTCACAAATGTTGAAATATCCTCTACAATTTCATTTAAAATATACATATACATACATATATACATATATATATATATATATATATAATCATACGTAAATATGAATTAAAATTGCACCTATGATGAAATGCCCATTTCCCAACGTTTCCCTATAACTAACATCTCGTACATATTACAAAAATTCAGATATAAATGTTTCTCTGACATGGAAATACATTATACATACATAAATTCTACAATGACCTATATAAATTGCAATAACAAAAAATGAATTACACCATGCCTTTTTGTCATCTTTCTTACATCCTGCAAAACCATGTGAGCATGAAATAAGCGATAAATCACTGATATGACATCCACCTAGATCCAACACAATTAAGGTTTTTGGTTTCCATTTACATACTAGTAATACTTTGCATTCAAAAGGAGATGGTAAGAGACACATATTTATTTCATATCACTTCTTTTCTTTTTTTTAACCAAGGACAGAAAGAAATAGGTAAGAGAGAGAAACACTATTTTGCCAAAAGTTCAATTTCACAAAACAAGTCACACAATAGAGTTTCAAACAATTATTTACAAGTTTTAACAAGTTTCCACGGTGGTTTGGAAAACTGACATGGGTCCTACAACTTTATTTTTATGTTTTCCTACTAGTTGTAAAAACATTCTTAGGGTCAAAGGATAAGAAACCACTTTCAAACATTGTCTTCCGGTGAGAAAACATACCCCGAATAAGTCTTTACGTGTCCTCCTATACACAAAGTATTCATAACAAGTGACAGAATTCAGAACTTGCGAATGGTTTACGATTAGTGACCAATTTTCTGAGGCCATTAGTCATAATTGGCCTAGTTACAAATGATCAAAAGTTAGCTCGAGGGCTCAGAAAACAACATCTAAAACTAACGTTTGATGGATGAACATGCAACAATAAATTTCCTACACGTTCCCCCATATATTGAGAATTCACTAGAGTCAACAGAACTGAGAACTAATAAACTATTTTCAAATGGCGACAGGTTTTCTGGAGCCATCGGTCGTAATTGATCCATTTTTGACCTAGTCAAACTACAACTAGAGGCCTAAAAAATGCCTTTGCCACACTCTCAAGAAGAGTGTTTTTACCCAAACTAAAGGTCCTAAGCCATTGTCTTGTAAATATACTAGTGGTTTGTGAAGGAGGGAAAATATTTCGTTGTTCAGGGTCCAAATGATGGGCTGATACAAAACCCAACTTTTTCAGTTTTAGTAGCTTATTGAGATTGCAAAAATGGGTAACAAGACTCCTAGAGAAGCGGCGAAGAGAGTAAAAATAGTCGATTGGGGTTAATCTAAAGCTTGATGTGACTCTCCTCATATCAAGGAACGCATACACAAATTGACCTCTCTCTTACGGGGTTCAAAAGGTTGTTTAGCAAGTTTCTAAAAGTGGTGTTTTTCCAACTTTGCAAGGAAATAAAAGGGTTATGTTTAGTTGACGAATTGTCTAACTGTCGACAATATCAGTGGACACGAGCACTTTATTTGGATACCCGAGTTGCATTGTATGAGGTTATGGTGGAAACCATAGTTGATGTTCAAATGGTAAAACAATTTAAAAAATCACAAAGTGGGGTTTTATAGCTTTACACTATTTAATTTTTATTACATATACAATTGTAAAATTACTTATTAGTTTAATATTTCTAATATAATTCAAATGAAGAACCAAATTACGAAAATTATAGAATATGGAGGTAAGGAGACCATTCCTGAGGGGAAATGAATCGACCAAAGCTGTTGAGCCTAATTCTGCATCTCCACAAGCCATTACCTTGAACGGTTGGGTGCCTCTGGAACATTTACCCAAATTGATTTTCTTGAAAGTATCAAGAGATTCTTCTATAAAACCATTTGTGCATATATACAAGATGAAGAATTCCATGATGTTGTATTTGTCTTTCATTTCCTGAAGAGCGAATTTGCTTCCTTGATCCATTGTTGTTCCAGTCCACTTTTCACAATAGTGCCTAGTTGAAACAAAACCAGGTTGATCTAATAAATGAGAGCTCAAGCTCTACCTATGGAAAATTCACTAAGAAAATATGATTTGAACACAAGGTAAGAGCTCAAGAGGAGAACATAACGTGTTGGGTTTTCATCACAGGAAGCTAAACCACATAGTGACCATGACCCAGCTAAGGAAAAATCTAGGATTTCGAGTAGAATCAAGTTTGAAACAACACAGAGAGATGAAAGTCATCACAAGATGATCATATCCCACTCTCACAAAAGGCAAAAACTGAAAAAAGATACATCTCAAGTTAAGGAGAAGAATACCATAAGAGAGTTCATGTGTAGATCTCGAGGAAGTAAATCATGCAAAATACGCACAATAACAAGCTCTCCAAAAACCATTAACTGAGATCTAACCAACTAAATACAATTCAAATAACTCATAGAGATAACTGGGAGCTCAAAATGATAACATAGGTCGAGCTAGCATACAACACGACATCCCAACACAGTATAAAGGTATGGCTCACAAGAATAAAATAATGTCGAGATAGGTAAACAAAAAATATGAACCATATATAAGAAGATGCACAAAACTCGTTCCCAAGAAGAAGAGAAGTGGCAAACTCCAACGCAAAAAACCATAAGGCTCGAGCTTTTTTTTTTTTGTTTAAATGCCATCCAAGTAAAAGATGGAGATTGGGAGGATGTAGAAAAAGCTGTGGATTTTTGATTTACACCTTCCCATTGTATTTTCTCAAAAGTTTTTGGACATTTCCAACAAACTCATTTGTGCATATCCTGCTATCATATCAATGCATGAGGCCACATTTCTGTCATGCATTATGTTGAACAGTTCACCTGCCCTGAAAGTTCCACATTCATCATATACATCTACATGAGCATGAGCAACTACAACATATAAAAAAATCCTCTATCTTTTATGTTTTGATAGATGTCCATACCATGTCCTAGAGTTCACATTTTTTACACAAGGTGGGAGTACACAACATATTTAAAATGATTAGGTTGGAGACTGGTTTGTTACACCGGAGAACTATGTGACTGTCTCGAGAGGAACCCTATGTCTTCTCAACACGATCATCAACACACCAAGAAAATCATTTCATGAGAATTTGTATCATTATTTCATTTAGTAAAACATTGAAACAACACCGATTATTGCAGATTTTACAACGTGAACTTGGTTTCCAGTGGTTAAATCCTACAGTTAATGAATTTTTTTTCTGAAATTATTGTGTAAGGAAAATGACAGGCATGAATGGATGTTGAGGAGTAGTCACCCCTGTGTTATGTCATATTTACTTCCACATGACACCACATGGTACAACCCACCAGTCTTCTTAAATATTACCTACTTCCTTAGCTCCCTTCTAATGCGAATCCCATTCTTCCATTTTTTCTCTTTAATTTTATGTTATTTTATTGTGGGCACTACATTTTCCTTCCCTTATAAGAGCATATTCCTCGATGCGATACAACACCAAATATCAAAGAGTAATTAGGAAAGAAATTCAATAATGACACATGTCATTATCAAAATAACTTGTCGGTATAACACGACCACAAAGAAGTGAACTAAATTTGGAAATATCATAAATTTTAATTTTTTGTGAAGATTGGCATTCCTCTTTTACTTTATTACTGAATTAGTCTTTTCCTTTAAAGTATTTGTTAATCTCAAACTCATAGTAGTTTAATTCTTAGGATTTTAGTTTCTGTATTTTTCATGGGTGCCCATCTGATACCGACAGCACGATGTGACACAAGAACTAAACACAACCCTAACGGTCCACAAGATATATCTCTACATACTTATATGACTGCATCACATCAAGAGAACTCAACCAAACCATTGAAAGAACATACATATCCCTCACAACATATTACTTATAACACATGCGCCCGATAAAATAGTACCCATAACATAAGCAGATAAATACAACATGGAATTCCTAACAGGTATACATATAGAGGTTTTATGCAAGTTGGGACAATAACTGTAGTTACATAGTGTCAAAAATGGGTCAAAGCATACCCTTAATGAAGAGCATCAATCCTCAACATCACAAAACAAGATCAGAATCACATGAATACACATAAATAAAAGAACCAACACTATACACCTTAAAAAAACATCACAAAACAACTCCATTTCAAATTCTAAGTGGAAAAAACATCAAGCCTTAGGCTAGGCTATAAAAATTTTTAAACTTGATACGCAAATTTAAGACTAAGAAAATAAAATGGCTAATTAGCCAACCAAAAAAATGCAAAAAATATAAGAACATGTCAATCAAGAAAATTGCTGGTTTTTGCAAGAAAAAAAGTTCAATTTACGAATAAAATATGCATATGGAGATAGCACATTACAATAACTATGTGGCCTTTTATAGCCACGAAAGGGGTACTCAACGATTTTCTTACACTCGTACATCGAGCCTCAACTCGTAAAATAACATATCAAATAATACAACTGTCATCATCTCTATTTGAATCATCTCTCCACCACTTCCATAAGGCTCAACACAGTCATAACTACACTTGGGTTGATTCCATATGCTAACCATATAGGGAGAGAGAAAGGAGTACAAGTCACCATCTACTGAGCCTAAGGTGTCTGCAAAACACAATATGCATGACACCCGCTGACCAAGTGCCATACATACCAAAAGGACAAAAGTTTGTTTTAAGCCTATGTAAGACTCCACTTCCTATCTCCTACTAGTCTTGAATGACTGGTCAACGGTTCACATTTTATCACTCCAAACATAAACCTTTTACCGATTTCCCTTATGGTCGGTTAGTGGAGGGTCCAAAACATAACATATAAATACATCACTAACACAATGGTGATTCGCATCAATTACAATTATCATTTTATGCATGGTATATATAGAGGGTGTAACACAGTCATTACTTTTATGGGTTACGATACATCACATTACCACATTCTGCAACCAAAGTGAAATCATTATACAATAATGATCATACACTCACCATATGCCACTAAATCACGACATGAACCATCACATATTACAAAAGTTATACGTATGAGGAACACAATGTCTAACATCATAACATATAGTCAATTGCAATACAACACGGTGATGCACACAATTCATCACAATACGGTGACGATATCAAGATACAATCTAATTCACTATACACCAATCTTGTCATACAACATATCAACACACCTACGTATCACAAAATTCAAAAATTCTCCAACACTACATAATCAACAATAACATTCATTTCATACACAACAAAGTGTACATCACATAGGAATTCCTCGTTGAATCCATGAAAAAGGAGGAAGAATAATCTCATCTTCAGCACATCAACATGACAACAATTATGCACTAAGTGACATGCACAACATGTGTGTTTATAATATCACAATAAGAACATTGTTCACATATCACTTATATCACATTACTCTTCCAATATCCACCACCACCATGCAAACCATCACAACTCTAGTATGTCCCAAATGTTTGAGAGCATGAACCTCCGCTCTGATACCAAATGAAATGCCCAAATTTTACACACACAAATACGACAGTAAAAATTACCAAGATAATTTTTTTTGACTTACATTGCTCACTATAAAACACCACAAGGGCTCCAAGTAGAGAAACTCAACAATGCATAATACACTTACATAAGTCATCGACTCACATATACACATGTCAACACCATATACATGTCGATTCCAAACTTTCCCTAATGAACGAATGATAACAATAACCCAACCACAAGAAAGGGACTCAAGGATTGGAAAACACACAACACATCATTACCATGATTACATATTCGTTACGATTAACATTCCAATAAGATTGTTATGTAAGGATAATTTTCTCCTTTTTCCACCTACAGATTCTTAAATTCATTTCACATTCAACTTATAGTTCAACCATTAAATTTTTCCATTTATCCCTTACGAAAATCTCCATAGCTTACATAACTAATTGCCATATTTCAAATTTCATACAAAGTTCCTAATTCTCTTGTTCTTATGTTAAAGGTTTGTTTTCTTAAAATATGTCTAGTTGACGTTTAATTTTACCCTCATTAAGCAAGGGTACCAACCAGAAGTTGTTGAGGGAAAATAATACGATTCAAAGATGGTGAAGGTTCAAGATTCCCATTCCTATAAACTACCTTACATTAGAAGCAAATTTGTGCTCGTACTATGGTTGTTTTAGTTCCAAATTTAGTTTGAGTCAATTAAGCATTTACACATCATAATTTTATTTTATTTTATTTTTAGTGGACTCTATATTGGCTCAACTGCCTAGTCCCACAAAGAAAAATTTGTATCCATTCTTAACAAAAATTCAATTCTTAAATCAACAGTAAGGACTTCAAGTGAAAATTTGTTCCTAAACCATTATCATATATACTCTTGTTTCTCATCTCGTTTACATTGTTTCTTAGGTATCTTATTAGTGTCACTTGATAACAAAAAGAGTTATGAAAGTAATTTTCTAAAATTTTCAATAAGTACTTGATTGGAAGCAATATAAATACACACGAACCAAAAGTTAACCTCCTAATCAAGTACCTGATGTTTGGTTTAATTTCAATTTATAATCAGGGTTGTATGCCCCATTATATATAGGATTTAGGTGTAAAAACATATTTACCCTATAAATCCTCTGTAAAATAGCAAGGCATTATATTTTCACTTGCCAAGGTAGCATATTTAGTTGAGAGGAGCTGAAGAGATCATTAACAAGAGTTTAAGTCATAGTACAACTATTTCACTAGCTCCATTGTGTCATCTGGATCCCACAAGGAATTCCTTTCAATCTTCGTAAGACTAGGTAGTCCACTAGGATCCTAAGGAAGTGTTAGTTTTGCTTACACCAGAATTTAGTTGGACCATGTCATTGCTAACTGTCGGGTTTATGAAAATATCACTAAACATACCGACTATGATGATAACTCAAAATTGGGCTCTTATTTACTTAAACTATAATGTTCCATCGATTGCAAAGTTTAAGTTCATTGTACATATTAAATTTCTTTTATGGTAAGAAGGATCACACATGAAGACAAGTTATGCACAAATCTTATTCTAGGATTGAGTGTTTCATTTAAATCTCTTTATTACATTTACAAGGTAAGAATACAACATAATAATTAATTAATCATCTATTGAACACTAAAAATGCACTACAAGATTTTAAATTCAAATTCATTTAGCATACATATCTAACTTTTACAATGCAAAACTTGAGGATCAAGATAATACCCATGTGTAAAGGAACATTTCCCTTAACCCTAATATCTAGCTTTGCAAAATTTCAATTATAAACCTTTTCATACTTTGCAAATGTTGAAATATCCTCTACAATTTCATTTAACACACACACACACACACACACACACACACACACACACACAGATATATATATATATATATATATATATATATATATATATATATATATATATATTGTTGGCTTGGAAATTTTTCTATTGGGGACAAATTGGTGGTTTCCAAAACAACACTATGGGAATCTAAGTCCCTCTACTTACAATAGTGTAGCTTACGTAATATGCATGAAAAACTAGTGGATTCAATGGTGGTTTAATAATCGGAGATCCATAAGGGCACTCCACTGATCCTATAGAAAAGCATGCAATTTTTGCAGGAACGAAAAGTGGTCTTGAGAGTGGGAATGAAGGAAAGGAAATCAACGATGAAGGTAGAAAATCAGATTCCTACATACATTGATTAGAAATTTTATAACATGCATTAAATGGAAGAAAGAATACGAATTTGCAAAATAGAGCTACAAGACTGAATAAAAACGTATTGGTCATAAAGTACTAATCGAATCCTCCATCAAAGGGGCATAAAATCCATATTTTCTTATTACAGTTGAAGTAGAAACTCATACAATGAAGGGAAAATGGAAGAAGATTGCAAAAAGAAGAAGAATAGAAGAATGATGACTATCTTTTTTTGGTCCTCTATACGTGAAAAATGTTTACAGTCTTCAAAAATTTGATTGCCAACTGTTAAAAATAATTACATAGCACATTAAATAGCATGCTAGGAGTGGTTACAACTTCCCAAGGCATCCAGAAAATAATTACAATCGAATCCCATCATTTTGCACCATTTTGGATTCTTCATCCGTAGAAAAATGGCTGATCAGGGGACCATTTTTGAAATTTCCCTAAACATCCCTAAATGGTGTCAGTGTAGAATGTCATCTCGAGATCTTTCCAATGAATATAATAACGTGAAAAACAGACATCGAGAACTCTAGATATGTTCGGTCAAAGTTTAGATAGTGGGAAAGTCAACTCTGGTCAACTAGTCAATATTGGACCAATCGCACTGTGACACGTGGCTTGCCACCACTCGTCGAATTCACTAAATTTTCCTATTGAGAGATGACAAGTGGACTACATGATGACCGAGTTAATTAATTTTGATACCCCATGGTATGGGTCGAATTTTTATTTACTTGGTAAGTCCACTTACACTCCATTCCAAATGCCACATATATATATATATTAATGTTCAAACATTAGTATAAACTGCCACATGCAAAGGACCACGTGGAAGGAGGATGAAGCGGTTGTTGGGGTCTTAAAGCCATGCGTGGATGTTTCGACATGAAGGATGGAGTGGGTAAGCGCTATTAATCCCTTACCAAATATATGCCACTCCATTTTGGATTATATCCCATTAAAAACATTTAAAACCGCTCCCCCTCTCCTTAGCCGCTAAAATGGATATTTATCCCATTTAAAAATACATCCACCCAATTTGGGATTTAATCACATCAACTATGCTATGGGGCTATGGTATTTTTTAGCCTAAGGATTATATGGAATGCATTTTTTAAGGGCCCTATTTTTTGTATAAATAGGGAACCCATTCTATTGTAATGGACACACCCGAGCTTATTATTTGTTAAGCTTATTTGTGGGGTCTATCAACAAATATTGTTTATATGCCTATTATTTTAGGTAATAGTAGATGAAATATTTTTCATTGGGAGTAAATTATAAACTACCCAATAGGCCCATTGAGCCACACCAATTACATGCAAATCATGGATTGTCGACTGGAGTGCTAGTGTCACATTGATAGCGTCGGGAAGGCTGATCGAAGCCGAATGAGAGTGTGCATCAGGAAGGTTAAGAACAATTAGACTTATCATCAGAATTTTTTTGAAGAACTAGTGTACTAATAGGCAAATACAATTCCATTAGGTTTTCTTGTGAAAGTACTATTGTAACTTAAAAGTTTTGACTAGTGGAACGGTTCGAACACGAACCTGGAGACGTAGGCAATTTCTGAAACTCTGTAATCAATATTTGTGCAATTTTTCTTAATTTCTTGCATTTTATTTTAAATTGATTACTTAAAAGGAGTAAATTATCGGAAAATAATTAAAGCCTACAAGGGTCCGAGATCAGGTAGTAATAATCTGATTATTTTCAAATCATCTTTGGTATCAGAGCTGGTAATCGACACCTACAAACTTGCTAATCTCCAAAGAAAGTTGGTATTGATCAGGTTAATCAGTGCAAGTTGCTTTGACAGGGATGGCATTGGCTTGTACTTCTAGATTCCAGATTGGTGGGATAGACTGAGAGACAGGTTTAACATACTTAGTAATTTTCTCGTATTTCTATTTGGATGAATCCATTGTATCTCATATGTAGATAAAAGATCTTCCAATGATCCACAAGGCATATATTGAGATAAGCCAACACCGAGGATTCTACAGCTGGTAAGAAATCTAAGGTGTAATAATATGTTCATATATTACTCAACTATTGTTTTAGGCTATCGAGCATTATTTAATGCTCTTATAAAACCAGAAAACTAATGTGTAAGGTAGAATTTATTGGTAAGACCCCTTTGAGGGCAATGCATGTATACGTCTAGCCAGACATGGCACATTAGTTAAAGACCGAATTTTGGGCAATGTTTGTACTCTGTTATACTTGCATTAGTAAGACCCCCATAGGGCAATTATTTTGGGTGATTTTGCTAACACCATAAAATGTAGTATATTTTCCTTGTTTAGTCATTGGTCTGGCAGGGGAGGAGACAAATGAAGTCAATCCACATTGCGATGCAGGTGCACATTGCGACGTAGTGGAGAAGACCAAGTACATAAGCCACCAAGTAGGAGAAATTTGACGACAGGGTTTACCATGCAAAATTATTTTCCTATAGAATTGGTATTTTAAGCTTATTGTACAAGAATCCAAAAATGGAGCATTTTTAAAACTAGTTCTACATGATGTATTAGGATATAATTTCCCTTACACTTGTATTTGAAAGTTGTAAAAAAAAAAGAAGACCCTTTTTAGGGGCACCTATCTCCTAATCAACTTGTGAGTACCTGTTACAGCTTGGATACAGGAATTAACCCCATATAAAGCTCAGAGATTGATCTACCATTTGTGTAGACAATAGAGTTCTCAAAATATCAGCTCGAAACATCATTCAGTGTTAAGGCATTGCGATCACACGTAAAAATGGTAACTGATCAACAGACTTAGCATCATGCATTAGAGGATCGAGGTCTTGCAAGAGGGATTAGCATCATGTATCAGAGGCGTTTAGGTCTGTAACAGACTTAACATCATGCATTGGAGGATTGAGGTCTTGAAAGAGGCTTAGCATCATGCATCAGAGGCGTTGAGGTCTGTAATAGACTTAGCATCATGCATCAGAGAGGCTCGAGGTATTGAAAGAGGCTTAGCATCATGCATCGGAGGTGTGTTGAGGTCTGTAATAGACTTAGCATCATGCATTGGAGGCTTGAGGTCTTGAAAGAGGCTTAGCATCATGCATCAAAGGCGTTGAGGCTCTGTAGAGACTTAGAATCGTGCATCAGAGGCTCCAGGTTTTGAAAGAGGCTTATCATCATGCATTGGAGGCATTGAGGTCTGTAACAGACTTAGCATCATGCATCGGAGGCTCGAGGTCTTGAAAGAGGATTAGCATCATGCATTGGAGGCGTTGAGGTCTGTAAAGGGACAAGGCATTGTCCATCATTGACATCGGATCAATCAAAGCTCTACGTAACATGGAGTTCCTTCAAACCAGTTTGGATTTTGCGGAATCAACTCAGGAGCCAGGAGCTATGTTATAGAGTCAAATAAGATCCTTGTTGTTAGATATCAAGAATCTTAGCACCGTATAGAAGGAGCATTGAGGTTTCATTAAGAAAACTTAGCACCATAAAGCGGAGTTGTGGAGGTCTTCTTCGGATATCAGAGTGGCACAGCGGAAGTGTCATGGGCCCATAACCCACAGGTCTAGGATCAGAGTAGAGTTTTTGAAGTGAGAAGGTTGGAGGAGAAAACCCAAGGGGTCTAATACAACAGCACTTCTAAGGTGGTAGCAAAGTTTTTTAGATTCAGGACAGTTATGAAAGCTTTTTGGGACAAAAAGCTTTTCTCAGTGGGGAGGTGTGATTAGGGGATCACTTTGAAAGTTCCCTAAATATCCCAAAATGGTTTCAGTGTAGAATATCATCTCGAGATATTTCTAATGACTGTAAGAATGTGATAAACGGACATTGGGAACTCTAGATATGTTCAGTGAAAGTTCAGATAGCGGGGAAAGTCAACTTTGGTCAACTGGTCAATATTGGACCAATCGCACTATGACACGTGGATTGCCACCACTTGTCAAATTCAGTCAATTTGCCTTTTGGGAGATGACAAGTGGACTACATGATGACCGAGTTAATTAATTTTGATACCCCCATGGTATGGGTCAAATTTTTATTTACTTGGTAAGTCCACTTACACACCATTCCAAATGCCACATATATATATATATATATATATATATATATATATATATTAATGTTCAAACATTAGTATAAACTGCCACATGCAAAGGACCATGTGGAAGGAGGATGAAGCGGTTGTTGGGGGCTTAAATCCATGCGCGGATGTTTCTATGTGAAGGATGGAGTGGGTAAGGGCTATTAATCCCTTACTAAATATATGCCGCTCCATTTGGGATTATATCCCATTAAAAAAATTTAAAACTGCTCCCCCCTCTCCTTAGCCACTAAAATGGATATTTATCCCATTTAAAAATACATCCGCCCAATTTGGGATTTAATCCCATCAACTATGCTATGGGCTATGGTATTTTTTAGCCTAAGGATTATATGGAATGCATTTTTTAAGGGCCCTATTTTTTGTATAAATAGGGAACCCATTCTATTGTAATGGACACACCCAAGCTTATTATTTGTTAAGCTTAATTTGTGAGATGTGTCAAAAAATATTGTTTATTGGCCTATTATTTTAGGAAATAGTAGATGAAATATTTGTGATTGGGAGTAAATTATAAACTACCCAATAGGCCCCATTGAGCCAGACCAATTACATGCAAATCCTGGATTTTCGACCAAAGTGCTAGCGTCGCATTGATAGCATGTCGGGAAGGATGATCGAAGCCAAAGGAGAGTGTGCATCAGGAAGGTGAATAACAATTCATCTGATCATCGGAAGTTTTTCGAAGAAACTGGTGTACTAATAGGCAAGTAAAATTCCATTAGGTTTTCTTGTGAAAGCACTATTGTAACTTACAAGTTTTGACTAGTGGAACGGTTTGAACATGAACCCGGAGACATGGGCAGTTGCCGAACTCCTGTAATCAATATTTGTGCAATTGTCTTTAATGTCTTGCATTTTATTTTAAATTGATTACTTAAAAGGAGTAAATTATCAACAAATAATTAAAGCCTAGCAAGGGTCCGAGTTCAGGTAGTAATAATTTTAATTATTTTCGGATCAATGGCCATGGTGGCAAATGCCCAGAAGTAAAAATGATTAAAATGGTTACATCTTTGCCAATTCAAATGTAGATTGTTAGATCTAAATTCTTTACCTTTCAATTGGAGCCATCCACGTTGTAGAAGATGATTCGAGTGGCCGTGGGTGAGATTTTTACGTTTCATGGCTTTTTTGGAATTCAGAAATTTGGAACAATTTCCTCTGCCAACCTGCTTTGAATTTTCAGAGAGGACACATGGCATGATTTGGTTTGATATGGTGTCGCGGCTCCATTTAGAAAAATTTCAGCCTTTGTTGGAAAAAGTTCAAAATTATAATCTCCTCTGCCGGCCCGCACTCTCGTTGTCGACATGGCAGCATCCTATTAGTTGTGGGGCTCGAGCCTTGTTATTTTCTCCACCCATTTGGGCTTGCAGATCCACCATTGCCATTCACACTTATCACCTAAAATGCAAAGTGGCAAACAAATCTCCACAGCCCCACCAGTCCACCTTGGGCAAAATTTACAACTTAATTCTGCCGAGCCATATCTTGTAAAATATAAGGAGTTAGAACAACTTCTTTACCTTTTTGGAAAGGGGAAGAAATTTCCCATATGATGAAGTAGGTTACAAACATCCTTGAGCCCTTGGAAAGAACAGAAATTAAAACACTCAGTTTTGACCAATTTCAAAGGGTACCAACTCAAAATTTCTAAGTCTAGACTTGGAAAAAGAAGGAAACTTTTTGAGGGGAAAACAGTGGCTCTAGCTTGGGGACATGACATGGATTGAACATGGAGAAAACATGGCATGAGAATCTAGAATCTCAAGTTTTTAAAACATATAACATTGACCAGTGCCTTATCCATTGTGCCTTGCAGAGTCATGTACAACTTTTGAGGAAATCAAGAAGGAAGAAGAGGACATACAAACCAAAAACACACCAAAATAGAAAGGGGAAAACAAAACACACAACAGAAAAGGGACAAAAAAAAACAAACAACAAAAAAGGGCAAAAAATGAAACTATGTTACAAGGTGAGGGACAACTCACTTTCACTTATGATAAAGCTTCAAATATTTCCCAATTCTAGGCAATCCTAATGGAGTTCCATCTAAGTATGATAAGAGAAAAACATTCTCAACACAAACTCCATGAATTTTAAAAGGTCCCATCCACAAAGAATCAAATTTTCCATGGCTGCCCTTTGGTTATCTTCTCTTGTCCCAAAGAAGGACAAAATCTCCAACTCTGAACTCTCTTGCCTTAGTCCTTTTGTCAAAGAGCTTCTTCACTTTTAGCTGATGTTCTTTGATTTTATCAACCACCTGAGATCTACTTTCTTCCAGCCTCTTCAAGAAAAAGGATCCTTTTATCAATGGAATCTTTGTATTGGCCATCTTCCACCGATTGAAGTCAACTTGAGAGTTGGCATTTCAATGGTGATAGGGATCTCCGCTTCAACTCCATACAACAGCTGAAAAGGTGATGTACCTATGGCCTTCTTGGGAGTGATCCTATCAGCCCACAATGCATCATACAATCTCTTGTGCCAATACCTTTGGTTCTCATCAACAAGCTTTCGAACAATGGTCACAATGTTTTTGTTACTTGACTCAGCTTGACCATTTCCTTATGGATAGTAATCAGAAGAATGTGCTAGAGAGATTCCAAAGCCATAACAGAATTCTATCAATTCTCTTGAAGAGAAATAGGTGGCATTGTCTACAACAATCTTTTGAGGCACTCCAAAATGGACAATGATGTATTCTTTTATGAAACTGCAAACTACTTCAGAGAACTAGCTTGTTTGGTTGGAATGGATTCCACCCATTTGGTGAAGTATTCTGTGGCCCGTGAGCACATAAGTATGCCCAACACTTGAATGAGGATTCAACACACCAATAAAGTCCAACCCCCATTGTTGAAATGGTTCCTCAATAATCACAGGCCTGAGAGGAAATGCAGCTAACTGTGGTTTTCCAACAAATTGTTGGCATGGTATGCATTTGGAAACCCAACTCTGAGTATCAGCAAAAAGAGAAGGCCAATAATATCTACCTCTGAGAATCTTGTGGGTAAGTGACCATTGCTGAGAAGTGTCCACCACATGCTTGGTCGTGATAGGCTTTAAGAAACTTTCCTTGCTGCTCTTTATCAACACATCGAAGGAAACAACCATCCATTCCTTTCTTATAAAGTGCGTGATTCCAGATCACATACTTGGCTACTTTTAGTTTGAGAGTTCTTCTTTGCTTGTAATCTAGATGAGAGGGACATTCTCCATACATGAGCAAAAAATCAATGTCTACATACCACTCATCAGTAGTGGTTACAAAGAGAACTTGCGGGCAGTCTTTTGGCCAAGTTAAACAATTTCCATCTTTTCCAACATGCTGAGCTTTGAGAGTTTCATCCTCGGAAATCAATTTTCACAAACCATTTCCTCTTACTAGATTAGAGGGCCAAATCTCTAGGTCATATTCTTGAGTCTTTGCAATCCAATTCCCTCTTTTGACTCCAGGATCTTGCTGTGTTAGAATGGATTTAATCACACTTCTAGGAACCATCACCACCGTGTGAGAATTCAGAATGTAGAATTAGAAATTCTTCACAGCCTTAACCATCACATATGCATGTTTTTCCAATTGGCTGTAGTTGAGCTCGTGTTTCTTCAAAAGGAATCTCATGAAAGCGATGGGGGCTTCCAAAACTTCATCATTTTTCTGAACCAAGGATGACAGAGAGAGTGTTTTCTGAGGCATAACAGTTCATAATGAACTCTTTGTTAAAATCTGGGGATACAAGATTTGGAGCTTTAGCAATACCTCTCTTGATCTCTTCAAATGCCATTTTTCCTTCATGACTCCATTTGAAACTCACTTGAGGATTCATCATAAAGGTGATGTGTTTTGTTAGTTCATCAAACTCAGGGAAAAAGCAATGAAGAAAGTTTACCTTTCCAAAGAATGAATGCACTCCTTTCTTTCTTGTTGGCAGAGATAGTGCTTGAATAGCTCTTAATCTTTTGGGGTCAATGTGTGCTCCATGCTTGTTTACGATGTTCCCTAGCAACTTGCCTTCGGTGACCCCAAAAATGTATTTCTTAGGATTCAAAGATATACTGTGTTTTCTACATCTTGCAAGAACCTGATCCAAATGACATATGTGTTCTTCCCTTTTCTTTGAAAATACCATGAGATCATCTAGATATATAACAATGCAATGTTTCAGATCTTTGAAGGCCAGGTCCATTGCTCTTTGGAATGTGGCTCCCGCATTTATTAGGCCAAAAGGCATTCTGCTATAAGCAAAAGTGACAGAAGGAGTTGTGAATGTTGTTTTACTACAGTCTTCCTCTGCCACTTTTATTTGATTGTACCCTGAAAAACCATCAAGCAGAGAAAGCATCTCAGATCTAGTGACTGCTTGCAAAATGTGATCCATGATTGGTAGAGGATAGTTGTCTTTGACTGAAGCTTGATTTAAATTCCAGAAATCAACACATATCCTTATCTCCCCATTCTTCTATCTCACTGGCACAATGTTTGCCACCCATGTTGAGTGGTGAATGGAAAAGATGATTCTAGCATTCAACATCTTGGTCACTTCTTCCTTAATAATATCAACAACCTTTAGGTTATAGGGCCTTTGATTTTTCCTGAAGGGATTAGCACCTTGTTTCAAAGGAATGGAATGATGCATTTCCTTTGGCTGAAAAGACTTGAGTTATTCATAGGAGTAAGCCAAAACATCAGAATACTTTTTTAACAGAGCAACAAACCTTCTTTTTTCTTCAGGTGAGCAACATTTACCAATGTTTATCATCCTTGGATCTTCCAAGGTACCAATTTTTTCTTTTTCAAAGTCAGATGGACACCGAGAAGATAACTTCTCCTTCTCTTGAATCAATCTGTCATGCTTGTCAAACATATCTTCCAAAGAGACTAAGCCTTTGGTAATTTTGTTGCCCTTTATCCCGATCACACCCTCATCATCAACTTCATCAATCCATCATCTTCTTATTTAGAAACAACTTCTCTGTGAGGATGAACACTTCCTTCAAAGAAGATATTATTGAAATTATCTCTCTGCTCTAAGAATCTCAAAATCTGATTATCATCATTGAAGACTTGCCAATGATCTGCATTATTAGGTACACTCGGTCTGAATACCATCTCAATGGTTATTTTATCTTTTCCAAAGGAAGGATGAGGTGTCAATAATGATGCTAACACATCAAGAGAATCAGCCCTTTCATTTTGTGCTCTTGGAACGACTTCAATAGAGAAAGCATCAAATGATTCAATGCAGTCACAAACCTGATTTTTGTAATGCCTGAGCCTTGGGTTCTTAACTTGATATTGTTGGTGGATTTGTTTCACTATTACCTCTGCATCACTGAGGCATCTTAGCTTCTTGATTCCCATATCCTCTGTAACACTCATGCCCAAAAGAAGATCTTCATATTCAGCAGTATTATTAGTGTTATCAAACTGCAGTTTGTAAGCGAAAGGATGCATTTCCTTTGAAGGTGAATATAGAACAACACCAGCTCCAGAACCTGCTCTTGAATGGCTGCCATCAAATTCCATCATCCAGATCTAATATTCCTCTTCCTCCATGAGAAGTGGCAGGTTTTCATCCTTTTGTGATGTAAGGAAGTAATTTCCTAACTCAGAATTTTGAAGAAGGATGTTAGCTCTTGGATCATCATACTTTTTTACAGTGAATTTCATCTTTCTAACAGGCATCAATCTCTTCATTTCACCTTTGACTGGAATGGTAGCAGATGACCAGTCCATTTTAATTTCTTCACCTAGATCTTTGCAAAAACTCCTGCTCAAAAGCATGCCAAAGGATGCCGGGATGTCTGCCACCAAGATAGTTAGGAGCACTTTCTTGTCAGGGAAATCAACCAGAGTTACTTGTGCATCTTTTATCCTTCCAATCAGTGGCACTTGTTTTGATTCCATGTAATAACACACTCCATTTACTCTAGTCAAAGTTAGGCCAAGGGAATTTGCATCTTTAAGTGGCATTACATTATCAAAAGCCCCAGAATCAATAATACAGTTGTTCAACTCAAAGCCATTTATGAGGAGGGACAAGTAAAAAGGCTCAACTCTAGATGTTTGGGCAGCACTGAGAGCTAGCATATTTTGATATGGAGGTGTGGAAGGTGTTGGAAGGAGTCCTTTAGAAGTGGAAATTTAAGACATTGAGCTACTACCCTGGACTGCATTAATAAATCTATCAAATTGTAGAGGGTGCGTTTCTAAGTATTCTAATTCTGAGAGTTGGACTTTGGTTTTAATTGCGTGTTCTATAAAATCAAATGGGGCAATACTGGATGAGGAGGTTGTTCCTGAAGTGGAAGAATATCTACATGGAAAGGGTTTTGAAGGAACCTTGGACGTTTTGGATGAAGGATTTTCTCCTAAAGGTAAAGTAGTTGGTTTAGCAGAGGGTGGAGGCGTGACCTTGGGCTGAACTGTGGGTGTTTTAGCAGAGACACCAATGGAAGGGGAATTTATTTTAACAATTGTAGAACTAGGAGAAGGAAAGGATGACTTACTCGGTATGACAACATGATCTTTGATAGCAACCAAGTCTGGTTTTTCTCTAGCTAAATCCATGGAGGGCGGCAATGGAGAACCTTTGTTGATAATCCTTTTTTGTGCAACCTCAGAAGTGGAAACTTCTTTGGTTTTCTTCTCCTTTGTAGCCACCGAGGATGGAGTGTTCTTCTTGGACTGTGTTCTAGTGAAAACAACACATGAAAAAATTGGTGCTTCCTCCTCTTCTTCTTCATCATCATCAATGAATTCAAACAGGCCATTGTGCATATCAATGTCCTCAACTTCTAGGAAGCTCTCGTAGTTTTCATCATCATCTCGCTCAGGCTCATCAACTTTAGCTTTCTCTCTTACATCACAGGCTGCATTGACTGGTGGTGCTTCAAGAGCAAGCTGGCAAGGAGGTGGTGCAATCGGCTACCTATCATTAAAGTTTGGTCTTCTTGGATTGTTCCTCATAGTGATCTGTGACAGCTGCTTCTTCAAGGCAACCAGATCATTAGTCATTTTTTGAAACATAGGATCTGTTGTAACTGAACTAGAACTATGACCCTTTTGTTTTCCATTCGGGCCCTTCACCTTCCCAGAAAGGATTAAATCATCGTCAGTTTCAATCACAGATTCTTGAGCTTCCCTCAATGTTCTTGCGTTGGTCTCTTCTGAGGAAGAAACCAACTTCTAATGGCAAGGCACTAATGAAGAATATCTTCAAATTATTATCAGGAGGGACTACATATTCTGGGATTCTTCTTGTAAATCTGTAAAACCTTGCAACGAAATCTCTCATGCATTTGGAAGCTTCTTTCTTCATTTGAACTAGTTGGACCAGAAGATCTTGGAAATCTTCAGTGCTCTTGAACCTATGTTCAAATGCACTTCTTATGTCACTCCAACCCATGATAGATCTTGGGGGCAACATGTAGAACCATTCAGAAACCTTTTCTTGGAGTGAATCCATGAAAAGTCTGACTGATACATCTTCATCTTCAACACCTAGCACACCACAAGCAATGATGAAGGCTGCTACATGTTCTTCAGGTAGTTGGGAGGCATATCCTTTGAATTTGGGGAAATTATTCCTCAAACCTCTTGGCGGATCATGAAGTATTCATGGGAGAGAAAGTGGGCCAGTGTTTCTACCCCATGACACATTGGGTCTACGTGCTTCTCATTCATTATCAGCCATTCTATTTCTATTTCTGGCTTCTTGAGCAACTAAGGCTACTTCTCTTTCCGCTACCTCTCTTTCTGCTGCTTCTCTTTCCGCTGCTTGGAGTCTTTCATTCTCCTTGAATTGAGCCCGAATCTCTTCTTCTCTTTCAAATGGAACTCTCACCTCTTCCTCTTCTCTCTCAAGCTCTTGTTCTTCTCTCTTAAGATAATCAAAAGTAGGATAAATATATCCTCCTTGTCTCAACTACTGAGTATACCTTCTGTCAGCCAGCTTGAAGGCTTATGGTCTTCTTTGAAGTGCCAAAATCTGTCTTTGTTCCTCCAGCTCAAGAGCACGTCCTTCTTCTTGGTCCAAGATCCTGGAAGCAATATAGTAATGGTTTATACTCCGCCTATTGTGCCAAATAGCCTCCCTTAGGTCTGAAGTAATATCCTCTTGAATATGGAAAAAAGGTAGGTCTCTCAACAGGTGGGTTTTCTCGAATAGCCATGGCTTGCATTCATGTGGATCACAAGAAACTCAAAATTTTCAATAAATTCTAATGATATTTAATGACCTTGTGGTCATTTCTAGGGTGCAGATGCTACAAAATCTACCCCACAGTGGGTGCCAAAACTGTTGACTTGGAAATTTGTCTATTGGGGAAAAATTGGTGGTTTCCAAAACAACACTATGGGAATCTAAGTACCTCTACTTACAATGTTGCTGCTTCCGTATTATGCATGAAAAACTAGTGGATTCAATGGTGGTTTTACAACCAGAGATCCATAGGAGCACTCCACTAACCCTATGAAAAAGCCTTTAATTTTTGCAGGGATTGAAAGTGGTCTGAGAGTGGGAAAGGGGAGTAGGAATGAAGGAAAGGAAATCAACGATGAACGTAGAAAATCAAATTCCTACATACATTGATTAGAAAGTTTATAACATGCATTAAATGGAAGAAAGAATACAAATTTGCAAAACAGAGCTACAAGACTGAATAAAAACGTATTGGTCACAAAGTACCAATCGAATCCTTCGTCAAAGGGGCATAAAATCCATCTTTTCTTATTGTAGCTGAATTAGAAACTCGTTAAATGAAGGGAAAATGGAAGAAGATTGCAAAAAGAAGAAGAATAGAAGAATGGTGACTATCTTTTTTTTGTCCTCTGTACGTGAAAATAATTTAAAGTCTTCAAAAATTGGAGTGCCAAACCTTACAAAGAATTACAGAGCACATGAAATAGCATGCCAGGAGCAGTTACAACTTCCCAAGGCATTTAGAAAATAGTTACAATCGAATCCCATCATTTCACACCGTTTTAGAGTCTTCATCCGTAGAAAAATGGCCATGGCGGCAAATGCCAGAGAAAAAATGATTACAATGGTTACATATTTTCCATTTCAAATATAGACCATTAGATCTGCATTCTGTGCCTTTGAATTGGATCCATCCACATTGCAGAAGATGATTCGAGCGGCCGCAGGTGAGCTTTTTACGTTTCATGACTTTTTTGGAATTTGGAAATTTGGAACAATTTCCTCTGCCAACCCACTTTGAATTTTCAGAGGACACGTGGCATAATTTGGTTTGATATGGGGTCATGGCTCCATTTATAACACTTTGAGCCTTTATTGGAAAAATTTCAAAATCACAATCTCCTTCGCCGACCCGCACTTGCATTGTCGACGTGGCGGCATCCTATTAGTTGCGAGGCTCGAGCCTTGTTATTTTCTCCACCCATCTGGGCTTGCGGATCCACCATCCCCATTCACACTTGTCACCTAAAATGCAAAGTGGAAAACAAATCTCCCCAACCCCGCCAGTCCACCTTGGGAAAAATTTACAACTTAAGTCCGCCGAGCCATATCTTGCAAAATATAAGGAGTTAGAATAAATTCTTTACCTTTTTGGAAAGGGGAAGAAATTTCCCATCTGATGAAGTAGGTTACAAACATCCTTGAGCCCTTGGAAATAACCAGAAATTAAAACACTCAGTTTTGACCAATTTTAAAGGGTACCAACTCAAAATTTCTAAAGTCCAGACTTGGAAAAAAGAAGGAAACTTTTTGAGGGGACAACATATATATATATATATATATATATACAACCTTTTTACCATACGTAAATATGATATAAAATTGCACCTATGATGAAATTCCCATTTCCGAAGGTATCCCTAAAACTAACATCTTGTACATATTACCAAAATTAAGATATAAATGTTTCTCTGACATGGAAATACATTATACATACATACATACATTATACAATGACCTATATAAATTGCAATAATAAACAATGAATTACACCACGCCTTTTTTTCATCTTTCTTGCATCCTGCAAAACCATGTGAGCATAATATCAATGATAAATCACTGACATGGCATCCACCTAGATCTAGCATAATTAAGGTTTTTGGTTTCCATTTGTATACTAATACTTTGCATTTGAAAGGAGACGGTTATAGACACATATTTATTTCATTTCACTTCACTTCTTTTATTTAAAACCAAGGACAAAGAAAGAAATAAGGAAGAGAGAGAAACACTATTTTGCCAAAAGTTTAATTTCACATAACAAGTCACACGATAGAGTTTCAAACCATTATTTACAAGTGTCAACAAGTTTCCATGGTGGTTTAGAAAACTGACAGGGGTCCTAAAAATTTCTTTTTATGTTTTCATACTAGTTGTAAAAACGTTCAAATTTAGGCTCAGAGGCTAAGAAACCAATTTCAAACGTTGTCTTCCAGTGAGAAAATATACCACGGGTAAGTTTCTACGTGTCCTCCTATACACCAAGGATTCACAACAATTGACGAAATTCACAACTAGCGAACGGTTTATGATTGGCGACCAGTTTTTTGAGGCCATCGGTTGTAATTGGCCTAGTTGCAAATGATCAAAAGTTAACTTGAGGGCTCCGAAAAACACGTCCAAAACTAATGTTCGATGGATGAAAACACAAATACAAACTTCCTACAAGTAACCCCATATATGGAGAATTCACCAGAGCCGACGGAACTAAGAACTAACAAACAATTTTCAAACGGCGATAGGTTTTCTGGAGCCACTGGTCGTAATTGGTCCATTTTTGACCTAGTCAAACTGCGACCGGAGGCCTTAAAAATTCCTTTGCCACAATATCAAGAAGAGTTTTTTACCCAAACTCAAGGTCTCAAGACATTTTATAGTAAATATACTAGTGGTTTGCAAAGGAGGGAAAGTATTTTGTTGTTTAGGGTCCAAACGGCAGGCTGATACGAAACCCAACTTTTTAAGTTTTAGTAGCTTCTTAATATTGCAAAAATGGGTAAAAAGACTCTTAGAGGAGCAACGAAGAGAGTAAAAATATTTGACTAGGGTAAATCTAAAGCTTGATGTAACTCTCCTCATATCAAGGAACACATACGACGCTTGACCTCTCTTTTACGGGGTTCAAAAGTTTGTTTAACACTAAAAGTGGTGTTTTTCAAACTTTGCAAGGAAAGAAAAAGGTTGTGTTTAGTTGACGAATCGTCTAACTCTTGACAATATAAGTGGACATGTGCACTTGATTTGGATACCTGAGTTACATTATATGAGGTTATGGTGGCAACCATAGTTGATGTTCAAATGGTAAAACCGTTTTGAAAATCACAAGGTGGGGTTTTATTGCTTTACACTATTTAAGTTTTGTTAGATATACAATTGTAAAATTACTTAGCAGTTTAATGTTTCTAATATAATTCAAATGAAGAACCAAATTATGAAAATTATAGAAGATGATGGTAAGGATACCATGCATGAGGGGAAATGAATCAGCCAAAGATATTGAGCCCGATTCCGCATCTCAACAAGCCATTACCTCGAACGGTTGGGTGCCTCTGGAACATTCCCCTAAATTTCTTTGCTTGAAAGTCTCAAGAGATTATTTTATAAAACCATTTTTGCATATATAGAAGATGAAGCATTCCATGAGGCTATATTTGTCTGTCATTTCCTGAAGAATGAATCCACTTCCTTGATCCATTATTGTTCCAGTGCACTTTTCACAATATGGCCTAGTTGAAACAAAAATAGGTCGAGCTAATAAACGAGAGCTCAAGCTCTACTTATGCAAAACTCAATAATAAAATATGATTTGAACACAAGGTAAGAGCTCAAGAGGAGAACATAGCGCGTAGGGTTTTCATCACAAGAAGCTAAACCACATAGTCATCATGACCGAGATAAATACAAATATGGGATTTAGAGCAGAATCGAGTTCAAAACAACATGGAGAGATTGAAGTCATCACAACAAGCTGAGCATATCCCACTCTCAAAAATGCACAAATCAAACAAAGATACATCTCAAGTCAAGGAGAGGAATACCATAAGCGAGTTCAGGTCAAGGAAGTTACGACCCAGCTGTACAAGTGTAGATCTCGAGGAAGTAAATCATAAAAAAAACCCACAATAAAAGGCTCTCCAAAAACCATTAACTGAGATCTAACCGACTATATACAACACAAATAACTCATACAAATAACCAAGAGCTGAGAAAGATAACATAGGTCGAACTAGCATACAACATGATATCCCAGTAGAGTAGAAATGTATGGCTCACAAGAATAAAACCATATCAAGCTAGGTAAACGAAAAATATGAAGCATATATAAGAAGATGCACAAAACTTGTTTTCAAGAAGAAGATAAGTGGCAAACTCCAACGCAGAAAACCATAAGGCTCGAGATTTTTTTTTGTTTAAATGCCATCCAAGTAAAAGGCGGAGATTGGGAGGATGCAGACAAAGCTGTGGATTTTGGATTTACACCTTCCCATTGTATTTTCTCAAAAGTTTTTGGACATTTCCAACAAATTCATTTGTGCATATCCTGCTATCATATCAGTCCTTGAGGCCACATTTCTTTCATGCATTACGTTGAACAGTTCACCTGCCCTGAAAGTTCCACATTCATCATATACGTCTACATGAGCATGAGACACTACAACATATAACAAAATCCTCTATCTTTTATGTTTTGATAGACGTCCATACCATGTCCTAGAGCTCACATTTTTTACACAAGGTGGGAGTACACAACATATGTAAAATGATCAGGTTGGAGACTGGTTTGTTACACATGAGAAGTATGTGACTATCTTGAGAGGAACCCTATGTCTTCTATACATTGCCATCCATGCACCAAGAAAATAATTCCATGAGAATTTGTATCATTATTTCATTCAGTCAAACATTGAAACAACACCAATTATTATTGATTTTACAACGTGAATTTGGGTTTCCAGTGGTTAAAGCCTGCGGTTGATGAAAAAAAGTGCTAAAATTATTATGTAAGGAAAATGATAGGTATGAATGCCCTTTGAGGAGCAGTCACCCATGTGCTATGTCAGATTTCCTTCCACACGACACCGCATGGTACAACCTTCCAATATTCTCAAGTATTATCTACTTCCTTAGCTCCCTTCCACCACCAATCCCATTATTCCATTTTTTAAATTTAATTTTATGTTATTTGATTGCGGGCACCACATTTTCCTCCCCTTATAAGAGCATCGTCCTCGATGCAATACAAAACCAAATCTCAAAGAGTAATTAGGAAAGAAATTCAATAACGACACATGTCGTTATCAAAATAACTTTTCGGTATAACACAACCACAAGGAAGTAAATAAAATTTTGCAATATCATAAATTTTAATGTTATGTGAAGATTGACATCCCTCTTTTACTTTATTATTGAATTAGTATTTTCCTTTAAAGTATTTCTTAATCTAAAAATCATAGTAGTTTAATTCTTAGGATTTTAGTTTATGTATTTTTTGTGGGTTCCCATCTGATACTGACATCACAATGTGACACAAGAACCAAACACAACCCTAACGGTCCACAAGACATATCTCTACATACTTCTACGACTGCATCACATCACAAGAACTCAACCGAACCATGGAAAGAACATACATATCCCTCACAACAAATTAATTATCACACATGTGCTCAACACAATAGTACCCATAATATAAGAAGACTACTATAACATGGAATTCTCAATAGGTAAAAATATAGAGGTTTCACGCAACTTGGGACAATAACTATAGTTACATAGTGTCAAAAATGGGTCAAAGCATACCCTCAATGAAGAGCATCAATCCTCAACATCACAAAACATGATCAAAATCACATGAGTACACATAAATAAAAGATCCAACACCATACACCTCATAAAACATCACAAAACAACTCCATATACCTCCAAAAGTATAAAAGCATAACAAGACAACTACATATAGCTCCCATGCATCCCAAAAAAACTACATATACCTCCCATGCATCAAAAAACAACTACATGTGCCTCCTAAAGCATCACAAAGAAAATCCATAAGCTTCCCAAAACATCAATCACACCCACACAAATCTCTTATGCCTCCCTCAAGTCTCTTATGGCTCTCTCAAGTCTCGTATGCCTCCCTCAAGCAAAATAATAAAAATTAATTTTCCTTTTCACTCCCCAAAAGAGGCCAGTCACCCTATGGCCCTAGGTGCATAGAGTCCAGATACCTATAACCCAAGTGACATAATAACTCATGGTTAAAAACCCGCTAGTTATCTTGATAACTGAAAAACCGCTAGTTATTTGTAACTCCTTGGGGTGTACCCCCATAGAACGAAGTGGGTCCATAGGTTCCACCACTCCATGGTGAATCCCATGACCCTATTCAAACACAATACGACAATAGAACTAGCATAACAATCCATTTCAAATGCCAAGTGGAAAAAATATCAAGCCTTGGGCTAGGCTATAAAATTTTTTAAACTTGATACACAAATTTAAGACTAAGAAAAGCAAATGGCTGATTAGCCATAGTTAGTGCAAAAATCCACATGTTAGTGCAACAACCAAATAAATGCCCAAAATAAAAGAACATGTCAATCAAGAAAATTGCTGGTTCTTGCAAGAAAAAAAAGTTCAATTTACAAATAAAATATGCATATGGAGATAACACATTACAATAACTATGTGGCCTTATACGGCCATCAAAGGGGTACTCAATGAGTTGTGGGCACTCAGACATCGAGCCTCAGCTCGTAAAATAACATATCAAATAATACAATTGTCATCATCTCTATCTAAATCATCCCTCCACCACTTCCACAAGGCTCAACATAGTCATAACTACACTTAGGTTGAATCCATACGATAACCATATAACGAGAGAGAAATGAGTACAAGTCACCATCTATTGAGCCTAAGGTATCCGCAAAACACAATATGCATGATACCCGTTGACCAAGTGCCATACATACCAAATGAACAAAAGTGGGTTTTAAGCCTATGTAAGACTCCACTTCCTATCTCGTGCTCGACTCGAGTGACAAGTCAAAGGTACACATTTTCTCACTTCAAGCATACACCTTTTACCGATTTCCCTTACGGTCAGTTAGTGTAAGGTCCACAACATAACACATAAATACGTCACTAACACAATGGTGATTCACATAAATTAAAAATATCATTTTACGCATGGTATATATAGAGGGTATAACAAAATCATTACTTTCACGGGTTATGATACATCACATTACCACATTCTGCACCAAAGTGCAATCAATGTACAATAGGGATCATACACTCACCATATTCCCCTAAATCATGACATGAACCATCACATATTACACAAATTATACATATGAGGAACACAATATCTAACATTATAACATATAGTCAATTGCAATACAACACGGTGATGCACACAATTCATTACAATACGGTGATGACATCACAATACAATCCAATTCACTATGCACCAATCTTGTCATATAACATATCAACACACCTACATATAACAAAATTCCAAAATGCTCCAACACTCTGTAATCAACAATAACATTCATTTCACACACAACAAGGCGATACATCATATAGGAATTCCTAATTGAATCCATGAAAAAGGAGGAAGAATACTCTCATCTTCAGCACATCAACATGACAACAATTACACACTAAGTGACATGCACAACATGTGCATTTATAATATCAAAATTACAACATTGTTCACATATCACTTATATCAAATAACTCTTCCAATCTCCACCACCACCATACAAACCATCACAACTCCATTATGTCCTAGAGGTTTGAGAGCATGAACCTCCTCTCTGATACCAAATGTAACGCCCACATTTTATACACACAAATACAACAGTAAAAAATACCAGGCACTTACAATGCATAAGGCACTTACATAAGTCATCGAATCACATAGACACACATGACAACACCATATACATGTCGATGCCACACTTTCCCCAATGAATGAATAATAGCAATAACCCAACCATAAGAAAGGGACTCAAGGAATGGCAAACCCACAACACATCATTACCATGATTACATCTTCGTTACGATTCACATTCCAATAACATTATTATGTAAGGATAATTTTCTCTTTTTTCCACCTACAAATTCTTAAATTCATTTCACATTCAGCTTACAGTTCAACCATTTAAGTTGGCCGTTTATCCCTTACGACAATCTCCATAACTTACATAATTAATTTCAATATTTCAAATTTCATACAAAGTTTCTAATTCTCTCATTATGATGTTAAAGGTTTGTTTCTTAAAATATGTCTAGTTGATGTTTAATTTTACCCTCATTAAGCAAGGGGACCAACAGGAAGTTGTCGAGGGAAAATAATACGATTCAAAGGAGGTGAAGGTTTAAAATTCCTTTTCCTAATAAATTCCTTCCATTAGAAGCACATTTGTGCTTCGTACTATGGTTGTTTTACTTCCAAATTTAGTTTGAGTCAATTAAGCATTTACATGTCATAATTTTATTTTATTTTATTTTTAGTGGAGTCTATATTGGCTCAAATGCCTAATCCCACCAAGAACAATTTGTATCCATTCTTAACAAAAATTCAATTCTTAAAGCAACCGTAAGGACTTCAAGTGAAAATTTGTTCCTAAACCATTATCATATATACTCTTGTTTCTCATCTCGTTTACATTGTTTCTTAGGTATCTTATTGGCGTCACTTTATAAAAAAAAGAGTTATGAAAGTACTTATCTAAATTCTTTAATAAGTCCTTGATTGGAAGCATTATAAATACACATGAACCACAAGTTAACCTCCTAATCAAGTACCTGATGTTTGGTTTAATTTCAATTTACAATCAGAGGTTGTATGCCCCATTATAGATAGGATTTAGGTGTAAAAACATATTTACCCTATAAATCCTCTGTAAAATAGCAAGGCACTATATTTTCACTTGCCAAGGTAACATATTTAGTTGAGAGGATCTGAAGAGATCATTAACAAGAGTTTAAGTCATAGTACAACTATTTCACTAGCTCCATTGTGTCATCTGGATCCCACAAGGAATTCCTTTCAATCTTCGTAAGACTAGGTAGTCCACTAGGATCCTAAGGAAGTGTTAGTTTTGCTTACACCAGAATTTAGTTGGACCATGTCATTGCTAACTGTCGGGTTTATGAAAATATCGCTAAACATACCGACTATGATGATAACTCAAAATTGGGGTCTTATTTACTTAAACTATAATGTTCCATTGAGTGCAAAGTTTAAGTTCATTGTACAGTTTAAATTTCTTTTATGGTAAGAAGGATCACACATGAAGACAAGTTATGCATGAATCTTATTGTAGGATTGAGTGTTTCATTTAAATCTCTTTATTACATTTACAAGGTAAGAATACAACACACTAATTAATTAATCATCTATTGAACACTGGAAATGCACTACAAGATTTTAAATTCAAATTCATTTAGCATACATATGTAACTTTTACAATACAAAATTTGAGGATCAAGATAACACCCATGTGTAGAGGAACATTTCCCTTAACCCTAACATCTAACATTTTATAGAACTTCAATTATAAACCTTTTCATACTTCACAAATGTTAAAATATACTCTACAATTTCATTTAACACACACACACACACACACACACACACACACACACACACACACACACACACACACATATACACACATATATCCAAGCCTTTTTACCATACACAAATATGAATTAAAATTACACCTATGATGAAATGCTCATTCGCCAAGGTATCCCTAAAACTAACATCTAGTACATATTACCAAAATTTAGATATAAAAGTTTCTGTGACATGGCAATACATTATACATATATACATTCTACTATGACCTATATAAATTGCAATAATAAACAATGAATTACACCATGCCTTTTCGTCATCTTTCTTGCATCATGCAAAACCATGTGAGCATGAAATCAGTGATAAATCGCTAGAATGGAATCCACCTAGATCTAACATAATTAAGGTTTTTGGTTTCCATTTACATACTAATAATACTTTGCATTCGAAAGGAGAGGGTTAGAGACACGTATTTATTTCATTTCACTTCAATTTTTTAAAACCAAGGACAGAGAAAGAAATAGCCATAGGGAAGAGAGAGAAACACTATTTTGCCAAAAGTTCAATTTCACACAAAAAATCACACGATAGAGTTTCAAACAGTTATTTACAAGTGTCAACAAGTTTCCACGGTGGTTTGGCAAACTTACAGGGGTCCTAAAACTTTATTTTTACATTTTCCTAGTAGTTGTAAAAACGTTCAAATTTAGTCTCAGAGGCTAATAAACCACTTTCAAACGTTTTCTTCTGGTGAGAAAACATACCATGGGTAAGTTTATGTGTGTCATCCTATACACCAAGGATTTACAACAACTGACAGAATTCAAAACTGGCGAACGGTTTATGATTGGTGACCAGTTTTGAGAGGCCATCGGTCGTAATTGGCCTAGTTGCAAACAATGAAAAGTTAGCTCGAGGGCTCAGAAAACCACGTCCAAAAAAATAAACTTCCTACAAGTTCTGCCATATATGGAGAATTCACCAGATTCGACAGAAATGAGAACTACCAAACAATTTTCAAGCGGTGACAGGTTTTCTGGAGCCACCGGTCGTAATTCATCCAGTTTTGACCTAGTCAAACTACGACCGGAGACCTACAAAATTCCTTTTCCAAACTATCAAGAATAGTGTTTTTACTCAAACTAAAGGTCCCAAGTCCTTTTCTAGTAAATATACTAGTGGTTTGCGAAGGAGGGAAATTATTTCATTGTTCAAGGTCCAAACGACGGGCTGATACGAAACCTAACTTTTTCAGTTTTAGTAGCTTCTTGAGATTGCAAAAATGGGTAACATGAATCCTAGAGGAGCGATGAAGAGAGTACAAACAATCGAATGGGGTCATTCTAAAGCTTGATGTGACTCTCCTCATATCAAGGAACACATACGGTGCTTGGCCTCTCTTTTATGGGGTTCAAAAGGTTGTTTAGCAAGTCTCTAAAAGTGGTGTTTTTCCAACTTTGCAACGAAAGAAAAATGTTCTATTTAGTTGACGAATCATCTAACTCTCGAAAATATCAGTGGACACAAGCACTAGATTTAGATACCCGAGTTGCATTGTATGAGGTTATGGTGGCAACCATAGTTGATGTTCAAATGGTAAAACATTTTCGAAAATCACAAGGTGGGGTTTTATTGCTTTACACTATTTAAGTTTTATTATATATACAATTCTAAAATTACTTAGCAGTTTAATGTTTCTAATATAATTGAAACGAAGAAACAAATTATGAAAATTATAGAAGATGGAGGTAAGGAGACCATGGCTAAGGGGAAATAAATCAGCCAAAGTCGTTGAGCCCGATTCCACATCTCCACAAGCCATTACCTCGAACTGTTGGGTGCCTCTGGAACATTCCCCTAAATTTCTTTTCTTGAAAGTCTCAAGAGATTATTCTATAAAACCATTTATACATTTATAGAAGATGAAGCATTTCATGACGCTATATTTGTCTGTCATTTCTTGAAGAACAAATCTGCTTCCTTGATCCATTGTTGTTCCAGTGCACTTTTCACAATATGACCTAGTTGAAACAAAACTAGGCCGAGCTAATAAACAAGAGCTCAAGCTCTACTTATGCAAAAATCACTAAGAAAAGATGATTTATACACAAGGTAAGAGCTCAAGAGGAGAACATAGTGCATTGGGTTTTCATCACAGGAAGCTAAACCACATAGTCACCATGACCGAGCTAAAGAAAAATTTGGGCTTTCGAGTAGAATCGAGTTCGAAACAACACGGAGAGATGAAAGTCATCACAGAAATTTGAGTATATCCCACTCTCACAAAAGGCACAAATCGAAATAAGTTACATCTCAAGTCAAGGAGAGGAATACCATAAGTGAGTTCAGGTCAAGGAAGCTATGACCCAGCTGTGCAAGTGTATATCTTGAGGAAGTAAATAATGAAAAATACCCACAATAATAGGCTCTCCAAAAAGAATTAACCGAGATCTAACCGACTAAATACAACACAAAGAACTCATAGAGCTAACCGAGAGTTCACAATGATAACATAGGTCGAGCTAGCATACAACATGAAATCCCAGCAGAGTAGAAATGTATGGCTAATAAGAATAAAACCATGTTAAGCTAGGTAAAGGAAAAATATGAAGAATATATAAGAAGATGCACAAAAATCGTTCCCAAGAAGAAGAGAAGTGGAAAAATCCAACGCAGAAAACCATAAGGCTCGAGCATTTTTTTTTGTTTAAATGCCATCCAAGTAAAAGGCGCAGATTGGGAGGATGCAGAAAACGCTGTGGATTTTAGATTTACACCTTCCCATTGTATTTGCTCGAAAGTTTCTTGAATTTTGCAACAAACTCATTTTTGCATATCCTACTATCATATCAGTCCATGAGGCCACATTTCTTTTAGACATTACGCTAAATAGTTCACCTTCCTTGAAAGTTCCACATTCATCATATATGTCTACATGAACATGAGAAACTACAATTTCTAACAAAATCCTCTATCTTTTATGTTTTGATAGACATCCATACCATGTCCTAGAGCTCACATTTTTTACACAAGGTTAGAGTACACAACATATGTAAACTGATCAGGTTGGAGACTGGTTTGTTACACCAGAGAACTATGTGACTGTCTCAAGAGGAACCCTATGTATTATGTACACTTCCATCCACACACCAAGAAAATCATTCCATGAGAAGCTGTATCATTATTTCATTCAGTAAAACATTGAAACAACACTGATTATTACTGATTTTACAACATGAACTTGGGTTTCCAGTGGTTAAAGCCTGCGGTTAATAAAAAAAAGTGCTGAAATTATTGTGCAAGGAAAATGATAGGTATGAATGTCCGCTGAGGAGGAGTCACCAATGTGCTATGTCAAATTTCCTTCCACATGGCACCACATGGTACAACCCATCAGTATTCTTAAATATTACCTATTTCCTTAGCTCCCTTCCACCGCCATTCTCATTCTTCCCTTTATTTTTCTTTAATTTTATGTTTTTTTATTGGGCACTACAACCAGCTTTAATACGTTTTGATGTATTTACAAGAACTTTATGTCAGCAGGAAGTAATGTAGAGCTTGTGATTAGTTGTTTTAAAAGTATTGACTCATTTGATTTTCTTTTATTGGATGATAATTCTCACTTCACTAGGATTATTTTGGGGAATTCCATTCGAAATATGGGTGTGTCATACCTTCATCTCAGAATAGAACTGAAATCGTTGATCCTCATATATTGAGTTATGCAGAATATTTATAAATATTTAAATAAAACATACTTTGCATCATGTATTCATATGTATCTATATGTGGAAGCATCCCAAATTTGATAAGGACACCTCAAAACTTTAATCAAATATTTGAGAATCCTAAGCACGAGTAAGCAAGATTAAGACACATAGCTTACGTGGCGTCATCATGTTTTTTTTACTACCAACACATCGATGGACGTAAATGTATGAACTTGAGATACACGAGCAACTGAGATGGAGACATGTGGCGAGATACCATTACTAAAATGTCCACATCAATTACAACCACTATTAATACATGAAGGTGTGTAGTGTAGGGAAGAAGGATTTTAATATGTGACAACATCTTGATCAATAAGTTTTTAGCACATCACTTTTGCCAAAGGGTATGAAGCACGAGAATGCAGACGGAATTGATTGTGCCATGTTTGCGGTCAGTGACTCAGCATATAAACTTAAGGGGAAACTTAAATGCCACAATTGGATGTTTCCAAAGAATGAGTTGGATTAGACAGTCACAAGCCATTAAAACTTCCTGGTTATAAATTAAAACATTAAACCTTTTACAAGCATCGTCACATGAAAAATAAAGAGCAAAGCACCAGAGATTTACAAGAAATTTATGTCTATGGGAAGTAATGTGGAGCATACGATTGATTGTTTTAAAATTAGTCACATATTTAAACTCTATATAGTTGATGGCATTTTTCACTTCACTAGGCATATTTTGGGGACTTTGATTTGAAATGTGGGTGTATTAGAATTTTATCCTAGAATAGAACCTGCATCCTTGAGCCTCATATATCAAACAATGCATAATATTTACAAATAATTTAATAAAACATACTTTGCATCACGTATCCATACATACACACACACACACACACACACACACACACACACACACACACACACACACACACACATATATATATAGACACACACACACACACACACACACACACACACACACACACACACACTGTAATGCCCCGTTCATCATTGCTCTTTTGCTTCTGTGACGACCGTGCTTCTTAGAGTTGAACGTTGTTGCATTTCCTTTGAAACGTTAGTGTTTTGCCTTGTCGAGTTTAACTGTTGGTTGCCAGTAATAATGATAATAATAATAATAATAATAATGACATTATGATTGTATTATCGATCAATGATTGTATTTTGTTATTATTTTCTTTATGTCGATTGTTATCGACATCATCCTTTGATATCTTTAAAACTATCCTTTTAAATTGGTTGTCGCTCCCACTGATTGAGCCTCGTTGCGCAAACGAGGAAGAGCATGATTGTGGTGGCGCCTTTGAAGGTGGGGACTATTTTTTTTAATGTTGATGGACCCTTGTTAATTTCTAAAATCAATGTTTTGTATGCCAGCCTTGTTTCTCCTGGCAAGCGGCCTGCCCCCAAAGCGTGGGCTCCAAAAATAAAATAAAAGGAAATGTATTATCCATTGTGGAGGTGATTAATCTTTTCATTGGAAAAGACCCGCAAAAATATATTAACCTCTACCATTGACTTAGTAGGTCGTGGTGAGGACTGCGCATTTTTTTAAAATCTTTTAAATTGCTTGCACCTACCCTCCACTACCACCTTGGCCGACCAGGTCCTTTCGCAGGTCTTGTTTGCACGTGGATGACATTAGTCTCCTCCCAACCACCCGACCTGCAGACTGTAATGGCCATCACGTTTTTTTTAACCTTGCGTGAGGGAGATGGGAGTTGGTGGAGGCCTGTTTTTCTTCACCTGGATCTCTTGTTGATTCTCTTATTCAATGCGTATGGGCGCAGCATGGTTTGACATGATGGCTAGTGAAGTAGGCGTGTGAGAGGCGTTCTTCCTGGTTGCGTGGGCAGAGAGGCCAGCAAAATCTCTGTCATGGCGTTTTTTCTTCCTGGTTCCTCCCTGCGCTCGTGGTTTTAGATGGAGCTTCAAGCTAGTGAAGCAGGCGTGTTACCTCCTCTTTCATTGAGTGCTGCGAGGTGTGTTCTTGTCAGGGTTCCTCCTGGACGCCTTCCTTCTTCCTGCCCTGGCCGCGTGGGGAGAATTGATGGAGATTTTTTTATTGTTTGTGTAGTCGCGTGGACTGGTTTGTATCATGGATCTTGCAGACTGCCCCTTGTTGATGAGGGGGCGTGGAAACCGCTGGAGATACGTGGTTTTTCCTGTCCCTTGCCTGGCTGCGTTTTTCCCCCCCTTTCCTGTACAACGTGAATTTTATCTTCCTTCCTCGCGTGCCTGTTTCTTCTGCTCTGCCCGTGGATGAGGGCCTGTTAACACTAAAGTTTGGACGTGGTTTTTTTTGTTATTTTCCTGTTGCGTTGTGGGTGTGTTCTTGTCGGGGATCCACAACAGCGGCCTGCAGCAGTTTTTAGCCAGGCAGCAGACATGTTGCAGAATAGTAGAGGCCTTTTTGAGCGCTTCCAACAGGCAGGTTGTCCAACTACGTTGTTATCTGTTCAGTATCAATGCATCCTCAGATTCGGGTTTCTCCTTCAAGATATTTTTATCAAATCGACTATGTGACAGTGAGAGTGTTACCAGGAGACCTGATGAAATTCATTTGCAAAGATTCTCTATTGAGACCTTACTTGTTTTACGATGTAACTCATGGAAGAGGATCTCAACAAATGTGACAGGGTTTTCTTGTTTAGAGAATATATTAAGCAGATAATCGCGCCTGAATTGGGAGAAGGTAAAAGGCCTGTAACGTCGTGGATGAATCTTGTCATCCACAAGCACTGCGGGAGCCCATATCTCTTTGTCGTAAGGAAACTGTGCAAACCAGGGCACACATATGCGATCCGTCCATCCTTTGTAAACAACCCGATGCTCTGCACTGCGATATCTGCCGTTGCTCCATGCCTGCGACACCAATATTAATTCATGTTCTCAGCACCATGAAATTAAATAAATTACAGCAATACGCCTGGTTTCAAGAAATTCACATGACCTTAAGAGAGTCGGCTACGTTGACGATAAATGAATTAGATACAGGCTTCACATTCAACCACTTCCCTTCATCTGATCGAATCTGAAGCCCCCCTTCATCGTCTTGGTAAAGGATCGTAAAACAAGCAATATCAGTATGCGGAGGCAGAACCTCCTCCTCCTCCATGAATTTTCCATCAGACCATAAGTGGTTTATACGCATGTAAGCTGTGCATTCTTCGAAATCAGAATGGTAGAACGTTTTGACGTCCAAACCCAGACTGGCAAGAATGATTTTACTCATCTTTCGCTGGAGATCAGCCATGGCGAATGTGTATGTTCCGATCGTCTCGCTGCAATGAAAAATTCCACCTGATTAATACTGAGGAAGATTAAGTACTGATCATGGAATAGAAGAAGAAAAACCTACGAAAGTTTGGGTTTCCCGTTTCCGGCCATATTTGCCGAGACAGCGCCTGAACAGAATCTGAATGCGGCAAATTTAAGAAACAGAAGTTCTCGAGCGTCAGCGTACGATAGTAGCCGTCGGCGGGGCTAGACGCGATGGCTCTGTCTTTCACCGCGGGCGGCATGCCACATAGCTCGTGGATAACACGCTCTACATTCTGGAGATGTATTGGAATTCCTGCGTTCAAAACACGGAAGAAACCCCATTTTTGGCAGGCTTCTCTCACTGTGGCTACCGCCGGATGGTGTTGAAGGAGGTTTAGTTCCTCAAACTCCAACTGAAATTGTGACATGTCAATGAAGGGGAGATCAACTTCATTTTGCAGCGACGAAGGCATTCTAGATGACCACAAAACGCAAATTCAAGGAGCTCTGCGCTAAAAATTGAAGCGCTACAATCTCAAATAACGACCATATTGATGCCTAAATATATGCCTATGGGGGGATAAAATAACTAGCAATTGCAAATGAGTTGCAAGTTACGCCGGAGAGGGCTTGAATTTTATGTATATAATATCGTTTGGATGTAAAATATATTTTGCTAAACAGTTCACATGTCTTTATGTAAGGTTCCACATTCTGCATACATGTCTATCAAAACATTTGCAACTATATCTAACAAAATTCCTCTATCTTTTGGCACAGGTTGGGAGTACTTTGGAAAATTTAAACTAATTGGGTTGAAGCCCTGTTTGTTGCATATGGTGAAACAAGGCGAGGAGTATGTTGGCAAATGTAAACAGGAAACCACTCTCTGTACCTGAGTGGTGCAAGCGGTTGCAAAAGCTGACGAATATGTACAACAGGAGTAGAATCGGATGGATAAGAACACAAAGATGGAAGCCTCGTTTATAAGAAGCGTGGAGATGCTCTTCTGCTACAACATCTTGGGTATTATTGGCAGGTTTCTTAATCTCATCTACCCACCAGACATAAAATTCCCTAGAGATATGTCATCTCATGGAATGAAGTGATTGAAGGATATTGACAAAATGGGATTGTTGTCTACGCTTTGGGAACATTTAAATGCCAAAATATGAACTTTTGTAAATAAACACCAAGTGTTCAACCAAATGATACAACATGCTATCTTTTAAATGAATATCATAATTGTATCTTATAGAAGACATGGTCATCGTCAAGAGACATTGTGGCCCATAACGAAGTATGAAGTTTATAGCAACGTACGGACATCCATCAAGGCATAGTAGGCAATGTTTTTTTTTGTTGGAAGTTACTATATTGTCCTCTCCCCATCAAACAAACTTAAAATAGAAAAATTACAACTCCAATAAACTAAACATTGTTATCCTCTCCGGCGTAAATTGCAACTCATTTAGAATTGCATCGGATTCTTCAGAAAGTAATTGAATGCCAAAGAAAATTCTTTGGCTCTTAATTAACATTGCTTCTTTGATCTGACAAAAATTTCTAGGTGGATACATGATCTCCAAAGATTTGGTTATGTTTTTTGTTAGATGGAATCATTGAAACAGTCTCCCATGGCCCTGAATGTCTAGTGTGCACCATCTGTGAGAGCCCTTTTGAAAGGGGCTAACGGATCAAACTACCACATATCCTTAAAATCTATTTTTTTTGGGACAAGGCTCTTCAAGACACATAGTGTCTTCCCTTCCAAAGTTTCTCAAGTGGCTCGCAAAAAATAGAAATCGTATTGTTATGCAAGATAGCACTGCGGGGGTCATATGCCACAACCCTAGCAAAACTGGCCCAGTCTGTGAAGTCCCTAGATGCTATTAGTAGAGAATTATACATTAAATTTTTTCTACATTCTTATTGACAAGAAAAGGATTGACTTGATTGGTGAGATTTTCAAAGAGTTTGAGACTGTCTTCAACAAACTGACCGACACAGAGTTGGCAATTGTGTCTTCTATAGTCAAGCTTGAGAATTAGATTTCTCTTGGTCCTTCACAAAATCAATGCAATGTTTTTTGTCGATTCAAGTCATATCTTCTGCTAGAGTGTTTCCATAATGGCTTGTAGAAATCTGTTAGGCCACAATTCATCTATTATTGCCCTGCACTCTTCCTCTGACAGAGGAGTTCGGGATTCTTCTACATGAGCGACACCTCTGTCAATAATAACCTGATAATGAATATATGTAATTCCAAATTAAGAATTTAGTATAAAATATAACAAGGTACGGGCAGGGAAAGGTCCTCAGTCCTCGTCCGTATATTGAAGTCTCTCGATGACTATGCATCAAAGCAAGCAAGCATCATGAACTTTGACAAAAATGCAGAGCTGGCTTCAAAAGAAGATACTGAAGGAAAGTACATATAATGATTGCATACTATCGCCAGGGATGCAGAATTAGTCCTAATGGAAGGTCAGAAATAGAGCACACTCTACAAGATGCATCACCGTTAGGGAGGAAGTTTGACCGCATGATGTTATGATTAACATATGATGTATTTACATGCTTTCGGTTGAATTGGTTAGTTGCTAAATACTAATACAATGTTGTAAGTCCTAAAATGATGTCTGTTTCGGGCATCTTGACAAGCCCATTTGGGTAAGGAAGTTTCTTCTACATATGTCTCGAGGAAGAGAAGGATAAATATTATCAGTTGTTGAAAGATTACATATTGTTTCTTATCTTAAGATCCATTCACAACAGAGTCATATGCTATTATCATTGTTATTAAACTACTTTCAGTATTTACTTTGTTTATCCAGGAAAATAATGACAATAGTTTTGCGAGCAACCCAATTGAATGGGAAAGAAGTCGATAAGGTGAGTTACCTGATATTATTTACAACTATAGTTGCAAACTACATAAAGCAGTTGCATATTAATGATTGCAATGTTTAGCTAATATGCAATAGTCAAGCAAGAGTGGCCTGATATGTCAAGTGAATGCCATCTATCAACGAAAATTTACACAAACCCTATAACTATACGGAGGTCTTCATGTATTCATGTTTAATTCAAATAAACTACTCCACAAAATGCTACCACTCATGATATAAGATGTGCAAATGTATATGTAATAACTATCCCTCTAAAACAAATAACATATACAATTCGGAGTTCACATTGCATTGTACACATGCGATTGCTAGTAATAAAAGTATTAAATTTATGTTATTAAAATAAAAAATTATGAAATCCTAAAATCAAATACTCAATAATAAAACTATTACGTTTTTTTTATTAAAATATAAAATTATAAACTCATAAAAACAAATAAGACTCTAAATAATAGAAGTATGAACTTATTATAATCAAATAAAATAATTTAAAAACATTATAATATATATCGATAGGTCACAGTTCTTCACGGCTGCGTGACTTCTTTTCTCAGTTCTGAACTATGATTTTCTTAACGGTGGTTTTACGCATAATAGTTTTCTAATTCACATATTTTCTTAATCACAGCTTCACATAATTTCCTAGAAGATTCCACATTCATGGATTCACAGCAAGGTTTAATAGGGAAAACTTAAAATGGAGGCACACAAGAGATAAAATGCAATAAAACAGAAGTTTCGTAAGTAAAATAATTAATAAAGTGACAGGATGTTTTTTTTTGCAAAAACCATAGAAACAAATTAATAACAGGTTTTAACAAATTATAGAATGATTTTTTCACGATATTTGTGGTTGTGATTCACAATTCAAATTGTACAAATTTGTTCGCAAATTGTAACTAATTTTTGTGATGTGGGTTTAGATCCGGTGAAATTTGAATTCCAAGCTTAAAATGCAGTGAATGCAGCACAGAAGCACAAAGTCTTCTCTTGAACAAGATTATGTTCTAGCACAAAGACCATCCACAAGAGTTAGCAAAACAAAATTTGTTAAAGCCAAGGGTTAGCAATCCTTCGAGCTATTCAAATCAGGTGGTGCTGAAGTTGCCTTCTTCGAAACTCGGTCTGCCAGTTCCTGGAAACATTTGACAATACACGACTGGAGACACCAGAAAATTCTGTGAGAATACAGTGGCTCTTTTTTGTCTGGAAGCCTCTCAATCCATTCATCTACAGTGCCGCCGCCGCCTCCACTCTCACAGGAAGTTGAAGCGTTGGCTTTAGCACATGTGGCTCTTCTTCTTAACTGCCCAAAATAGCTAATGAAACCCACTTTCAGAGGATTTATACATTGTGTACTATGCCTTAAGAATGTGGAGGTGGGTTGGAATATTTGAACGCTGGTTTAAAACCAGAGCAGGCATCTTCGCAAAAGAATTGGTCCCAAAATCATACCAAGAACAATCATACTTATCAATCAGGAACATAAAAATGGGTATTCGTAATTTACTAGTTTTTAATTATAATTTAAGGAGAAATTTTGTAAAACTTTATGTGGAAAGTAATTTTACTATAGCAAAAAATCTAAAACTTTATGTGGAAAGTAATTTTACTGTAGCAAAAAATCTAAAAAAAATCTACTAAAAAAAATCTAAAATCCGGCAACCTATAAAGTTAAGCCACCGGAATTTGACACTTTCCAGCAATGCCTTCTTCATAGTAAACGCCTCCGGAAAATTAAAAACAAAACAAAATCCAAAGTAAATTTATGATTTTGTTTTTTTTGTTGAATTGTAATGTCTTTCTCACCTTCTGCGTAAAAGATATTTGGCTTTTTTCTACCTAATCTTTAATATATTTGCTTTCCATCTACCAAAACTGATATATAACGTTTTATATGTTATTATATTGCGGAAGGCAGTTTTATATGTTTCATCTTTGCAAATAATTTTAGATTTTTGACCAATACACCTATGCCATCTGTTCTTTGGTATATATAGGTTACAGTTTTTTCATTTATTTTATTTAAAAAAAAGTTTATTATTATTTTTTGATTGGTTGAATTTTTTAAGTCGTATTTAAATTTTATGATTAGTTAAAATGTCTATTTTCTTTCCCCTCCACTATGTATAGTTTAAACAAAAATATTTGATAGCATTTAATATGTTATCCTCCCTAATTTAATACACAATTTAATACAGTCTTTATGCTCTGCCAAGAACTTTTCTGTTCAAGGGAAGCTCATAGAAATTTAAGCAAATATTATCACATTAAGGTTACAAGAAAAGTAATTTCCTGAGATCTGTTTAGAATTCTAAAAATGTTAGCAAGCTTTATTGAGACCAGATGCGTAGGGGCGTGTCATTAGAATTTCCATAAGAGACTATTCGCAAACCTCCTTTCTATGTTTTTAGTCATGCCATCTAAGGAATGTACTGTTCTGATAAAAAAATACTATTTGTATATTTTTTGGGTTTTCATGACCTTGTTATGTAACCCTGTTCAAAGCCATTTATTTTTTACCCCTGGCTCTAAAATTGTAACATTCTTCCATGTGCCCTAGAGGTTTTAGATTCAAATCATGTGTAGCTCATAGATATTTAACATGTTTAAGGCCAGGCTTAGGTGAAAGCCCTTACAAACTTATTTCTGAGTAATTTGTTCAGAAAGCAAGTTTGGGATTCTCAAGAAATAAGTCTTAATCGTTTTTCACAGATTTTGCATTCCAACGTCATTTTTATGAAATGTTTGTATAATTTGTTTAATATATGCCTTGTTCATGTGTACTCCAGTAAACGCTCTGAAAAACTTGGGCTTTGAGGCATCTGTCAGCAGGATTGTTGCGAGGTGCATATGACAGAAATGACACGGCCAATGCTTCTGGCAGTATCAGTCAGGGATTTTGATGTATAAATATTTTTACTTAATTATGAATAATAAGTTCTTGTTTCTGATACTGAACATTAGCTAGCAATTAAAGGTGTTTGGGTTAGTGCAAGACAATCTGTGAATGCAAAGGCATATTGAGATGATATATGTAAATTTTCATTTTCTAGTTACAATTTTATAAAATATCATCATTCGAATCTGAACCGATTGAGACTACTAACATAACATGGTTATGTAATTATTACTTTCATAGTTAGGGAAATCCAAAGATGTCACTTTTTTTTGCAGGCACGGAAATCCAAAGTGTTGAAAGCAATGTTGAAGGAAGGATTGCCCAAATCCATCAATGACAAAGTGAAAATAACATACTAGTTACAGAATTGCACCCCTTTCTCAATTTTTTCTACACATGAAAAGTTATTCAAATAATCCTAGAATGTCATGCAGTCGCCCTATGTAAGGCTTGTTATAAGTACGATTTGCCACTTTCGATGGCCATATGTCGGTGTTTTCTGAAATCTAATGTGTTTAGAGATGTTCGTGGTGTTAATGAGCTTGCAGTAAACTATGTAGTGAAGAAATCAACAGGAATAAACTCATTCCTTTGCACACTAATCCAAAAGAAAAATGCAAACATATATGCTTTGTTACTCTGTAGCCTAATTTAAATTCCAATATCTTAATCCATGCCAACCAAAAAACATGACATTTTTAACGCTCTCTTGCACCTGATGGTGGCTATCAGGAACCAACTTTCATTTAAACATTTCTTTTCTCAAGCCTTTCCATGATCGCCAAATCAATCCCAAATTCTGTAAAGCATCGTCATGGTACAAAAAGAACTCTGTTAAAAATCCAGAGTTTTGTGATTTTTATACGTGCATGAAACTTGAAACCTGAAACCAAACATGTGGGGATTTTAATCTATGGGGAACCTTATGGTGTGCTGTCAGATGAAGTCAAAGCCAAAGCTAAAGCCGAAGCAGTCTTCGTCGTCTACGTCACTTCCTGGCGGTAAAGAGAGAGCATCTTATAGTATGAATAATGCGCAACAGTAAGCTATATCGTACATTTTGTTGAAGTAGGAGCATAATGGGCAATGAGCGGTCATCATCGATGAGGACTAATCCCCTAGTAGGGCCAACGTAGGGTCTTTCAAATGGTTCCAGCGCTTGCCCGAGGTCTTCCAAGGATCCTTTGCTTCAGCCCCTGCATCTCATTAATCCGGTTGCATTTTACTTAATTTGTTTTTGGCTCTTATTACGCCGGAGGCATGGCTACTGTGGAGTTGATCTCCAACGACTACGGCCTCCAGCTTGACCAGCTTAACGTGCTTGCCACTCACCTGTTTCCTCCAGCTTAAGGTGCTTTTCATCATTTCTGTTTCCTCCTGTCTCTTCCTGCATGCATGTCCTGCCCTACTGTGATGGTGCCTAATGTTCTTCTTGCTCTGCTATCCTCGGCTCACATAGCTCAGGTGACATATCCACTGTAGATGGAAATGGCACTGCCACTTACCTTCCTATCAATTCTTCTCCATGTATTTGGAATTAGTTTGTCCCCACATATGCTTTGATGGATGTCCATATCCTGTTCTGAAGCTCCCATTTTGGCACAGGCTGGGAGTATGTTGGCAAATGTAAACTGATCAGGTTGAAGACGAATTTGTTACATATGGTGAAAGAGTGTGACTGCCTTGTGAGGATAACCATGTCTTCTGTATGCTGTAATAATTGTATTCCATGAGAAACTGTCTAATAACAGTGTGACATGTATGTAAAATGTGGAAGCATAGACAAGGCACGTGAACTGTATGATAAAATGCCTCAAAGAAATATGGGCTCCTGGAATGCCATGATTGCAGGATATGCACAATATGAATTTGTTGAAAATGCACGTGAACTGTTTGATAGAATGCCTCGAAGAGATGTGATCTCAAGGAGTGCCATGATTGCAGGATATGCACAAAATGGATTTGTTGAAAAGGCCCATGAACTGTCCCCGTATGCAGCTTGGGACAGGGTGTTGACATCCATAAGAGCATAATGCAAAATGTGGAAGAATACACAAGGCACATGAACTGTTTGACAAAATTCCTAAAAAAAATGTGATTTCATGGAATACGATGATTGCAGGATATGCACAAAACGGTGTTCTTGATGACGCTTTAAGGCTTTTCAAAGAAATGCCTCAACTAGATGTCATCTCGTGGAGTGCCATGGTTACAAGATATGCACAAAATGGGTTCTTTGAGAAGGCCTTGGAGGTATTTAAGAAAATGTAGTTGGCAGGTGTAAAACCGCACTCCACAACCTTTGCCATCATCCCCCCAGCATGTGCCAACACAGGAGCTTTATACCAGGGTGTGGGCATGCATCAGAGCATAATCGAAAGTGGATTTTTTTCAGATGTCATAGCTGTGAATGCCTTCATAGTCATGTATTCACAATGTGGAAGCATACAGAGGGCACACAAACTGTTCGAAAAAATACCTCAAAGAAATGTGGTCTAATGAAATTCAATGATAGCAGGATATCCACAAAATGGTGGTCTTAATGAGGCTTTCAGAATTTTCAAAGAAATGCCTCAACCTGATGTCATCTCATGGAATCCCATGTTTGAGGGCTCTGTTGGTAGCAGAAAAATTAGAATGTGAAATAGCAGACCTATCCAAGAGTATTCATTTAGTAAAGGTTGAGTTGGAGCAAGTGAGAAGAGAATTTGTGTTCCAAAAAACACTCGAGTCCAGGAAGGAATCAACTTGCAGAGGAGAACAACAAACTTTTAGTAGAGCTACATGATTGCAAAAAAAAATGTTGTCCACGATGCAAGATGAATAGTTAAATCACAATAATCATTTGAAAGATGTTGTACTTCAGCTTCGTAATGCAATGCATGAAAGTATGTATCTCACAAGCAATTTGCACAAACATACACATTTGTTAGTGGAGGCAGAGGGAGAGTTTTCGAAGTCCAAACAGAAAGCACATGCTGATTCATTTCTATTGAAAAACCAATCAGATTTATTCCACGGAGAGTGTATTGACCAAGGGAGCTCATTAGGGGATGATCCTAATGACTGTGAATTTGCAATGCATCACATGGTAGAAAACTTTGAGGAAAGAATTCAACAGTCTACTAGTGAGTCAGATATAATGAATATCAATTCAGAGCTAACGTCTGCTGTGAGTGCTACATTGGAGATTTTTGCAGAATATAGAATTTTGTAGGTAAAATTTAAATTTGTTATTTTATTATTTACTCGTCTACGGCAGGCAGAGGTCAAAGAAAGTGGAGGAAAAATGCAGGATCCCATGGCTCTGAATATTCTTGTTGATGATTGTGGCAAATTTGTTAAACAATTACAGGAAGCATTCGGTGAAAGGTCATAGTATGAAGCAATTATAAGGTAACTTGTGTCCACTTTGTTTACAAAGGACAAAGATATCCAAGATATCAATGGAAAATATGTTGAACTTTCTCAGAATTGTGGTCAGATTGAGGAGGTTAGTGCCAAATGCATATTACTTGATAAGAAATGTGCAGATATGGAAAAGCAGACAACTCAACTTGCAAATGAGAGGGATTCTTTACATTTGGAGGTAGAAGCTATTCAACTATCTCTTCAAGACAAGGAAACACTGATGAAAGCTTCTGCAGATTCTCATTATGATTTGAAATGGCCACCGAGAAGCTAATAGCTTCCATCGAGGAGGCCATTCAAGATGAAACATTGTATGATGATCCTTGCATCCAGAGAAATGGCCCTGGATTCAAATATAGTGAATGCCCTGGATCCCTTTCTGTAACTGTTTAAAAATGTAAATTCAGTCACAAGGGCATTTTAAGAGCTGTTTAAGGACTGACTCTGATATGGGAGAAACTTGGCAAAATAGAGTCAATAACAGGCACTGTTCAACATGAAATTGAAATAGAAGAGGATCCTAAATCAAGAGCATCTGTTTAGAGATATTTCAACCATGATTTATGGAGTAATTCAATTATAATTACTATGAAGGGGCACTTCATCCAAAAGAGCATTTTCACCTCTAAGCTCTTAAAGGAAAATTAAAGTTGTTTTCACATGACAATAATATTAGTAAACCTCTTCCTTACAGTTGTATTCACATGAAAACTACCTTCTTTTATTGTAGTCTAGGATTTGCAGGACCATGGTTGTGGTATGTAGTAATGTATTCAATTCAGTTTATGATGCATCCAATTTTTTGTGGCAAGTAATGCATGCTTCTAATAATTAAGTATATTTTTGGTTGGATGCAGGTATGCTCCCCCACCATCTACTCCTGTGCACCCTTAGTTGTGGTCTGTTACTCCTCCTTCCTTGCAGCTCTGGCCTTCAACTCCACCGGCTATTTCTGGGCAACCCCCATTGATGCCCATAAGGCCGTCTCAAGTGCCTCAGCCACCACAACTGTTGTTTCTGATTAGAACTTACACACTTCATTTTCTAATTCAATTGCACCATCTTCACAGATACCAGTACTTAAGAGGCCACCTCATCTTCCATCACAACGACCATTCGTTTTTAAGAATAGACAACCTTCCCTGTCTATTTCAACATTATCTTCACAATCTCCAATGCAGGCACTATATTCTTCTACTCCTGCAGTACTGCCATATAAACAGTCTTCTCAAGAATTATTTCCTATAAATGGTCCTCGTTCAAATACATAATTTTTGGTCTGCAAATCCTCAAATCCCTAATTTTGTTGTTACATGCCCTGCTTGTCAAGTTATATGTGAGATACATATACCTCAAGCTAACCGCTTGCTTTGTGCTCACTGAAGAAATGTGATCTAGATATCAAAGGTTAAATTTGAAGATGCCTTATAAATGATGAAACATAATGATTCCTTCCACATGTCAATCTTGTTTTCTTAGATGATAATTGTCTTTTGGTTTGGACAACTTCTTCTATGCAAATCTATAATTGTTTATATAATTTACCGTTTCAGTTCAAATATTCAATCTTTTTTTAACTGCTCTTTCAATCATCGCTTGCTCTCCAGGTGTGATCGCATATTATGGCATGGAAAAGGTCAAAATCAGCTCTCTTATGTTTGTGGGTAATCGAAGTTCTTCGACCATTGACCTGTTTATTCATTTTTTATGGCAGAGGTAGAAATGCTCAATATAAGCAAATTGAAACAAGCCTTGATGAACTCGGGTGCAAGATTGCAAGTAGAAAAGCTTGTGACCCGAACCAATAGCTGTCATTAAATTTCCAAATATTTGATGTTAGTAGTGCTCCTTGGGAGTTGTTAGCATCATTCTGAGACAGGATAGTAAGCATTTGTCCACTGAAGAAGAAGGGAAAACAAAATGCTGTTGTAGATGAACTGTCTTGCAAAGAGGAAGAAAACATGGTATGTCCAACCTCAATTGTGGTCCCAGAATGGATTATGTGTCAATGAAAATAACTGAAAAAGGATCATTGATTGAATAACAAATATCCTAAATTTACTTGAAAATATGTTATATTAAAGTTCAAGACATATTTACTTGAGACAGACTTCAAAGTTTAAAATGTAAGTGTTGGAGTAGAACCATGACTAGCTGGCTTCAGACCATGTTAATTTATTTTAAACCTATTACAATGTGTGACAGTCCTTTAAATGGGGAGAAAGGGTGACTGATATAAAGAAGCATGTAGCAAAATGTGAAACTTAGCAACAATGAAGAGTGATTCAATACCATTTTTAGAGCTAACTACGACCATTACATGTTCCAAACCAAAAATGGAAAGAGATTTCTACACGTTTCATTGATATCTTTCATGTTTCAGAAGATTAAAACAAAAATAATAGTCACAGTAGATCACCTAACTAAATACACTCATTTTAACCATGTCGGACGTCAAACACAAGGAAATCTTTGAAGGAAAATTTCCAAGCTACAATGAATTTCCTAAAGTAATAGTATGTAGTCAAGATTCTCTTTCTGCAAGTAATTTTTGAAAATAACTATGCTTATCAGTCGTATCCTTGATCACAAGCTCTTCATACCATACACAAACTTATGATTAAACTAAATTTGTGAACAAGTGCTTCTAAAAAACAAAACCAATAGTTTAGTTGATTGCACCTTGAAGAATAGAGGTTTAATACCACTTACTATATATCATCAAGTATCACTCCATTATTTTCCCTTTACGAGTATGAACCATCAAGGATTAAGAATTTTATCAGTACTATTATAAAAATACCAGCAGCCAAGAAGAGCCTCAAAAGATAATCCCCATTTTTAAGGAAAATTTTAAAATGTGCTTGCAACGTATGAAGCAACAAGTTGTTCAACACTAAATAGAGCACAAATTTGAAGGAGACTGGGACTTTGTACATCTTCTACTTTATTACAAGATTTATTTCACCTCTGTTTTATTTGAGCAGAGAGGTGAACACTTCAAATTATCACCGAAGTTTTGTGCACCATTCCAGATCAGTAAGCAGATTGGTCCAATAGCTTGTGCATTGGAATTACCAATATCAAGCCGAAAACACATTGTTTTCAATGCTTCTTGTCTCAAGATGAAATTGGGTGTGAATGTTCCTATTCAAACTGAATTACTAATCCTTGATGAAGAAGAACTACTTTTCCTTGAACCTGAAGGTGTTCTTGAAACTCGTATAACAAATTTGAATTCTAGAAAATACTCTGGTTGTTTGATCAAGTGGAAGAATTTGCCACTAGACAAAACATAGAAGAGTACAAGACTACCCCCAACTACTAGTTACATAACAAACTTAAAACATACACACCAACAACGTACACAACTACAAACCCCAAAATACAAGCCTACCCCCAACTGCACCACTACCGGCGTAGACTTGCTTCCCTAGGAGAAACCACTAGTATATATGTTTTGAGATGAATTGACATAGAAACATTTTTACTATTGTAAACTTTGAAAGAATCCTCTACTTTAGGTCATCAATCAAATTCATTTTACGTAATCGATTATCATTATAATAAGTAGCTCATTTTAACTTACTTCGAGTTGAATTAATATAGAAAAATCTCTACTATTTCTTTTTTGGAATCCGAATCTGTTTAACATGTCTCCATGTATAATTAGGGTCATTTTCCAAGGAAATATGTATTAACATGAATAGGGCCTTTAATATTTGTCCAATGCTGTTATTAGTTAAAGTAAGTTTAGCAGTACATATAAATTTTTTATGCTTAATTGCAGATAAATTAGGGCATTTGTTGCTTTCATATGGAGAATATGTCGGCAATACGTCATTGTTATATCTATATTTGTGTTCAATTATGGTTATTCAAAAAATAATTTTCTATCAACCTAAAATCATCATTATTAGGCTATTTACATGTCTATCTCTGTGTTTAAATGATATCATACATGGTATATTTCATTTCATTTCTTGATTTTTTTTGGGCGATATCTTTGCCTAATTTGAATGAATGACATAAAGTTTTCAATAACGTATATTGAGACCAAACAAACTATGGACCATAAAACAATATATAGGATGGGTTGTGTACACTTAATACTTGAGAATGGATGTCAGATTAAGCATGTGATATTGCCATTTATTTCTTCTATTATGATTCTTCATAAAAATCTCTACTATTTTGGTTAAGCTCGCTTCTTCAAACAAGTCATTAGTATTAACCCTTAAGCTGTAAGCTGGGACACTCTATGATGAACTACCACTCTGTCTCCATCATCACCAATGTACAAAATAAGTTATTCTCTCTTCCCAATCTTCCCTAGGCATTGAGCAAGAGGAATAGTTAATGTGATTTTTAGGCAACACGATTATGTTTTATAAATTAATATTTTTTTAATATTCAATTGAGACCTATATTTTTAAATACCCTGTTATTAATGTAAAATAATGCATCTAAAGTTTTTACTTGTATGCATTTTGTGTTTAATTAAATTTGGTATCAAATAATTTTGTAATGTATTTAGGGCTTTTATCTCTCTGTATTTTTTTGGTAAATAAGCTTGCAGTAAACTATACCATGCTATTCAATATGGTTTTTAGTGTTTTGGAAATTTTGACATATACAAAAGGAATAAAGCACGGAAATTGACACTTGCATCAATAACAAGGAATTCAAGTTTCCCACACACAAAATTCTACAACATGCTCTTATATGCATGTATGGCAAGTGCAAAATTTTAGCCAAGGTTGTGAGTTCTTATATGCATATATGCATGTGTTTTTTAAAAAAAAAATGGCTGAACAAGATATCATGTTAGTTTAACACACACATTTTACACACAAAAACACAACACACATAATAATAGAATAATTTTTTTTGGCTTACATTGCTTGATACATAACATCACATAGGATAATGTATAACACATGAGATGTTTGTGTAACCATGGACCTATTGACAATTTTTGCACTTGTGCAAAAATGGGCAACTCGAAACTTCATTACGATGGATGACATTAGTGAGGTGAACCTAAGCTAGGGGATTTTCTTTCAGGCAATATTATTTCTGTTGAACTAATTAATGATTACATGAAATCTGTAGCTATGTCTGCAACTTCGTGACTATCTTTAGCAAAAAAACACAAAGCCTCGAAGGACAGCTATGTTGTCTTGGTGAAGACATTAAATTGTAGAATAGGTGAAGTGTAAAGTTTTGGATTTACCTCGTTACTTTGCTATATGCTTATCAAGAGATTTCATAGAAAAGATAAGAGGCTATCTCTCTTCAGATTAGTACTTCTTGTTTTTCACTACATGTTATGGAACCAAGGTTACCATTAATTCAGAACCGTTGGCCAGATTTCACATCGAGCCTCATGCTTCTAATGCATTAGCTAATTGTTCAGCCTTAGACTAGTCTGATTTTGATGATACATCTCATGTTTCAGCATTAGATGGTGTTTCTAACCTTTTTATGGATGAAAATACACATGAAGAACATGATCATGATCCTTTCAAATAATTTGAATAACATTTGTTTAGTGTGTATTGTTTGCATAAAGAAAACATACCAATTCCCTTGCTGTCGAAAATAGAAAATACAACAGAAGGTATTTGGAAGCTTCATTTTGATGGAGCTAATAATAAGAAAGGACAAGGAGTAGGTTTGATGCTCACTTCTCCCAAAAAATGAAAGGTATTTCTCTTATTTGAGTCTCCAATTTTTATGCACTTGTAATGTAGCTGGATGTGAAGCATTAATTCATGGCTTACTTTGGGCCAAAGAGAGAGGTATAAACATGCTACAATTTTTTGGTGATTTTGAGTTGGTTATTAATCAAGTAGGGAAATTTATTGTTTGTAAGAATCCATTAATGAAGTCTTACAGACATATATTTTCAGACTTAATGGAAGATTTCGAAGCTTTTAATATACAGTCCATTCCTAGAGCAGAAAATAAGCATGCAAATAGAATTGCAGCAATTGGTGCTAGTTTTGAAGTACTGGAACAGATTAAAAACAATGAGCTTCAACCTCATATTAAGCTAATTGTCATGCCTTCTATACCTGATAATGAATTGAATTGGTAGGTATTTGAAAATGATGATCAAATCTGTAGGTTTTTGCAACAATAAGTTAAAATTTCTGCAGTAAATCAAGATAAATTACATCACTTATTTGGTGACCAGATTGTTCAATTAAAGACAAATAAGCTACCTCGATGTTTGGTCACATTATTAGAAATTTTCATCACTGATGATCAGTTAAGGAAAGACAAAACTAAGATGTCAAGACATGCTGATAACTATGAAGAGATTTTAGTTGATGAAGGGAAAAAATTTTTCTCGGAAAGGTATGTTCCTTGGTTGAAAAGCATTCATTTAATAATATTTGCAAAGAATTTAAATATATTTTCGCTTGGAAATACCAAGACCTGAAAGGGTTTAATCCCATTTTGGCACAACATACTATTGAATTACAGCCACATTCCAAGCCAGTTAGGTAAAAACAGAGGCCTGTAAATCCCAAAATAGAGCCTCTAATGAGGAAAGAATTATCTAAATTGATCAAATAAGGTATTATATTTCCATTTAAGCATTCAAGTTGGGTATCCAACCTTGTTCCGGTTGGGAAAAAGAATGGAGAAATCATATTATGTGTGGGTTTAAGAGATCTTAATACAGCTTCATTAAAAGATCATTACCCACTCCCAAATATGGATCAAATTTTAAGAATAATTTCTGGTTCAGATAGACTATCTCTTCTAGATGGTTATAGTAGATACAATCAGATTCTAGTAAGAGAAGAAGATAGGTACAAAACAACATTTACCACCAAGTGGGGTACTTATGCTTATAAGAGAATGCCTTTTGGTCTTTCAAATGCCGGTAGAACATTTCAATGTGTAATGTACATGGCTTTTTGAAGCTTGTTAAATAAATTCATCCTTGTTTATTTAGATGATGTTACCATATTTTAAAAAAAAATAGATGAGCATCTTATACATCTAAGGCAGACTTTTCATTTATGCAGCCGGTTTGGAATATCTTTGAATCCCAAAAAGTCTATATTTTTGGTAAATCTTGGAAACTTACTTATTCATATTGTTTCTAAGCAAATTTTAACAATTGATCCTTTCATAATCGAAGCCATATCACAGCTATCATTGCCTCATCATAAGAAGGCATTACAGAGTTTTCTAGGAAAAATCAACTTTTTTAGAAGATTTGTTCCAGATTTTTCAGCATTGGTTAAACTATTAACAACTATGTTAAAGAAAGAGAAAAATTTCTCTTAGACCAACGAAGGGAGAGAAGGGTTCGAAGAGATTAAAACAACCATGTCTCACGCTCCTACTCTTGCAAATCGAAATTGTGATAAATATTTTACAATCTATGCATTTGCAAGAGCTGAAATAATCTCAACCATATTAACTTGGCTTAATAATGAAAATATTGAGTAGCCAATTGCTTTCTTTAGACAGAGTTTGCATGATTATGAAAAAGGGTACACATTTCTTGAAAAACAAGTACTTTCAGTAGTCAGAGGACTAAAGAATTTTAAGTACATGATTTCAAACAACAAAATTCATGTTCTTGTTTCTCATCCAAGTGTGAAAGATTTCTTGTTAAATAAATATTTGAATGAGAAAAGAGCAGGCTGGATAACAAAGGTCATGGAGTAATATGTTAATATCTATGTTGCAAGGATAGTTCAACGTAAATGTTTATGTGAGCATCTAATTGCTGATATGGAAAAGCAGAAGACGCCAGAATCAGAAGATTTAAAACAACATGCTGAAATTACATATCAGCAATTAGACATCATCGTGCAGCCAGAAAATCAGCAACCTGAACTTTCTCAAGAAGTTCAGGAATCAAGATGGATGACTGATTTAGTTAACTATCTATAACATGGTATTTATCCGAAAGGTATGGACAAAAATAAATGAAGGTATTTTAGATTACAAGTTGTACCTTCTGTCTTTATTGATGGTGTGTTATTTAAAAAGGATATAAATGGAATTGTTGTATATATCTTCCCCCCGGGTAAATATAGACAACAGAATAATATGAAAATAAAAGAAACTCAAAACCTGACATTTATTTATGCCACCAGTTGCGCCCCTGGCGTAGATCAGATCAGAAGGTGTCGACATGAAAAAAGTTACGCCCTGGCGTAGATAGAAGGGCACCAACATGGAAAAAGTTGCGCCCCTGGCGCAGATAAGAAGATGTCGACATGGAAAAAGTTGCACCCCTGGCGCAGATCAGAAGATGTTGACATGGAAAAAGTTACGCCTTGGCGCAGGTTGGAGGATCAGATCAGAAGGTGTCGACATGAAAAAAGTTTTGCCCTGGCACAGATAGAAGAGCGCCAACATGGAAAAAGTTGCGCCTTGACTTAGATCAGAAGATTTCGACACCACATTTTCAGCGCTTGTGGCACACTTAATAGTATGTTAACATAAGGATGGATGCGCCAAGGTGCACCTTCAGGAGGTGCAACATTTTGAGCATTGACACACCGAACCCGACAGAAAGCAAACCCTGACCCAGATATTCAAATGGCCATAACTTTTCACATGGAGCTCGGATTCACGCAAGGTTGGACTTTTCAGAAATTTTACAAGGTCCTCTATCCAACTATGATTGGATATCTTTAATTGGGTGAGAAAAATTTCTTCAAAAATGCAAAATATAGTTTGCCATTTTTTGGGTTTGCTAGGGTTCTCACCTACCACCATAATGAGATGAATTAAGTACAATCTGGAGGTGCTTGGGTTAGATTTGGAATTACTCTCTCTTCCCTCTCTCATTCTTCCTATAAATTGTAAGGAGGGGATTCTTTGTAAAGGTTGGACATTCTTGTTTTACCCCTCCCTTCTTCTCTTTGGTAGGTGAATTTGTGGAGTTCAAGCCTCCCATCTAAAACTATAATGCAACTTTGCCTCTTGACATTTTGTAGTGTATTGTATCAATATTTGGAGCAAATAATGCATGTCTGTGGATAATTCTCAACCCTCTTTGTGTTCATTTGCATCCTCCTGATCTTTCACTAGAAATTTGGTTATCTGTGCATGATCTTGCATTGCATTTTAATGGTTTGTGTTTATTGGCAAGACAAGTGTTCTTTATTCCTCGGTGCATCACCTTTGTTAGTTTAGGTTTATTTTTATGCATCTTCTTCCCCTGTCTCCTTGGCAACTTAGATTAGGTTTTTGAGTAAACCCTCTACATTTTTTATGTGTGCATCTGAACAGAGGAATAGGAATCGGCCTTCATTCAGAGAGCTTTCATGATTCGTAAGGTCCCACACTTGGGAAAAGATCCATGTTATGAAATCGCACTGAGAGTCAAAACCCATCGAGTTACAGACATTCGGGGGTGCTGCGATTTGTAGTCAATAGGAATCTTGCTGCAATGTGTTGATTATGATAGAATTCAATAATTATTATCAGAATTGCATGAAGGACCTGCAAGAGGTCATTTTTCAGCATGCACCACAACTTTAAAATTATGAAAGCTAGTTACTTTTGGCCCAACATGTATTCAAATACTATTTCGAATGGATCAGAAAGTGTAAGAAATGTGCTTTCTTTATTGGCAAAGAATGTTAAGTTTCACTACCCCTACAACCTATTTCAGATGATCAACCTTTTATGCAGTGGGGACTTGAATTTATTAGCATGATAAACCCACCTTCATCACAAGGACACTAGTGGATTTTGAATTTTACAGACTACTTTATAAGCTGGACTGAAGTAATAGCTTTGAAAGATGCTAATGAAACTTTGATACTATCCTTTTATGAAGGTATAGTTTGTAGATCTGGTACATTCCAACAACTATCATTTAAGATAATGCTTTAACATTTCTTGGTGCAAAGGTAATATATTGGGCTGTCAACCATGGAATTTATTTAACTTTGTCATCTAATTACTACCCACAAGGTAATGGATTAGCTGAAAGTACTAATAAGAATCTTTTAAGGATAATCAGAAGAACACTCAAAGATAACCAGAGAGCTTGGCATCTAATGTTGAATTCAACACTTTGGGTTGATAGAGTGACTGCTAAAATATTAGTTGGCAATCCACCATACAGACTTGTGTATGGAAGAGAAGTAAGAATGCCTATTTCAGTTGAGTTACCCACATTAGATTTGCTGCATCAAATGGAGCTTCTTGAGAATGAACCGTTACAGGTTCATTATACAGAATTAATGGAATTACAAGAGCTAAGAGATCAAGCTCATGTAAACATGGAAAATAATCAGAATCAGATGAAAAAGAATTTTGATAAGAAGGCTAAGTTCAGAATCTTCAATGAAGGATATATTGTGTTGTAATGGGATGTTGACCATGAAAAGCTAGGAAGACACACAAATTTTAATAGAATCTGGAGTGGTCCTTACACGATTTCAGCTTGCAATGAACACAATACTTTTCAGCTCTCAAGGATGAATGGAGAGGAACTTCCCATTCCTGTGAATGGTATGTTTCTCAAACATTGTTATTGAAAATCCTACAATGTCTGTTTAGAGTAGGATTTCCCTTCAATAAGTGTAGTGCTTGCACATTGCAGTGTTTTTCAATTCAATAAGTGCATTCATGCACGTGATCTGATTTAGTAGATCATTTCCTAGTTTTAGTTTGTTTTGGAAGGGTTGACCTTCAAAGGTAGATTTTGGTTACACACTTTAGACTTCATGCCCAATGGACAAGAGCAAGGCACTGGTTTTCGAGCTAGCAAAAAAATTTCCTTATAGGATCACCATAAATGTTGATAATTTTTTTACTTGTGTAAAAATGGGCAACTCGAAACATCGTTACGATGGATGACATTGGTGAGGTGAACCTAAGCTAGGGGAGTTTCTTTTTGACAATATTATTTTTGCTAAATTAATTAATGATTACACTAATTCTGCAACTATGTGTTTTGTTACAAAACATAATAGATAACATAGTCTACAACTTCATGACTATCTTTAGCAAAAAACACAAAGCCCCGAAGGACAACTGTGTTGTCTTGGTAAAGACATTAAATTATAGAACAGGTGAAGTGTAAAGTTTTGGAACAACAATCATAATTACAGATTGCAGCAATCAAATTTCATTACTGGATGTTACATGTGTTCTTTAATGTTCTTTCCTTCATGATTAAGACATTCAATTATATTATTGGGTTGTTTAGTTAATCATACAATCCATACATAAAGCTAAAATCCAGAAAGAAGTTTACAACTCAATTTCAGAATTCAATGTTTTATTCATAAGGAATTTCAAATGTTCCCACACAAGCTGTGGGATGTAACTAAAAAGAAAATTACAACTACTGAAGAAAGAGGTACACATGCATAAAAGAGAAAATAGAGGAGTATGAATGAACTCATCATTGCCTTGGGGGTTCTTATTCATTTGAGGCATCTCTATCTCCAGATTTGTTCCTTCTTCATCAACATTGCTTAAAGCACTGTACCTGAAAGGAAGTAAAGAGATAACTATAAGTTACGAGCTCAAGGTTAATCCATATTCCTATACTATTCTAATTCATGTAGATGAATCTCTTAACAATAAGAGATATAAATTACATGAAGATCAAAGGCATTATTGATAGAAGTACTTTTCTATAACAACATACATGACTTACTCACTCATAAAGAAGGAGAGACAGAAGAAAATAAAATACCATGGACATAAGAGATGCCAAAAAGCCTAAATATTTTCTAACTATTTTCTCAAGTGTGCAAGTACAGGTTGTAGTCCAGAAGAAATGAATCATGTCGTATAGTCCTCACTGTAGATAAAAATTATAGAGTTCAATGAATTCTATCCTATGATACATCAAGAAGATAAGTCACAAGTACATACTGAAGAGACAGAAGAATCAAACTCAAAGTTCAAACGCTATTCTAATAAATGGAAGAAGCTACAGTACCGAATAGAGAAGAGACTTGCAAATAGAAGTACATTTTTCAGAATAAAACTCAAAGGTGAAGTAGAATGATCAAAATTTAAAGGCTAAAGTTAACTAGAAAGAGAATATTACAGCCGAAACAGAATGAGGAATAAGTATAAGAAAATTTTGACAGGGCTTTGCCATGTAAAATGGACATTTACATCTTTCCATCATACTGTTTTTAAGTAATACATGCTTTTAAAGTTGTATGTAAATCAAATAAGTGATATAGAAAGAAGAAAAGTATGACATGATCAGATAACAGTTATCAATTTTACATTTCCAAAAAAAAATCAACTTCAATAGAATAAGTGATACATTCTGTATTTTGAATCATGAAAGTACATCTATTGCAGCTGAAACAGAAATAAAGAACTAAATCTGAGAAAAATTTGATAGGGCTTCACCATGTAAAATAAACAATTTAAATTTTCCAGCATGCATGTTAAAGCTATAACAAAGGAAATGCAGTATTTAAGTAAAATAAATAAGACTACAGTATTTCAACAAAGCATCTAATCAAGGCTTATGCCTTCTAATGGTGTTACAAGAATGAGAAACTGCCTTCTAATCACAATTTAGGTGAGATGATAAATTTAGGTACAAGAAACAAAGTTGTAGTTTACAAGAAAGAGAGTTCATTACTAAGTTTCAAATATTTCAAAACTCATTATTTATGCATGTAAATACATTTAATTATGTGTTTGAGTAGTTTATTCCGTTATACTATCAATATACATGTCATAAAGATGAAAGAAGAAAGAAGTGTATAACTCAAGTACAAAAATTAAATGTTATTTATTCATGAAGAAGTACAATATTTCCCACACAAGCTATGGGATGTAACTCATAGCTACTGAATTAAAAGATGCATGTACACAAATATAAAAGCAAAAGAATATAGAGAAAACCCATCATTACCTTCAGGTCTTCTATTGGTCTTCATCCAATTATAAATTCTTCATCCTCTTCTTCTACATCATCCGATTCTGTCATCATCCCTAAGAAAAGAAAAATAAAATTGTCGTCAGACATTGAGCTCAGGGTTTAGTCTGTATACTTATGCTAATAGTTTCATGCAAATGAATCAATTGACATCAAGAGGCATAAGGTACATCAGAGACAATACAGAATTGATAAGAGCAGTATTCTACATCAACACATATGATTCCCAGAGTCATTCCAGAAAATAAAGAGAAAAAACCTATGGAACATACGAGAGGCCAAAAGCCTAAATATTTTCTAACTATTTCTTTAAGTGTGTAGGTACATGTAGTAGATTAGAAAGTAAAAATATTTTGCAAAATGATTACTGTATAGAAAATAAATGCTTGCTGAAGGAATCTACATGATATAAATTTATGAGCTATTCTAGAAAAAGAAAATGTAGATAGAAGATGTATAAAAGAAAGGCATTGGGACATTAAAACAAAAGTAAAGAAGAAAATATAGGTAATAGTCTTTCAAAGCAAGGTTTTTCATCAAAGCATGGGAAACAAGCAAAGGTATCTTCCAGTCTTTATTAACAAACCTCTACAAGAACCCATGAAGAGGATAGTTACAGGAGATACCACAAACGAGAAAAACTTAAGCTTTTAGATGAAAAGAAATGAGCTCAAAAGAATAGTTAAAAATTATCAAGTGTGCAACAAGTAATATGATACATAAGTCAAGTACAATTTCATATAGAATTTGTTATAAAGGACAAGATGACATTTACAACTCACAATCAAAGCTAAAAGGTCAAAGTATACCTGTAAATAGGCCTTTAAAGGGATGTTTCAGAATTCAATAAAACAAGGAAAGAACCTTCTTCAAAATTTATGAGTGCAAATTCAACAAAAGTAAATGAGGAAGTGTGCACTCATAAGAAGTCAGGTGTTCTCATAGCAAAAATATTCATAACTTGTAGTTAAATGAAGTGATAAAGATACATTATCTAGTTAATCATTCCAGGCTACAAACCTTTAAGAATTTAACTCAGGAAAGTGCTTCTAGTTTCAATGCACAAGTGAATGCAGTATCAAAGCAACAAATACTTTCACAGAAGTTACAAATTGCCTTAAAGAGTATTTGAGTATAATGACTAAATGGGATAGAAAATCCTCAAGAATACAGAAGATGATGTTTCCTTATTTACAAAACCAATATCAAGTTTTGAAAAATCAACCAGAAAGGCATTCACCTCAATTCAAGATACTAAATCATTAGAGAATATCAAAAGATTAGAAAAGTGCTTCTAAAGGGTAACAACTACATCAAGGTTGTAGGTTAGAGAGAAAATAACAACATTCAATTACAAGGTTTTCGCAAATTTGATTAACAAAGAACTCTAGCCGAGGGAAGAATCAATTTGTATTAGAAACAAATATATAACTTAGAGAAGAAAAGAAAAGTTTTTTAGATATAAGATCATTTAAACAACCCATAGTTTCTTAGAAAAGTAAAGGATCTAGCAGAAGTCAAGAATCAAAAGTAGTTCATAGTGATCAGAATGCTGAAGAAAAATATAAGTTATGCAACAAAATTAATTTCTTGGGTAGAAGAGTGCTTTTGCAAGTACACAAATAATTTCAAGAAGTGCATTTTTCATGAAGGAAAAATGAATGCATACAGGATCATATGATATACTAACTCAGGAAACAATAATGAGAGCTTCCACATCAAAAAAAATCATTGGTCAAATCATAAGGTTTATATCAAAAGAAATAGATCTCATCTGTTATGAGCAACATGTCTTCAAAGAAATAAAGGAGCACAAAAAAAATAAAAATGAAGCAGGTCACTATTAATCTTGGAACTGAGGAAACAATAATGGGAGCTTCCACATCAACAAAAATCAATGGTCAAATCGCAAGGTTTATATCAAATGAAATAGATTTTATCTATTCTAAGAAGCATGTCTTAAAAGAAATAAAGGAGAACAAAAAAATCAAACTGAAGCAGATCACGATTCATCTTTGAACTCAAGAAATTACAACTCTTAGCCATCAAAATAGAGCAATTTTAATTTTTCATCTTTCAGTTCTTAAGAAAAATTCTGTATAAGGATTAATGACAAAGTAATGAAAATCTAGACAAAGGCATTATTGAGTTTCACATAAGTTCAATAAAGAATCATGCTTCAACAATAATCAATGAAAGAACAAGGTAAATTTTCACTTGTGCTGATGAGAAGAAATTCAAAAGCTTCAAGTATAGGAAGTTCAACCAAACAACACTATTAAATTGAATCACAAATCAAACAAGTTATTTACTCATTATTGTACATCAGTTATCTAGAGGATGATTCAGTATACATGATCAATTATACAAAGCTCAAGATAGATTCATCAATACATTTATATGTTCATAGGAAGTAGTTTTCTAATTAGAAGAAAACAGATCGATATCAAAGTAGTGTAATAACTCCAAAGATCAGAGGAAGAATTTATGGGATAAACAAAATCAGAACATAATTATCTACATGGAATAACAATTTCATTCAAGATTATCTAAAAATGCAAGCAAGCAGGAATTACATCTTAAAGGATAAGATCGAATAAGTTTCAGATTTGGAGAAAAGACGAGATATAATGTTCAAGAACCTACATGAGCACAAGTTTTAAATATAAGAATTGACTACAAGACTTTCAAGTCATATCAGAAGCAAAGCACAAACTTTCCATTTCAATTTTCCATATTACAAAGGAGATTTTATCATGCAGAATTACAACATATAACAAGTTAAAAAAGAAAGAGTAGGACAACAACAAAACCAACTAAATACATTGTAAATTTTCTCATTAAAACCTGAAACATAGAAAAAAAATAGTATAATGGCCATGTTGTTTCAAAAAAAAACAGTGGAATATGAACCCAAGTCTACAAATATCAACCATAGAACAAATCAAGATAGGATTATGCAGAAACACTATCGGCCATGAAACCCTTATTGCAGCCTCAAAGATACAGACATCCAAGATGATTTTTGAGCTCATGAGTTAATCAAGCACAAAAGATCGCAAAACCCACAAACATTTTCTAAATATTCAGTATCAAATCCAGGAAAAAGTGAAACAAATGGAGGCATACAGGTGCAAAATCCAAACTACCTCACCTTCAACCATTCATGTTGGCCATTCAAAGTAATACCAAAAACCAGAGCTCGAGAAACTCAAGAAATTCCTTGCATATGGCTTGAGATCAAAATGAGTGCAGTCTAAGGCTCCAGAGAATGAAGAACAAAACAAAGATTTCCCAAGATTGTAATCCGAATGGAGGAAGAAGAAAAGAGTGTGTTCAAACGTGCAGAAGGATCGGGAAGGAATCACATGTGAAGGATAGAGACAGATTCAGGACTTAGCCATTTTTACGATTGCAGGCTATTTTTGGAGATAGCATGAAGAGTACACAAACTGGGTAAATACTTGTGCAACACATATAGGATATTTTTGGAAGAGCGTCTACTAAGCACTTTGCATGGGTTTGAGATATTAGTAGGATTATTACTGCCAGTCAACTGTGAGAGATCTATTATTGGCATTCTTGTATGTGCGACTATTATTGTAAAGGTGTATGGATATTTTCAGCATGTGATCTATTTTGGGATTAGGTAAGCGGTGAAGGACAAGTCCCCATCCTTATATGTATATTTTTAATTGTGTAGCTAGGGATCAGTAGTCATATATAGTTGTATGCAGAGTTACGCTGCCATATCTGATGCACGCATGAACTCATGGTACTTTTTATTGTAAGAAGCTTCAGTGCATTATTATGTTTAATATAATGGAAGGTATTGATTGAATCAAAGTTTTAACCATGTTTGTAATCCATTATTGCATGGATGATTCCATTATGCTTATTATTTGATTCACGGTTCTTTAAGATCTAGATCTAGAATATGCTTTGTGGAATGTCTATGCCATTTATGAATATGTATGCATTAATTTTTCATAATGATCCCGTCTTACATGAGTAACCCTAAAGAGGGGACTGGTACATTTGCGTGTTTCGAGTGAGCACTCAGTCTAGGCTAAGTGATGTGCCAACGCGTTTGGGGCTATTATTGGTGAATTCTACACTACATCAGTTCTCTAGAAAGGTCTCTAATTTTTTCTCCTAAGTGATATAAAGGCAATGACTTAAGAGTCTTTGTTTATCACACTTTTCAAAGCCACCACCTGTAGATCAAGGTCTAGGTCTATAGATTATAGCATGCATGTAGATTCATTGTCATTATCCATAGAAGTTAAGAAAAACTCTCAAGACCTAAAACCTGGTAAGTCTCGCTCCTCAAAGAATAGATTTCATACTTGTATTCAGTGGTATTCTTACTAAAAATAGTAATGAAAAGGCTTAACACATTTGTGTCATGCATGATAATTGTCCATTACAGTGACATCAGAATATGTATATCGAATATATTAATAATTATATCCAAATTTTGTAGTATATTTTCCCTTTGTATTGGGGATAGACAGTAGGGCCATCCAAGTATGTACGATGCTTGGGACTATAATAGAAAATACCTGAACATAATATCTCTAATCCTGACAGCTCTCTCTTGCAAGATCCCATTATGTCTTGTTGACAATTTTTGCACTTGTGTAAAAATGGGCAATTCGAAACTTCGTTACGATGGATGGTATTGATGAAATGGACCTAACTAGGGGAATTCATTATATTTTTATCATGTTTTCAGTTGCAAAAATTGATTAGCTACACGTAATTTGCAACTATGTGTGTTGTTACAAAATGTAACACCTCACATAGACTGCCATTCCATGTTCACCTTCAATAAGGAAACAAAACAGCGCCAAAGGACTAATGCATTAACTTGCTGAAGGTGGGAATACCAGTTTAGGTGAGACTCTAAATTTGAGAATAGGAAAGAGAGTTGTAGTTTACAAGAAAGAGAGTTCATTACTAAGTTTCAGGTATTTCAAAACTCATTATTTCTGCATGTAAATACATTTAATTATGTGTTTGAGTTGTTTATTCTGTTATACTATCAATATACATGTCATAAAGTTGAAAGCAGAAAGAAGTGTACAACTCAAGTACAAAAATTAAATGTTATTTATTCATGAAGAAGTACAAATATTTCCCACACAAGCCATGGGATGTAACTCATAGCTACTGAAGTAAAATATGCATGTACACAAAGCTAAAAGAAGAAGAATATAGAGAAAACCCATCATTGCCTTCAGGTCTTTTTTTGGTCTTCATCCAATTGTAGCTTCTTCATCCTCTTCTTCTGCATCATCCAGTTCCATCATCATCCCTGAGAAAAGGAAAATAAAATTGTTGTCAGACATTGAGCTCATGTTTTAATCTTTGTACTTATGCTAATAGTTTCATGCAAATGAATCAATTGACATCAAGAGGCTTAATGTACATCAGAGAGAGAGAAATAGAATTGATAAGAGCAGTGTTCTACATCAGCACATATGATTCCTAGAATCATTCTGGAAAATAAAGAGTAAATAAAAACTATGGAACATAAGAGAGGCCAAAAGCCTAAATATTTTCTAACTATTTATTTAAGTGTGCAGGTACAGGTAGTAGATTAGAAAGAAACAATATTTTGCAAAATGATTACTGTATAGAAAATAAATACTTGCTGAAGGAATCTACATGATAAAAATTTATGAGCTATTCCAGAAAAAGAAAATGTAGATAAAAGATGTATAAAAGAAATGCATTGGGACATTGAAACAAAAGTAAAGAAGAAGATATAGGTAACAGTCTTTCAGAGCAAGGTTTTTCATCAAAGCATGGGAAATGAGGAAAGGTATCTTCCAATCTTCATTAACAAACCTCCACAAGAACCCATGAAGAGGATAGTTGCAGGAGATACCACAAACGAGAAAAACTTAAGGTTTTGGATAAAAAGAAATGAGATCAAAAGAATAGTTAAAAATTATCAAGTGTGCAACAAGTAATATGATACACCTGTCAAGTAAAATTTCAGACATAAGCTATTATAAAGGACAAGATGACATTTACAGCTCAGAATCAAAGCTAAAAGGTCAAAGTATAGTTGTAAAGACGCCTTTAAAGGGCTGTTTTAGAATTCAATAAAACAAGGAAAGTACATTCTTTAAAATTTACGAGTGCAAATTCAACAAAAGTAAATGAGGAAGTGTGCACTCATCAGAAGTCAGGGGTTCTCATAGTAAAAATCTTCATAACTTGCAGTTAAACGAAGTGATAAAGATACATTATCTAGTTAATCATTACATGATACAAATCTTCAAGAATTTAACTCAGGCAAGTGCTTCTAGTTTCAATGCACAAGTGAATACAATATAAAAGAAACAAATACTTTCATAGAAGTTGCAAATTGCCTTAAAGAGTATTTGAGTTTCATGAATAAATGGGATAGAAAATCCTCAAGAATATGATGTTTCCTCATTTAAAAAACCAATATGAACTTTTAAAAAATCAACTAGGAAGGCATTCACCTCAATTCAAGATACTACATCATAAGAGAATATCAAAAGATCATCAAAGTGCTTCTAAAGGGTAATAAATGCATCAAGGTTACAGGTTAGAGAGAAAATAACAACATTCAATTACAAGGTTTTCTCGAATTTGATTAACACAGAACCCTAGCCGAGGGAAGAATCAATTTGTATCAGAAACAATTATATAACTCAGAGCAAAAAAGAAAAGTTTTTCAGATTTCAGATCATTTAAACAACCCATAGTTTCTCAGAAAAGTAAAGGATCTAGAAGGAGTCAAGAATCAAAAGTAGTTCATAGTGATCAGAATGTTGAAGCAAAATATAAGTTATGCAACACAATTGATTTCTTGGGTAGAAGAGTGCTTTTGTAAGTACACAAATAGATTCAAGAAGTGCATCTTTCATGAAGGAAAATTGAATGCATACATGATCAAATGATATACTAGCTCAGGAAACAATAATGAGAGCTTCCACAACAACAACAATCATTGGTCAAATCACAAGGTTTATATAAAATGAAATAGATATTATCTGTTATGAGCAACATGTCTTCAAAGAAATAAAGGAGCACAAAAAAATCAAACTAAAGCAGATCACTATTCATATTTGAACTGAGGAAACAATAATGAGAGCTTCCACATCAACAAAAATCATTGGTCAAATCACAAGGTTTATAGAAATAGATTTTATCTGTTCTGAGAAGCATGTCTTAAAAGAAATAAAGGAGAACAAAAGAAATCAAACTGAAGCAGATCACTATTCATCTTTGAACTCAAGAAATTACAACTCTCAACCATCAAAATAGAGCAATTTTAAATTTTCATCTTTCATTTCTTCAGAAAAATTCTGAATAAGGATTAATGACAAAGTAATGCAACTCTAGAACAAGGCATTGCTTGGTTTCACATTTTTTCAATAAAGAAGGATGCTTCAACAATGATCAATGAAATAACAAGGTAAAGTTTCACTTGTGATGATGAGAAGAAATTTAAAAGCTTCAGGTATAACAAGTTCAACCAAACAACACTATGAAACTGAATCACAGATCAAACAAGTTATTTATTCATTATTGTACATCAATTATCCAGAGGATAATTTAGTATATAGGATCAATTGTACAAATCTCAAGACGGATTCATCAATAAATTTAGATGTTTATAGGAAGCAATTTTTTAATCAAAAGAAAATAGATTGATATCAGAGTAGTGCAATAACTCCAAAGCTCAAAGGAATAATTTATGGGATAAATAGAATCAGAGCATAGTTATCTACATGGAGTAACAATTTCCTTCAAGATGATCTACAAATGCAAGTGAGCAGAGCTACATCTTAAAGGATAACATCAAATAAGTTATAGATTTGGAGAAAATATGAGATATAATGTTCAAGAACCTGTAAGAGCACACATTTTAAATATGTGAATTAACTATAAGACTTTCATGTCATATCAGTAGCAAAGCACAAAATTTCCATTTCAGTTTTCTATATTACAAAAGCAGATTTTATCATGCAAGATTACAAGATATAACAAGTTACCAAAGCAAGAATAGGAAAAAAACAACACCAACTAAATACAGTGCAGATTTTTTCATTAAAACCTAAAACATAGAAGGAAAATATTATAATGGCCGAGTTGTTAAAAAAAAAACAATGGAATATGAACCTAAGTCTACAAATATCAACCACAATACAAATCAAGATAGGAGTATGCATAAACCCTATCGGCCATGAAAACCATAAAAAATTCATGAGCGTTTATTTGAGGAAACACATCAATTTCAGGGCATAAAATAAAAAGTATAAGAAATTGTCATCATTCTTTCAAAGAAACCAGAGCAAAGCAAGCAAAGAATGGCCTAAAGTCTAATGGTCGTTAATTTTTTCTACATTTTTAAGAAGTACCTAGTGATAGAAATGGACTTACTAGTTCAAATAGATTGAAGGCCATGAAAACCTTATTATAGCCTCAAAGATATAGACATCTAGGATGATTTTCGAGCTCGTGAGTTAATCAAGCAGAAAAGATCACAAAACCCACAAACATTTTCTAAATATTGAGTATCAGATCTAGGAAAAAGTGAAACAAATGGAGGCATACAGGTGCAAAAACTAGACTAGCTCACCTTCAACCATTCATATTGGCCATTCAAAGTAATACCAAAAACTAGAGCTCGAGAAACTCAAGAAATTCCTTGCTTATGGCTCAAGATCAAAATGAGTGCAGTCTAAGGCTCCAGAGAATGAATAACAAAACAAAGATTTCCCAAGATCGTACTACGAATGGAGGAAGAAGAAAAGAGCGTGTTCAAAGGCACAAAAGGATCGGGAAGGAGTTATGCACAAAGGATAGAGACAGATTCAGAACTTAGCCATTTTTACGATTGCGGGCTACTTTTGGAGATAGCGTGAAGAGCACACAAACTAAGTAAATACTTGCGCAACATGTATAAGCTATTTTTGAAGGAGCGTCTACTAAGCACTTTGCATGGGTTCTAGATATTAATAGGATTATTACTGCCAGTCAACTATGAGAGATCTATTATTGGCATTCTTGTATGTGCGACTGTTATTGTAAAGATGTATGGATATTTTCATCATGTGACCTATTTTGGGATTAGGTCAACGGTGAAGGACAAGTCCCCACCCTTATATATATATTTTGAACTGTGTAGCTAGGGATCAGTAGTCATATATAGTTGTATGCAGAGTTACGCTGTCAGATCTGATGCATGCATGAACTCGTGTTACTTTTTATTGTAAGAAGATTCAGTGTATTATTGTGTTTAATATAATGGAAGGTATTGATTGAATCAAATTTTTAACCATGGTTGTAATCCGTTATTACATGGATAATTCCATTATGCTTATTGTTTGATTCATGGTTCTTTAAGATCTAGATCTAGAATATGCTCTGTGGAATGTCTATGCCATTTATGAATATGTATGCATTAACCTTTCATCATGATCCCATCTTTCACGAGTAACCCTAAAGAGGGTCCTAGTACCTTTGCACATTTTGGGTGAGCACTCAGTCTAGGCTAAGTGATGTGCCAACCTGTTTGGGGTTATTATTGGTGAATTATAGACTACATCATTTCTCTAGAAAGGTCTCTAATTTATGCTCCTGAGTGGTATAAAGGAAAAAAATTGAGTGTCTTTGTTTATAACACTTTTGGAAGCCACCACCTGAAGATCAAGGTCTAGGTCTATAGATTATAGCATGCATGTAGATTCATTGTCATTATCCATGGAAGTGAAAAAAAACATCAAGCCCTAAAACCTGATTAGTCTCACCCATCAAAGAATAGATGTCATACTTGTATTCACTGGTATTATTACTAAAAATAGTAAACACGAGGCTTAACACATTTTTTTCATGCATGATCATTGTTCATTACGATGACATCATAATATGTATATCTAATATATTAATAATTATATCCAATTTTTAAAATATTTTCCCTTTGTATTAGGGATAAACAATAGGGCCATTTAAGGATGTACGATGCTTAGGACTATAGTAGAAAATACCTAAACATGATATCTCTAATCTTGATAGCTCTTTCTTGGAAGATCCCATTATGTCCTTCTGACAATTTTTGCACTTGTGTAAAAATGGGCAACTCAAAACTTCGTTACGATGGACGGTATTGATGAAGTGGACCTAACTAGGGGAATGCATTATAGTTTTATCATGTTTTTAGTTATAGCAATTGATTAGCTACATGTAATTTGCAGCTATGTGTGTTGTTACAAAATGTAACACCTCACATAGACTTCCATTCCATGTTCACCTTCAGTAAGGAAACAAAAAAACCCCCGAAGGACTAATGCATTACCTTGATGAAGGCGAGAATCATAGTTTAGGTGAGAAGCTAAATTTGAGAATAGGAAACAAAGTTGTAGTTTAGAAGAAAGAGATTTCATTACTAAGTTTCAGATATTTCAAAACTCATTATTTCTACATGTAAATACATTTAATTATGTGTTTGAGTTGTTTATTCCATTATACTATCAATATACATGTCAGAACGCTGAAAGCAAAAAGAAGTGTACAAATCAAGTACAAAAATTAAATGTTATTTATTCATGAAGAAGTACAATATTTCCCACACAAGCCATGGGATGTAACTCATAGCTAATGAAGTAAAAGATGCATCTACACAAAGCTAAAAGCATAAGAATATAGAGAAAACCTATCATTGCCTTCAGGTTTTCTGTTGGTCTTCATCAAGTTGTAGCTTCTTCATCCTCTTCTTCTACATCATCCGGTTCCATCATCATCCCTGAGAAAAGGAAAATAAAATTGTCGTCAGACATTGAGCTCAAGTTTTAATCTTTGTACTTATGCTAATAGTTTCATGCAAATGAATCAATTGACATCAAGAGGCATAAGGTACATCAGAGAGTGATACAGAATTGATAAGAGCAGTGTTCTACATCAGCACAAATGATTCCCAGAATCATTCCGGAAAATAAAGAGTAAAGAAAAACTATGGAACATAAGAGAGGCCAAAAGCCTAAATATTTTCTAACTATTTATTTAAGTGTGTAGGTACAGGTCGTAGATTAGAAAGAAAAAATATTTTGCAAAATGATTACTGTATAGAAAATAAAGGCTTGCTGAAGGAATCTACATGATATAAATTTATGAGCTATTCCAGAAAAAGAAAATCTAGATAGAAGATGTATAAAAGAAAGGCATTTTTACATTGAAACAAAAGTAAAGAAGAAGATACAGGTAACATTATTTCAAAGCAAGGTTTTTCATAAAAGCATGGGAAACGAGCAAAGGTATCTTCCAGTTTTCATTAACAAATCTCTACATGAAGAGTATAGTTATAGGAGATACCACAAACGAGAAAAACTTAAGGTTTTGGATGAAAATAAATGAGCTCAAAAGAATAGTTAAAAATTATCAAGTGTGCAACAAGTAATATGATACATCAATTAAGTACAATTTCATATAGAAGCTATTATAAAGGACAAGATGACATTTACACCTCAAAATAAAAGTTAAAAGGTCAAAGTATAGCTGTAAAGAGGCCTTTAAAGGGTTGTTTCAGAATTCAATAAAACAAGTAAAGTACATTCTTCAAAATTTATGAGTGCAAATGCAACAAATCTAAATGAGGAAGTGTGCATTCATCAGAAGTCAGGTGTTCTCATAATAGAAAGCGTCATAACTTGCAGTTAAACAAATTTATAAAGATAAAGTATCTACTTAATCATTCTAGGATATAAACCTTTAAGGATTTAACTTAGGCAAGTGCTTCCAGTTTCAATGCTCAAGTGAGTGTAGTCTTAGAGAAAAAAATACTTTCACAGAAGTTAAAAACTTCCTTAAAGAGTATTTGAGTATCATGACTAAATGGGATAGAAATGCCTCAAGCCTACAGAAGAGGATGTTTCCTCCTTTACAAAACAAATTTCAAGTTTTAAAAAATCAACCAGGAAGACATTCATCTCAATTAAAGATACTAGATCATTAGAGAATATCAAAAGATCATAAATTTACTTTTAAAGGGTAACAAATGCATCAAGGTTGCAGGTTAGAGAGAAAATAACAACATTGAGTTACAAGGTTTTCTCGAATTTGATTAACACAGAACTCTAGCCGAGGGAAGAATTAATTTGTATCAGAAAAAATATACAACTCAGAGCAGAAAAAGAAAAGTTTTTCAGATTTCAGATCATTTAAACAACCCATAGTTTCTCATAATAGTAAAGGATTTAGCAGGAGTCAAGAATCAAAAGTAGTTCATAGTGATCAGAATGCTGAATAAAAATATAAGTTATGCAACAAAATTAATTGCTCCGGTAGAAGAGTGCTTTTGCAAGTACACAAATAGATTCAAGAAGTGCATTTTTCATGAAGGAAAATTGAATGCATACATGATCATATGATATACTAACTCAGGAAATAATAATGAGATCTTCCACATCAAGAACAATCATTGGTCAAATCAGAAGCTTTATATCAAATGAAATAGATCTTATCTGTTCTGAGCAACGTGTCTTCAAATAAATAAAGGAGCACAAAAAAATCAAACTGAAGCAGAACACTATTCATCTTTGATATGAGGAAACAATAATGAAAGTTTCCACATCAACAAAAATCATTGGTCAAATCACAAGGTTTATATCAAATGAAATATATTTTATCTATTCTAAGTAGCATGTCTTCAAAGAAATAAAGGAGCATAAAAAAATTCAAAATGAAGTCAATCACTATTCATCTTTGAACTCAAGAAATTACAACTCTCAGTCATCAAAATAGAGCAATTTTAAATTTTCATAGAGTTCTTAAGAAAAATTCTGCATAAGGATTAATGAAAAAGTAATGCAAATCTAGACAAAGGCATTGTTGAGTTTCACATAAGTTCAATAAAGAAGCATGCTTCAACAATCATCAATGAAAGAACAAGGTAAAGTTTCACTTGTGCTAATGAGAAGAAAGTAAAAAGCTTCAGGTACATGAAGTTCAACCAAACAACACTATCAAATTGAATCACATATCAAACAAGTTATTTACTCATTATTGTACATCAGTTATCCAGAGGATAATTCAGTATACAGGACCAATTGTACAAAGCTCAAGATGGATTCACCAATAAATTTAGATGTTCATAGGAAGTAATTTTCTCATCAGAAGAAAATAGATTGATATCAGAGTAGTGTAATAAATCCCAAGCTTAAAGGAAGAATTTATGGGATAAACAGAATCAGAACATAATTATCTATATCGAGTAAAAATTTCATTCAAGATGATCTACAAATGCAAGTGAGTAGAGCTACATCTTAAAGGATAAGATCAAATAAGTTTCAGATTTGGAGAAAAGACAAGATATAATGTTCAAGAACCTGCAATAGCACACATTTTAAATATGAGAATTGACTACAAGACTTTCAAGTCATATCAACAATAAAGCAAAAAATTTCAATTTCAGTTTTCCATATTACAAAGGAGATTTTATCATGTACGATTACAAGATATAACAAGTTACCAAAGCAAGAATAGAAAAACAACAACACCAACTAAATACAGTGCAGATTTTCTCATTAAAACTTGAAATATAGAAGGAAAACACTATAATGGACGAGTTGTTTAAAAAAAATAGTGGAATGTGAACCCAATTCTACAAATATCAACCATAGAACAAATCAAGATAGGAGTACGCAGAAACCCTATCAACCATGAAAACCATAACAACTTCATGGTTGTTCATTTGAGGAAACACATCAGTTTTAGTGCATAAAATAACAAGTACAAGAAATCTTCATTATTCTTTCAAAGAAACCAGAGAAAAGCAAGCAAAGAATGACCTAGAGTCTCATGGTCATTAATTAATTCTACATTTTTATGAAGTACCTAGTGATAGAAATGGACTTACTAGTTCAAATAGCTTGAAGGCCATGAAACCCTTATTGCAACCTCAAAGATACAGACATCCAGGATGATTTTAGAGCTCATGAGTTAATCAGGCACAAAAGATCAGAAAACCCACAAACATTTTCTAAATATTCAATATCAGATTTGGGAAAAAGTAAAAAAAATGGAGGCATACAGGTGCAAAAACCAGACTAGCTCACCTTTAACCATTCATGTCAGCCATTCAAAGTAATAGCAAAAACCAAAGCTCGAGAAACTCAAGAAATTCCTTGCATATGGCTCGAGATCAAAATGAGTACAGTCTAATGCTCTAGAGAATGAAGAACATAATGAAGATTGCCCAAGATCATACTTGAAAAGGTCATAGTGAATCTCGAAAGATACAAATCTCGACATAACATTTAGGATGGAGGCCGAATACGTCTAACTAGATCTCTAATGGTGGCCATCCCTATAAAATCTAGTGCATAGCTTGAAAGAAGCAAAATAGAAAGAATGACAAGTGTTCAATTCATATATATATGCAGAGATCTCAAAACAACGATACCCGCAACCACCTCCGCAAGAATGCTCAGAAACTCAATAAAAAAAAAGTACAGATATTCAGAGCTTCATAAAACCAATTTACAGAGGAAAACTGAGCTTGAGATGATCAAAAATGGTGGTCTGGAGAAAATTCGCCAGGGATTCGCTGTCTAAAACGGGCATGAATGTGAAATGATCAAGTTTAGGTTACAAATAACCTGCTCGAAAACCAACCACGGTGTTGTAAAAAATTAACTAGATTTTAAGTTCAAGGGTTCTAGACCATCAAAGTACCAAGATAAAGCGGCCGAGAATCAATCACAGGACCAATAAAAACTGCAATCAATGTAACCTATGTACTCAAATAAATCAGCGACTCAGATGATCATAGTGCAAGATCCAACAATGCACAACGAAGACCTAAGCTAACCACCAAGCAATCACCAATGCTCCAGATCAAAAATAGTACACAGATCGATGACCAACAACCAATTTTTCTTTATCAATACAAACTCACAGTTTATAATGAACACTTACAATGGTTAAATCAAAGCCACTGACAAAAAGAATGGTCAAGTCACCTTGGAGAGGGGGTCCAACCTCATCATTATCCTAAAATCATCTCCAGTGACCTAAACTAGGGTATAAAAACATAATTATGCCGACAACCATCATTAATCAAAAGGTGGTGATGATTATTCAAAAGCCAAAAAAACCATAGCATATGTGTCAACCACATTAAAAGGTAAAACATTGTTATGACATGCCTTAATCAAAAAAGGGGTCAACCAAGTGGGGTGGTATTATTATAAACAATGATATATACCAACGATCAAATGTCCCATAATATATGGTCAAAATAGATGTTATATGGAAAGTTGGAATGATTATCTTAAACCCCTCAAATATACCTTAAAATTGCAAGAAAACTTCGTACATAGAAGAAAGGGAAGATTTTTGCATATGATCACTAGGTGTCAAAAGGAGATGGAAATGAATTTGACCCACACTCATGTGTTCAGGTGGTCCCCATAGTGTGGGATGTATCTTTTGCTAAGTTTTGGAGCTTAAAATATTATGCTTGCAGGAGATATTATTGCATGTATTCACAAAAATAAAGATGCCATTATCAACATGCAAAATGGAGTATGTGCACAAATGTCGACATCATAACTAAAGGTGGTTCCCATCAAGATGGAATACCTGGATAAATTTTTACAAAGTGTTGCAAGTAAAGTATTTTTTTTTTCTCACAGAGGGAACTTATCTTTTGTATGTGCATCCAAGGGACATAATTAAAGAGCGCCAAATTTATCACTGCAAGTGGATCAAATTAAAGGTGTCACATCAAGCACTAGAAGACAAAGATTGCATGCACATTGGAGGATAATTACACAACAAGAAAGGGGCTAATATTAGCCAAATTATTCATCTTACTTTATTAAAATAAATCAGTCAACTACAGTTTGACTGAAATGTATTTTTTGTAACCAAGGCTATTAATGCCTCATTGTATTAGCATGTTTATTTTTATTCCTTTATTTATTCATGATAAAGGATGAAAATAACATGCAGGGTGAATACAATTTTTAGCCTATATTTTTAGGACGGGTGGGATGAATAAACTTGCTATATATTGTGTGGAATTGCAAGGCACAAGAGAGGACTTTTTCGACATAGGAGTGCTGAAGCAAATTTTTCCATTTTTACCCTTTGAATGAGAATCGATTTCTACCTTTCCAATTATTTGCAGTGGTGTGCATATCTCATTAAATCTTGTGAATTTCAAATTCCCTGATTAATCATCTTACCTTGCTACAAATTTAGTTATTTCCGTGTAATATTAGTGTGCATGTTTTTCTTACTGTGTTGTTGTGATTCATTCCCTCAATACACCAAGTATTTTTCCTTAATATTATGTTGACAACTATTGGTTTGTGCATTCAAAATCCATTCTCAAATTAATTGTGCATGTACTCAGTCAAAGCCCTCAACAAGTTTGGTGTATCACCCCAGTTTTCCAATTCAATTATAGTAATATTTTTACCCTCAAAACCCCTAAAAATTAGTTTAGGATACATAAGAAAAGGAACCGGACTTAATACCTGAGAGTCACCTCAACAATACGTATAAACATAGACCTGAGGTGTTTCCATTGTATCTACGAAAGAGAGAGATCCAAAGAAAAATTAGAACAGTTGTATTAATATCTCTACCAAGGTGCACTTTTGAGAGATAACATGTCCTCTTCCCTAAACTGTTGGTAAGTTTTTGGAAGTTTCGAGCATATAGAAATCAACTGCTCCTTTGTAAACCTAGACAATCTCCTTTAGCACATAGCTAACTTCCAACACCATACTGTCGAATATTTAGATTAAGACCATTCATGCTCAAAGGAATGCTTTTATCAAATTTCTATCGGTGGATATATAATATGTGTGTACCAACACCATGTTGATATAATATGTCCAGAACCACAAAAACCATATTTTCCTGCACCATAGCAATTAATCTTTCATAAAAATCCAAGATGTTAACCAATCGATGCAATAGTTCAAACAATTTTCTTCACAAGGTAAAGGTACTTGAAAAATATGGTAAAGACTAATAACTAACTCTAAAGCCAAAGGAATGAATTCAATGCATGCATAACACCATATTTAGTGATTTTGCAGAAATATTTGAACACGATTCTAAAAATACATCTACTACTTGGAAACACAATTATAGTAATAACACAAATGACTCACAAAGAAGACACTACAACTGAGAACGTCCACCCTCCATTAGAGTTAGACAACATGCTATATTATAGGAATAAACTGGAGTGTATTATATAACAGGGAAAATTTTAGTGGTGAATATTCGTAATATGGCGAATATTCCATTTTTGAAAATTTTGAAAAGGTGAATTATTTGGCACGGGTCAGTGACCTGTTCGCCTAAAAATTACACTTTAATTTTTTTTAGGGGTTGGCTTTGCCTACCCTTGAAAAATATCCCCTATATAAACCTAGATTATTTGCCAGGTAGAAACACTTCTACTTCACATTTTTCAACAATATGATATATCCCGTATTATAGATGCGCGACAAGGGGGGTAAGTTATTGACATGCGACAAGGAGGGTTTGCAGACAAGGAGATACTATAGATATTGACGCATTGTAGATGCATGACAAAGATTTTGTTGACGAGCGACATGGATTTTTTTTCGATGAGCGAGAAGAGGGAAAGAGGTTGCAGACACGCGACATAGATATTTACTGTCACGTGTCAAAAAAATGTAGTGACATGCGTCAACAGGCCTTAGTGACACGCGTCAACAGACCTTAGTAATGCGCGTCAACAGACCTTAGTGACGCGCGTCACTAAGGTCTATTGACGCACGTCACTAAGGTCTGTTGACACACGTCACTGCATTTTTTTGACGCATGAAAAGGAGGTACAACAGATATTGAATGCATAGCAGACGCATGATAAAGAGTTGTTGATGCACGGACACGGAGATTTTTTGATGAGATCCAAGTAGAGGTCGGAGGCTGCAGACAAACACGACAGGAGATTTTGCTGTCATCGCGTCAAAAAAAGTGCAATGACGTGCATCACTAAGGTCTTTTGTTGCGCGTCACTGCATTTTTTTGACGCGCATACAACAAAATCTCTCGTCGCGCGTCTGCAACCTTCTGTCGCAGTGCTTGATAATCAGGCAAAAAAAATTCATACAACCCCCAAAAAATTTGCCTTCCCGTGAAACCGGTTCTGAGGATATTCGCCAGGTATTCTCCATCTCATGATTTCCAGGAGGTCTCTTAAAATGAACCCTAGTATATAAATATTTACAAATGATGAACCCCAAGGATAAATAAAAGAGGGTGAAAGGGAATCTATACCGTGGGATACAAAATAAAAAACAAGACCATGCTTGTGTTAGTTTTCCCTTGGCCAATACATAATATTCAAAACTCAAAACTCTGAAAGAGCACCCCCAACTGAAAAAAAGAGGGCCCCAATATAATATATATATAAAGAACCACATCCACATCAAAAAATAGAAGTATGAAACAACAAACCAACTTAAAATAAAAAAGAAAAGAAAAAGAGGAAACATTTAAATTTTGCTTCCACTGAAAAATAAGGGCACCCAGAAATTTATTAAAACATTGCTTCCAAAAAAAAATTGAACCGACTTCCATATAATAACAATGGAAAATTGTATGAAATTGGGATGAAATGAAAATAAAAAAAGCACTTACAAGAATGTCCATGTTGTGGGTAGAAAGACAACTACAAGAAGAAAAAGTACTACATTGAAATGAATATCACCTAGCCAAAAAATCATTGCGAGTGCAGAATGAAATCCAAATTTATATTGATTGGAACTAATAATAATTGTTGGCTCAGGATCGATTTGATATTTTGTAGTCAATTTCCAATCCTCGCACTTCCTGAGAGCATTCACGATCACCAGTGTGGTAAGCTCGATTCTCTTCACCGACCAATGATATTGCAAATAAGCAGTTATGGGGTTAGGATTGACAGGAAATATAGAATTTAATGGTGACCGACCGCCACTATTGCTGCTACTCGGGGAAGAGGATTCCAAACAAAAATAAAACAACTTCTTCCAAACCTCCTGTCGAAAATGTTAAAACTCTCGTCAACTTTTATCACCTAAAGGAAAACATCCAAACGACTGTCAAATTTAACACAGTAACGTGAACAACCCAAAAGGCATTTCCCATAGGGGGCACTCCTTCGGCGTAAAATACATGATTGGATGATACGAATATAACTAGCCATATGCAAATGCAACAGGTCAACTACAAATATAGAAGGGATAACAAGATAAACATGCAATGGGTGCATGCACATATATATCCAAACACACATGTTCAATTACCCAATCAAATCTTTCCACGTGTCCCTATTGGTTTATAAATACAAAAAGATCTCAATAATTTTCCACTTTTATCTATAGTCTTTGTTGTGCACTCTTACATGAGCCCAAAGTTTTCCAAGTTTTGATGGCTTCCTATTTGTATCCAGGGTTTTGTCTATGCAACAAGAATATAGAGATAGATTTTCATGAAGCCATTACAAACATTAGGTTACAAATTATTTCTATAGTGCAATATGAGAACGTTTTGAATGCAATTAAGGCCATTTTGGGTTCAAAACAGTCCACCGTCAAATTCTGAAATTTAGTACTTGTCTTTATTGGAAACATGCTCAAAGTAAATTTTGACAAGAGGGCCATTTTGGAAACGGCCATTATCTTTATCAGGCCTAAGAATATGGAAAATTTGGATGACGTGCCATAAAATTTGGATCTAATGAGACATAGTTATTCATTTCTTTCCCCTTCCTTCTCTCTATCAAATGGATTCGTGCCTGTCATGGATTTTAGGACATTGGAGGATCACTTTTGTTACTCCTCTTAATTTTGTTATTAAACTGGTGAATCAAGATTCCAAGAACTCCATAATATTTCTAATACCCAAATTTCATACCTTGAAGGTGTCGATTTCACTCGGATGGGGAGCATCAACATCTTGAGGAAGCCATGAAAGAAAAATCTTACAAAATCATTTTGAAACAAGCTAAAAATTGAGGGTTTAATGTTTTTGATAAAGATGGTGTTGGTCCTTCTAACTTCTTGAAATGAATTTTTGGATATTTTAATATACTATCTTAGGTTGTACCACTCCGTTAGTCTTATAGATATCCCATAATGAATTTTTGTATCTAATTTTTTATAAATAATGAATTTTGGATATAATTTTTTATAATGTACTATTTTCAAATTATAAATCGAAGGGAGAGGGACTATTCAACGCTTATTTATCTATGTATTATCCAAAAATATTTTAATACTATGTTGCTAACTTCAAAGTTCGATGGTGTTTTAATGTTTTCTCATATATTTATTATCATTTATGAAAGATAATTTCACAACAAATTAAAATAAAGATTCCCAAAATTATTTTGCTATAGTGAAGTTATGAACATGATTATATAGAATTCTATGCATCTAGATGTAAAATATTACAAATTGAAGATGGCTAGCCGACAACAGAATCTATGTGGCTGGGTGACTGCAAGGCACAATGCCATAATCACTTCAAAGATACATATGACCAACTGTTATTTGTGAGATCTGCCTTTGGTTGAACTCCGGCTACTTATGTATGTGGCATGGTTAGATTATGAAGACAAATGTCTGCTCTATGTGATATCTACCTCTGACCTGATCGGTAGTCAGAGTAGTGGGGGTCTTATATGGGTTGGAAATTGTGCCCAGTTTGAGATTCTAGGTAGCGAAGATATACATTCATAACTATAGAATTTATATTATAAAGTGTAGGTGAGCCGACCCAAAAAATTAGCTTGCATCCCGATAATTTAGGCGAAAGGGAAGGATCTGTATTACTCAATGTCGCCAAATACCAATTTGTAAAACCATAATATTCACGAATTAACATAAATTCATAGCTAAAATTTTCCCTAGTGCATGCTCACCTCATCTCACCTGCAAAGCAATAACAAAGAACTGATAATAACTGAATACTATGCTAGGGTTATAAGCTTACCCAAATATCTATTCATAATTCTACTATAGTGATTCCTTCTTCAATGGAAATATTTTCTCATACACAAATTCCTTCTTAATGGAAATGTGCACGTATATAATATGGAAAAATTACCAGGATAATAGTGAATTTCTAATGAGTACAATCACTAGATGCAACCACTTTAATTTAACTTTAAAAAGCTTTACAATACACAATTTTGTTATTGAATTTATTGCAACGTGTAAGCTACAACTAGGGTCCACAGTAAGCTACTCCATGGTCTATATTATACATACTCCTCCCTTACGTTTTGCAATAGAACATATTCTATGATGAAAAGTGACAAGATATACTTGCACTTCAATTGACAATAATAAGCTAAGTAAATACACAATAAATATTTCATTTAAAAACAATGTTTAAAGAAATATTTTGTGTTCAATGAAGGACTTCAAGTCATATCTATTATCTAGGTTAACTATTTTCCTTCATAAAGATTGTCCACACATGCATAGTCCCGCTTCCTAGTCCAGATTTTGTGAACCACATTATTCTGGATATATGAAAACCTTTCATTTCACTCGCATCGTTTTTTGACAGATCGCTTTCCTGATATGTCGATCAATCCCACTCAATTAACACAAAGTCAAATCTTACATTTGGACCTAACCTTAAGCGAATTGATATAAGACAACTGTGATTCGCGTGCTCCTCAAATGGAAAACGACGTAGTTGAATGATATTTATTTTATTCCGAAACAAAAAAGATGGTCCCGACTCCCCCCCACTTTGTTGTGGAAAACTACTGCACCGTCGTTGTTTTTTAGTAAGTGGTTTTGATCAACGTGTGAGGTGAGAAGTCTTTGAAGAAAAGATCGTATGAATAAGATTAGCACTAACGAGTTGGAGCTCCTTAGGTTTTGATCAACGTGCGAGGCAAGCAATCTACTCATTGCAGGGAAAATGTGGCATTTAAGGTGTAGGAAGTAGTAGTCACATGTTGATGACGAGTACATGTAAATGATTTTTCAATTTTAATGTCATAAACTAGCTATCACTCTAAAGTGATTGAATGGAGACATTGACTCAAGGTGTCGAAAGTAGGGAAGTTGAAGGAGTGAATGTGAAACATTATAAATGGAAGACGGGTAATGATGGTATGTAATAGATGTTGGAAGGAATGAAGATGAACTGCTTCTTTCTTCTGAAAAGTCACAAATAGACCACATGTCAATTTTGTGATCCGTGCAAAAGAAAAAGTGCCATATATACAACTTTGAAGCAATGTACTTTGCAAGTCACTCTAATAGTACACTTATATCATTTGACAAAGGGAGGTGGCCATCAAATCTAACCTATGATATTATTACCCATGGTGCTTGAAATTGGATTTTTTTTCCAAAAAGTTAAGAATATGAGCCCACTAAATTGAATTATCTGTTGTTTAAATGTTGTTTAAGTCACCTAGAATTTCGATTTGTTCTATGCTTGCACCTTGTACAAATTTGGCAGAACTAGAAGATGAAATCGACGATCTAACTAACATTCTTATCAAACAAATCATGCTCAAATGTGCTTTCGAAAACAGATTTCTTTCAAATAGTATCAGAAATGCTCCAAAGAAGCATCTACAATACCGCTTCTTAAGGTAATAAGAGTTTTAACCATTTTAATTTATTAAAAAACAATATGATTTATCAATAGATTTTAATTAACAAATATTAACATAGTTTTTTAATACTCCTCTATTATATTAACCCGATTCATTTTCTAGAATCATTTTCTATCTTCGCTTACTATTGACCTGGTTACTCATAAATTGTCCTCTCCAGCTCAAATCTTGGAAACTAATAACATCAACATATGATTTTACACAAACTATATTTGACTATAATTATTTGGATAATTTGATTAAAATATTTTGCATATGAAAAATATTTATTATATTTATATGCTCTCTTTATAGTTGTTTGTTTTGTTTCTATCAGTTATAAGTTGTTCTTACACTTTAACAAAACAATCCCACAAGGTAAGGATGAATAAAATAATTTGCATTTGGTTCCTTATGGAGGAAGATTTCAATGTTTTCAGGACTTCAAGGAAAGAAATTTAAGCAGTTCTAAATTTCATGGAGAATTGGTTCTATTTTTGGGGATCTTGGATGTCAAGTAAAAACATGGAGTAGCCAATCATGATCCAATAAAAGGTAAATTGAAACATTGGGAACACAAATTTTGTTAAAAACTTGCAAGTTTCTAAAATAATTAATTACCTATTACTGCATAAAATTTTGCTATATAAGAATACTATAGTGCATAAATGTTTCATGTGTGACTTACTTTATAGAATATCAAATACTATAATGCATAAATGTTTCATGTGATTTACCTTATAGATTTCTCTATAAATATTTACAAACAAGAAGCACAATGTGCTCACCTTATCAATGTTTTGGTTGTTATGTCTATTTAACCATATCACAAAGGTGAATCAATAGTAAAAAAAACTTCAAAAAGATGAAATGTACCTTAAATGTGTGGTCATCTATTTTGTACATTAAATGTGTTGTCCTTATCTATGTGGTGCAGTGATGAATCAATGATCTCTTTATAATAATGAAGGCCATGTGTAGAATACTCCTTATAAAATTGTAATAATCAATAACACACAAAACGATAAATATCGGTTTTAATAGGAGGAAAGTCAACACATTAAAATATAAGTAAGAAAAACCAAATATATCTTTTTTGAGGATGGTGAGAAAGTCCTTAGATTGTTGACAATCTTAAAGGATATTCCCAATTTTTTTTTGCCACCGCTGATGGGAATCAATCTTCGGCCCTGTCGATTTTAACTAGGGATTTTTCACTAGCCCACCTGGTTTTGGTCGAATGAATAAGATGAACGGTGTTGGTTTATAGGTATGATGAGGACGTAGCTGGTACAACTAGTAAGTTGAAGATCCAATGGTTTTTGTCAACTTGTGAGGTAAACAATCTATTCTTTTATTGGAAAATGTGGTGTTTAATTTGTATGCAATAGTGGTCACACGTTGATGAATAGTAGGTGAATGATTGTTTAAAGATATGTATGAATTGTGGTTGAAAAAAACGCAGTAGCAGTCACATATTGATGACTAGTAGATGAATGATTTTTCAAAGAGACCATGTGTAAGGATTAAAAATTTGTTATCAAATGTTATTAGTAATTGCACATGAGTTGTGCAAGATACAAAGAAGATTTAAAGTTAGTTTGGAGCTTCATTTCTATTTAATAATTGGAAGATCTTAGAGAAAGTGACTTAATAAAATACAATTAATGTTCTCAAAAGGAATTCGAGTGTTTTTTTGTTGTATGATTAACAATTGGTTGTCTTCTGTTTTGTGTTTAATTTTGTATTTTTGAGGCAATCAATTACCTAGTATTAAAAATATTGATGAAACTCATTAGCATATCAAATTAGTGTGGTCCACCTATAAAGGAAGTTGGATACTAATAATGGAAGCTTTAAAATCTACAAAATTGCAAAAGAAATATTTTTCCTATGACAAAAAGATGTAATAGAGTCCCAAAGAAATATTTCATTAACACCATTAAGACATTAGCACCAAGGAGTGTGGGCCAATGGTAGTGGACTCTCCCATAATGATCCGGAGGACATTTTGGGATGTTTGGAAGTTCCCTAAATCATGACGAAGAGGTAGAGAATTTTGAGATCTTTCTGACGACAGGTGCAACATGGAAAATGGAGCTCATACGCTCAAGTTGTGGTCAGTCAAAGTCCAAGTTGGGAAACTAGTCAACAGAGGTCAATAGGTGAGTAACACATTGACGTGGCATTTTGGCAAAAAGGTGAGAAGGCTGAAAGTTTATGTTTGATCACCTATGGTATTTGACGGATGAAAAAATGGTGGGCCCCGCTATTTACTGGCTGGGGGCCCTTATCAAGGTTCGACACACTTTTTTATAGGAGGGGTGCCTTTTTTGCCTTTGTATATTGCTGTTATTGATTATCGATATTATATGCCACATATTTTTATAACTCTTCTAATGTGGTATTGTATGTTGTAGAGTTGAATTTGTGCATTGCATAATTTAATCAGCTCGGGCGAGCTATTTTGATAGCTCGGTGGGGTGGTCAACTCCCCACCGAGTCGAGTTGATCACTTTATATCCATATTGTTCAGGCTTATGGCTTTGTAGCCTTATTTCCTACCTTAGTGTGCACAACCCCTAGCTCAAGATGGGTCGAAGTTATCTCGAAGAGATATGATATGAATTGTTAGCCAAGCCACATATGTGGTAACCAAACTTCTCAAGCCACATATGTGGCAGTCCACACAAAGCCACACGTCTCCACTGATAGCCCATACAACTTGGGCGATCTCCAACAACTCGGCCAATGCAATTCAACGGAGGGCAAAATGCTAAACATGGCCCAAGCCATGAGTAGACTAGTCAACATGCCTTTTTAAAAAAGGCTTAGACACTTTATATGCCCACACATGTGGGATAAGAAAATATTCCTCCTACCGAGCCATGAAGGCCACGTGCACCAATGGGGGCATTTCAAATAAATGGTGTATCGATGGTCTGCTTGAAGATTTGATGGCACAGGTCCATGTATTTGGTGAGCAACCAATAAAGGAAGCCATGGAGAAGATTTGGATGACACTCCAAAATAAAATCCGTGTCTACGTGTCTGGTGGACAATAAGATGACAATGAGGTAAAGTCGCGTCGTGGCAAACAAACAAAAGGGATATCAAATTCAAATCCTTCTTTATAAAAAACAAGGTAAGGGAGGATCAAACCCTTTTTCGTCTATCCCAAAGTGATAAGACCTCGCTAGCATGCCATATATCTTGGTGACCTATAAAAAGGATCTCATGACATTTAAACAGAGAAGGCAGAGTCTGTGCTACAGGTAGAATAGACCTAACTGGAGAAATTCCCAATTTTGGAGCACTTAGGCTTAGAACCAGCCTTTGGAGTAAACTGAAGAAGTGATCAGAATTAAGATACGCTCCTAATGGTGTAGTTATTTTTCTATTTTGGAGAATCTGTGATGTCATTTTAATGTTGCAAAGTTAGTATTTATGGAATTCCAAGGGAGATACCTTGGAAAAATAATTCAGGAAGGCAAAAGGTGTTTCCTGAGCTCTATATGAATATTTCGAATGTCTGAAAGTATACTATTGCAGGTTTTGTGATCTATTTTGTTGATTGTAAGGGTTATTGTTCATGTTTTTGTGAATCTAGAGACGTAAGGTTGCATGCCAAACTCCGTTATTGTTTCTGTGTTGTGTGGATGTTTTTTATTGCTGTTGATGAATCGTTGAAAAGATTATATATATATATATATATATATATATATATATATATAATCCAAAACGAAATGAGTAGGTGAACATTTCAGTATAGTGGTTAAAAAGTATACTTCGGTGCATGTGTTAAAGGGACTAATCATATTTGGGAGATATTGCAGCCAGGAAAATTGATGTTTGGTTCCTAATTCAGTGTGAACGGTGGATTTAAAAAAAATTATAACCACATTTTTGGATTAGTTCATATCAGAGCTGGTTTCCTGATTGCTTCAATTACATCTGTATACTAGTTTATGATTGCTAATCCCATCAGTGTAGACTATTTGACTTGATCTTCTTACTTGGCAGTTTTTTTAGTATTTTGGAAGATAGTTGGTTTGCAGGTTATAATGGGGAAAAACATTGAAGAGGGAAAGATTGAAAGTTCTTGAGAGCATCAACAGGAAAATACAAGAGGAAAATGAGTTCCTAAGATGCAAACTCTATTCCCTCGAAGATAAATTTGATCGGTTACAAAGGGAGCTAGAATCAAAAGATGAGATCTTGATCAATTTGCGGTGTGGTGATGCGAAGAAGGAATTACCTTATAATTCAGAATGCAGAGACCATAACAAAATGCATTGTAAGTTATTCACCACAGGAGTCTTGTTATTCCTCCTATTCAATTCTAGATTCAAGTAATGATGTCTTTGCTTCATTTGAAAGGCATACTAGAGGAATTGGATCCAAATTGTTGTATAGGATGGGTTTTGATGGAAGATATCTTGGAAAAGATAGCCAAGGCATGGCTAACCCAATACAGGTTAAGGATCTTCCTCATAAATACAGGTCTGGGTTTTTCTAGAGTGGGAAAGGATATTAGAGAATGCTCCAAGCACGCCAACAGAAGAAAAGCTTCCAAAGGCAAAGTGTATACCCTACTAGTCCTACAGACAGATTCGGTGCTAGAATCAGGTGCTTCCTCATCACAGAAAGGAATCGGGAAGAGAAGACAACATAGTGGTATTGAGATTCCACCTCCACTTTCTTACCATAAGCACCATGAAAATTTTAAAACTTCTGATCCACTATTTCAGTTAAAGAAGTATGGATATGATTTTTAAAAGATGTGACATGCTTTTCCCTGTACTTTTTGTAGATTGCATAACCATTCTGTGGCCAGTTACCGGAAGAGAAGGAAATTGATGAATAAGTTGATGTTGTTTGTTAAGAACACGACACATGGAAAAGACCAATCTCATCGTGTAGAAGCGAGAAATGGTAGTAAGATATCCTCATCCCAGAAGAAAAATATTAAGAGGATTTTTTTTGCTCATTGTTAGAGGAATGGGCATCAAGTGGACAATTTTTGGATACTTCATCCATCTTGCCATTAGTATAATGGCAAGCCAAAGATGGAATACAGACTTGTTGCAAAGGTAAGGGATGTTAATAATCCAACACCAGTTATAAGTTCAAACCCAGATCAAGTAATACCTGCAGATGAAAGTCCGATAACATGGATTGGTAAAAAATTACTGCAAATTTATTTTACATATCTCTTAATTTGTTATAAAATGCAATATTTCTTTGGAGTCTAGATTTGTGGGATAGACTGAGGGACAAGTTCATCATACTCGGTATTTTTATCATATTTACATTTGGATTACTCCATTTTTATTTCCTTAATTCAACTTTGAGTTTCTGGTACAGATGGTTACAACTCATGTTTCAGCTTAGGAGATTTATAACAATAGTGTGAAGATTTAGTGGACATGGTTGAATGTCTAGTTTTTGGAAATTTGCATTTCAGTATCTGTTGATTTGTCAGCCATCTGTGCAGACAATTGAGTTCACAGGTGTCAGCTCGTATTGTCATTCTATGTAGAGACCTTGTAGCTATGTAACAAAGTGGTAGATGATCACTATTTGCATCTAGGATTAGGTCAAATCTTCATTATGTGTAGAGACCTTATAGTCGTGTAAAAATATGGTACCTGGTATTCATCGTCAACATGAAACTTTGTACCATGTAAAGGAAGTAGCCATGCAACGAGGTTGACATCATCATTATTGAGCTCATGAGAGATTAGATCAGATCATCATTTTGTATAGAGATTAAGGCCGTGTAGTAGAATGGTAGTTGATCATCATGGACAATACATGTTTCTGAATGTTGTCGAAGTGTAAGACCCCGAGAGGGAATATGTGGCAATATCTAATTTCATACAGACTATATGTTGCTGAAGTGTAAGACCCCCAAAGGGAAAATGTAGTAGTATATTCTTCATGTGTTGCTGAAGAGTAAGAACTTAGCAGACAAATGTGGAAGTACAAGCGTCAGGAATTGTCGAAGTGTAAGACCCCCAGAGGGAACATGTGGCAATCAAGACATCAGAAGGAGCATGGTGGGATCATAACACATAGAGACAGGATCGGGACCAGGTTTTTGAAGTGAGAAGAATGTATTACAACATACTATAGAGTCCACTATAGTCGTACTTCTGATGCGACATCAAAGTATTCATATTCAGGACATGGTGACAAAATTTCCAGTAAGCTTTTGGTGGAGAAAATTCTTTCCCATTGGGAAGGTGTGATCCGGAGGAAATTTGGGGATATTTTGGAGTTCCCTAAATCTTCCTAAATCCTAACAAAGTGGTAGAGCATTTTGAGAGCTTTCCGACGACAGGTGGAATGTGGAAAATAGAGCTCATATGCTCAAGTTATGGTCAGTCAAAGTCCAGGTTGGGAAATTGGTCAAGAGAGGTCAACATATCAGTAACGTGTTGATGTGACATTTTGGCAAAAAGGAAAGAAGGTTAAAAATTCATGTTTGATTGCCCGTATCTTCGACGGATGAAAAAATAGTAAGCCCCACTATTTTCTAGCTGGGGGCCGTCAGCGAGGTTCGACTCACACTTTTATAGGAGGGGTGTGTTTTCCGCCTTTGTATATTGCCATTATCTATTATCAATATTATATGCCACATATTTTTATAACTCTTCCAATGTGGTATTTGTATGTTGTAGATTTGAATTTTTGCATTGCAGGATTTAATCATCTCGGATGAGCTATTTTGATAGCTCGGTGGGGTGGTCAACTCCTCATCGAGTCGAGTTGATCAATTTATATCCATATTTTTTGGGGTTATGGATTTATAGACTTATTTCCTACCTTGGCATGCGCAACCCCTAGCTCGGGATGGGTCGAAGTTAGCTGATGAGTTATGATATACATTATTAGCCGAGCCACATATGTGGTAACCAAACTGCTCGAGCCACATACGTGGCAGTCCACATAAAGCCACACGCCTCCATCGACAACCCATGCAACTCGGGTGAGATCTAACAACTCAGCCCAAACCATTTGGGTGACCATACCAACAAACCACCGCCAATGCAATTCAACGGTGGGAAAAATGCCAAATGTGGCCCAAGCCATGAGTAAACTGGTCGACACAACCTTTCAAAAAAGCCTTAGACACTTTGTATGCCCACGCATGTGGGATAATAAAATAGGCCTCCCACCGAGCCACGAAGGCCATGTGTACCAATGGGGGCATTTCAAATCAATGGCGGATCGATGGTATGCATGAATATTTGATGGCACAGGTCCATGTATTTGGTGAGTATTTGTTTAGCCATGGAGAAGATTTGAACGCCCCTTCAAAACAAAATCTGTGCTAACTTGTAGGTCCACGTGTCTGGTGGACAATAAGAGGGCAATGAGGTTTATTGTTTTTATTCACATAAAAAACCATGTGGGTACATAACCATAGGCGCTGGGTACATCTTGGGAATGGATTTCTATACATGAGATATACCAGGGCCTTGGGATATGTACTCACTATGTCCCTGAATTGTACTTGTACTAGGTATGTATCAGTCCTAGTACCAGGGGTACTTGGCATTTTTGGGTAGTCTAGCCACCCACGTGCCAAATATTGCATACATGTTTGATACAAGAACTTGGGAAGAAGAATTTTTATGTTACTACTAAAAAAGGAGTGCTACTATAAATTATCATATAAGTATTTCTTATATGATCTAGTATTAGATCCTCACACAACCATTCTTGGTATTATAACTGCTTGTGCCAAGATGGTGTATTTAGAACAAGGTATAGACATCTACAAAACCATAAAGGATAAAGGAAACATGTTAGATGAAGTTGTAATCACCTTGGTAGACATAAATGCAAAATGTGGAATCATAAAAAAGGCAAGTGAAATGTTTGATAGAATTCCTCAAAGGTAAATACTGGTATAGATAATAACGCTGAGTCCAGAATAGCTTATGGTTAAACCAAAATCAATTCCTCTATTGCTAGGAAATTTTTCTACGGATGTTTTAAAGCTCACTATGTTTAACTAGAAGATACTATTTCCATCCAAGAATCATAAACTATATACTTTCATCATTTTCCATAGTAATAATGCATAACTAAAATAAGGAATAACAACTCTAAGAATTTAAAAGTAGACTTTTTTGTTTTACTTAAATACTAGGTTAGTTACTATGAAAATTAAATATAGTTCAACGCATTGAAAATATCATACCACTAAGGATGAATAATATGAGAAAACATGAGCCGCTGAACATCATATCCAACTATTCCTAATCTCACTATAATGGCAAGAGCAACTAAAGTAGGAAGAATCATGCACACCACTCCAGAAAGCCACCCCTTAATTTTCTTAAGATCAAAGGCCACCACCAAACTATTTAGTTTGATATGGTTAATACACAAAAAATTCTTGAGATTAAAATAATAGTTATAAAACATGAAGTTTGTGCAACTAATGGATTGCAACCATACTACTACTATAAAGCAAATTCACTGTTTAGTGACCTTTTACCACTTAATCTCTTTCCTAGATATGTTCAAATGTATAATATTGATTGCAACTATACAAAAAATGGATTTAGTTAAAAGGATTTAGAAACATTCAAGAAAATGTAATTAGTATATTTAAAGCCAAATTCCACAACTGTTTGACAGAAAGCCTTAAAGATATGCGTTCCCTAAGAATGCCATGATAAAAAAAATGCAAAAAATGGATTTTTTGAAAAATTGTTAGAAATAAATAAGTTTCAAATGAAATATGTTGTTATGAAAGTGATAATATCATGACTGATTTTGTAACTTCTGAATCTATAGGAATGGATATCGTTGAACAAATTAAATGGGTGAACTGATGTTCCGAAGCCTCCTATATTATCTATATTGGTTGTAATTTAAATAAATCCTCCAATTTTCTCATTCTCAACTGATGATGGGAAATAAAAGTGTTTTATGTGATATTAATTTATATTTTCTCTTTAATTACTAAATATCTTTCTCTAGTTTCTCATTATCACAAAGTTTTGTTCCAATATCATGTTGTGCACATCTTGAAAACATCAAACAATTTATTATTTTCATATGTACCTAAGATTTTCATGATTACTTGCGTGCTATGTCAGTTTCAAATGATCCACTTGTTCAAATCCTTCATACATCAAACAATGTGCTCTTTTTCTCCATTCTATTATTTCTTATTAATAGGATTTTACCATTACCATATTAATCCCCTAATACTATGCCTTCAATTTCAGAAGTTCATGTTCCTCCTTTGGCTGATGTTAAATTTTTTTTCAATGAATAACTAAAAATAATATAACAAAAACATGTGTATTAATAAGTACAACATAATTGAGAAAGAAGGAGACCTATTTTTTGAGACCCACACCCAAAGTAGTAAAAGAGATTCTAGTAGAATTTGGTAAGAAGGTTTGATTATAGAAGGTATGTCAAGGTTGTAAGTATATTTTGATGATTCGAGTAAAGAATTTTGTTTCTTCTATGTTTAAGACTTAGATGATTCCATATCATGTATGTTTCTTATATAAATATGAGGGTTATATGCATTTAGAAACCTCATTCATATGACTGTATGTGATAAAACATAGAATTTTGCAGGTAAAGAGGTTTGATATAGGAATTTTGAGCATGTTTCTAAGTGTATAAAACCTATAAGGTTTGTGCAAAGGTAAGCTCCATTAGTCTATTATATTGTAACAGAGTCATCCAATTACTATAAGAATTTGTAAGAAGGTGTTGGGTAATGTTTTAAGTCAGTTGGAAAATCTTGTAGAGTTTGACTTGCTTTTCCTGTTTTCAGAAGCCCTATTTGTGTATACATTGTAATCATTTCCACCATGATACCACATTACTTCCTAAAAATAATTATATTGATACTAGATACTAGATAATGAAAAGCAATCTAATTTATCTTAAATGAAATCAAAGACCTATGATAAGTTATAAAATTCAAGTTTTCTTCCATCTAGACCTTGTAACTTATCATAGGTGTTATTACATCATGGTTTTAAATATGTGGACCTTCTCATGCTCTTTTATTTTTTCATTTTTAATAGATTAGATTATTTTTCCTTGCATTATTTCTTCATATGTACCTTTTATTCCCAAGTCTCATTGTCTTCTCTTGCTTTAGCTGGTGTGGAGTGGCTTCAGTTCAATAAGGTAAGATACTATTACATTCTGGTTACACCAACAAAATCTCACAAGGTGGATATGGTGCAATGCAGGGAATTCTCGGTAGAGCGAATGAAGTATAGGGTTTAGGGAAGCCCCCAAGTTTAAAGCTCTAGCAGACGTGCTAAAATCAATCTTAAAAACTTTTTTGTGAATGAAGTGAATTTGTGAATGGAGAAGCAAGCCTACATTTTTGTGAATCTGGAGACGTAGGCTTGCATGCCAGACTTCGTTATCATTTATGTGTTGTGTGGATGTTTTTATTATTATTATTGATGAATCTTTTAAAATACAAAATCTATATCTATATATATAATCCGCAACAAAATGAGTAGGTGCACATTTCAGTTTAGTGGTTGAAAATTATATTGCGGTGCATGTGTTAAAGGGACTAATCCTTTTTGGGAGATATTGTAACCCGGAAAATTGATGTTTAGTGCCTAATTTCATGTGAATGGTGGAGTTAAACAAAATTATAACCCCATTTTTGGATCACATAAAAATAAAGAACAAGATGGAACCTTCCTTGACCTTCAGGTGATCCTGCAAAGAAGGAATTTGTGGCTCGTGTGCCATGAACAACAATGGTTTTAACAACATCACCTACCTAAAAAATATGGACTCTACCTCGACATCCGCCACCACCATCACCCCATTACAGCACACATTTGTGGTTAAGGACCTCGTTGTTGACATGACTAATTTGTATAACCAGTACAAGAGCATCGATCACTGGCTCAAGTGAAAGATTCCTGCCCCGCCTGGGATGAACGGGAAATAGAAAGAGATTCTACAAAAAGGATCGCGCTAAGCTTGATGAAATATATGATTGTATTCTCTGTGCATGTTATATCACTTCCAGTCGCATTTATTGGTGGAACCCTGAGAAGTAACTTGGTCCTACCACTATCCTCCAGGTCAACATGTCGGATCTATTTTCATTTTTTCTTTAAAATGTAGCTATTTGAAAAAAATCATCAGGTATTTATCTCAAGGAACTTTTCTTGAATAGTTCACACTATTTCACCTATTGAAGAGTTTCACATTGATTAATAACTCAATCACCTTATCTGTAAATTTATCAATGTTTGATAATGGATGGCCTCAATCTAGTGTGTGTGGATGAGTATGTATGATATGAGGTTCATTTATAAATTCCCCCTTAGTAGTCTATAATGAACCATATAACAAGAGTTCATCATTGAGAAATGGTTTGAATTGTGTGTGCCAGACAAATATATTAACGAAGAGTAGAGCGTAATGAGTGTGAATGTGGTGAGGCTCATGGATGTAGTATTCCCTCAATAGTCAAGTGTGAACCTTAACATGCTAGTACATTATAGGCTAATGACGATACAATATGTGTGTATCAAAATGAGAAAGATTAAATGTAAAGTATGAAGTTTGATAGTAGAAAGGAGAGACACTCAAGAATGCTAGGAGAGGGAAATATAAGCATGATTCCCCCAAACATATTATGATGAATTTTCTATCTGATAAAAGTGAAGGGTAAGGGTTCTCCACCCAATGCTTACAGAGATAAAGGAGTGTGACCATGCTCAAAGATCAACGGTGTATGAGAAAGATGATGTATCAGTGAATGCGACCTATGTACACGAGACCTAGAAGGTGATGAGGACCTCTGTAAAGTAGATCAGGGAGGTGATGTGTACCTATGTGAAAGAGACCATAAAGGTGATGTGCACCTATGTAAAGGATACTGTAGAGGTGATGTGCACCTATGTGAAGGAGACCAAAAAGGTGATGTGTACCTATGTAAAGGAGTGGTTCGAGTGTGGACCTAGGCCAATGAGATGGACTAGTGGAGTGGGGTTACCAAGTATGTCAAGTGCAAGTAGGAAAGCTAGGAGGAGAATCCCAATGGTAATTGGAAGGTTGATATAACCGTAAGATTTGGGAATTGGATATAAAATATGAGAGAGTGTATAGTTGATAGCGACAAGAGTTGTAATAGAGCACCCATTCATATGAATTGATGGATTGACCATTGTATTATTAATAGTATGAGATCCAATAGAAGCATTGATATGTAACATGTTAGAAGAGAATGTAACATGATAATCATGAGTAGATAATGTAACGAGTGGTGGAGATGCATCAACGTGAGCAACTAAGAAATCAACAACCCTCGATGAGGGATGCGAAAGTGCACAAAATGTATGATTGGCTGAAGAATCAACTGCTTGCTTGTTATGGTTAGGAAGAGGATCATTCAATATTTTGAGCTTTTTGTTCTCATTGACCGATGTAGATGCCGAAGGCTCAAGAAACTTGATTTCATTGTTATCTATGAGATCTTGAATAAGATGTAGGATTTTAAACATCGATCAGTATAATTCCCAACACATCGATGATAGTCGCATCTAAATTTTTTCATTATAATTACAGCCCTTGGGGAAAGATGGATCTAGATTAAGTGGAGTTGGAAGTGTAATAATATTTCTTTCAATAAGTTGTGGTAATATGATGCCCGAAGCACAAGGAAATTTTGTAAATGTACACTTTGTAGGTTTCCATTGAAGCTTTTCACAAGCAAAGACAATGTTAATAAAACATTTTTCTTCATTAGGATTAACAGATGGATTGAAAGTTGACTTAATTTTAAATCGATTGGAACATGAAGCCTGCTCATGATATTTAAGCTTTCCCATAGTAAATAATTTGATTTCTCATAACTTATGAGTATGGCACGGCTGATCAAATGATGGAGAATTCTAAAATATGACGTTCTCTTGCAATGGATATAAAAGAATTTGGACAAATAGATATTGAAGTTCACAGTCCATGAGTATATTAGACATCTTAGCTAAGTTGTTCTTATATAATAATACATAATCCGCTAGATGCTCATTGGATCCTTGTTTGACTTGTGCCAAATGAGCATAGGAGATCTTTGAGCCGATATTGATTGAAAAATGAATAAGAAAAAAATCAGCTAAATGCATAAATTATGTTACCAAATGAATAGGTAGATCGTAGAACCAACACATTGCATAGTCTTAAAGATTTCTAGGAAAAATATTTACTAGTAAAGTATGATCATCCACATAATCTAGACATGTCACATGAAATGCTTGAATATTCTCTTGAGGATCACGATGGCCATTAAAGGTGGGAAACTTAGTGGTGACAAAATTTGGAGGAAGTGGATAAGAGGAAATGGCAGGTGCAAAGGGAGTGTGAAGAAGTAGAGTGGAGTCAAGAGATGGAGATGCACAAGAAGTAACTTTTTGAAGTTTCTAAATTTGAATCTGTAAATCTTGATATAAAGAAGTTAAATTAGAAGTGTTTGAAGAAGATCTAGGCTATGCAGTAGAATCATTAGGTTAAGTAATTGTAACGACCCAAAAATCACACACACGAACAACACAGTGAAATACAGGATAACTTTTTTTTTTACTTGCTTGACACATAACACGACGCAACATGTCGTCACCAAGGATACAACTAACACTGTGAACAACTTGATACAAGGATGGCCACAAAGGCAGCACGGAAACGTTCACACCTATCAAGGACAATTTACTTTTCTTTTTGACAAGACAACATAGAAGTCCAATCACCGAACACACTTACAGTTAGGGCAAACCACAATGAGATATTCTTGAGGGTTATTTATTTTAAAAGGACTTCTTGCAATTCTTAGCTTACGTTTTCAAGGAGGCTCAAGATATGATTCGTATAATTCAACTTGCCAAGCCAAGTTTATTCCTTTGACACTGAGTAATTATCTTTAAATTTTCTCTATTATGACATTTATTTGCTTAATTCGTTTATCAAGAAAAAGGAGTAATTAAATTCCATAAGGCCATCTGCTCACCACTAACGCTACTAAGATTCATTCTTGCCCACAAGACAACATGGTTTTAAGTTCAACACACTTAAGAGAAGAGATGCAAGGTGCCTTGGAAAAGGGTTACAGGGAGAAGGTCGAGATGAAACATCTTTAGGACCTCATTAGTTATTGCCAGTATTTAATTGAAGCTAGGGCTCTTAACCAGAATTATCAACAAATTTACTTAGGCTTCGCTAAAAGTATTAACAAGGAGTAAAAATTTACTTTCCAAATGGCGGTGAGAAAGATGGTGAGGTCTCCAATTTGTTTTCTCTAGCTTATTAAATCTTATCATCTTCAAACAACTAACAGTTCATTTCACCTTAGGGTCATTTTACAAATTTCACCATAAAAGGAATAATGTTCACTAGAGGAGCTAGGGTTATCATGATATAAAGTTTACTTGCAATGATAGTCCTGCCGTGGTTTACTTAAAGAATTTCTTGCTCTCAATTTGGTGACCCCTACGTTACTTTATTTGAATACAACTTTTAATTTAACTTCCAGGAGTATTAAACAATCCCATGTTAGATTACTTATGACACTTTATTACTAAGTCATGTCAAGGTTTAACTCAAAATTTATTCTCAAGGCAAGGTTGTAGCAACACTCATTTACATGAACAAAACAAGATTACATCAATTCTTAAAATACTAATACTCCAACAATGTCACTCAACAACAATAACCAAATTTTCTTAAAATTTCAATGATGGTCAAACAATACAAGGTTTCCAAAGTTCAAATGATAAAGTCCACAATAATTTATACTAAGACATTAATCCTCTTTTACACTTTCCACTGGACGTTAACAATAGTTGAACGACATAAAAAGGTTTCGAGCAAAGGATCTTCTCAACTAAGGTTGATGAAAAAAGTCTACAAATCTATCCCTCATCTACACGTAAAATCCATCTGCAGCAAATTTTCTACAAGAGTCAGTTCACTAGAAATGAGCAAGATAAGGCTACACAAAACCACCATAACTATTATCTAACAATATCACGAAAAGGAAGCACTTTATTACCAGAATTGGTTCAAACCTCTAAACACTATGAACACATCAAGTTATAATAAAGTCTTCATCATGCCAATCAAAGAAGGAGATCATGTACTTCCATTAGGAGTAAAGACAATGAAATATAACAATTGTATGAGAATGGCCCTTGGCCCTATAAGGAGAAATAACCAATCTAACAAAGTAGGATTCCCACCAAGTAAATAATTAAATAACAATCACAAGAGTGCGATTTGATATAAAGTACCAACCATCCAGAATTTTATCACAGGTACCAAATGCATAGGTTATAATATTATATTTCTAGAAGAACAAGAGTTAATCGGGCCAAGAAAAGGGGAACCACGGGCTTCAAAAATTTACACAAAAAGCCATGTATAATCGAGTTTCAAACCGGAAATCAAATAAAGTATACACACAACATAAGTTTCGAGGCGAAAGCAAAGTATATTAGTTTTGACCATTAACTACAAAGATTTTCCAATCATCCAAGAATGGTCAAAGTCTTACAGGCTAGTAGCAAACACGTGAGAGAAGAAGGGGGTTCTGTCCAACAAGAGTATACAATAATGTCATCAACAAATTTTTATAACACTAAAGATTTGCAAACCTCCACTACAATACTAATTTTTGGTTAGTTTAAAATAAATTACCTATTTCCCAAAACAACCATATTCTAAGGCAACCCTTGGTAACACAGTCAACCGTCACACAAAGATATAAACATAACTTCTAAGTGACATTATCAAAACAAAACCTTCCGCTATGAATCCATAAGACTATCAAATGAAAGCTGAGATTTTCCCAAAGGTTAATCACATTTAAGGAAATTTCCATCACAAACTATTACGGTAATTACGTGCATAAAAACCGACCAATATTAATTAATAGCATTAACATTACAAGGGAGCAAATAATGCAAGTTAGGAAAAATAGAAGAGTGCCATCAGCAATAATTATGAGAGGGGGAATTAGACCAAACTATTCTAGTGTCAAAGAGGTACTAGATTCGCACAATGAACCCTCCAGCTTAGTTGATCCGAAAAGGTAGTTATGGTTCAAGTTGATAGGGATGGTCAAGGTACTTCTTGAGGATGGCCTTAAAAGCCTAGAAACAAGATGAAAGATAGTATAAGATTCTAAACACACAAGACGGCAAAACACGTTGCACACGAACCCTTTTATTCTACCAGTTTTAATACCAAAACTCTAAGCTGGCTAGCCCACGCATTGCTCACACAATCCTACAACCTTTCTTTCTCGATCCCAAAAGGTTATCAAACGGACTTGCGAAGGAGCTAACAAAAAATGTCAAGGAAAAACTTGGGTGATAGGAAGGGGGTTTCATAGTTATTGTAAACTTACTTCCATGATATCGAAAATACTATCTTGATCAACATAATAACTTGCAACTCAATCGCAGAGAAGAATTAATACATAAACAAACAGATGAAGTTCTATCATTCGAGTAATATAACATTCAGAGGAGAGGGCACACGCATCCTTTCGACCCACATACTATCAACGATAAAAGCTAAAACAAGAAGAAATAAGCAGAAAGGGAAATCTCCCATCATGACATCTAACTGACAAATCAATGTAAGGAAAAGTGGTTCGATTTCACGATAATTTTAAATAAAATAAAAATAGAAAAGTGTAGAAATATATTACCTTTTTCTCCAGATTTAGAAGGTTTCATGGACACCGCTCGGACCAGCAACAGCAATCCAAGCCTAATTCCATTTTCTTCAAGCTCGTTAGGTGCCCAAACATCGACAATCTTTACGTTGGCACAGGTAGGAGTTCACGGCCAGGTGGGTGGTCTAAAATACTTTCCAACATCCTCCCAACACCACTCCAAATTATCCCTAGAACTTCTATAGGCCCCATTTTTGGCAATTGAACTTGATCCTTCGTCATTCATCCAAACACCTCCACCATCTCCATATGCATCTGATTGTTTCTGATTTGGACCTCCTAACCTTGGTGCTCTCATATTAGGAGCAGCCCTAGTCTGAGACGAAAGAAAAAGAAGATGGCTTTAACCAAAATAAATCTCTTGGTACAGTTTCCATATCCATAAAATAGTCCCTAGACTTAGCATCCTCAATTAAGGCTGACCAGTCACTAGATTGCTTCAATGCAGTTGTTTTGAATGACCATAAAGCAACTCCACTTAGAAGTACATTAGACACGGAATGTGCTGTGTCTGCAATAATTGCAGTACTCCCACATAAGTAACCTAACATTGCCTTCACGCTAGCCAGTGCAATATCAGCAGCCAATCCCAATTTGGACACATGCTCCCCTGCTACTCCATCTACAACCCCTTCATGATGATCATGATGATGGGCATGGCCCATATGTGATCTACTACCAAATTCCCAATTCAAAGGTAGAGCACCTCTCAAATTCAAAGTGCCCTCAAAATTAAGGGGCTCCTCCACCTTGAGGGATGGTGACCCAAACGAGAGAGTCCTTCTGCGACAAAAATTCTCATTGAGACGCCTGTAAACTGAAATGCCCAAGCCTCCATTCCTGAAACCCATTATTATCTCTGTTTGAGAATTAACTCCTTCGTTTCTTCTACATCTGTAATGAGTTGTGCATAGTTATTGAGAGGTGAGCATCAGAAGAAGGAGAATAAAAATCAAATTTCACGCGACTAATGTTTCAGAGTAAATGGTATATTAAAGTCTTAAAATGTGCAAAAGCTCCTCACTAATTCTCAACTCTTTTTTTTTAGGAAAGATTCTAATGCAATATGGCGAGGAGTAGGTGGCTGATGTCTCTGTTGATGCCGAGGATGGCAGGGAAAACTTGGAGCATAGGGGTGGATGACCCTGCTCAATCAAGCTCTCCTGGTAACACTCTCACTGTCACATAGACGATTTTGAAGATACAAACTTAGTGCATGTTCTGGCTCTGAAAAATATCCTACTACCTTCATCTCCCAAGAAATTTTCTCCAACATTGCATAGATCTCCTATGCTCTTGGGTGTGATCTGTCACCTACACAAAAAGCATGCACCATTTTATTGGCTTCTCCGAGTTGAGCACGTCCAAGCAAAACAGACATAGCATACGCCAAATAAGAGTTTGTTGCCTCCTTGTGAAGCTCAACTGCCACGATTCTCTCGTCAGGAGGCCGTTCAAACAAAGCTCCATTTTTTTGCGACTCTCCACCTTTTCAAAACAAGAGACACCATGAAAAAAAGTCATCTATTTTCTCCCTGTGATTACAATCTACAGTGTACAGACTGGTAAAAAACTGCTGATCAGTGTTGAGGAGGTATCTGAGACTTTTTTTTCACCTTTTGAAGCTTGCGGACTGCTTAGAATGGCTTCAACACCTTCCATGGGTGTTCTTACCCATTTGAGATGACATAATCACCACTGTTTTACCTTGAAAAATCATTCAAGAAGGCCAATGCCTTGTCTATGCTCTTCAAACCCCAACAAATCTACCCACACAGTCAGCTACTATTAAATTGGCATGTTACTGGTAAAGGTTAGAGCTCCTTCAGGATAGCCCGTGCAGACAAACAAAAACCAAGCAAGCAAATAATCCACGCAACCAGCATAGGTAGGGAACGTCTCTCACATGCCTCCACACGCAGACTAACCAAGGAAGATCTCACGCGGTCCGAGAGGATTAGCAGACAGTCAATCAAGAAGCAAGGAAGATTTGTAAATTAGACAAAATAAATGAGGTGCATCCACCAGCCAGAAGACTCCAACACACCAAGATTTAATACTCCACCCCCCATGCAGTCAGTCAGCAAAAAGAGGCCCCTAACAACAATAAAAAAATAATTCCCTCCAGCCCACGCCAAGTAGGAGATAAGGCTGACCAAGACCTTGTAGGTTGGGGGCATTACAGTAATAAGAGCAGTAACAATGGGAATGGAGGGACGAACATATACATAATAACAGAAGTGAGTGGTAGGGTGGAATTATTAGGTTGAGTAACAATATGAATGAATGTGGTAGTGGAAGTAAGAATACTAAGCTCACCTAGATTGGTGGCCTCCTCATGAGTAGTGAATAAGAGAAGATCTAGATCTTGTAGATGTTCAGTGAGATGAGCATTAAGATAATGAATGTCTTCATCATTAAAAGGTATAACCATCATAAAAAGATGATAAAATACCTAGAAGGAAGATTGGGTTTCAGTGTGGGGTTCACTAAATGATTTAAAAATTATTGGATTTGTAAAACCCTAGATATTTAACAGTCACATATGAAAAATAACACGCTAAAGTATAGATTGACCCGATAAATAAACTATATAAATCGGCTAATTTAGCATAGGAGATCTTAGAGCTGATATTGATTGAAAAATGGACAAGAAAAACATCGGCTAAATGCATAAATAATGTTATCGAATGGACAGGTAGATTGTAGAACCAACACATTGGATAGTCTTGAATATTTCTAGGAAAAATCTTTACTAGTAAAGTATGATCATCTGCATAATCTAGACATGCCACATGAAATTTTAAGAGATTATCTTGAGGCTGACCATTTCTATTAAAGGTGGGAAACTTAGCAGTGAAATTTTTTGGAGGAAGTGGATAAGCGGAAATGGCAGATGTAAAGGGAGTGTGAAGAATTAGATTGGAGTCAAGAGATGAAGATGCACGAGAAGTAGATTTTTAAAGTTTCCAAATTTGAGTCTGCAAATCATGATATAAAGAAGTTAAATTAGAAGTGTTTGAAGAAGATCAAGGCTATGCAGTAGAAGCATTAGGTTAATTAATAAGAGTAGTATTAGTGGGAATGGAGGTAGGAACAAATACATAAATAGAAAAAGTAAGTGGTAGGGTGGAATTATCATGTTGAGTTACAACATGAATGAATGTGGTAGTGGAAGTAAGAATACTAAGCTCACCTAGATTAGTGGCCTCCTCATGAGAAGTGAATAAGAGAAGATATATATCTTGTAGATGTTCAACGAGATGAGTAGTAAGATCACGAAGGTCTTCATCATTAAGAGGAACAACCATGATAAAAAGATGAGAAAAGACCTAGAAGGAAGATTGGGTTTGAGTGTGGGGTTCACCAAATTATTTAACATATATTGGATTTCTAAAACCCTAGATATTTCAGAGTCACATATGATAAATGACATGCTAAAGTATATATCTGACCTAAGAAATCAGCTATATAAAAATGAAACACTACGTACAAGGGAGAGATTAGAAGACTTAGTTGATGTCGTAATTGATCCCAAAGTATGCTCGACTGGAATACTAATGCACAAGAGGAAACTGTCACAACTATACACAAAATTTTTTAGAACTATGAGAATAAGCTAGACCAAGGTGCTTGGGATAGGTTAAGGGTGCCTAGGTGTTGTAATCCTCTGCTAGGTGCTTGTGACTATAAAAATAGTCAAAAAATAAATTTTTAAGTGTTGCACCAATGTCGCTAACCCTCATTTTTTGTCCCCTTTGTGTCACGCTATATTCATAGAATTCATCTATAACCTACAAAACAAATGATCTCTTAAAAAACCCTAAAAACATCAAATCCTAAAAAGAAAAATATGCAAATGGGGAGTCAAAATGACCTCGGTAGTCTCTTGACAGAGGGAACTTACGACTGATCATCACACCACATCTCAAACTCCATGTAGTTCTTGTGTATGTGTGAAATAATGTTTCCTTAGGAGGATCTTGATAATGATAAATAGCTAGATATAATTGTTATCTCTCGAAAGTGCACCCGGCAGAGAGATGGAAGTAGGTTTTCTAAGTCTATGAAATATCTCTCTCTCTCTCTCATATATACAATGGGGAAACCTCAGGTCTGTGGGTATAGCTATTTTGAGATGAACCTCCGAGATTAAAAAGCCGGTTCCTTATTGGTGTATACTAGACTTATTTTTTGGGAGTTTTAGGGTGAAAGATGAATAAAAATGAATAAATACTAAGGTGATACACCAAATTTTGTGTGAGAACTTGACTGAGTGATATACACAACTGATTTGTGAAGGATTCTTTGGATGCATGAACCAATTGATACTTTATATAGAATATAAGGGAAAAACACTTACTTTGTACTGAGGGAAGTTCACAACAGCACTAGTAAGCTAACATGCACAATAAAAATTAGCAGAAAATAGTAAATTTGTAGCAGAGTAAAGTAGTTAATTACGGAATATTGATTCACAAGACTAATGTTGACATATACAAGACTACAGAATAACTTGGAACGACAAAAAATACTTCACACTCAAAGGGCAAAACTGGCAGAAATTTCTTTAGTACTCATATCAAAAAGTTCTCTGGGAAAGTTCTCTGAAAAAATCCCCCCCTTATGCTTTGCAAGAGAACACGATATTTAGCAAAATTTCACCCCCTTCCTAAAAATAGCCTAAAGGCTATACTCGCCCATGTGTCCTAATTTTATTTATTAAATAAAGGAATAAAATAATACAAACTAGAGCATGTAATAAAATAGGCATTATCAACCTTAGATACAATACAATCAAACTGAAGTTGACTGTTCTATTTTTAAGAAAGGAAAGGTGAAAAATTTGCTAAAAATATAAATTGCTTGCTAGGCAAGTCTTCCTCCTTTGAGAATGTAAATTCGTCATCTTCTCTATTCTGTCCTGTTGTGGAGGCATGCAAAATATCACTCTCTGTATGTGGGAAAAACCTGCAACCCTTTGAAATATTTGCACAATTAAGATAAGTGGGGACCATCTCCAATGTGCACATGCTCTGATCTTCTCTATTCTTCTGAATAGTAACAAGAGTGACACTTTGCAAATTTTTGTTACAACACCCCATATGGGGACCACCTTTGGCTTATGATGTTTTGGATGCTGCCACCTTTCTGGATTTAAGCAGCTCGCATGTGTTTTAAAATAAATGGGGACCACCCTTTGGCTAGCCCACCATATGCTATATTAAGCTTGCCACCTTTAATCATTGGCATATAGTTACAAACTTTACCTTTTTCGGTGCTTTTGGCATATAATGATGGTTTTTGATTTTTGCATGGATGACTATAGTCAGAATTTTGGTTGCTGGTAATGGTTATTTCCCTTTCCACATGGGCTGGCCCCCTCCTATGATGACTCAACCCTTGCGGTCTTTGGCGGTGGTAACCCTAACTGGGCTTGGTTGACTTGGTTTTTTTTGAGCTCTTATAGCCGTTGATTTTATTCCTCGATTTCTCTGTCACCATTTATCTTCACCGCGGGGTTAGGGTTCTAACTTGAGCATTTATTTGGTTGGTGGCGTTAACCGAGGCTTGTTCACCTTGGGAACATGTGTTTGTTGAACACCGTTCAATTTGGCACTTGGCATTTGGTGAATCGTTGATCTTTCACCATGGGTTAGGGTTTTGAAACCCAAGTTTTGATTGCAAGTTAATACACTTGAGCTCGCACTTTGGTCATTTCATCTGGTTTTCATCTCGCAGGTGAAGCCCTGGCAAATTTTTTTCTTGCTCTACAAATTTTGATGAATGACATGGAAATTTTATGGCATTTGAGCCTGCATTTTAGATTTGGAGGTCCTCGACGCCACGGCTAATGACTGTTGCCTTAATTTTTCGTGAACCTGAAGGTATTTCTTTTGTATTCGTTTCTGTTCTCAGCCTTTTCCTCCTGTATATGATCTAAAGATCATTTCAATATTTTTCCTGCTTCGTATTACATCTGTGGATCATTCGAATGACTTATTTGCATCTGGTTTTATGTCTGGTTTTTGTGATGGAGCTTGAAAATGAGCTTGCAATGAAGTTAGAGGTCCCACCGAGATTGTTGTTTTGCTTTTTTACCTCGTCCTTATCCTTGGTAAGTTTTGTTACCTATCTTCTCTTTCCTTTTGGGCTTGAGTTTTTATCTCCACAACTCTTAATCTTCGAGGTCTTCGATTATAATATTTGTTAAAATGAAAATATTTGTTATGTGAAGTCCCTTTCTATTTCTGAAAACTTCTTCGAGCTATGACTCATCACTTAGAAATTCGTTGAATTTTTTTTGTGCTCGGGTTTTGATATTTCGTAGACCTAACTTGGTATTTGGAGTGTTGACTATTTTTGTTTTGATACATACATGTCAATATTTCTTCCTCTATGTAGATGTATCTTTGACTTGTTGTAACCATTTCTGGAAAGCATGCTTGTATTGGATACTTGCCTTGTAGTAACTTGAAACATTCTTGACTGAAGGATTTAAAACGTTGACTGTTTTCGTTCCTTGTTGATAGATAATTGTCACTGTTACTTCTTTCCTGTAGATACAATCCACTTGGCTGTAGAAGTTCTTTCTTCTTGCAGTTGTTGAACGTTGACTGTCCTATAGATGTATACTTAACATTTGTAGCTTGTAAATGTATGCTTAGTAGTTTATGAATCATTTCCATTCTTGATGTGCTGAGAGAAAACTTCACTTCTTAGCATTTGTTATCTCTTTTAGCTAGAAGCTGACTATCATTGGTAGATCTATGACTTCTGAAAAATGGGTATTTGAAATTTTCTTTCACAAACTGTAAATCTAGAAGACTCCATTCTAGACATTTGTAAAATTTGAAAATAAGTTCTCTGTTTGTTTGAATTAGTTGACTTGTTGTAACCTGACTGAAGATGTTCATTGGATACTTGTTGAGCTCTGTAGTTCACTTCTTCAATTTGACTCGTTTCTTCTTTCTGTATATGTAGCTGTGTCATTTTGACTCAGAGAGATTTTCTGAAAGTTATATGGCTGTTCCTTTGTTACAAACATGATTGTATTCCATTAGGTATAATGAAATAATTGCTCCTTTTCTGAAAAATGATGAAAATACTTAGTTTCCTTTTATGTAATGACATTTTCCTTTTCAGAAGACATAGTAGCAATTGTATTTCAATTTTTGCATTAAATTTCATTTCTGTTTTTCTGTAAAACTCCATTTTACAAGGGGAAACTCTGGAAAAATAATTTAGAATCCTTCTCTTTTAAGATTTTTTGTGATTTGACCATTCTGAAAAGATATGAACCTCTCTCTTGCTTATCTGATCACTTGAATGAAGTTTTCCATGTTAGCTTTACTTGATTCATTGCATCTTCTAAAAAATTGTGAAGTAGCTGGCCTTTGATTCACACTTGAATTTGGAAATTAAAAGGAACTTTCAATAGCTGCAACATGATGAACTTATGGAATACCTATATGTTTCATTTGATCATGATATCAACTTAAAAGTGATGAAACATGTATTATTGTTTACTTTTTTTGTTCCTTCTGAAGTTCAGATAGCTCAGAAAACAATGTAGTAGCTAAAAAGCATGCGTTTTAATTCTGTTTTAAATCAAAAGTCAATTTTACAAGGGGAGAATTTGGCAAAATTTTTCCAAAATCCTATTTTTCTCTTTCCTTTTCAATATTTTCAATCCTAATTTACAAAAATATATCTTCCTTACCCTATAAACCATCTGAAAATGATGTTTATTTTCATTCAGTAGCTGCTTTCTTCTGAACCAGTTAAACTGATTTCATTCTATGTTGCAACCTGTTCCTGTAAAACTCAGAAATAAGTTAGAAATAAATAGGCTTTTTGGCCTCTCTTGTATCCAAGTGGTTTATTTCTTCTACACTCCTTCTTCCTAAGTTGTTTTCCAGTTTCCTTCCTGTGTTATCTCCACATCTGCTTCTTTTACAAGCTACTTCAGATTCTACTTTTTCTAGCCCAATCCTTAGCTTCTTTGATTCATTTCACTTATGTACTCTACCTCTTCCTTTACTGCTAGCTCATCTATATCTCTTCTTATCCTATTTCATGTGCTTATATCTCTTTCTTTCAAGTACCATTAGATACATTGAACTTAGAATATGTATTTTCTTAAAACATGTGTATCGGAATAAAATTGTACCCTAAGCTCAAAATTTGATAGATACTACTCTTGCCTTACAGGTGAAATAAGATGGAGATGGAAGCGGAAGATGAAAGAGCTGAAGCTGGAGATGAAGATGATGCAGAGCGAGATAGAAGACAGAAAAGACAATGATGGGTTCCTTTTTACTCCTTTACTCTTATTCTTTAGCACATGAATTATTCTCATTTCCATGTAAATGATGAGTTACGTGGTCACATCCCACTGCTTGTGTGAGAAAAATTATGATCTCTTATGAATAAAACATTAAATTGAAATAATAAGTTGATTATCTCTTTTTGCATTCAGTTTTCATTTGATTGTATAATGATGTAGGCAACTCAATATCTCAATAAAATGAATTAACATAAGGGATAAACTTAAATTTAATACCTGTAACTCCAGTAAGCAACCATCGAATGAGATATGCCTCCTTGTATGTTGTTTGACTGTCTTAGCCTATGCCTTTCAACTTAACTCCTTTCTGCTACTTACATTTAGACATTATAGTCACCGTTTGTTTGTCAGTATTTTCTTGATGTAAGTAGTAGGAAAGGAGTCAATTGTAATCATTTATGACAGTGTAGATGGATGAAATATCATTAATCACAACTGACTATAAAGAATACAAGCAATAAATCTGATAAGCACCAACATAATAATAATGAATCTGATTACTTGAAAACTGCCACTATGTCTTCTGTTCCAAAACCATACACCTCACATATTCTATAATCTGGTGTCTTCATCAAGATAACACAACTGTCCTTTGGGGCTTGTGTTATTTTTCTTAGGATATTCATGAAATTACAGAGTATGTGATTTGTTACGTTTTGTAACAACACACATAGCTGCAGATTTCACTTAATCTCTTTCACAAATAAGCAGTAACAATAAAATCTGATATAAATTCCGCTAGCTTAGGTATATTGCACCAAGGCTATCCATCGTAACAAAGTTTTGAGTTTCCCATTTTTGCACAAGTGCAAAAATTGTCAACATTTCTAACAATGTTGCGGGGAAAGTTGCCTGCTAACTTGTAGTCTAGTGCCTTAATCTTGTCGATTGGGTATGTAGTCCAAATCTGTAACCAAAATTTTCCCTTTTTTGAAAGGTCCAACCCTTCCAAAACAACTAAAGTTGGGAAAAGGTTTGGTAAACTAGACCACGTGCACGAATGCACTTATTGAAAATAAAGAACGATGCAATGTGCAGAAACTACATTTATTGAATGGGAAATCCTACTCTAACCAATCAATGTAATATTTTCAATAAGAGTGTTTGAGAAACATACCATTCATAGGAATGGGAAGTTCCTCTCCATTCAGCTTCACAAGCTGAAAAGCATTATGTTCCTTGCAAGTTGAAATCATGTAAGGACCACTCCAGAGTGTATCAAACTTTGAGTGTCTTCTTGGCTTAGCATGATCAGCATCCAATTTCAACACAATATCTCCTTCATTGAAGATTTTGAATTTAACTTTTTTGTCAAAAGTCTTCTTCATCTGTTTCTAATTTTTCTCCATATTTGAATGAGCTTGATCTCTTAGCTCTTGTAACTCCATCAATTCTACATAACGAACATGCAATGGTTCATTTTCAAGTAGCTCCATTTGATGCAGTAAATCTAATGTAGGTAGCTCAACTGAAATTGGCATTCTTTCTTCTTTCCCATACACAAGTTTGTATGGTGAGTTGCCAACTGATCTCTTAGGGGTCACCCTATCAGCCCAAAGTGTTGAATTCAACATTAGATGCTAAGCTCTTTGGTTATCCTTGAGAGTTCTTCTGATGATCCTTAACCGATTTTTTTTAGTACTTTCAACTAAGCTATTACATTATGTGTAATAATTAGATGAAGAGCTCAAGTATATTCCATGGTTAACAACCCAATCCGTTACTTTAGCACCGAGAAATGCTAGAGCATTATTTGATATGATGGTTGCTGGAACACCAAATCTACAGACTATATCTTCATAAAAGGATAGTATTGAAGCTTCATTATCATCCTTCAAGGCTAATGCTTCATTCCATCGTGTAAAATAATCTGTAGTAGTTAAGATCCATTTATGTCCTTGTGAAGAAAGTGGGTTAATCATTCCAATAAAGTCAAGACCCCACTACATAAAGGGCTGATCAACTAAAATAGGCTGCAAAGGAAGCAAAGCTAAACATTCTTTTCCGAAAAAGAAAACACATTTCTTGCACTTTTTGATCCATTCAAAATAGTCCTTAAATATGCTAGGCCAATAGTAACCTACTTTCATGATCTTTAAATCTGTAGTGCATGCTGAGAAGTAACCTCCTGTAGGTCCTTCATGGAATTCTCATAATATTTTCTAAATTTTGTCATAATCGACACATCGCAGCAAGATTCCATTTATGTCTCTTTTGAACAATACACCATCAGTGAAAAGATAAGGAATAGCTTGTAACTTGAAATACCTTTGTTTATTCTTATCCATACCTTCCGAATAGGTGTCATGTTGTAAATAGTTAACCAAATCAGTCATCCATCTTGATTTCTGAATTTCCTGAGAAAGTTCAGGTTGCTGATTTTCTGGTTGCAACATAATATTTGATTGCTGATATGTGGTTTCAGCATTCTGTTCTGAATGTTCAGGTTCTGCAGCCTGTTGTTTCTCCATATCAGTAATTAAATGCTCACATAAACCTTTGCCTCAAACTGTCTTGGCAACTCGGCTATCAATATCATATTACATGACCTTTGTTATCTGGCCTGCTCTTTTCTCATTCAACTCTTTGTTCAACAAGAAGGCTTTCACACTTGGATGAGAAACAAGAACATGAATCTTATTGTTTGAAAGCATGTACTTTAAATTCTTAAGTCCTCAGACTACTGAAAATACTTGTTTTTCTAGAAATGTGTACCTTGTTTCGTAATCATGCAAACTCTGTCCAAAGAAAGCAATTGGTTGTTTAATATTTTTGTCATTGACCTGAGAATAGTTGAGATTGTTTCAGCTCCTGCAAGTGCATACATTGTAAAATCCTTATCAAAATTTGGATTTACAAGCGTAGGGGCCTGAGAAATTTTTGTTTTGATGGCCTCAAAACCTTCTCTCCCTTCGCTGGTCCAAGAGAATGTTTTCTCTTTCTTTAACATGGTTGTTAATGGTTTAGCCAATGTTGCAAAATCTGGAACAAATCTCCTAACAAAGTTGATTTTTCCTAGAAAACTCTGTAACACCTTCTTGTGATGAGGCAATGATAGCTGTGATATAGCTTCGATTATGAAATGATCAATTGCTAAACCTTGCTTAGAAACAATATGGCCAAGTAGTTTACCTTGATGTACTGAAAAGATAGAATTTTTAGGGTTCAAGGATATTTTGAACTTCCTGCATAACTAAAAAGTCTACCTCAAATGCATTAGATGTTCTTTAGAATCTTTTGAAAATACAATAACATCATCTAAATAAAAAAGTATGCATTTATTTAGTAGGCCGCGAAAATCCATGTCCATTACAAGTTGAAATGTTGCACCGGCATTTGAAAGGTCAAAAGGCATTCTTTTGTAATCATAAGTACCCCACTTGGTGGTAAAAGCTGTCTTATATCTATCCTCTTCTCAGAATAAAATCTGATTATATCCATTGTAACCATCTAGAAGGGACAATCTATCTGATCTAGAAACTGTTCTCAAAATCTGATCTATGTTTGGTAGTGGCTAATGATCTTTTAGTGATGCTTTGTTGAGATCTCTGAAATCCACACATAATATGATTTCTCAATTCTTTTTCCTAACAAGAACAAGATTTGCTACCCAACTTGAATGCTTAACATGGAAAATAATTCCTAATTCAATCAATTTTGATAACTCTTTCCTCATAAGAGGTTCTATTCTAGGATTTACATGCCTTTGTTTCTGCCTAACTGGTTTAGAATTTGGCTGTAATTCAATGGTATGTTGTGCTAGGATGGGATCGAATCCTTTCAGGTATTGGTATCTCCAAGTGAAAAAATCTTTAAATTCTATGCAAAGTTGAATAAAAGACTGTTTTTCAGTTAAGGAACATACCTTTCCAAGAAATAAGTTCTTTCCTTCATCAATTGAAATTTCTTCATAGTTATCAACATGAGTAGACATTTTAGTTTTGTCTTTTATTAACTGGTCATCGGTACTAAAGATGTCTTCCAATGTGACAAGTCCTTGAGGCAACTTGTTTGTCTTTAACTGGACAATCTGGTCACCATATAGATGATGTAATTTATCTTGATTCACTACAGAAATTCAGTCTCTTGCTACAAAAACTTGCAGATTTGATCATCACTTTCAAAAACCTGCCAATTAGATTCATTATCAGGGATAAAAGGCCTGACAATTAGCTTAACATGAGGCTAAAAATTGTTTTTTTCTATCTGTTCTAAGACCTTGAAACTAGCACCAACTGCTGCAAGTCTGTCAGTGTGCTTATTTTCAGCTCTAGGAATAGACTGAATATTAATGGCATCAAAATATTCCATTAAGTCTGAAACTCTATGCCTGTAAGACTTCATTAATAGATTCTTACATACATTGAATTTTTTCACTTGATTGATTACTAACTCAGAATCACCAAAGACTTGTAACGTGTTGATTCCTCTTTTTCTAGCCCAAAGTAGGCCATGAATTAATGCTTCGTATTCAGCTACATTACAAGTGCATGAAAATTGGAGACTCAAAGCTGTAAAACACCTTTCATTTGTTGGGGAAGTGAGCATCAAACCTGCTCCCTATCCTTTCTTATTCTTAGCTCCATCAAAATGAAGCTTCCAAATTCCTTTCGTTGAATTTTCTATTTTGGACAGCAAGGGAATTACTGCATATTCTTCATGCATGCAATATACACCGAAAAGGTGTTCTTCAACTTCCTTAAAAGCATCATGAGCATGCTCTTCAACTATTTTTTCATCCATAAACATGTTAGAAACACCCTCTAATGCTGAAATTTGAGCTACATCATCAAAATATTTTTGATCTAAAGCTAAATAATTTGCCACTGCATTTGGTGAATGAGGCTCAATATGAAATCTGGCCAATGGTTCTGAATTGATAGTAACCTTAGTGCCATAACGTGTAGTGAAAAATAATAAAGACCAATCAGAAGAGAGGTAACCTCCTATTTCTGCTGTAAAGTCTCTCGATAGGCACAAAGCAAAATATGGAGGTAAATCGACAACAGTAACATCTTGCAAAATGGAAACATTTGGGCAAGCATGTAACGTTACCTCTAAATTTTTGATTATACCAATTGTATTAGTTGTAGTCCCATCAAGCTGTAAAAAACTTTTTTTTGTTGGCACATACTACAGGCCTAATTTTTCAGCAATTGACTTTGGCATAACTGTGCTACTTGCACCACTGTCCACCATGAAGTTATGAACTAAATTTTCTCCAATAATCAGAGATAGATAAAAAGGTGGTGGTTTCTTTATGTCATGAGTTTTCAAAAACTTTTGAATCATCCATCTAACATCCTTTACATGATCTTGATCAAGTGTTCTAAGGACCATATCTGTATTTTGAACTTCCTTTACTGTTGTTTTTGAAGAAATCTATAGTTTAGCTAGTTCATGAGAGAGTAAATCCTACTATCCTAGAATGATTAAATCATCCCACACTGAGATGTTAACATTGTGCTTCTTCATCACATCAACAATATTAAAAGAAGCAACCGTCTTAGAGATAGACTCAACTATTTTAGCATAAGCCTTAGCAAAAACTGATTTTTCTTCAGTAGCCTTGGATATCTGAGGAATAAATAATCTTCTTGGATCGGGCTAAAGCTATTTTTGTTGTTCTTTACTAGCTGCAACACTTGCTATTTTTTGAGGAACAATAGGATTGTTTGCTGGTTTTGAGGCTATAAATGTTGATATATCAGTAACACTGGGTAGCACAGGTCCATTTTGTTGCTTTTTATTCTCGATAGCCTTCTCTTGAGCTCTAGTGGTAACAACAATGAAATACTCCTCATTAAAGCTGACCAAAATCTGCTCAGGTGTTTTCTGAAAATGAATTTCTTACTGCCCACCCTCCATTTGAGGCATGAATAATGCTTCAGATTGAGGTTGTGCAACAAGATTCAGGTTCAGGAATGCATTTGGGTAATTTGCAGCTAGATGAGGCTGATTGCAAGGTTGGCACCACTCTTCTGTAGCTATATTAACTGGAAACAAAGTGTTAGATGCACTAGGAACATTAGAATCAAACTGCCAAGTTGCTTATAAGGCTGCTTATAATTCTGATTCTATTGGTAAGGCTGCCTATTCTGTTGGTTTTGCTGATAAGGAGCTTGATATGGTCTATTAGGTAGTGTAAATTTATTTTCAATTGATGTCATCTTATTTCCCATGGTTTACAAGGCTTTAGACATATCTAGGGATGGGGCTGCAACAGTAGGCTCTACGATTATAATAGGCTGTGGTATAGGAGCTAAGTCTACCAAAAATGGCATTATAGGCCTTGGTGCCAATTTTCCAGCCTGAACAAGGTTGTTTTCAGCTTTTATAGCAATGTTATAGGCCTCTGGAAGAGTAAAAGCTCCCATGGATTGGATCATAGTTGAAATATGACTATTCAATGTGCAAAGATAGTAAAGGAAAGTGTGATCAGCTTGAGGCTTAACACTTGTTGGGATTCTTTCCCAAGTTCTAGCAAAATGGATGTTGAAACTAGATAGATATTCATGAGGGGATCTCTTGATAGTGGATAACTGCTCTATGAGGGAAAAATGATCTGAATTATCTTGGAATTGTTTCAGCAGTTTCTCACCTAGTTCATCCCAAGTTCTTATGCTTCCTATCTCAAGAATTTTGTACCATTGCAAGGCTTGTCCTTTAAAAGATGCAGCTAAAAGTATTAAAGCTACATCTTCATGAGTGATATTATGGACTGCACATATGGCTGCAACATCTTTGATATGTTCAGTAGGTGTAACTTGATTTTCACTGGTAAATGATGGCAAAGTTTTCAAAGCAGCATCAAGAATATCATGGTACACTGGAATTACTAATGGGATGCCATTAGTGAAGGCCACAAAATTTCTGGGTGGTTGAATAGCTATTGGAAAAACTGGGATATTGATCAAAAAAATTATAAGTGGTGGAGGAATATCAGGATGGTTTTCAAAACTAGGTCTATTATAAGGCAATGTGTTACCAACCATTCTCCTTCTAACAGAATTCAAACGTAAAGAAACAAACTCAGGAGGAATACCTCTTACTGATGATCTTGTAGTCACTTTAGGCATGGAGCATGATGTAATACTGGAATGAAATCAGCTTTACGAAGTCGCCAAAAGATCATAGAATCTTTAGAATTAATTTGCTGTAGCTTTACTCCCTAAAGTAACTTTTATTTGCTGTAAATCTACTTTTGATCTGCTCTAGAATCTGTGATTTGCATGTAGATCTGACTCATACTCCCACCGAGTGTGCCAAAAACTGTTATCTCTCAAAAGTGCACCTGACAGAGAGATGGCAGTAGGTTTTCTAAGTCTGCAAAATATATCTCTTGTAGATACAATGGGGACACCTCAGGTCTGTGGGTATACCTATTTTGAGGTGAACGTCCGTGATTAAAAGGTCGGTTCCTTATTGGTGTACATTAGACTGATTTTTTGGGAGTTTTTGGCTAAAAGATGACTAAAATGAATAAATACTAAGGTGATACACCAAATTTTGTGTGAGAACTTGACTGAGTGATATACACAACTTATTTGTGAAGGATTCTTTGGATGCACGAACCAATTGATACTTCCTGCAGAATATAAAGGAAAAATACTTAATTTGTACTGAGGCAAGTTCACAACAGCACTAGTAATCTAACATGCACAATAAAATTTAGCAGAAAATAGTAAATTTGCAGTAGGGTAAAGTAGTTAATTAGGGAATGTTGATTCACAAGATTAATGTTGACATAAACAAGACTGCAGAATAACTTGGAATAACAAAAAATACTTCACACTCAGAGGGCAAAACTGGCAGAAATTACTTCAGTACTCATATCAAAAAAGTTCTCTGAGAAAGTTCTCTAAAAAAATCCCCCCCTTGTGCTTTGCAAGAGCACACAATATATAGCAAAAGTTCACCCCCTTCCTAAAAATAGCCTAAAGGATGTACTCACCCATGTGTCCTAATTTTATCCTTTATTTAATAATAAATAAAGGAATAAAATAATACAAACTAGAGAATGTAATAAAATAGGCATTATCAGCCTTAGATACAATACAATCAAACTGAAGTTGACTGTTCTATTTTTAAGAAAGGAAAGATGAAAAATTTGCTAAAAATATAAATTGCTTGCTAGGCAAGTCTTCCTCCTTTGAGCATGAAAATTCATCATCTTCTCTGTTCTGTCCTATTGTGGAGGCATGCAAAATATCACTCTCTGTATGTGGGAAAAACCTGCAACCCTTTGAAATATTTACACAATTAAGATGAGTGGGGACCATCTCCAATGTGCACATGCTCTGATGTTCTCTATTCTTCTGAATAGTCACATGAGTGACACTTTGCAAATTTTTGTTACAACACCCCATATGGGGACCACCTTTGGTTTATGATGTTTTGGATGCTGCCACCTTTTTGGATTTAAGCAGCTCACATGTGTTTTAAAATAAAGGGGGACCACCCTTTGGCTAGCCCACCATATGCTATATTAAGCTTGCCACCTTTAATCATTGGCATATAGTTACAAACTTTACCTTTTTCGGTGCTTTTGGCATATAATGATGGTTTTTGATTTTTGCATGGATGACTATAGTAAGAATTTTGGTCACTGGTAATGGTTATTTCCCTTTCCACATGGGCTGGCCCCCTCCTATGATGACTCAACCCTTGCGGTCTTTGGCGGTGGTAACCCTAACTGGGCTTGGTTGACTTGGTTTTTTTTGAGCTCTTATAGCCCTTGATCTTCCTCCTCGATTTCTCTATCACCATTGATCTTCACCGCGGGTTAGGGTTCTGACTTGAGCATTTATTTGGTTGGTGGCATTAACCGAGGCTTGTTCACTTGGGAACATGTGTTTGTTGAACACCGTTCAATTTGGCACTTGGCATTTGGTGAATCGTTGATCTTTCACCATGGGTTAGGGTTTTGAAACCCAAGTTTCGATTGCAAGTTAATACACTTGAGCTCGCACTTTGGTCATTTCATCTGGTTTTCGTCTCGTAGGCGAAGCCCTGGAAAATTTTTTCTTGCTCTACAAATTTTGATGAATGACATGGAAATTTTATGGCATTTGAGCCTGCATTTTAGATTTGGAGGTCCTCAATGCCACGGCTATGACTGTTGCATGTGTTTCTTGTGAACTTGAAGGTATTTCTTTTGTATTCGTTTCTGGTCTCGGCCTTTTCCTCCTGTATATGATCTAAAGATCATTTAAATCTTTTTATTGCTTCGTATTACCTCTGTGGATCATTCGAATGACTTCTTTGATTCTGGTTTTATGTCTGGTTTTTGTGATGGAGTTTGAAAATGAGCTTGCAATGAAGTTAGAGGTCCCACCGAGATTGTTGTTTTGCTTTTTTACCTCATCCTTATCCTGGGTAAGTTCTGTTACCTATCTTCTCTTTCCTTTCGGGCTTGAGTTTTTAACTCCGCAACTCTAAATCTTGGAGGTCTTCGATTATAATATTCGTTAAAACGAAAATATTTGTTATGTGAAGTCCCTTTCTGTTTCTGAAAACTTCTTCAAGCTATGACTCATCACTTAGAAATTTGTTGAATTTTTTTTGTGCTCGGGTTTTGATATTTTGTAGAACTAACTTGGTATTTGGAGTGTTGACTATTTTCATTTTGATACATACATGTCAATATTTCTTCCTCTATGTACATGTATCTTTGACTTGTTGTAACCATTTCTGGAAAGCATTATTTGATACTTGCCTTGTAGTAACCTGAAACATTCTTGACTGAAGGATTTAAAACATTGACTGTTTTCGTTCCTTGTTGATAGATAATTGTCACTGTTTCTTCTTTCCTGTAGATACAATCCACTTGGCTGTAGAAGTTCTTTCTTCTTTCACTTGTTGAACGTTGACTGTCCTATAGATGTATAATTAACATTTGTAGCTTGTAAATGTATTCTTGGCAGTTTATGAATCATTTCCATTCCTGATGTAGTGAGAGAAAACTTCACTTCTTAGCATTTGTTATCTCTTTTAGCTAGAAGCTGACTATCATTGGTAGATCTGTGACTTTTGAAAAATGGGTATTTGAAATTTTCTTTCGCAAACTGTAAATATGGAAGACTCCATTCTAGACATTTGTAAAATTTGAAACTAAGTTCCCCATTTGTTTGTAGTAGTTGACTTGTTGTAACCTGACTGAAGATGTTCATTGGATACTTGCTGAGCTCTGCAGTTCACTTCTTCAATTTGACTCGTTTCTTCTTTCTGTATATGTAGCTATGTCATTTGAATCAGAGATATTTTCTGAAAGTTATATGGCTGCTCTTTTCTTACAAACATGATTGTATTCCATTCTGTATAATGAAATAAATGCTCCTTTTCTGAAAAATGAAGAAAATGCTTAGTTTCCTTTTCTGTAATGACATTTTCCTTTTCAGAAGTCACAATAACAATTGTATTTCATATTTTTAATTAAATCTCATTTCTGTTTTTCTAGAAAACTCCATTTTGCATGGGAAAACTCTGGCAAAAAAATTTCAGAATCCTTCTATTTACAGATTTTTTGTGATTTGACCATTCTGAAAAGATATGAACCTCTCACTTGCTTATCTGATCACTTGAATGAAGATGTCCATGTTAGCTTTACTTGATTCATTGCATCTTCTAAAAAATTGTGAAGTAGATGGCCTTTGATTCACACTTGAATTTGGAAATTAAAAGGAACTTTCAATAGCTGCAACATGATGAACTTCTGGAATACCTGTATGTTTCATTTGATCATGATATCAACTTAAAAGTGATGAAACATGTACTTTTGTTGAATTTTTTTATTCCTTCTGAAGTTCAGATAGCTTAGAAAGCAATGTAGTAGCTAAAAAGCATGTGTTTTAATTATGTTTTAAATCAAAAGTCAATTTTACAAGGGGAGTCTCTGGAATTTTTTTTCCAAAATCCTATTTTTCTCTCTCCTTCTCTAGATTTTCAATCCTGATTTGCAAAAATATTTGTTCCTTGCCCTATAAACCATCTGAAAATGATGTTTATTTTCATTCAATAGTTTCTTCCTTCTTAACAAGTTAAACTGATTTCATTCTATGTTGCAACATGTTCCTTTATAAACCAACTGTATCCATGTGGTTTATTTCTTCTTCATTCCTTCTTCCTAAGCTGTTTTCCAGTTTCCTCCCTGTGGTAGCTCCACATGTGCTTTTTTAACAAGCTACTTCAGATTCTGCTTTTTCTAACCCAATCCTTAGCTTCTTTGATTCATTTCACTTATGTACTTTGCCTCTTCCTTTACATCTAGCTCATCTATATCTCTTTTTTATCATGTTTCATGTGTTTGTATCTCTTTCTTTCAAGTACCATTAGATACATTGAACTTAGAATATGTATTTTCTTTAGAACATGTGTATCAGAATAAAATTGTACCCTGAGCTAAAAATTTGACAGATACTACTCTTGCCTTGCAGGTGAAAGAATATGGATATGGAAGCGGAAGATGAAAGAGCTGAAGGTGGAGATGAAGATGATGTGGAGCGGGATAGAAGACAGAAAAGGAAATGATGGGTTCCTTTTTACTCCTTTACTCTTGTTCTTTAGCACATGCAGTATTCACATTTCCATGTATATGATGAGTTACTTAGTCACATCCCCTAGCTTGTCTGGGAAAACTTATGATCTCTTATGAATAAAGCATTAAATTGAAATAATGAGTTGATTATCTCTTTCTGCATTCAGTTTTCCTTTGATTGTACAATGATGTAGGCAACTCAATATCTCAATAAAATGAATTAACATAAGGGATAAACTTAAAGTGAATACCTGTAACTCCAGTAAGCAACCATCAAATGAGATATGCCTCCTTGTATGTTGTTTGATTTTCTTAGTCTATGCCTTTCAACTTGACTCCTTCCTGCTACTTACATTTAGACATTATTGTCACCATTTGTTTGTCAGTATTTTCTTCACGTAAGTAGTAGGAAAGGAGTAAATTGTAATCTTTTATGACAGTGTAGATGGATGTAATCTCATTAATCACAACTGACTGTAATGAATACAAAGCAATAAATCTGATAAGCACCAACATAATAACAGTGAATTTGAATACTTGAAAACTGCCACTATGTCTGCTGTTCCAAAACCATACACCTCACATATTCTGTAATCCGGTGTCTTCATCAAGATAACACAACTGTCCTTTGGGGCTTGTGTTCTTTTGCTGAGGATATTTGTGAAATTTCAAACTATGTGATTTGTTACGTTTTGTAACAGTACACATAGCTGCATATTTCACTTAATCTCTTTCACAAATCAATAGTAACAATAAAATCTCATATAAATTCCCCTAGCTTAGGTATACTTCACTAAGGCTGTCCATCATAAAAAAAATTCGAGTTGCCCATTTTTGTGCAAGTGTAAAAATTGTCAACAATAATATTGTAGATAAATGTGTGGATGCAAAAATTAACTTTCCATCCTATGAAGTGTATGTATAAAATGTAGTACCTTGTCCCTTGAATGAATGCTACATGGATACCTTGATGCTCTTAGAATATCTTTTGATGTAACCATAGGTGGTGATAGTAGATGCTTAGAGTTTGGTCCATTATTATGGTCACATAACTTTTTATTTATATGATTCCCTTTTTTGAATTTTGTAATTGTCAACTAAAAGGCCAATCCATAAGAAAACAAGATGCCCAAAAGATAAAAGAGGCCAAAAGGGGAGAGTAAGATACAAAGAGGTCGGGGTGCCTAGAGAGGACGAGAGCGCAAGGGAGATGGTCTACAAATTCAATAAAGATAAAGAAATAAAGCATCAAATAGGCTGTAGGGAGTGTGAGACCAAAAAGACAACAAGAAAGACAAGAAAGAGGCCAAGGATAGTAGTCAATTACTAGTTTTCTCACTTAGGAATCATATGAATAGTAGTATGTGATTAGGACCTATATATGTAACCAAGTGCGTGATTTAGTGTCCAAAAAATATTATATATAGTTGTTCCTAATAGATTACAACATTTTTATAAGTATAATTACTTATGAATAATTATAACATAAATTGTAATTATCATGTTATTGGTTAATTACATAGAAATAATGGTTATATTCTCTTTCGATATTGAATGATGTCAATTATATGTAAAGTGTTCCAAATCGATTTAAAATTTATTATAATTATTTTTGTTTTGATTTTTGTAACATTATGAGCTAACTCTTTCTTTTGACCCATGAGCTATTTTTATTGCATTGTTTGACATTGTCATTAAATTAAGTTTAGTAATTTAATTTTTTAATTTATTAACCTACTTTATTTGAATATTATCCTACAAGTGGATTTTTGATATTGTTTTAAACTGTTATTTATGTGACGGATGGTTTTATATGGGTGGCGCACTACTAGGGGGTGATGTTGTCCCTCCCATGTCCCATATTTCAGTTGGTATGAATGGTGACGGGGTCTTTTCTCAGACTGCGGATCCTCATAGATCAGATGCGAGTTTAGGAATAGGAGATGAAAAGAAGGGATTTATGGTCAATCCTACCAATCATTTTAGATCTGGTACCTTAAGACCTATGGAGATGATGAATACAAAGTTTACTGGTAAAGGTGAGATAGATTTTCCACTAAGAGATTTAGAACCTGTTAAAAATGGCCCAAATGTTGGGTTTGGTTTGCAGCATGGGGATCCAATAAATGGAGGGGCACTACCTTAGGTAATGGTGTTTTGAATAGCAAGGGAAATAACTAGACCTCTGTTAAGGGGACTGTTTCATTCAAGGAGGATGTGCAAAGGCATATAGGTCCTTACATCAAAGGAAAAATGGCCTCTATGGGCTCCTCTACTAGACAAATTTCTAAGCCTATGGATTATGCAAAATATACTCCATTAGTATGCTTTGGGGAGGATGTGGTGAAATCTGAAGCTTTCTACATGACAAATGGTCTGATCTGTAGATTCAAAAATTTTGCACCAGCCTACCTTCTCTTCATACATGGATGACCAGTAATCGAGGCCCCATCATGGAAGGTAGGGTGGACATTTATCCTAGTGCTCGTGCTTTCTTCATAGTTGTTTTCACTAAAATATCGAGTATGGATTTGATTTTAGGAAAATTTTGGGATTTTGATTCCCATTTTCTATTGATAAAACCATGGTTCCCTCTATTAAATCTGGTGTCTAATACATTCCATGTCAAGCTGGTTTGTGCTTTCCACCCTTATTTTCCCTTCCAATTTTAAACAGACAGTTGTTTTACTACTATTGGCAATACATTAGGGAATTGTTTAGCTATTGATCCAAAGAATGATGATTATGAGCATACTACATATGTTAGAATTTTGGTTGACATGGATACTACTACATATTTTCCAGTCACTATTGAACTCAAAGAACTTGAGGATATAACTTGGACACAAAATTTGGACTGTGAAGGGTTTCCCTTTAGATACAGATCTTGCTTCTCCTTAGGCCATTTAAATTATGATTGTAATATGGAGAGAAAAATTGTTAAAAATAGAAGCTCATGGTGGAAGATATCTAACCTCAGTCACTTGGTTATTAAGAATCCGTCATATTGTGATTCTGATGTTGAATATAAGAAGTCAGTTGATCTTGATGTGGATAAGGAGGAAATACCTCTTCATCCTCAGAAGAAACCTATGTAATAGGAAAATAAGAATGATGCAGATCCTTTGGTTTTAATAAATGATACATCAATCTCATCAAGGATACCAAGTTTTGAGGAGCAAATTGAAGTGTTGATTCCAATCTAGAATATTGAAAATGAAAATGCAGACACAGAGAAGGATCAAAAGGTTATGAATTGGAAAAATAAAGGGACAATTTCTCCCCTTAAGATGCACTTAAGATCCAAAGGGAAGGGGTCACAAAGATGAGATAGTTTTCATTTGGGATTTGCATTAGTATTATTGTTAGTTTGTTCTTTTGGTTTGTTTTGATGTGCTAGGCCGCTAGTAGAGGCAACTTTTTTTGTTCCTCAATGTCATATATTTGTCTTTAATTTTGTATGAGGTAGGGTCCCGTTAACCCTCTTTTACCCATACTAAAAAATTATTATTTGAAAATTTTCATAAAATTGAAATCTCAAATTTATCCTTTAGAGCCTTATTTTTGGGTGGGGTATTGGACACATAAACCTTTTCCTACATCCCCAAATGGTCCCTACGTCTATACCCCTTGTGTAGGTGGATAAGTTTACATTCCCTTTAACCTCTTTTATATTTCTGGAATGTGAAATATTTCAATTTCATGCCTCAAAGCCATTTCTTTGAAATCTACTCGGAAACATGCCACATGGATAATGGAGATTTATTAATCATACACCACCTTTGTAACACCCACATTTTACACACACAAATATGACAATAAACAATACCAAGATAAATTGTTTTTGACTTACATTGCTCACTAAACAACACCATAAGGGCTCCAAGTAGAGAAACTAAACAATGCATAAGACACTTACATAAGTCATCAAATCACATAGACACATGGCAACACCATATACATGTTGATGCCACACTTTACCCAATGAACGAATGATAGCAATAACCCAACCACAAGAAATGGACTCAAGGATTGGAAAACCCACAACACATCATTACCATGATTACATATTCATTACGATTAACATTCCAATAACATTATTATGTAAGGATAATTTTCTCCTTTTTCCACCTATAGATTCTTAAATTCATTTCACATTCAACTTACAGTTTGACCATTTAAGTTGGACCTTTATCCCTTATGAAAATCTCCATAGCTTACATAATTATTTTCCATATTTCAAATTTCATACAAAGTTCCTAATTCTCTCGTTCTTATGTTAAAGGTTTGTTTCTTAAAATATGTTTAGTTGACATTTAATTTTACCCTCATTATGCAAGGGGACCAACTAGAAGTTGTCGAGGGAAAATAATACGATTCAAAGGAGGCGAAGGTTCAAGTTTCCCTTTCCTATAAACTTCCTTCCATTAGAAGCACATTTGTTGCTCGTACAATAGTTGTTTTAGTTCAAATTTAGTTTGAGTCAATTAAGCATTTACACGTCATAATTTTATTTTATTTTATTTTTAGTGGACTCTATATTGGCTCAAATTCCTAGTCCCACCAAGAACAATTTGTATCCATTCTTAACAAAAATTCAATGCTTAAATCAACCTGTAAGGAATTTCAAGTGAAAATTTGTTCCTAAACCATTATCACATATACTCTTGTTTCTCATCTCGTTTACATTGTTTCTAGGTATCTTATTGGCATCACTTTATAACAAAAAGAGTTACAAAAAGTACTTGTCTAACATATTTAAGAAGTACCTGATTGGAAGCATTATAAATACACATGAACCACAAGTTAACCTCCTAATCAAGTACCTGAGGTTTGGTTTAATTCCAATTTACACTCGGGGCTCTACGCCCCATTATAGATCAGATTTAGGTGTAAAAACATATTTACCCTATAAAGCCTCTGTAAAATACCAAGGCACTATATTTTCACTCACCAAGGTAACATATTTAGTTGAGAGGATCTAAAGAGATCATTAACAAGAGTTTAATTCATAGTACAACTATTTCACTAGCTCCATTATGTCATCTGGATCCCACAAGGAATTCCTTTCAATCTTCATAAGACTAGGTAGTCCACTAGGATCCTAAGGAAGTGTTAGTTTTTCTTACACCAGAATTTAGTTGGACCATGTCATTGCTAACCGTCGGGTTTACGAAAATGTCGCTAAACATACCGACTATGACGATAACTCAAAATTGGGATCTTATTTACTTAAACTAGAAGGTTCCATCGAGTGCAAAGTTTAAGTTCATTCTACGAGTTTCAATTTATTCTATGGTAAGAAGGATCACACATGAAGACAAGTTATGCACGAATCTTATACTAGGGTTGAGTGTTTTGTTTAAATCTCTTTATTACATTTACAAGGTAATAATACAACACACTAATTAATTAATCGTCTATTGAACACTGGAAATGCACTACAAGATTTTAAATTCAAATTCATTTAGCATACATATCTAACTTTTACAATACAAAATTTGAGGATCAAGATAACACCCATGTGTAGAGGAACATTTCCCTTAAACCCTAACATCTAACATTTTACAGAACTTCAATTATAAACCTTTTCATACTTCACAAATGTTGAAATATCCTCTACAGTTTCATTTAACACACACACACACACACAGATATATATATATATACATATATATATATATATATATATATATATATATATATCAACCTTTTTACCATACGTAAATATGAATTAAAATTGCACCTATGATTAAATCATTTCCCAAGGTATCCCTAAAACTAACATCTCATACATATTACCAAATTTCATATATAAATGTTTCTGTGACATGGAAATACATTATACATATATACATTCTACAATGACCTATATAAATTGCAATAATAAAATTGGAATTACACCACGCCTTTTCATCATCTTTCTTGCATCCTGCAAAACCATGTGAGCATGAAATCAATGATAAATCACTGCATGGCATCCACCTAGATATACATAATTAAGTTTTTTGGTTTCCATTTACATACTAATAACACTTTGCATTTGAAAGGAGAGGGTTAGAGACATATTTATTTCATTTCACTTCACTTCTTTTTTTTTAACCAAGGACAAAGAAAGAAATAGGGAAGAGAGAGAAACACTATTTTGCCAAAAGTTCAATTTCACACAACAAGTCACACAATAGAGTTTCAAATAGTTATTTACAAGTGTCAACAAGTTTCCATGGTGGTTTGGTAAACTGACAGGGGTCCTACAACTTTATTTTTACGTTTTCCTATGCTAGTTGTAAAAATGTTCAATTTAGCCTCAGAGGCTAAGAAACCACTTTCAAACGTTGTCTTCTGAGTGAGAAAACATACCATGGGTAAGTTTTTACATGTCCTCCTATACACCAAGGATTCACAGAAACTTAAGGAATTGAAGAACTGGCAAACGGTTTACGATTGGCGGCCAATTTTCCAAGGCCATCGGTCATAATTGGCCTAGTTGCAAATGATCAAAAGTTAGCTCGAGGGCTTAGAAAACCACGTCCAAAAATAACGTTTGATGGATGAACGCAACATGAAAATTCCTACAAGTTCCCCATATATTGATAATTCACCAGAGTCGACGGAACTAAGAACTAACAAATGGTTTTCAAATGGTGACATGTTTTCTGGAGCCATAGGTCATAATTGGTCCAGTTTTGACCTAGTCAAACTGCGACCGGAGGCCTACAAAATACCTTTGCCAAACTATCAAGAAGAGTGTTTTTACCCAAACTAAAGGTCCTAGGAAATTTTCTAGTAAATATACTAGTGGTTTGTGAAGTGGGAAAGTATTTCATTGTTCAGGGTCCAAACGGCAGGCTGATATGAAACCCAAATTTTCAGTTTTAGTAGCTTCTTAAGAGTACAAAAATGGGTAACAAGACTCCTAGAGGAGTGGACAAAGAGAGTAAAAATAATCGATTGGGGTAAATATAAAGCTTGATGTGACTCTCCTCATATCAAGGAACACATACGATGCTTGACCTCTCTTTTATGGGGTTCAAAAGGTTGTTTAGCAAGTCTCTAAATGTGGTGTTTTTCCAACTTTGCAAGGTAAAGAAAAAAGGTTGTGTTTAGTTGACGAATCTGTCTAACTCTCGACAATATCAGTAGACACGAGCACTTGATTTGGGATACCTGATTTTGCATCATATGAGGTTATGGTGGCAACCATAGTTGATGTTCAAATGGTAAAACAATTTTGAAAATCACAAGGTGGGGTTTTATTGTTTTACACTATTTAAGTTTTTTTACATATACAATTGTAAAATTATTTAGCAGTTTAATGTTTCTAATATAATGCAAAATGAAGAACTAAATTATGAAAATTATAGAATGATGGAGATAAGGAACCATGCCTATTGGATTAAACATTGGTCGAAGTTATTGACTTAGAGATTTGGTCAAATGGGCATCTCGTAATAGGCATTCATTTTCCAGTTATTTTCCCACATCACAGGATACCACCCTTTTTTATTTTCTTGAAAGTGCTTCAATTCTTTTGGTCAATATAAAAATTTATTTGAGCATTCTCTAATCTAATGATGAAGAACTCCATGGGACCTTGAAAGTATTTCTGAGGGAACTCCCCTTTTTAAATTACCATATCAGCAACCTTTTTGAAACACCCATAATTTACTCATATACTTGAAAGTTTCTAAGTAATTGATCAATAAACCCATTTTGTGCATATCCTCTCTGCTCAATCATCAATGAAGCTACACGAAAAATCACATTTCTAAAAAAATTCTATCAAACAGTTCAGAGTTCTTGTCTATTCTTTCACATTTTGCATACATGTCTACCAAGGCCATTACATACATCTAAAAATATTCCTCATATCCTTTAGGTGATTTCATTGTTATCCATAACCTATGTCCAATGATCCAAGTTTGAAACTCAGTGCTAGGAGGATGTTGGAAAATTTTGATGAGTATGGAAAATAAACCTTCCAATCTACAATTTTCTTTTAAAAGTAAAACCTCTAAAAAATGGTAATAAATAACCATTCCTTGAAAAAGTATATTTAGTAATGAAACTATCTAACCCAAAAGACCAAATGTCATCTCGAGAAAATTAGAAGCCATCAAAATAGAGCATAACAACAAAGCTTTGATGAGCTAATTTAACCCGAGTTTCTAAAGCCTTTTGAAATGCAAATACTAAGTAACCTCTATCAGAATAACCATGACTTTTTCATAAGTTTTCCTAACATAGTTGAGCTAGCAACAACATGAAATCCCTAATACATATGCCCTGTCATGGCTCAAAAAATGAAAGGAAAATAACTCTAGGTGGATAGGGTAATATCCCATTCCAGAACCTCACAATTTTGGCATTGACAAGAGGAAGTAAAAGTGGTATAAAATCCCCAACACAAACCTAAGGCTCCACATTTAATATTTTCTAAGAAAAAATCTCCATTTCCAAATACCACATAGGTTCAGATTGGCATGATTGATAGGTAAAGTTTAGGATTTTCTTTAAGATATCCAAGTACAACTTCTCAACAAACCCATCCTGAACGTCTTGCAACTAATATTTAAAAGACCAATATCCATGTCTTATAGAATCTCATATTGTAACCAAGATGAGGCATTCCAAATTCTATTGATCAGGTATTTTTGAACCAGTTCACCTACATGCTAAAAGCCTCCTACATGTCAAAACCATTCCAAGCATGCCAGAAACTATAACATCTAGAAAACAAAATCCTGTATCTTCATGATTTGATAACAGTGTCCATACCATGTCCTAGAGCTTCTTCTTATTTTTTTACACAACAATAACAACATGCATGTAGGTAGTAATTCAGGCTTGGAGACATTTGAACCCACTTCAGATACATGAGAAATATTCTAGATCAACGAATTTTGATTATATAGACTGAAGTCGACATTACCCACGTAGATTCAATCTCCATACAAAGGGTTATTTTACCTAAAATTAAGTAAATTCTTTGACAACCTCCAACTAACCGATGCCACCAACCTTTTAGCATAGTCTCTTTAATATTTATACGCTGCAATTTTTTGATTAGTGCTTAAATTTACAATGTTGACTTTAATCATCACCATTGGATCTTATTAAGTACTCAAATTATTTGCAAGAAAATGTAACAAGAGATGAATGGATGATTGGAGCCCAGTACCTCATGTCTAATCCTATCAGATTTGCTTCTACCTACACAGACACCCCCTTCCACACTCCACACGCAGTCTGACACTTTAACGCAATTTCCTTATTTCTTCCACCCCCGCCCTCTTCCAATGGCCATTTCCTACTTTATTTTACTTTTTTTTAAAATTTCTTTATTATTTTAGTTTTATCTTTATGTGCCCAAAAAAACTACATTTTCCTCCCCTTATAAGAGCATCGTCCTCGATGCGACTACAATTTCCAAGTCTCAAAGGATACACAACTCAAGAAATTCAATAATGACACATGCCATTTACCCTCAAAACAACTTGTCGATATACAACATGACCACAAGGAAGAAAACTAAATTTGGAAATATTATAAATTTTAATGTTCTTTGCAAAGATTGCACATTAAATCTTTTACTTTATTACTCAAGAGTTAGTCTTTTCCTTTAAAGTATTTCTTAATCTCAAACTCTTAGTATTTCAATTCTTAGGATTTTAGTTTATGTATTTTTTTTGTGGGTGCCCATCTGATACTAACATCACGATACGACACAAGAACCAAACACAACTCCTAATGGTCCAAAAGTAGCATATATCTCTACATACTTCTATGACTATATCACATCACAAGAACTCAACCGAACCATGGAAAGAACATACATATCCCTCATAACATATTACTTATAACACATGAGCCGGACACAATAGTACCCATAACATAAGCAGACTACTATAACATGGAATTCCCAATAGGTATACATATAGAGGTTTCACGCAACTCGGGACTAATAACTGTAGTTACATAGTATCTAAAAATGGGTCAAAGCATACCCTCAATGAAGTTAGCATCAATCCTCAACATCACAAAACAAGATCAGAATCACATGAGTACACATAAATCCCATAACCAACACCATTACACCTCAAAAAACATCACAAAACAACTCCATTTCACATGCCAAGTGGAAAAAACATCAAGCCTTAGGCTAGGCCATAAAAATTTTTAAACTTGATATGTAAATTTAAGACTAAGAAAATAAAACGGCTAATTAGCCACAGTTAGTCAAAAATCTGCATGTTAGTGCAACAACCAAATAAATGCACAAAATATAAGAACATGTCAATCAAGGAAATTGCAGGTTTTTGCTTAGAAAAAAAAAGTTCAATTTACGAGTAAAATATGCATATAGGAGATGGCACATTACAATAACTATGTGGCCTTATATGGCCACCAAAGGGGGTACTCAATGAGTTTTCTAACACTCAGACAATAGAGCCTCAGCTCATAAAATAACATATCAAATAATACAACTCTCATCATCTCTGTTCTGAATCATCCCTCCACGACTTCCACAAAGGCTCAACATAGTCGTAACTACACTTAGGTTGAATCCATATGATAACCATATAGGGAGAGAGAAAGGAGTACGAATCACCATCTACTGAGCCTAAGGTGACCGCGAAACACAATATGCATGACACCCGTTGAGAAAATTTGCCATACATACCAAACAAACAAAAGTGTGTTTTAAGCCTATGTAAGAACTCCACTTACTATCTCATACTCGTCTTAAGTGACTGGTCAACGGGTCACATTTTATCACTCCAAACATAAACCTTTTTACCGATTTCCCTTACGGTTGGTTAGTGTAGGGTCCACAACATAACACATAAATACATCACTAACACAATGGTGATTCACATACATTAACAATATCATTTTACGCATGGTATATATAGAGGGTATAACACAATCATTAATTTTACAGGTTTACGATACATCACATTACCACATTCTGCAACCAAAGTGAAATCACTGTATACAATAGGATCATACACTCACCATATGCCCTGCTAAATCATGACATGAACCATCACATATTACACAAATTATATGTATGAGGAACACAATTTCTAACATTATAACATATAGTCAATTGCAATACAATATGGTGATGTACACAATTCATCACAATACGATGACAAGGATCACGATATAATCCAATTCACTATACACCAATCTTGTCAAACAACATATCAGGACACCTACGTATCACAAAGTTAAAAAAATTGTCCAACACTCCGTGATCAAAAATAACATTCATTTCATACACATGTAAGGTGGTCCACATCACATAGGAATTCCTCGTTGAATCCACAAAAAATTAGGCTAGAATACTATCATCTTCAGCACATCAACATGACAACAATTATGCACTAAGTGACATGCACAACATGTGCATTTATAATATCATAATTAGAACATTGTTCACGTATCACTTATATCACATTACTCTTCCAATCTCCACCGACCACCATGCAAACCATCACAACTCCATGTGATGTCCCATCACATGTTTGAGATCATTGAACCTCCGCTCTAATACACAAATGTAACACCCAAATTTTACACACACAAATATGATAGTAAAAAATGGGAACCAAGATAATTTTTTTTGACTTATATTTCTCGTTTACAAAACACCACAAGGGCTCCAAGTAGAGAAACTCAACAACACATAATACACTTACATAAGTCATCGAATCACATAGACACATGGCAACACCATATACATGTTGATTCCACACTTTCCCAATGAATGAATGATAGCAATAACTCATGTCACTTTACAAGAAAGGGACTCAAGGATTGGAAAACACACAATACATCATTAACATGATTACATCTTTGTTAAGATTGAACATCTTCCAATAAAATTATTATGTAAGGATAATTTTTCTCCTTTTTCCACCTACGGATTCTTAAATTTATTTCGACATTCAACTTATTGTTCGACCATTTAAGTTTTCCCTTTATCCCTTACGAAAATCTCCATAGCTTACATAATTAATTGCCATATGTTCAAATTTCATACAATGTTCGTTAATTATCTCGTTCTTATGTTAAAGGTTTGTTTCTTAAAATATGTCTAGTTGACGTTTAATTTTACCCTCACTAAGCAAGGGTACCACTACCAGAAGTATGTCCCTAGAGGTTTGAGAGCATGAACCTTTGCTCTGATACGAAATGTAACGCCCACATTTTACACACAAAAATACAATAGTAAAAAATACCAGGATAATTTTTGTTTTTGACTTACATTGCTCACTACACAACACCACAAGGGCTCCAAGTAGATAAACTCAACAACACATAAGACACTTACATAAGTCATCGACTCACATAGACACACATGAAAACACCATATACATGTCGATGCCACACTTTCCCCAATGAACGAATAATAGCAATAACCCAACCATAAGAAAGGGACTCAAGGATTGGAAATCCCACAACACATCATTACCATGATTACATCTTCGTTATGATTAACATTCCAAGAACATTATTATGTAAGGATACTTTTCTCCTTTTTCCACCTACAGATTCTTAAATTCATTTCACATTCAACTTAGAGGTTGACCATTTAAGTTGGCCCTTTATCCCTTACGGACAATCTCCATAACTTACATAATTATTTTCAATATTTCAAATTTCATAAAAAGTTTCTAATTCTCTCATTCTTATGTTAAAGGTTTGTTTCTTAAAATATGTTTAGTTGATGTTTAATTTTACCCTCATTATGCAAGGGGACCAAAAGGAAGTTGTCGAGGGAGAAATAATACAATTCAAAGGAGGTGAAGGTTCAAGTTTCACGTTCCTATAAACTTCCTTCCATTAGAAGCACATTTGTTACTTCATACTCTGGTTGTTTTAGTTCCAAATTTAGTTTGATTCATTTAAGAATTTACACATCATAATTTTATTTTATTTTATTTTTAGTGGACTCTATATTGGCTCAAATGCCTAAGTCCCACCAAGAACAATTTGTATCCATTTTTAACAAAAAGTCAATGCTTAAATCAATCCATAAGGACTTCAAGTGAATTTTTTTTCCTAAACCATTATCATATATACTCTTGTTTCTCATCTCATTTACATTGTTTCTTAGGTATCTTATTGGCATCACTTTATAACAAAAAGAGTTATGAAAGTAATTTTCTAACATCTTTGAAGAAGTACCTGATTGGAAGCATTATAACTACACATGAACCACAAGTTAACCTCCTAATCAAGTACCTGAGGTTTGGTTTAATTTCAATTTACACTCGGGGTTTCTACGCCCCATTATAGATAGGATTTAGATGTAAAAACATATTTACCCTATAAATCCTTCTGTAAAATACCAAGGAACTATATTTTCACTTGCCAAGGTAACATATTTAGTTGAGAGGATCAGAAGATATCATTAAAAGAGTTTAAGTCATAGTACAACTATTTCACTAACTCCATTGTGTCATCTAGATCCCATAAGGAATTCCTTTCAATATTCGTAAGACTAGGTAGTCAACTAGGATCCTAAGGAAGTGTTAGTTCTACTTACACCAGAATTTAGTTGGACCATGTCATTGCTAACCATCGGGTCTTTTGACAATATCGCTAAACATACCGACTATGACGATAACTCAAAATTGGGCTCTTATTTACTTAAACTATAAGGTTCCATCGAGTACAAAGTTTAAGTTCTCTATGGTTTCAATTTAAATTTCTTTTATGGTAAGAAGGATCACACATGAAGACAAGTTATGCACGAATCTTATTCTAGGGTTGAGTGTTTCATTTAAATCTCTTTATTACATTTACAAGGTAAGAATACAACACACTAATTAATTAATCGTCTATTGAACACTGAAAATGCACTACAAGATTTTAAATTCAATTTCGTTTAGCATACATATCTAACTTTTACAATAAAAAATTTGAGGATCAAGATAACACCCATGTGTAGAGGAACATTTCCCTTAACCCTAACATCTAGCATTTTACAGAACTTCAATTATAAACCTTTTCATACTTTGCAAATGTTGAAATATCCTCTACAATTTCATTTAACATATATATATATATATATATATATATATATATATATATATATATATATATATATATATATATATATATATATATATATATATATATATATATATATATATATTGTTGGCTTGAAAATGAGTCTATTGGGAACAAATTGGTGGTTTCCAAAACAACACTATGGGAATCTAAGTCCCTCTACTTACAATGGCGTAGCTGCTATAATATTCATGGAAAACTAGTGGATTCAATGGTGGTTTTATAACCAGAGATCCATAAGGGCACTCCACTGACCCTATGGAAAAGCCTGCAATTTTTGCAGGGATGGAAAGTGGTCTGAGAGTGGGAAAGGGGGAGTGGGAATGAAGGCAAGGAAGTAAACGATGAAGGTAGAAAATCAGATTCCTACATACATTGATTAGAAATTTTATAACATGCATTAAATGGAAGAAAGAATACGAATTTGTAAAACAGAGCTACAAGACTGAATAAAAACGTATTGGTCACAAAAGTACTAATCAAATCCTCTATTAAAGAGGCATAAAATTTGTCTTTTCTTATTGCAGCTGAAGTAGAAACTCGTACTATGAAGGGAAAAATGGAAGAAGATTGCAAAAAGAAGAAGAATAGAAGAATGACAACTATCTTTTTTTTTGTCCTCTGCACGTGAAAATCATTTACAATCTTCAAAAATTCGATTGCCAACCGTTACAAAGAATTACACAGCACATGAAATAGCATACTAGGAGTGGTTACAACTTCCCAAGGTGTCTAGAAAATAGTTACAATTGAATCCCATCATTGCGCACCGTTTTGGATTCCTCATCTGCAGAAAAATGGCCATGGTGGCAAATGCCAGAGTAAAAATGATTAAAACGGTTACATCTTTTCCAGTTCAAATGTAGACCATTAGATCTGTGTTCTTTTCCTTTGAATTGGAGCCATCCACGTTGCAAAAGATGATTCAAGTGGCCACGGGTGAGCTTTCTACGTTTTCACGGCTTTTTTGGAATTCAGAAATTTTTTAACAATTTCCTCCGTCGGCCCGCTTTGACTTTTCAGAGAGGACAAATGGCATGATTTTGGTTGGATATGGGGTCGCAGCTCCATTTAGAACAATTTGAGCCTTTGTTGGAAAATTTTCAAAATCGCAATCTCCTCTACCGTCCCGCACTCCCATTGTCGACGTGGCAGCATCCTATTCGTTACGAGGTTCGAGCCTTGTTATTTATTCCACACATCCTGGCTTGCAGATCCACCATCACCATTCACACTTGTTGCAAAAAATGAAAAGTGACAAACAAATCTCCCCAGCCCCACCAGTCCACCTTGGGCAAAATTTACAACTTAAGTCCACCTAGCCATATCTTGCAAAATATAAGGAGTTAGAACAACTTCTTTACCTTTTTAAAAAGGGGAAGAAATTTCCCTTATTATGCAGTAGGTTACAAACATCCTTGAGCACTTGGAAAGAACCAGAAATTAAAACACTCAATTTTGACCAATTTCAAAGGGTACCAACTCAAAATTTCTAAGTCTAGACTTGGAAAAAGAAGGAAACTTTTTGAGGCGAAAACAATGGCTCTATCTTGGGGACATGACATGGATTGAACATGGAGAAAACATGACATGAGGATCAAAATCTCAAGTTTTAAAACATATAACGTTGACCAGTGCCTTATCTATTGTGCCTTGGAGAGTCATGTACAACTTCTGAGGAAATCAAGAAGGAAGAAGAGTACATCCAAACCAAAAACACACCAAAAAAAAAAGGGGGGGAAAACAAAACACACAACAAAAAAGGGAAAAAAAAATGAAACTATGTTACAAGGTGGGGACAACTCACTTTCACTGATGATAAATCTTCAAATATTGTCCACTTCTAGGCAATCCTAATGGAGTTCCATCCAAGTATGATAAGAGAAAAACATTCTCAACACAAACTACTTGAAATTTAAAATGTCCCATCCACAAAGAATCAAATTTTCCATGGCTGCCCTTTGGTTCTCTTCTCTTGTCCCAAAGAAGGAAAAAATATCCAACTCTGAACTCTCTTGCTTTGGTCCTTTTGTCAAAGAGCTTCTTAACTTTCATCTGATGTTCTTTGATTTCATCAACCACTTGAGATATGCTTTCTTCCAACCTCTCAAGAAAAAGGATCCTTTTCTCAATGGAGTCTTTGTATTGGCCATCTTAAACCAAATGAAGTAACTTGAGGGTTGGGATTTCAATTGTGATAGGAATCTCTGCTTCAACTCCATACAACAGCTGAAATGGTGATGTACCTATGGCCTTTTTGGGAGTGATCCTATTAGCCCACAATGTATCATACAATCTCTTATGCTAATTCCTCTGATTCTCATCACCGAGATTTCGAACAATGGTCACAATGTTTTTGTTACTTGACTCAGCTTGACCATTTCCTTGTGGATAGTAATTAGAAGAATGTGCTAGAGAGATTCCAAAGCCATAACAGAATTCTGTCAATTCTCTTGAAGAGAAATAGGTGGCATTGTCTACAACAATATTTTGAGGTACTCCGAAGTGGACAATGATGTATTCTTTAATGAAACTGCAAACTACTTCTGAACTAGCTTGTTTGGTTGGAATGGTTTCCACCTATTTGGTGAAGTAGTCTATGGCCATGAGCACATAAGTATGCGTAGCACTTGAATGAGGATTCAACATGATAATAAAGTCCAGACCCCATTGTTGAAATGGTTCCTCAATGACCACGGTCCTGAGTGGCAATGCAACCAATTGTGGTTTTCCAATAAATTGTTGACATGGTACGCATTTGGAAAGCCATCTTTGAGTATCAGCAAAAAGGGAAGGCCAATAATATCTACCTCTAAGAATATTGTGTGCGGTGACCATTGTTGAGAAGTGTCCACCACATGCTTGGTTGTGATAGGCTTTAAGAAACTTTCCTTGTTGCTCTTTATCAACACATCTAAGAAAACAACCATCCATTCCTTTCTTATAAAGTGCATGATTCTAGATCACATACTTGGCTACTTTTAGTTTGAGAGTTATTATTTTCTTGTAATCTAGATGAGAGCGACATTCTCCATACGTGGGAAAAAAAGTGATATCAGCATACCACTCATTAGTAGTGGTCACAAAGAGAACTTGCAGGAATTCTTTTGGCCAAGTTAAAAAATTTCCATCTTTTCCAACATGCTAATCTTTGAGAGTTTCATCCTCGGAAATCAATTTACACAAACCATTTCCTCTTACCAGATTAGAGGGCTGAATCTCTAGGTCATATTCTTGGGTCTTTGTAATCCAATTCCCTCTCTTGACTCCAGGATCTTGCATTGTTAGAATGGATTTAATCACACTTCCATAGACCATCACCACCATGTGAGAATTCAGAATGTAGAATCGGAAATTATTCATAGCCTTAACCATCGCAAATGCATGTTTTTCCAATTGGCTGTAGTTGAGCTCGTATTTCTTCAAAGGGAAGCTCATGAAAGTGATGGGGGCTTCTAAACCTTCATCATTTTTTTGAACCAGGATGGTAGAGAGAGTGTGTTATGAGGCATAATAGTACATAATGAACTCTTTATTAAAATATGGGGATACAAGAGTTGGAGCTTTGGCAATAGCTCTCTTGATCTCTTCAAATGCCATTTTTACTTCATGACTCCATTTGACACTCGCTTGAGGTTTCATCATAGAGGTGATGTGTTTCATTAGTTCAACAAACTCAGGGACAAAGCCAAAAAGAAAATTTACCTTTCCAAAGAATGAATGCACTCCTTTCTTGCTTGTTGGCAGAGATAGTGCTTGAATAGATCTTACTCTTTCGGGGTCAATGTGTGTTGCATGCTTGTTTACGATGTGTCCTAGCAACTTGTCTTAGGTGACCCCAAAAATGAATTTCTTAGGATTCAAAGATATACTATGTTTTCTACATCTTGCAAGAACCTAATCCAAATGACATATGTGTTCTTACCTTTTCTTTGAAAATACCATGAGATCATCCAGATATATAACAATGTAATGTTTTAGATATTTGAAGGCCAGTTCCATTTCTCTTTCGAATGTGGCTCCCGCATTTATTAGGCCTAAAGGCATTCTACTATAAGAAAAAGTTCCAGAAGGAGTTGTGAATGTTGTTTTACTACAGTCTTCCTCTACCAATTTTATTTGATTGTACCCTGAAAAACCATCAAGCAGAGAGAGCATCTCATATCTGGTGACTGCTTGCAAAATATGATCCATGATTGGTAGAGGATAGTTGTCTTTGAGTAAAGCTTGATTTAAATTCTGTAAATCAACACATATCCTTATCTCCCCATTCTTCTATCTCACTGGCATAATGTTTTCCACCCATGTTGAGTGGTGAATGGAAAAGATGATTCTTGCATTCAGCATCTTGGTCACTTCTTCCTTAATGATATCATCAACCTTTGGGTTATAGGGCCTTTTATTTTTCCTGAAGGGCTTAGCACCTTATTTCAAAGGAATGGAATGATGCATTTCCTTTAGCTGAAAATACTTGAGTTCTTCATAGGAGTAAGCCAAAACATCAGAATATTTTTTTAACAGAGCAACAAACCTTATTGTTTCTTCAGGCGAGCAGCATTTACCAATGTTTACCATCCTTAGATCTTCCGAGGTACCAAATTTTTATTTTTCAAAGTTAGATGGACACCGAGAAGATAACTTCTCCTTCTCTTGAATGAATCTTTCGTGCTTGTCAAACAGATCTTCCAAAGAGACTAAGCCTTTGGTAATTTTATTGCCCTTCATTCTGATCACGCCCTCATCATCAACTTCATCAATCCCATAATCTTCTTCTTTAGTAACAACTTCTCTGTGAGGATGAACACTTCCTTCAAAGAAGCGATTATTGAAATTATCTCTCTGCTCTAAGAATCTCAAAATCTGATTATCATCATTGAAGACTTGCTAATGATCTGCATTATCAGGTACACTCAGTCTGAATACCATCTCAATGGTTATTTTATCTTTTCCAAAGGAAGGATGAGGTGTCAATAATGATACTAACATAGCAAGAGAATCAGCCCTTTAATTTTGTGCTCTTAGAACGACTTCAATAGAGAAAGCATCAAATGATTCAATGCAGTCCCAAACCCGATTTATGTAATGCCTAAGCCTTGGGTTCTTAACTTCATATTGCTAGTGGATTTGTTTCACTATTACCTCTACATCACCGAGGAATCTCAGCTTCTTGATTCCCATATCTTCTACAACACTCATTCCCAAAATAAGATCTTCATATTCAGCAATATTATTAGTGTTATCAAACTGTAGTTTGTAAGTGAAAGGATGCATTTCCTTTGAAGGTGAATACAGAACAACACCAGCTCCAGACCCTACTCTTGAATGGCTGCCATCAAATTCCATCATCTAGATCTGATCTTCCTCCATGAGAAGTGGCAGGTTTTCATCCTTTTGTGATGTAAGGAAGTAATTTCCTAACTCAGAATTTTGAAGAAGGATGTTAGCTCTTGGATCATCAGACTTTTTTATAATGAATTTCATCTTTCTAACAAGCAGCAATCTCTTCATTTCACCTTTGGTTGGGATGGTAGAAAATGACCAGTCCATTTTAATTTCTTCACCTAGATCTCTTTGAAAAATCCTACTCAAAAGCATGCCAAAGGATACCGGGATGTCCACCACTAAGATAGTTAGGAGCACTTTCTTGTCAGGGAAATCAGCCAGAGTTACTTGTGCATATTTTATCCTTCCAATCAGCGGCACTTGTTTTGATTCCATGTAATAACACACTCCATTTACTCTAGTCAAAGTTAGGCCAAGGGAATTTCTAACTTTAAGTGGCATTACATTATCAGAAGCCCCAGAATCAATAATACAGTTGTTCAACTCAAACGTATTTATGAGGAGGGACAAGTATAAAGGCTCAACTCTAGATGTTTGGGCAACACTAAGAGCTAGCATATTTTGACATGGAGGTGTGGAAGGTTTTGGAAGGATTCCTTTAGAAGTGGAACTTGAAGACATTGAGCTACTACCTTGGACTACATTAATAAATCTATCAAATTGGAGAGGGTGCGTTTGCAAGTATTCTAATTTTGAGAGCTGGACTTTGGTTTTACTTACGTGTTCTATAAAATCAAATGGGGAAATACTGGACAAGGAGGTTATTCCTGAAGTGGAAGAATATCTATATGGAAAGGGCTTTGAAGGAACATTGGATGTTTTGGATTAAGGATTTTCTCCTAAAGATAAGGTAGTTGGTTTAGAAGAGGGTGTAGGCGTGACCTTAGGTTGAACTGTGGGTGTTTTAGCAGAGACACCAATTGAATGGGAATTGCTTTTAACAGTTACAGAACTAGGAGAAGGAAAGAATGACTTACTTGGTATGACTTACTTGATCTTTGACAGCAACCAAGTCTAGTTTTTCTCTAGCCGAATCCATGGAGAGCGGAAATGAAGAACCATTGCTGATAATCCTTTTTTGTGTGACCTCAGAAGTGGAAACTTCTTTGGTTTTCTTCTCCTTTGTAGCCACTGAGGATGGAGTGTTCTTCTTGGAATGTGTTCTAGTGAAAACAACGCATGAAAAAATTGGTGCTTCCTCCTCTTCTTCTTCATCATCATCAATAAATTTGAATAGGCCATTATGTATATCGACATCCTCAACTTCTAGAAAGCTCTCATAGTTTTCATCATCATCTCCATCGGGCTCACCAACTTCAGCTTCCTCTCTCACATCACAGGCTACATTGACTGGTGGTGCTTCAAGAGCAAGCTGACAAGGAGGTGGTGTAATCCACTACATATAATTAAAGTTTGGTATTCTTGGATTGTTCCTCATAGTGATATGTGACATCTCCTTCTTCAAGGCAACCAGATCATTGGTCATTTTTTGAAACATGGGATCTGTTGTAGCTAAACTAGAACTCTGACCATTTTTTTTCCATTCGGGCCCTTCACCATCCTTGAAAGGATTAAATCATCGTCAGTTTCAATCGCAGATTCTTGAGCTTCCCTCAATGTTCTGGGTTTGTCTCTTCTGAGGAAGAAACCAACTTCTGATGGCAAGGCACTAATGAAGAATATCATCTAATTATTATCAGGAGGGACTACATATTTTGGGATTCTTCTTGTCAATCTGTAAAACCTTGCAATGAAATCTCTCATGCATTCAGAAGATTCTTTCTTTATTTGAACTAGTTGGACCAGCAGATCTTGGAAATCTTTAGTGCTCTTGAACCTATGTTCAAATGCACTTCTTATGTCATCCTTACCCGTGATAGATCTTGTAGGCAACATGTAGAACCATTCAACAACCTTTTCTTGGAGTGAATCCATGAAAATTCTGACTGATACATCTTCATCTTCAACACCTAGCACACCACAAGTAGTGATGAATTCTGCTACATGTTTTTTGGGTAGTTGGGAGGCATATCCTTTGAATTTGGGGAAATTATTCCTTGAACCTCTTGGCAGATCATGAAGTATTTTTGGGAGAGTAAGTGGGCCAGTGTTTCTACCCCATGGCACATTGGGTCTACATGCTTCTTGTTCATTATCAACCATTCTATTTCTGTTACTGGCTTCTTGAGCAGCTAAGGATACTTCTCTTTCTGCTACCTCTCTTTCTGCTGCTTCTCTTTCCACTTCTTGGAGTCTTTCAAACTCCTCGAATTGAGCTTGAATCTATTCTTCTCTTTCAAATGGAACTCTCACCTCTTCCTCTTCTCTCTCAAGCTCTTGTTCTTCTCTCTTAAGATCATCAAAAGTAGGATCAATATGTCCTCCTTGTCTGAACTGCTGAGTATACCTTCTGTCAGCCAGCTTGAAGGCTTATGGTCTTCTCTGAAGTGCCAAAATCTATATTTGTTCCTCTAGCTCAAGAGCGCGTTCTTCTTCTTGGTCCAAGATCTTGGAAGCAATATAGTAATGGTTTATACTCTGCCTATTGTGCCAAATAGCCTCCCTCAGATCTTAAGTAATATCCTCTTGAATATGAAAAGTAATGTACGTCTCTCAATAGGTGGGTTTGCTCGAATAGCCATGGCTTGCATCCATGTGGATCACAAGAAACTAAACATTTTCAATAAATTCAAATGATATTTAACGACCTTGTGGTCATTTCTAGGGTGTAGATGCTATAGAATCTGCCCCACGGTGGGCGCCAAAACTGTTGACTTGGAAATTTGGTTATTGGGGACAAATTGGTGGTTTCCAAAAACAACACTATGGGAATCTAAGTACCTCTACTTACAACATTACAGATTTCATATTATTCATGAAAAACTAGTGGATTCAATGGTGGTTTTACAACCAGAGATCCATAGGAGCACTCCACTGACCCTACGGAAAAGCCTACAATTTTTGCAGGGACGGAAAGTGGTTTGAGAGTGGGAAAGGGGTGTGGGAATGAAGGCAAGGAAATCAACGATGATTGTAGAAAATCAAATTCCTACATACATTGATTAGAAATTTTATAACATGCATTAGATGGAATAAAAAATATGAATTTGTAAAATAGAGCTACAAGACTGAATAAAAACGTATTAGTCACAAAGTACTAATCAAATCCTCCATCAAAGGGGCATAAAATCTATCTTTTCGTATTGTAGCTGAAGTAGAAACTCGTACAATGAAGGGAAAATGGAAGAATATTGCAAAAAGAAGAAGAATAGAAGAATGACGACTATCTTTTTTTGTCCTCTGTATGTGAAAATTGTTTATAGTCTTCAAAAATTCGATAGCCAAACCTTACAAAGAGTTATAGAGCACATGAAATAGCATGCCAGGAGAAGTTACAACTTCCCAAGGTGTCCATAAAATACTTACAATTGAATCCCATCATTTCATACCATTTTGATTTCTTCATCCACAGAAAAATGGCCATAGCGGCAAATGCCAGAGAAAAAATGACTAAATCGGTTACATCTTTGCCATTTCAAATGTAGACCATTAGATCTACATTCTATGCCTTTGAATTGGAGCCATCCACATTGCAAAAGATGATTCGAGCGGCCGCGGGTGAGCTTTTTATATTTCTTGACTTTTTTGGTATTCAGAAATTCGGAACAATTTCCTCCGCCAACCCACTTTGAATTTTCAGAGAGGAAACGTGGCATGATTTGGTTAGATATGGGGTCGAGGATCCATTTATAACACTTTGAGCCTTTGTTGGAAAAAATTCAAAATCGCAATCTCCTTTGCCGACCCACACTCCCGTTGTCGACGTGGCAACACCCTATTAGTTGTGGGGCTCGAGCCTTGTTATTTTCTCTACCAATCCGGGCTTGTGGATCTGCCATCACCATTCACACTTGTCACCAAAAATGCAAAGTGGCAAACAAATCTCCCCAGCCCCGCCAATTCACCTTGGGAAAAATTTACAACTTAAGTCCGCCGAGCCATATCTTGCAAAATATAAGGAGTTAGAACAACTTCTTTACCTTTTGGAAAGGGGAAGAAATTTCCCATCTGATGAAGTAGGTGACAAACATCCTCAAGCCCTTGGAAATAACTAGAAATTGGTCTAGTTTTGACCTGGTCAAACTGCGACCGAAGGCCTAAAAAATGCCTTTGCCACAATATCAAGAAGAGTTTTTTTTACCAAAACTCAAGGTCTCAAGCCATTTTCTAGTAAATATACTATTGGTTTACAAAGGAGGGAAAGTATTTTGTTGTTCAGGGTCCAAATGGCGGTTTAATATGAAACCCAACTTTTTAAGTTTTAGTAGCTTCTTGAGATTGCAAAAATGGGTAACAAGACTCTTAGAGGAGCGATGAAGAGAGTACAAATATTCAACTAGGGTCAATCTAAAGCTTGATGTGAATCTCCTCATATCAAGGAACACATACGGCACTTGACCTCTCTTTTACGGGGTTCACAAGGTTGTTTAGCACTAAAAGTGGTGTTTTTCAAACTTTGCAAGGAAAGAAAAACGTTGTGTTTAGTTAAAGAATCGTCTAACTCTCGATAATATCAGTGGAAATGTGCACTTGATTTGGATACCCGAGTTGTATTATATGAGGTTATGGTGACAACCATAGTTGATGTTCAAATGGTAAAACCGTTTTGAAAATCACAAGGTGGGGTTTTATTGCTTTACACTATTAAAGTTTGGTTACATATACAATTGTAAAATTACTTAGCAGTTTAATGTTTCTAATATAATTCAAATGAAGAACCATATTACAAAAAATTATAGAAGACGGTGGTAAGGAGACCATGCATGAGGGGAAATGAATCGGCCAAATCTGTTGAGATTGATTCCACATCTCCACAAGCTATTACCTCGAACGGTTGGGTGCCTCTAGAACATTCCCCTAAATTTCTTTGCTTGAAAGTCTCAAGAGATTATTTTATAAAACCATTTGTGCATATATAGAATATGAAGCATTCCATGAGGCTATATTTGTCTGTCATTTCCTGAAGAATGAATCCACTTCCTTGATCCGTTATTGTTCCAATGCACTTTTCACAATATGGCCTAGTTGAAACAAAAACTAGGTCGAGCTAATAAATGAGAGCTCAAGCTCTACTTATGCAAAACTCACTAAGTAAAGATGATTTGAACACAAGGTAAGAGCTCAAGAGGAGAACATAACGCACATGGTTTTCATCACAGGAAGCTAAACCACATAGTCACCATGACCAAGCAAAATAAAAATATGGGATTTCGAGTAGAATCGAGTTCGAAACAACATGGAGAGATTAAAGGCATCACAACAAGCTGAGCATATTCCACTCTAAAAAAAAGCACAAATAGAACAAAGATACAACTCAAATCAAGGAGAGGAATACCATAAGCGAGTTCAGGTAAAGGAAGATACGACCCAGCTGTGAAAGTGTCGATCTCAAGGAAGTAAATCATAAAAAATACCCACAATAAAAGGCTCTCCAAAAACCATTAACCGAGATCTAACCGACTATATACAACACAAAGAACTCATAGAAATAACCAGGAGCTCACAATGATAACATAGGTTGAGCTAGCATAAAAAATGAAATCCCAGTAGAGTAGAAATGTATGGCTCACAAGAATAAAAACATTTCAAGCTAGGTAAAGGAAAAATACGAAGCATATATAAGAATATGCACAAAAAACGTTCCCAAGAAGAAGAGAAGTGGCAAACTCCAACGCAGAAAACCATAAGGCTCGAGCTTTTTTTTTGTTTAAATGCCATCCAAGTAAAAGGTGGAGACTGGGAGGATGTAGACAAAGCTGTGGATTTTGGATTTACACCTTCCCATTTTATTTGCTCAAACGTTTTTAGACCTTTACAACAAACTCATTTGTGCATATCCTACTATCATAGTAGTCTATGAGGCCACATTTCTTTCAGGCATTACGTTGAACTATTTACCTACCCTGAAAGTTCCAATTCATCGTATACGTCTACATGAGCATGAGCAACTACAACATCTAACAAAATCCTCTATCTTTTATGTTTTGATAGACGTCCATACTATGTCCTAGAGCTAAATTTTTTTACAAAAGGTGGGAGTACACAACATATGTAAACTAATTAGGTTGGAGACTTGTTTGTTACAGATGAGAACTATGTGACTATATCGAGAGGAACCCTATGTCTTCTGTACACTGCCATCCACACACCAAGAAAATCATTCCATGAAAATTTGTATCATTATTTCATTCAGTCAAACATTGAAACAACATTGATTATTATTGATTTTACAATGTGAACTTGGATTTCCAGTGGTAAATCCTGCGATCAATGAAAAAAAGTGCTAAAATTATTGTGCAATGAAAATGACAGGTATGAATAGCCGCTGAGGAGTAGTCGCCCATGTGCTATGTAAGATTTCATTCCACACGACACGGTATGGTACAACCCACCAGTATTCTCAAATATTATCTACTTCCTTAGCTCCCTTCCACCACCATTCCCATTATTCCCTTTTTTTAACTTAATTTTATGTTATTTGATTTCAGGCACTACATTTTCCTCCCCTTATAAGAGCATTGTCCTTGATGTGATACAAAATCAAATATCGAAGAGTAATTAGGAAAGAAATTCAATAACGAAACATGTTATTATCAAAATAACTTTTTGGTATAACACGACCACAAGGAAGTAAACTAAATTTGGCAATATCATAAATTTTAATGTTCTGTGAAGATTGACATCCCTCTTTTACTTTATTACTGAATTAGTATTTTCCTTTAAAGTATTTCTTAATCTCAAAATCATAGTAGTTTAATTCTTAGGATTTTAGTTTATGTATTATTTATGGGTGCCCATCTGATACTGACATCACGATGCGACACAAGAACCAAACACAACCCTAACGGTCCAAGAGACATATCTCTACATACTTCTACAACTTCATAACATCACAAGAACTCAACCAAACCATGGAAAGAACATACATATCCCTCACAACAAATTAATTATCACACATGCACTTGACACAATAGTACCCACAATATAAGAAGACTACTATAACATGGAATTCTCAACAGCTAAAAATATAGAGGTTTAACGTAACTTGGGACAATAATTATAGTTACATAGTGTCAAAAATGGGTCAAAGCATACCCTCAATGAAGAGCATCAATCCTCAACATCACAAAACATGATCAGAATCACATGAGTACACATAAATAAAAGAACCAACACCATACACCTCAAAATACATCACAAAACAACTCCATATACCTCCAAAAGCATAACAAGACAGCTACATATACCTCACATGCATCACAAAACAACTACATATACCTCCCATGCATCCCAAAATCACTACATATACCTCCCAAGCGTCAAAAAACAACTACATGTGCCTCCCAAAGCATCACAAAGAAACTCCATAAACTTCCCAAAACATCAATCACACCCACACAAATCTCTTATGCCTCCCTCAAGTCTCTTATGCCTCCCTCAAGCAAAATAATAAAAATAAATTTTCCTTTTCACTCCCCAAAAGAGGCCAGTCACCCTATGGCCCTAGGTACATAGAGTCTAGATACCTCTAACCCAAGTGACATAATAACTCATGGTTTGAAAAACCGCTAGTTATTTGTAACTCCTTGGGGCGTACCCCCATAGAATGAAGCGGGTCCATAGGTTCCACCACTCCATGGTGAATCCCATGACACTATTCTAACACAATACGACATTAGAACTAGCATAACAATCCATTTCAAATGCCACGTGGCAAAAATATCAAGCCTTGGGCTAGGCTATAAAACTTTTAAAACTTGATACACAAATTTAAGACTAAGAAAAGCAAATGGCTGAGTAGCCATAGTTAGTGCAAAAATCCACATGTTAGTGCAACAACCAAATAAATGCCCAAAATATAAGAACATGTCAATTAAGAAAATTGCTAGTTCTTGCAAGAAAGAAAAAGTTCAATTTACAAATAAAATACACATATGGAGATAACACTTTACAATAACTATGTGGCCTTATACGGCCATCAAAGGGGTACTCAACGAGTTTCGGGCACTCAAACATCGAGCCTCAGCTCATAAAATAACATATCAAATAATACAACTATCATCATCTCTGTTTGAATCATCCCTCCACCACTTTCACACGGCTCAACATAGTCCTAACTTTACTTAGGTTGAATCCATATGATAACCATATAGGGAGAGAGAAAGGAGTACAAGTCACCATCTACTGAGCCTAAGGTATCCGCGAAACATAATATGCATGACACTCGTTGACCAAGTGCCATACATACCAAATGAACAAAAGTGGGTTTTAAGCCTATGTAAGACTCCACTTCCTATCTCGTACTCGGCTCGAGTAACTAGTCAATGGTACACATTTTCTCACTCCTAACATACACCTTTTACCAATTTCCCTTACGGTCGGTTAGTGTAAGGTCCACAACATAACACATAAATATGTCACTACTATAATGGTGCTTCGTATAAATTAACAATATCGTTTTACGCATGGTATATATAGAGGGTAAAACACAATCATTACTTTCATGGGTTATGATACATCACATTACCACATTCTGCACCCAAAGTGCAATCAATGTACAATAGGGATCATACGCTCACCATATGCCCCTAAATCATGACATGAACCATAACATATTACACAAATTATACATGTGAGGAACACAATGTCTAACATTATAACATATAGTCAATTGTAATACAACACGGTGATGCACACAATTCATTACAATACGATGATGACATCATGATACAATCTAATTCACTATGCACCAATTTTGTCATACAACATATCAACACACCTACATATAACAAAATTCCAAAATACTCCAACACTCCATAATCAACAATAACATTCATTTCACACACAACAAGGCGTTACATCACATAGGAATTCCTAATTGAATCCACGAAAAAGGAGGAAGAATACTCTCATCTTCAGCACATCAACATGACAACAATTATGCACTAAGTGACATGCACAACATGTGCGTTTATAATATCAAAATTACAACATTGTTCACATATCACTTATATCAAATAACTCTTCCAATCTCCACCACCGCCATACAAACCATCACAACTCCAGTATGTCCTAGAGGTTTGAGATCATGAACCTTTGCTCTAATACCAAATGTAACGCCCACATTTTATACACATAAATACAACTATAAAAAATACCAAGATAAATTTTTTTTGACTTACATTGCTCAATACACAACACCACAAAGGTTCCAAGTAGATAAACTCAACAGTGCATAAGACACTTACATAAGGCATCGAATCACATAGACACACATGTCAACACCATATACATGTCGATGCCATGCTTTCCCTAATGAACAAATAATAGCAATAACCCAACCATAAGAAAGGGACTCAAGGATTGGCAAACCCACAACACATCATTACCATGATTACATCTTCGTTATGATTAACATTCCAATAGCATTATTATGTAAGGATAATTTTCTCCTTTTTCCACCTATAGATTCTTAAATTCATTTCACATTCAACTTATAGTTCGACCATTTAAGTTGGCCCTTTATCCCTTACGACAATCTCCATAGCTTATATAATTAATTTCAATATTTCAAATTTCATACAAAGTTTCTAATTCTCTCATTCTGATGTGAAAGGTTTGTTTCTTAAAATATTTTTAGTTGATGTTTAATTTTACCCTCATTAACCACGGGGACCAATAGGAAGTTGTCGAGGGAAAATAATACGATTCAAAGGAGGTGACTGTTCAAGATTCCCTTTCCTAATAAATTTCTTCCATTAGAAGCACATTTGTGCTCGTACTATGGTTGTTTTAGTTCAAAATTTAGTTTGAGTCAATTAAGCGTTTACATGTCATAATTTTATTTTATTTTATTTTTAGTGGAATCTATATTGGCTAAAATGCCTAGTCCCACAAAGAACAATTTGTATCCATTCTTAACAAAAAGTCAATTCTTAAATCAACCGTAAGGACTTCAAGTGAAAATTTGTTCCTAAACTATTATCATATATACTCTTGTTTCTCATCTCATTTACATTGTTTCTTAATTATCTTATTGGTGTCACTTTATAAAAAAAGAGTTATGAAAGTACTTATCTAACATCTTTAATAAGTACATTATTGGAAGCATTATAACTACAAATGAACCAAAAGTTAACCTCCTAATCAAGTACTTGAGGTTTGGTTTAATTTCAATTTACACACGGGACTGTACGCCCCATTATAGATCAGATTTAGGTGTAAAAACATATTTACCCTATAAATCCTCTTTAAAATACAAAGGAACTATATTTTCGCTCTCCAAGGTAGCATATTTAGTTGAGAGGATATAAAGAAATCATCAACAAGAGTTTAAGTCATAGTACAACTATTTCACTAGCTCCATTATGTCATCTGGATCCCACAAGGAATTCCTTTCAATCTTTGTAAGACTAGGTAGTCCATTAGGATCCCGAGGAATTGTTAGTTCAGCTTACACTAGAATTTAGTTGGACCGTGTCGTTGCTAATTGTCGGGTTTACAACAATTTTGCTAAACATATTGACTATAATGTTAAATCAAAATTGGGATCTTATTTACTTAAACTAGAATGTTCAATTGAGTGGAAAGTTTAACTTCATTCTACAGTTTCAATTTCTTCTATGGTAAGAAGGATCACACATTAAGACAAGTTATGTACAAATCTTATTCTAGGGTTGAGTGTTTCATTTAAATCTCTTAACTACATTTACAAGGTAAAAATAAAACACACTAATTAATTAATCATCTATTCAACACTAGAAATGCACTACAAGATTTTAAATTCAAATTCATTTAGCATACATATCTAACTTTTACAATACAAAATTTGAGGATCAAGATAACACCCATGTGTAGAGGAACATTTCCCTTAACCCTAACATCTAACATTTTACAAAACTTAAATTATAAACCTTTTCATACTTCACAAATGTTGAAATATACTCTACAATTTCATTTAACATATATATATATATATATATATATAAAATAATAAATATCAATATATATATATATATATATATATTTCCAACCTTTTTACCATACGTAAATATGAATTAAAATTGCACCTATGATGAAATGCTCATTTGCCAAAGTATCCCTAAAACTAACATCTTGTACATATTACCAAAATTCAGATATAAAAGTTTATGTGACATGGAAATACATTATACATATATACATTCTACTATAACCTATATAAATTGCAATATTAAACAATGAATTACACCATGCCTTTTCGTCATCTTTCTTGCATCCTGCAAAACCATCTGAGCATGAAATCAATGATAAATCACTAGAATGGAATCCACGTAGATCTAACATAATTAAGGTTTTTGGTTTCCGTTTGCATACTAATAATACTTTACATTCAAAAGGAGAGGGTTATAGACACATATTTATTTCATTTCACTTCAATTTTTTTTAACCAAGGACAAAAAAAGAAATAGCCATAGGGAAGAGACAGAAACACTATTTTGCCAAAAGTTCAATTTCACACAACAAATCACACGATAGAGTTTCAAATAGTTATTTACAAGTGTCAACAAGTTTCCACGGTGGTTTGGCAAACTGACAGGGGTCCTAAAAATTTATTTTTACGTTTTCCTAGTAGTTGTAAAAACGTTCAAATTTAGGCTCAGAGCCTAATAAACCACTTTCAAACATTGTCTTCTGGAGAGAAAACATACCATGGGTGAGTTTATACGTGTCCTCCTATACACCAAGGATTTACAACAATGACGAAATTCAGAACTGTCGAACGGTTTATGATTGGAGACCAGTTTTGAGAGGCCATCGGTCGTAATTGGCCTAGTTGCTAATGATGAAAAGTTAGCTCGAGGGCTTAGAAAACCACGTCCAAAAATGACATTTGATAGATGAAAACACAAAAATAAACTTCCTAGAAGTTCCCCCATGTACAGAGAATTAACCAGATTTGACAGAAATGAGAACTAACAAACAGTTTTCAAACAACGACAGGTTTTCTGGAGCCACCGGTCGTAATTGGTCCAATTTCTACCTAGTCAAACTATGACCGGAGGCCTACAAAATGCCTTTTCCACACTATCAAGAATAGTATTTTTACCCAAACTGAAGGTCCCAGGAAATTTTCTAGTAAATATACTAGGGGTTTGCGAAGGAGGGAAAGTATTTTGTTGTTTAGGGTCCAAACGATGGGCTGATATGAAACCCAACTTTTTAAGTTTTAGTAGCTTCTTGAGATTGCAAAAATGGGTAACATGACTCCTAGAGGAGCGGCGAAGAGAGTACAAACAATTGACTGGGGTCAATCTAAAGTTTGATGTGACTCTCCTCATATCAAGGAACACATATGGTGCTTGGCCTCTCTTTTATGGGGTTCAAAAGGTTGTTTAGGAAGTCTCTAAAAGTGGTTTTTTTCCAACTTTGCAAGGAAAGAAAAAGGTTGTGTTTAGTTGACGAATCGTCTAACTCTCAAAAATATTGGCGGACATGAGCACTTGTTTTAGATACCCGAGGTGCATTGTATGAGGTTATGGTGGCAACCTAGTTGATGTTCAAATGGTAAAACATTTTCGAAAATCACAAGGTGGGATTTTATTGCTTTACACTATTTAAGTTTTGTTACATATACAATTCTAAAATTACTTAGTAGTTTAATGTTTCTAATTTAATTCAAACGAAGAAACAAATTATGAAAATTATAGAAGATGGAGGTAAGGAGACCATGCCTGAGGGGAAATAAATCGACCAAAGCTGTTGAGCCCGATTCCACATCTCTACAAGCCATTACCTCGAACTGTTGGGTGCCTCTGGAACATTCCCCTAAATTTATTTGCTTGAAAGTCTCAAGAGATTATTCTATAAAACCATTTATGCATATATAGAAGATGAAGCATTCCATGAGGCTATATTTGTCTGTCATTTCCTGAAGAACGAATATGTTTCCTTGATCTATTATTTTTCCAGTGCAATTTTCACAATATGGCCTAGTTGAAACAAAACCAGGTCGAGCTAATAAACGAGAGCTCAAGCTCTACTTATGCAAAAATCACTAAGAAAAGATGATTTGAACACAAGGTAAGAGCTCAAGAGGAAAACATGGTGCGATGGATTTTCATCATAGGAAGCTAAACCACATAGTCACCATGACTGAGCTAAAGACAAATATGGGCATTCTAGTAGAATCAGGTTCGAAACAACATGGAGAGATGAAATTCATCACAGTAAGTTAAGTATATCCCACTCTCACAAAAGGCACACATCGAAATAAGTTACATCTCAAGTCAAGGAGAGGAATACCATAAGCGAGTTCAGGGCAAGGAAGCTACGACCAAGCTGTGCAAGTGTAGATCTTGAGGAAGTAAATCATGCAAAATACCCACAATAATAGGCTCTCCAAAAAGCATTAACTGAGATCTAACCGACTAAATACAACACAAAGAACTCATAGAGCTAACCGAGAGCTCACAATGATAACATATGTCGAGCTAGCATACAACATGACATCCCAATAGAGTAGAAATGTATGGCTCACAAGAATGAAACCATGTTGAGCTAGGTAAAGGAAAAATATGAAGCATATATAAGAAGATGCACAAAACTCGTTCCCAAGAAGAAGAGAAGTGGCAAACTCCAACGCAGAAAACCATAAGGCTCGAGCTTTTTGTTTTGTTTAAATGCCATCCAAGAAAAAGGCGCAAATTGGGAGGATGCAGACAAAGCTGTGGATTTTGGATTTACACTTGCCCATTGTGTTTGCTCGAAAGTTTCCAGACGTTTGCAACAAACTCATTTGTGCATATTCTGCTATCATATCAATCCATGAGGCCACATTTCTTTCAGGCATTACCCTGAACAGTTCACCTACCCTGAAAGTTCCACATTCATCATATACGTCTACATGAGCATGAGAAACTACAACATCTAACAAAATCATCTATCTTTTATGTTTTGATAGACGTCTATACCATGTCCTTGAGCTCACGTTTTTTACACAAGGTTAGAGTACACAACATATGTAAACTAATCAGGTTGGAGAATGGTTTGTTACACCGGAGAACTATGTGACTGTCTCAAGAGGAACCCTATGTCTTCTGTATACTTCCATCCACACAGCAAGAAAATCTTACCATGAGAAGCTGTATCATTATTTCATTCAGTAAAACATTGAAACAACACTGATTATTACTGATTTTAGAACATGAACTTGGGTTTCGAGTGGTTAAAGCCTACGGTTTATAAAAAAAAGTGCTGAAATTATTGTGTAAGGAAAATGACAGGTATGAATGGCTGCTGAGGAGGAGTCACTCATGTGCTATCTCAGATTTCCTTCCACACGGCACCACATGGTACAACCCGTCAGTATTCTTAAATATTACCTACTTCCTTAGCAACCTTCCACTTCCAATCCCATTCTTCCCTTTTTTTTTCTTTAATTTTATGTTTTTTTATCGGGCACTACAACCTTTAATACGTTTTGATGTATTTACAAGAAATTTATGTCAGCAGGAAGTAATGTAGAGCTTGTGATTGGTTGTTTTAAAAGTATTCACTCATTTAATTTTCTTTTATTAGATGATAATTCTCACTTCACTAGGCTTATTTTGGGGAATTCCATTCGAAATATGGGTGTGTCATACCTTCATCACAGAATAAAACTGAAATCGTTGATCCTCATATATTGAGTTATGCAGAATATTTATAAATATTTAAATAAAACATACTTTGCATCACGTATTCATATGTATCTATATGTGGAAGCATCCCAAATTTGATAAGGACACCTCAAAACTTTAATCAAATATTTGAGAATCCTAAGCACGAGTAAGCAAGATTAAGACACATAGCTTACGTGGCTTCAACATGTTTTTTTGACTACCAACACATTGATGGACGTAAATGTATGAACTTGATATACACGAGCAACTGAGATGGAGACACGTGGAGAGATCCCATTACTAAAACATCCACATTAATTACAACCAGTATTAATACACGAAGGTGTGTAGTGTAGGGAAGAAGGATTTTAATATGTGACAACATCTTGATCAATAAGTTTTTAGCACATCACTTTTGCCAAAGGGTATGAAGCACGAGAATGCAGACGAACTTGATTGTGCCACGTTTGCGGTCAGCGACTTAGCATACAAACTTAAGGGGAAACTTAAATGCCGCAATTGGATGTTTCCAAAGAATGAGTTGGATTAGACAGTCACATGCCATTAAAACTTCTTGGTTATAAATGAAAACATTAAAACTTTTACAAGCACCGTCACACAAAAAATAGAGAGCAAAACACTAGAGATTTACAAGAAATTTATATCTATGGGAAGTAATGTGGAGCATACGATTGATTGTTTTAAAATTAGTCACATATTTAAACTCTATATAGTTGATGACATTTTTAACTTCACTAGGCATATTTTGGGAACTTTGATTTGAAATGTGGGTGTATTAGAATTTCATCCTAGAATAGAACCTGCATCGTTGAGCCTCATATATCAAACAATGCATAATATTTACAAATAATTTAATAAAACATACTTTGCATCACGTATCCATACATACATACATACATACATACATACATACATACATACATACATACATACATACATACATACATACATACATACATACATACATACATACATACATACATACATACATACATACATACATACATACATACATACATACATATATATATATATATATATATATATATATATATATATATATGATAATGTTACTAAGGACACCTCACAACTTTAATTGAAGATTCTAGTATCCCAAACACGGGTAAAAAAGATTATGACATGTAGCTTACATGACTTTATCACGTTTGTCTGACCACTAGTGCATTGATGGACATCAATGTACAGACCTGAGATACACGAGCACGAGATATGAGGACACGTGGAAATTAGATCGCATTATTAAAACTTCCACCTGACTATCTAGGCTTAATGCGAAAAGGTGTGTAGTGTAGGGAAGCACGATTTCAACACGTGGCAACATCCCGATCAATAAGCTGCCATCACATCGATTTTGTGAAAAATGTACAAGGAACGGGGATGGGGATGAACGTGATTGTTCCGCATGTGTGGTCAGTGAATCAACATGCAAATTTAAGGGAAACATTAAATGTCGTCATTGGATGATTTTGAAGCACGAGTTGGATTAGGTAATTACACCCCTTAAATATTCCTTTTATGAAGTAAAAGATTAAACCTTTTACAAGCACAATCACACAAAAAAGGAGAGAAAAGGGAAAGAGATTTAGAAGCAATCCATTGTAGCAAAAATATTCAAACATGAAGCCATTAATACAGAGAATAAAAGAGAGAAGAGAAGGGAGTTTAAACAAGCTATTCACATAAGATTTTTCATTCGCAAAAAAAAACCTACATTAAGTATAAATTATCTTACATTCTCCATTACATCCACAAATTGATTCAAAAATAATATTCTTTTTCACTAATGTCACGACCACTGACTTCAGCCAATTCTCCAACCTTACGATTATGGTTCCGACAATATTCGCCATGATTTCTATAAGTTTTTTTGTCTTACGGGTTCCTTTAAATATTCCCTATTTGAGACCTTAGATTTTATTTCTGGTTTTTTCCTTATAAATCACCTATTGCATTCAACATAGTTGTCCTTTAAAAAATTATGTAGGTGCATGATCAATAGTGATAAATAAAACTAAAATAAAAGATGTCAAATAAAGATGCACAAAATTAGAAGGAACTAAAGGAATCCGAGATAATAGGGATGCACATTAAACATCTTCACATCTTAGTACTCTTGCATAATTAATGATTATGTGGATCACCACCTCATGATAGGCTAATGTTGTACCCATGCGGCTATAGAATTTATAGGCCACATGTCCTATTTTTGAGAACTAAGCTTCGCCTCATCATTTGTGGGCCCCAATAGCTTTTATTCACCTTGAGCTCACTCATCTTGCCCCATTACAAGATCAAGTTTTTCTTGAAATAGTAAATCGATCAAATGAGCTTTAACAACTTGGTTTCTCATTTAAGGACATCATTAATAACATAGGCAACCATGTCAAAATATTTAATTGTGACTCTAGATGCTTCCAAAAAATCATAAAAGACTTTTAAAGATAATTGAATTCAATATATTTTGCGAGTGCCCTATCAAGTATTCCCATTTAATATTTTAGTTTAGACTTACTTTCACAACTTATTAAATTGATAAATTATTTGTAATAATAAATATAAAATAAATATTTCTAAATGTCAAATTAAACATTTTAGTTTTATGTTTTGATATATAAATTTATATTTACAAGCTAAATATGTGAATTAAAACATAATTACGCCGAAGGCGTTCCCCCTATGGTAGAGGACCTCCGGACGTTTCTATGACTGTCCTAAATATGACAGCCTTTTAGATGTTTTTTAAACGAGATTAAATTTGACAGCTGTTTGCATGTCATTTTTACTTTGCATGCAATTTTTGAGTTTCTATTTTTAAAATCCTATTTTTAACTGCTGTTTTTTAGATTCTGCCCTGTTTTATAAATAAGGAGTTTGTATTGGTTATCTCATCAAATAATCAGTTCGTTTTTGTGAAAGAGGGATCCGAGAAAGTGAAGGGAGTCGACACACAGCGTTTGGTATGTAAATTTGCTTAACTATTTCTTTTCTGGATTCCCACAGTTGAACAAATGCTCTTTTTTATCTAGGTTCATTAACCACATTGTACAGGAAAATTGTGAGTCTCCATCGCTTCGGCATTTCTCAAGCTCATCGTAAATTATATCATGCATGGTTGTATAGATGGGATTATCTCTGCAGTTTTTGGAATAGTAGGCCATGTCTGCCCACCCATTTTCTGTTAGAAAATTTCTGGCCTCTACCCATTCCGGATAGGGCCGGTTATATAGGATTTTTTTCCAGAATTGGATTTTTCGTTAGGATTTGTAGAATTGAAACATCTTGGCTGATTGTCTACCACTGCCAGAATCCTTAATTGCTAACGCCCGGATAAAATATACCAAAATACAATTGTTTTTTAATAGTTGAGACACACATAGATTTGGCTCAAATTATACTCTTGGAAGTTGGAAGGGTGCGAGAAGCTTTTTAGCAGCATGTCACGCCGGAACTACACATTATGTGAACAATTACTATCAACCTGCACCTACTAAACATGGGTGTTGTGGTGTAGTCGGTTATTGTTAGTCTTACACACTGAAGGTCCCCAGTTTGGGCAGCACCAAATGTAACTTTTGTTTTTCATCGCCTTTACGGTCACTATCTTGATGGACTATTGATCATTAATCAAATCTGGTTTTTTCTAATTGATTGCAATCAGTTTACAGCCGCATGACCGGACACAAAATCAGTTCAAGGGGCCAAAAAAACTAATTTTGATGGTTTGGATGGAGATGATCATAGTAGGGTGCGCATGGTTTCATTAGCGTGAAATTGATGACAGCGTGTTCGGCATTTAAAATTTGATTTTTTTTTTTGATAATGGAAGGATATCAGTTGTTTTATAAAGCACCGCCTTGAACAAACTAAGTGCCAGGTCGGCTGGGATATTCATTTAAATTTGAGGGCGTCTATTCATTTAGGGAAGTGGAAAACTTTTTGGAAAGAATCTACTTGTGGAAACATACACAAGGCACACAATATGTTTGTTCATCTGTTTCATCAAGATGAAGTCTCATGAAATATATGCACATCAGTTGATTAAACATATTATATAGCTATCAATGCCTGACAGTATATAGGCTTGTAGTGAGGAAGATAACAGATATAAACAATTCCAGCTGCACTGCGCGCTGAAATTGTAGAATACTATTTACTTGCTATTTGAAGCTATCGGATTGTATGGGGTTATGCTGCACTGCGCGCTTGCAAATTCCCGACCATTCCATACTAAATTACAATACCCATGACTGTTTTGCATAACCCCTCTCTTAGTTTTAATCAGGGATTAATTAATTAATAGAATAGATACCCTGGGTAGATACCTCATAGTACTGGGCGGCAATACACGTGCGAATAGTCAAACAGTAGAAATGGAGATTTACAGATCAAAAGATTTTAAAGAACTATACAATAAAATCCTAAACACATATTGGGAGAAGAAAACGATCCACTATCATATCGTGATAATGAATATACATATTGGGATGTTTTAAATGTTCTATCTCTACATTTCTAACTTGTTACAAATTCATGCATATACATTTACCAATTTTATATCATGAGTGGTAGCGTTATGTAGTGAATATGACATTGGCAGTGTAGATATATTTAGTTTTATTAACTTCTTTTTCACTTTTTTGTAGGTTATTTGTGATTCTCATTCTCCCGCGGTAAAGAAGAGCGTCGTCTCTAAACAAACTTGAGGTGGGTTTTAATATTGATTCAAGTGCTTATTCATTTGTTTCGTTTATTGCATGCTATGGTTTAAAAAATTATTGTAGAGAGCTTTCATGTTATATTCTTTTGATTGTTACATTTATATTTAGACTCCAATCCTTTTTCCGAAGTGACATGTGGGGGCACGTGCCTTCGTCAATGACAGGATTCGTTATGTGCTGAGGGGTTCGTTCCCCAATGAGGCCATTTCGAAGCGTCCCAAGTTGGACGTTAGACTGATCAGCGACAAGGCTTTTAAAGCTGCCCGTCATACCTAAGAACATCTTGGTGGACTAACATACTTATTTTCCCTCTCCAGTTTAATATGATGCAGACTAGAAACACAATTCCCCTCCCCACAACGGGATTGACATTAACTACGCCTCACTTGCAGAGGGAGGAAAATTTTAAGCGTATTCAATGTGTTGTTAATGTTTTGCATTGTAGGCAACCGAAACCACCTAAAACAGTGATAGCTGAAATGATCAGAGATCGCCTCCACCTGATGCCAACATCCCCAATTTTTCTCTCCAAAATCCGAACGATTGCAGATCATTCACGAGGCTTTTGCTTGATTTATGATTCGAACGAAGATGCACTGAAATATGAACCACCCCACAAATTGAGGAGAATGGGAATTCCAATCGAGGCATCTGCAACTGGACAAAACTACAAGAAACGTGCAAAGAAAATTGCACAAGCAAAAAGCAAGAAATTTGATTTTAAAAAATAGCTTGTAGTGGTTAGTTTATAAGTGTTTGTTTATAAGTATTTTTGAAATAAACTGTAACTCGTTCCAAATATTCCATGTATGTATTGTCGCAGTATATATCCGACGGAGAATCAAACTTATCAAACACATGTTCAGTTTTTGTTATCCAACAACTATGCTTTCCTAATTTCTTTATCTTTGTGTTTCCATACAAATACCTATAGTCTTCTCACTTCAAGTGTACATATTGTTCTTATTGTATTCCATTATGTTTGCTTAACATAATAATATGTAATTCATTTCAAATAAATGCATGTATATATTGCGGCGGAACATATGGGGCACAGAATCTAACTTTTCAACAAACAACAACAACAACAACACATTTTTAATGAGTTATTCATTATATCTTTCCTTTATACAATTGCTCGCTTCTTTATGTAAACCAACGACGCAATTTTAATGTGTACTTCATAATATTTGCACACAAATACATATAGTTTTAAAATGCCGACAAACAACCATACAAATTTTAGTTGTTTTCAACCAAAGCTTTGTACATTATATCACTTTTTTGCATATTGAATTGTTAAAGGGTTAGACTTCATGTTTGCACTTTTTAGAAAATATGAAATAATAAGGAAGTCAACTTTAAAGGTTCTCATTCTTTACAAATGCATGATTTCCTGAACAAATCCTTCATTTCATGATTGACTGCCCTACAAGTTTACATTTTCCACCATATATTTGCAGAATTCTCACAATCTCGAGCATCTTTTAGTTGCCATGGAAATAACTTTGACACACGAAGGCATTTCTCAATTGATTGAGGGTGGTTCCAATGTTGACCCCACATTTCAGATACTGCACTTGAGCTCTCTAAGGTCCATTCTCAACACGGGAGCCCAACATCGTGTTGACCTTTCAGATGGGATACATTTTCAGACAACACTTCTACCCTCCAAATTTGCAAGTCGTGTAACCGACAATTCAATACAAGAAGGCTCCATCGTGTGCTTACACAAATCCCTCGTTAGAATGATCAAAAGTGAACTGTAAGCTTCATCTCTTGCTCAATTACCAATGTACATAAACTCGCTATATCAATTAAAATTTAATTCTGTTTATTTTTTCCATCCGTTGCTCAGTTCTAATTATATCCTGTTTTTCTTTTCCATTGCAGCACCGTTCTTATCATTGAAATGGATGTTGTTGTTGAAACACATTTGGTAATCGGTGCTCCAATCCGACTACCAACAAATGCTCTCAAACACAGTCAGTTGCCACAAACAGATGCAAGTGCAAATCGGGTTAACAAATATTTTACGAGAACACCAACTAAAATAAGTGCTTTGAATACATCTATGCACATGTGGTCCGTAGAGGGCCGTGCCCTAGCAAAAACAACCCTTCGCCAATATCACAATGCAAGGGGAAATGGATCCGTGTTTGGGTTTGATTTTGTTGATCAGGAAGGAGGAGAAATCCACATCACTTGTTTCAACGAGGCCGCGGAAGCATTCTATGAGCAGATTGAGAATGGGAAGCTATATACAATTTCCAATGGGAGGATTGCGAGGATTGCTGATGCAAAGCTATGTTATAACCATTTGAACAATGCTTTGGAGATTTTCCTGCAACCTTCCTCAACCATATCTCCACTCATAGCAAATGAAGATACAATACCTTCCCATAACTTTCACTTCACCAAAATCAAGGAATTACCTGCAAGCGCTGAAGGTTCTACAGTTGATTTGATTGGAATTGTTGTTACGATGTCACCATGCTCAACAATTCGTCGGTATGACAAGTCTGAAACAAAGAGAAGAACACTGCAGTTAAAGGACATGTCGGGTTTCAGTGTAAGTGTCACATTGTGGGGACATCACTTAGATGATATAAGCAACGAACTTGAAGACATGCTTTCTATACCGCCTCTTCCGGTCCTCGCCTTGAAAGCTGCCCGCGTCTCCAGTTTCAATGGAAGCTCAGTGGACACTGTTTCAAGAACCAAATGTTACGTCAACCCTAAAATTTCAGAAACAAATACACTTCATGGCTGGGTTGATTCTGATGACTACTTCCTTCCGGCGCCCTCTATCACAACCCAATTTCTAGGCCCTCCAAAAAGCATGACCTCTGTAACAACGATTTCAGAGGTACTAAATATGGGGAACACTGAGAGAAATGAATGGGCCATGGTTACTGCAGAAATCACGAATATTAGCATGGACAATTTTTTTTTACAAGGCATGTCCTCTTCAAAAAGGTGACAAACAATGCAGGAAAAAGGTGAAAGAGAATGGTAATGGTTCATGGTTATGTTCAAGTTGCAACAGACAAGTGCAAAACTATGATTATAGATATGCACTCAGAATCGATCTAAAGGACCCAACAGGAGAACTTCAATCAGTTACCGCTTTTGATGAGATAGCTGAGTTAATCATGGGTGTTGCAGCTAGCGACCTCCATATATTGACTATAGACGAAGATGCGACTAGTGAAATTATAAGTAATGTCATTGGAAACGAATACTGCTTCACACTTTCACTGAAAAAAGAGACATATTGCGGAAACAACAGATTGAAATGTGTCATCCTCAGTTCAAAGAAAGCAGAAAATAGTGCAACTCCTCCATAACCTTTACGCAAGGATTTCCAACCCACCCGTCCCTTCAAACATTACACCCTCACTCATCCCATTCTATACTTTGAACTATCACTGCTATGTTTCTTATTTCATATCTATGTTTCACTTTTTCCCTGCTTCAAAAGAAAACTGTTGAATTCCCTTATACACTGACATACTATTGTCTCCTTCTATTATGCGGATTGTTAGTACTTTTAAGAAAATAAATATAAAAAATATTCAATTTTGTTATGTACGTATTTACATCCTTCTGTAGTATGTGAACACATTGTATGTTTCTATATATCTAATACTCTTTTCCTTAATAAAAAAGTAGTTTCTCAAAACTCAAATTGTTACCTCTTATGCGTATTTCCCATTGGAACTCCACATGCATTACAATTGAATTTAGTTTTACATTTTCACTTATTTCTGCATTTGTTTGTCATCAAACTATGTATCGTTCCTTGCTAACCCAAAATGATCTTTATCCAACAGGTGGTACTCCATAATCCTGTGACTTCGCAATCATGTCGACTCCTGCAAAACGAGCCCAACGAAGAGAAAACTACGCAAAAAATAAAGTACACATAACTGCTGAGCAACGGCGTCGTAAATTAGAGCATAGAACAACGAAAATCTCTAATATCTTTCAACTTACAATGACCAACAACCTACGATCCCCCGACATTCCAATCTTGCCATCAAATACAACTACTGAAGAATTGCCAACCAACATTCCGCATGTAACTTCCATGGAAAAAACCTTTCAAGAGCATGCCACTTCCTTCCGTATGAACCCATCTTTGCTAGCAACTGTCACTTTGCCCCAAATGTCTGGGATGCCACATGAAACTATCTCAAGTACTGACCTCTCTTCAGTTCATCCCACATATACAACCGGTTTCTCCTCTCCTTCAGACTGCTTTCCACCTTGCAATCCACAAACGACTGAAACAGAACACCCCACCCCTTCTAATACACAGAGATTTCCCATATCCCCGCTCTCTTCACTGAATTTAGAAGCCCAACGTCGGTTTCGCAAAAGAATAGATTTGTTGGCGAACATCCAAACTTGCTCAATCTGTTTGGAAAATTACCCTGGAATTAAAACAATTTTTTCCGAAGGCTTTCCCTCGTGTAACAGATGCAAAAGTGAAAAACAAGGCCACCGCTTCTCTTCATGGAACAACATGGACCCTGAAAAACAACCTATCGTTCTTGCGTCTTTAACCCAAATCGAGGAGATGCTTATCGCACGAGTTAATCCATTCATGCAAGTCGCCCAAGTACGTGGCGGGCAATACAAATACTCAGGACACACCATAAGCTTCCCGCAAAACATTACTTCAATAGCAAAGACCCTACCCCACCGCCTTGGAGATTTGGACATAGTTCTCATACAAAGGGAAGGATCTAATTTAAAAAAATATGATTTCTACGTCAGTAGATCTCGTGTTTGTGCAGCCTTGCAATATAAAATCCAACACGACCCCTATTACAAAGATGTCTTAATCGACGATGACGCCCTTTCCTCACTACCATCTGAATCGTCAAATGTTTCCTCCTCTCTCAACACAGCCACAATGGAACTTCCCCAAATGCAAACTTGCTCTACAACTCATGGTAGTGGTGTTCCCACCCACTTTGATGAAACATATGAACACTCATCGTCTTTCGTGCCAACACCTCACAATACAGGAACAAAAGAAGAGGAAATCGAACAGTTCTTGCTCAACCACGATGGTAACACTCCATTTACCATGCCATGGCCAGAGCTTGGGGTTTCGCCAATAAATGAATATAATACGGAAGGCCTATTCTCAATGGCTTTCCCAACTTTATTTCCGACAGGAAAAGCAATGTGGCAACAACCCCGCATTAAAGAAGTTCCAATGCATGAATACGCACTTCATTTGATGCGTTACCATGATGGGCATTTCAGTTCCCACCCAAGATTTTGTTACTTCCTTCTAAACCTCATAATGCGACACAGAAGCCAGTCCACGGCAGCAGTTTTTATGAAACAGAACACCGAATCTGGAATCCCTCCAACAATTAGAGAGCTACGAAGACAACTACTGGAATGCCCCAAAGACAACCTCCCAGATAGCTTAATGCGCTTTGGATCGAGCCTTCGAGGGACACGTTCATTCTGGGCAAAAAGTAGAAGCGAGCTTTCAGATATGGTGGAACAATTAGGGACACCAACCTTATTCTTCACTCTAAGTGCTGCAGACACTAAATGGCCAGATCTCCACAATATTATGTCTGGTGAATGCCCAACAGATCCTCGAGCCGCCCAACGTTGGAGAACACTTAACATTGTCTCTAACCCTCATCGAGTATCAGCATACCTGCATCACAGATTCACAATATTTCGGGAAGAAATATTGCAGAAGGAACTTGGAGCAGTAGACTTTTGGTACAGGTAATCAAATCTACTTATTTTAAAGTTTTTCCCAAACTACATATCTAATATTTATGTTCCCTCGTCTCGCAGGTACGAATGGCAACATAGAGGCTCTGCACATGTCCACGGTTTATTGTGGCTCGAGAATGCACCAAAGGTAGACGAACTGGACTGGGAGGACACAACAGTTATTGAGGCGACAAAACAATACTTTGATAAGTTCGTGTCTGCCTGGAACCCCCGCCCAGCTTGCAACCGCTTGGATTTCGTTCGCAGGTCACTCCTAGATGACCCTTGCTTGCTAGATACAACACAAATTCTATCCAACTCCCCGCATGCGGACCTTGAAGAACTACTTAATCGAGTTCAGCGCCACACTAAATGTTCAGAGCAGACATGCCTGCGTAGAAAGCAATCACATCTGCAATGCAGGTACAATGCTCCTTGGGCCATGCAACCTACTTCTTCCTTACACATTGAAGGTGACAGGAAAATAAAGTACCTCCCTTCCAGAAACGATGACAGATTGAACATCCACAATCGAACAATGATATACATATGGAGAGCAAATGTCGATTGCCAACTGGTACTTTCCCGCCATGCCGTTCTTAAGTATATTGCAAAATATGCTTCAAAAGCCGAGCAACGTTCAGAAACATATCACCAAATGCTATCCAGAGTTTCAAGAGATGCAGACGCAGATTCTCCAGCACATATCACGATCCGTAAAATGCTCACAGAAAGCGTTGTTGAACATGACATAAGCGCACAAGAAACATGCCACATGCTGCAAAAAATGCCACTTGTTATGTGCAGCGGTCCATTCGTATCATTAAATGTTGGAAAAAATATTCTGAGACGTGTCGTTGAAAGTGACGCCGATGCACAACAAACAACCGCTTTCTTGGATGCATATAAAGTTCGTCCAACAACCATGGAACACCTACCACTTATTCAAGTTGCTCGAGATTGGAGCTACAACAAGCACCGTAAAGGTGATAAATGGAAAAAACGACCGATACAAGCAATTGTACGGGTCCACCCGAGATTTGTGGATGTCCCTGCTCAAGAATCAATGTCATATGACCTTTTCTGTTGGTCAGAACTCCTATTATACAAGCCTTTTAGAAATATCACGTTTGAATTTGGCTCAACCCCACATGACATCAATGTCACTTGGGACATGTACAAGCACAACTACAGACCGTGGCATGTTCTACGCACTACCGCAGACACAGGACTTGCAACAGATGTTAGTTCAGACTCAGAGCCCGAATGCAGTATTCAACAAGAACCATTACAAGAATGGCAGGTCTTTGCACAACTTCACCCCGGAAACAACACGGGTCTAAACAGTCTTGAAATGTTGGGGAAACGAGATTTTGACATACACAATAATTGGACCATACACGACGTTCCCCATGATTTGCAGATAACTGGTTCATCATTCATCGAGAGAGAGAAGGCAGACACAATTAACAACAACATACATGCCACACCACCATCTTCCACACTTCCTTTGTCTCCAGAACAACAAATAGCTCTTGATACCATACTACACCATTCAGCAAACAAATCCCTTCTACCTCCACTAAGATTGATAATTCAAGGAACGGCTGGCACAGGAAAATCATTTCTGATAAATAAAATCCGGAATTCATTCACAGCATCAACCATATCTCCCTCTCCTCTACTTGTGCTCGCCCCTACCAGTGTTTCAGCATTCAACATCTCTGCATCCACAATCCACGCAGCCATGCGTATTCCAATCAAAGAACTAAAACCCCTTGAAGGTAGTGCATTATCGTCTTTTCAAGAATCGCTGAAACATATAGAATATGTTCTTATTGATGAAATGAGTTTCATCGGGCCAAAGTTGCTAAGAAAAATTGACAGTAGGCTCCGCGAAGCTTTCCCACACTCAAGAACATCTGAATTTGGGAACAGATCAGTCATCCTCCTCGGTGACCTCGGGCAATTACCGCCGGTTTTGGACAGTCCTCTTTACGCAAGTAATTCCTACGGAGCAACCCTTTGGAAGGGATTTCAATCTTCCATTACATTGCGAACAATATTTCGGCAACAAGGAACAACCAATGCACAGGTTTCATTCCGGAATTTACTACTCCACATGCGAGATTCGACCCCTCTAATTGAGGATTGGGAACTCTTGATGTCTCGCACAGACACACACCTAACTCAGCAGGAGCTCAACATTTTTAAGGATGCACCACATTTGTTTGCAAAAAATGATCAAGTGGCATGCCACAACCTACAGATGTTGAAGGCATTGAACGTTCCGATCGCCCAATCCATTGCTGAAAGTAACAGGGGGACTGGACCAGGAAATCCTGATGATGATCAGTTGCAACACAACGTTCTGTTATGCAAACAACAAAAAATCATGCTTATTGCAAATCTATGGGTTGATGCAGGCCTCGTGAATGGTGCCACAGGAACAATCACAGACATTGTCTACGACGCATCAATGTAACCACCAGCATTACCTTTATTTGTTGTTGTAAAATTTGATAGATACAACGGCCCATGTTGGGATCCCTCCAACCCCTTACATATTCCCATACCCCCTATTTCCAGAGGGAATCGAAGACAGTTGCCGATTAAAATGGCCTGGGGATTAACTATCCACAAGTCGTAGGGACTTACTTTGCACAGAGCAACCGTCGACATTGGAACCACTGAAAGGCAGGGTCTGACATTCACAGCTTTCTCCAGAGTACCCTCGCTTGCAAATCTATGCATTTCACCCGCTTTTTCATTCGAGAGATACTCAAATATGGCGCACGTACCAGCACTCGAAGCAAGAAGAAAGGAGGAAGCAAGACTACTATCACTCAACCCATCGTAAATACTAGCTTCTGCTTTCATAGCACCTCAAATACTACTATACTCAACATTTCTTCTATCGAAAGCGGCAAGGTCGTTCAAGGGATATCAAATGTAATCAAGTTTATTGAAACTAAAATTGCCCACTAAAGGCTACCACTCATGATATAAATACTGCAAACGTATACATGTCTCATTACGTGTACGTATACCTACATTTATTTTATGTTTGGAAATATGGTATGCAACTTTAAAAGTACAAACCTGTAACATAATTAAATGTACACATACAACATTACAATGTAATGTTTCAACTAAAGTCCTACACTACAACTATCAATCACACACATTATCAATTGTATAATAAATGTTTCTCCAACAAAACACCAACTGAACAACCAATGCACAACTAACAACATCAACTATAAAATTGATTAACTATCGAAAACGATATCACAAGTAATCATGTACGAATTTATAACAAGTTTGAAATGTAGAAACAACCTTCAGATTAAGTGGATCAATAATAACTGTACCTCTAAATCAAATAACATATACCGTTCGGCGTTCACATCTCATGAAACACATGCGATTGCTAGCTTAACATATATATACCTAACAAGCTTATAGATGTGACTTAAACCCTAATTTAACATATCCATACCTAACAAACTTATATAAAATAATAGTAAAACTTCTAGAATCTTATAAAATCAATATTTATAAGTGTGGGGCCAAAGACATGCATTTACAAATCAAATATCACTTTGCATATCTCAACCGAACAAGCATCTAAAAAGCTATAATAATAGCACCAGATTAGCTAGCCGACAATTTCAACTGGTCAGCGCACCGGCTGTTTAGGTCACGATGAGCCGAATGACAATTTAAGGTTTACCCACGAGATATCCCTGCGTAACTTTCAACAAATGTGACAGGGTTTTCTTGTTTAGACAATAAATTTAGCAGAAAATCGCGCCTGAATTGGGAGAAGGTAAAAGGCCTGTAACGTCGTGGATGAATCTCGTCATCCACAAGCTCTGCGGGAGCCCATATGTCTTTGTCGTAAGGAAACTGTGCAAACCAGGGCACAGATATGCGATCCCTCCAGCCTTTGTAAACAACCCGATGCTCTGCACTGCGGCATCTGCCGTTGCTCCATGCCTGCAACACTAATATTAATTCATGTTCTCAGCACCATGAAATTAAATAAATTACAGCAATACGCCTGGTTTCAAGAAATTCACATTACCTTAAGAGAGTCGGCTACGTTGACGATAAATGAATTAGATACAGGCTTCACATTCAACCACTTCCCTTCATCTGATCGAATCTGAAGCCCCCCTTCATCGTCTTGGTAAAGGATCGTAAAACAAGCAATATCAGTATGCGGATGCAGAACCTCCTCCTCCTCCATGAATTTTCCATCAGACCATAAGTGGTTTATACGCATGTAAGCTGTGCATTCTTCGAAATCAGAATGGTAGAACGTTTTGACGTCCAAACCCAGACTGGCAAGAATGATTTTACTCATCTTTCGCTGGAGATCAGCCATGGCGAATGTGTATGTTCCGATCGTCTCGCTGCAATGAAAAATTCCACCTGATTAATACTGAGGAAGATTAAGTACTGATCATGGAATAGAACAAGAAAAACCTACCAAAAGTTTGGGTTTCCCGTTTCCGGCCATATTTGCCGAGACAGCGCCTGAACAGAATCTGAATGCGGCAAATTTAAGAAACAGAAGTTTTCGAGCGTCAGCGTACGATAGTATCCGTCGGCGGGGCTAGACGCGATGGCTCTGTCTTTCACCTCGGGCGGCAATTCCTGCGTTCAAAACACGGAAGAAACCCCATTTTTGGCAGGCTTCTCTCACTGTGGCGACCGCCGGATGGTGTGGAAGGAGGTTTAGTTCCTCAAACTCCAGCTGAAATTGTGACATGTCAATGAAGGGGAGATCAACTTCATTTTGCAGCGACGAAGGCATTCTAGATGACCACGAAACGCAAAAAATTGAAGCGCTACAATCTCAAATAACGACCATATTGATGCCTAAATTTATATCAATTAAAACAATTAAAATCAAAACAAAATCCAAAGTAAATTTATGATTTTGTTTTTTTTTGTTGAATTGCAATGTCTTTCTCAACATCCGCGAAAAAAATATTTGGCTTTTTTCTACCTAATCTTTAATATATTTGCTTTCCATCTACCAAAACTGATATATAACGTTTTATATGTTATTATATTGCGGAAAGCAGTTTTATATGTTTCATCTTTGCAAATAATTTTAGATTTTTGACCAATACACCTATGCCATCTGTTCTTTGGTATATGTAAATTACAGTTTTTTCATTTATTTTATTTTTTTAAAAGTTTATTATTATTTTTTGATTGGTTGAATTTTTTAAGTCGTATTTAAATTTTATGATTAGTTATAATAAGTAGCTCATTTTAACTAACTTCGAGTTGAATTAATATAGAAAAATTTTAAATTTTTTTTTTTTGGAATCCGAATCTGTTTAACATGTCTCCATGTATAATTAGGGTCATTTACCAAGGAAATATGTATTAACATGAATAGGGCCTTTAATATTTGTCCAATGTTGTTATCAATTAAAGTAAGTTTAGCAGTACATATAATTTTTTTATGCTTAATTGTAGATAAATTAGGGCATTGGTTGCTTTCATATGGAGAATATGTCGGCAATAAGTCATTGTTATATTTGTATTTGTGTTCAATTACGGTTATTCAGAAAATAATTTTGTATCAACCTAAAATCATCATCATCAGGGTATTTACATGTCTATTTCTGTGTTTAAATGATATCATACATGGTATATTTCATTTCTTGAATTTTTTGGGCGATATCTTTGCCGAATTTGAATGAATGACATAAAGTTTTCAATAATGTTTATTGAGACCAAACAAACTATGGACCATAAAGCAGTATATAGGATGGGTTGTGTACACTTAATACTTAAGAATGGATGTCAGATTAAGCATGTGATATTGCCATTTATTTCTTCTATTATGAATCTTGATAAAAATCTCTACTATTTTGGTTAAGCTCGCTTCTTCAAACAAGTCATTAGTATTAACCCTTAAGCTGTAAGCTGGGACACTCTATGATGAACTACCACTCTGTCTCCATCATCACCAATGTACAAAATAAGTTATTCTCTCTTCCCAATCTTCCCTAGGCATTGAGCAAGAGGAATAGTTAATGTGATTTTTAGGCAACACGATTATGTTTTATAAATTAATATTTTTTTAATATTCAATTGAGACCTATATTTTTAAATACCTTGTTATTAATGTAAAATAATGCATCTAAAGTCTTTACTTGTATGCCTTTTGTGTTTAATTAAATTTGGTATCAAATAATTTTGTAATGTATTTAGGGCTTTTATCTCTCTGTATTTTTTTGGTAAATGAGCTTGCAATAAACTATGCCATGCTATTCAATATGGTTTGTAGTGTTTTGGAATTTTTGACATATACAAAAGGAATAAAGCACGGAAATTGACTCTTGCATCAATAACAAGGATGTCAAGTTTCCCGCACACAAACTTCTACAACATGCACTTATACGCATGTATGGCAAGTGCAAAATTTTAGCCAAGGTTGTGAGTTCTTATACGCATATATGCATGTGTTTATAAAAAAAGGGGCTAAACAACATATCATTTTAGTTTAACACACACATTTTACACACAGAAATACAACACACATAATAATAGAATAATTTTTTTTGGCTTACATTGCTTGATACATAACATCACATAGGATCACATAGGATAATGTATAACACATGAGATGTTTGTGTAACCATGGACCTATTGACAATTTTTGCACTTGTGCAAAAATGGGCAACTAGAAACTTTGTTACGATGGATGGCATTGGTGAGGTGAACCTAAGCTAGGGGATTTTCTTTCAGGCAATATTATTTCTATTGAATTAGTTAATGATTGCACGAAATCTACAACTATGTCTGAAACTTTGCGACTATCTTCAGTAAAAGAACACAAAGCCCCAAAGGACAGCTGTGTTGTCTTGGTGAAGACATTAAATTAAAGAATAGGTGAAGTGTAAAGTTTTGGAACAGAAATCGTAATTGCAGATTACAACAATTAGATTTCATTACTGGATATTACAGGTGTTATTTAATGTTCTTTCCTTTATGATTAAGACATTCAATTATATTACTGGGTTGTTTAGTTCATCATACAATCCATACAGAAAGTTGAAATGTAGAAAGAAGTATACAACTCAATTTTAGAATTCACTATTTTAGTCGTAAGGAATTTCAATTGTTCCCACATAAGCCATGGGATGTAACTAAAAAGTAAATTACAACTACTGAAGAAAGAGGTACATATTCATGAAAGAGAAAATAGAGGAGTATGAATGAACCCATCATTTCCTTGGGGGTTCTTTTTCAGTTGAGGCATCTCTTTCTCCAGCTTTGTTCCTTCTTCATCTCCATTGCTGAAAGCACTGTACTTGAAAGGAAGAAAAGAGATAACTATCAGTTACAAGCTCAAGGTTAATCCATATTCCTATAATGTTCTAATTCGTGTAGATGAATCTCTTAACAATAGGAGATATAAATTACATGAAGATCAAAGGCATTACTGATAGAAGTAATTTTCTGTAATAGCATACATGATTTACTCACTCAGAAAGAAGGAGAGAGAGAAGAAAAGGAAAAAAACCATGGACATAAGAGAGGCCAAAAAACCTAAATATTTTCTACTATTTTCTCAAGTGTGCAGCTACAGGTTATAGTTAGGAAGAAATGAATCATGTATTACAGTCCTCATTGTAGATAAAAATTACAGAGTTCATCGACTTCTTTCCTATGATACATGAAGTAGATAAGTTACAAGTACATACTGAAGAGAAGGAAGAATGGAACTCAACGATCAATAGGTATTCTAAGAAATGGAAGAAGTTATAGTACCGAACAGATAAGCAAATTGCAAATAGAAGTACGTTTTTTTGAATACAACTCAAAGGTGAAGTAGAAGGATCAGAATTTAAAGGATGAAGTTAAATGGAAAGAGAAGATTACATCTGAAAAAGAATGAGGAAGAAGTCTAAGAAAATTTTGATAGGGCTTCGCCATGTAAAATGGACATTTACATCTTTCCATCATACTATTTTTAATTAATACATGCTTTTAAAGCTATACGTAAATCAAATAAGTGATACAAAAAGTAGAAAAGCATGACATGATTAGATAATAGTTATTAATTTTTAGTTTCCAACAACAAATCAGCTTCAACAGAAGAAGTGATACATTATGTATTTTGAATCATGAAAGTACATTTATTACAACTGAAACAAAAATAAAGAAGGAAATCTGAGAAAATTTTGACAGGGATTCGCCATGTAAAATGGACATTTTCAATTTTTCAACATGCATATTAACGTTGTAATAAAAAGAAATGCAGTATTTAAGGAAAAGAAAGAAGACTACAATATTTCAACAAAGCATCTAATCAAGGCTTATGCCTTCTAATGGTGTTACAAGATTGAGAAACTGCTTACAACCCCCAGAAGGCCACATACAAGGTACAAAGATCTCATGAAATCAAGAATAGTCAAAGTACTACTAATGTAAGTTTGAGGATAAAATGAACAAGGCTATCTTTCCATCAAGAAGATATCAAATCCAAAGAGGTAAATAAAATTTTGACCAAGTATAGGTCTTCTAAGTAATGAATTTTCAAATAAATGGTTCATCTTCATCACAAAAGGGGTAATCATGGACATAAGTCAACAATGTATTAATCTAAAGAAGTTAGAACTTAGCATTTCACCAGTACTTCAATAGAATAAATCAAACCTAGTGTTACATTTTTCAAATAACCAAGTGTTGTTATCAAGAGGAGAATAATGCATCAAAATGAATATTACAAATAGATGTTGATTCTCAAAAGATCCAAGTTACAATATTCAAAGAGGATAAAATATGAAATCAATGGTAGCATAGATGTTTGTGACAGAGGAGCTACAAGTGCAACTAATCAACTTCAAGATTACATAATGATTCAAGACCTCGAGCCCAAACCTGGGACAAATGAAAGTGTACATGATGCTACAATATAGTTCAGAGCCCCAATTTATATGCAAGATTCACTGTTAAATAGAACCAGAATAACCCACAAAGAGTCAAAGGGATCTCAACTTGACCATGGTTTCAACACAACAAAGCTTAAGATAATGAGAAGAATAGGCTAAGTTGAATCAGAACAGAAGAAGAAAAGGCCGGTGGAGAAGGAATCTTCAGTTTTAGAACTCAGAATCCCCAAGCAAAAGATTGGAGCGAAAGAATTAAAAAAATGAAGAAGTCTGAATACTCATATCAAAGGATGAATACCTAAATCTGGGTTACAATGTTTTGTGCCGAAAGGAAAATACACATGCAGATATAAATTTAGGGAAATAATTCATTCTTGCATGGTAGTTAAAAGGTTTTTAAGTTTTGCAATACAACTCAAAGGAATGAATACAGGTAGCAAGTGAACAAAGCCATTTTAGAATTTAGAAATTTGAAATTATATAGGTACAAGTAGAGGAGCTTAGAAATAAGAAAAATCATGCATTTCCTAAGTTGAAGATTCAAACATTTCATAAATTCATGATTCCCATTTAAAATCAGTATCAAGTTGCAGATTAAATTGAAGTTGAGAAAACCCTCGAATGGTGATAAGATCAGAACTAAAACGAAGGACCCGGAATGGGTTTTAGCTCAGAGACCAAGGTTGTCCAAGGCATCACATGAAAATGTAAAGGAAAAGTGATTATTAATGTCTCAAATTTAAGTGATAATGACAAAGTGACAGTGAAACTCAGGAGATCAAAAACTTATTGACTTCATCAAATAGTGATGCCAGTTACACAGTCTAGAACTCAAAGTGATTAACAATGGAAACCACAACAAAGAGAAAGCTCATAAATGACCAATGCACGGCCACAAAACAACTCAAGAAGCTCGAGCTCATCGACCCCTCAGATAGAGGCTAAACAATGAAGCCAAGATCATAGAAATATAAAGGAAATGAAACCTACAGAATCCTTGCAAAGTTCCACAGAACACAAAGATCTTTTTTAAAGAAAATTTGAGCTCGAATGTAATGGAAACTTGTAAAAATCGACCAAATCTTGCAAGGAAATCAAACTCAGAGATCAGAACAATAAAAATGGTGGCCATAAAACTCTATAAAGAGTTCAAAAGCTGAGCTTGAAAGAGAAACAACTAAGAAATACAAATGTAATACTAGTCTGCAAAGGGGAGCTGAGCTCATAGAGATTAGAAAATGGTGTTAGAAACATTTTTCCAGGACTTTGTCCATGAACCAGATGCAAAGTGAAGCAATGGATGAGGTTTGAGTTGTTTTAACTCACTCGCTCGGACTTTGGATTAACCTAACCGTAACCAAGGGTCAGTGATGAAAGGGTCAAAATTGACAAGGAAAGCAGATCAACGTCTCTAGATCAATTCCCAAATTCAAAAAAAAACCATCATGGTCAGATGTCATTGATCATATTCAATGCAAGCCTGAAACACTAACCATGGGTCAGAGATTGACGGCCAAATTTTTAAAAGTACAGAGATCGATGATTGGAAACCGATCACCGAATTTCAAACCAAACTCAACCCGAGTTAAGATACCACCGAAAAGACATATGGAGGGGTGAGTCATCATCACAAGAGGGCCAAACCCATGATTCAAAAAAAATTATTGCATCTGACATGTCAAAAAGGATCCCAACTATAGTCCAAAGCACCATGATGAAAAGTCAACCAAACAATGTTCATGCAACATTTCCCAAAAGGCGAAGTATGGTCTTATTCCAATCAAATGAAAAGACCGAAAAACTATATAATACAATGATAACGAAAAAGGTGGCCGAGTGTGGCATTATTTACATTGACCTTGTATAAGGTCCAAACTATGTACTATGCCATATAAACTAATAATCAATTAACACTTACCTTAATACTTACAAAAGTTACCTCTTACCCATCAAATGGTGAACTGCAAAGGTGGTCCCCACTATTGGAGGGGTTGGAGATGATTTGAAGTGTGTTATCCATGTGATCACTAGAAGACAAGGAATGTTAACATCAGAACCTGAGCTGTACAGGTGGTCCCCATCAAGTGGATGTTTGGATGAATTATTTTTGCAATTATTGAAAATATTGTATTTTTTATTTTTCTCAATACACAGGAGTATTTTTGCATGCCTTCACAAAAGGAAAGATCAACAAAAGGAAAAAAATTGCATGCATAAGGAAGGAGACTTGCTCATCAAACAAGATTTATTTTTTGGAAATTATTCACCCATGCTTTTCTTAAAAATAGAACGGTCAACTACAGTTTGATGGTAATGAAATCAAAGGCTATTAATGCTTCTTTGTATTAGTTTTCTTTATTTTATTCCTTTAATAAATAAAGGATAAAAATAGGATGCATAGGCGAGTACAACTCTAGTCTATTTTTAGGAAGGGTGGGTGAATAAATTTTTCTATATATTGTGTGCCTTGGCAAAGCATAGAAGAGGAATTTTTTAGACACAGGAGTGCTGAAGCAATTTCTGCCAGTTTTTTCCTTTGAATGTGAAGTATTTTCGGTCTTTCCAATTATTTGCAGTCTTGTGTATGTTCTATTAATCTTGTGAATGTGAATTCCCTGATTAATCATCTTACCCTATTGCAAATTTATCCAGTAATTCTTGGATGATATTAATGTGTATGTTTAACTTAGCAGTATTGTTGTGATATCTCTCCCTCAATAGATCCAAGTGTTTACCCTTAATTTTATGCAGAAATCTGTTGGCTTATGCATCAAGAATTAATTCTCATATCAATTGTGCATATACTCAGTCAAAGACCTCATACAAGTTTGGTGTATCACCTCAATTTAAATCTTTTTTTATAGTCATCTTTTACCCTCAAACCTCAGAAAATTAGTTTAGGATACATCAATAAGGAACCGGACTTGATACCTGAGACTCACATCAAAATAGGTATACCCAAAGACCTGAGGTGTTTCCATTGTATCTACGAAAAATAGAAATTTCTGCAAACTTAGAACACCTGCAGCCATCTCTCTATAGGGTGCACTTTCGAGAGAACAATTTTTGGCTTGCCCAGTGGGACAATGAATCAGATCTACAGCAAATTGCAGCAATTTACAGTAGATTTACAACAAGAAAGAGTTACTTTCGTGATAGCAAGCTGCAACAATTTATTCGAAAGATTTAAAGATGTATTTGGCGACTCCGTAAAGCTTATCTTAGACCAGTATTGCAGCATGTTCCATGTCTAAAGTGACTACAAGATCATCGGTAAGAGGAATCCCTTCTGATTTTATTTCTTTACCTTTGAATTATGTAAGAAGGAGAAGAGTTGGTAATACTTTACCTTATAATAGGTTTGGTTTTGAAAACCCTCCTCCTAATCTTCCTTTTCCATTTATCAATTTCTCTATTCATATCCCAGTTTTTCCAATGGATCTTCAACCACCTAGAAATTTTGTGACCTTTACTAATGGCAACCCATTAGTAATTCCACTATATCATGATATCCCTAATGCTACCATGAAAAACTTGCCATCATTCACTAGTGAAAATAAAGTTACGCCTACATAGCACATCAAAGATGTTGCAGCCATATGTGCAGTCCAAAATATAACTCATGAAGATGTGGCTTTGAGACTTTTAGCTGCATCCTTTAAAGGACAAGCCTTGCAATGGTATAGAAATATAGAGATTGGAAGCATAAGAACTTTGGATGATTTAGGTGGTAAATTGCTGAAATAATTTCAAGATAATTCAGAACATTTATCCCTCGTAGAACAACTATCTACCATTAGAAGAGCTCCTCATGAATTTATGTCCAGTTTCAACATTTTTTTTGCTAGAACTTGAGAAATAATCCCAACAAGTGTTAAGACTCAAGCTAGTCACGCTTTCCTTTATTATCTCAGAGCATTTAACAATGACATATCAACTATGATTCAGTCTATGGGAGGTTATAATCTTCCGAATGCTTATGAAATTGCTATAAAAGCTAAAAAATGCCTTATACAAGCTGGAAAATTAGCACCAAGTACTTCAATGCCTTTTTTGGTAGATTTGGCACCTACCCCACAACCTATCACGATTATAGAACCTATTGTTGCAGCCCCATTAGATGACATGTTTAAGGCTTTGCAGACTATGGGAAACAAATTGAATTCAATTGAGAATAGAATTGTATTACATAGCAGACCTTGTCAAGCCCCTTATCAGTAAAACCAGCAAAATAGGCAGCATTACCAGCAAAATTAGAATTATACGCAGCCTTATCCGCAAATACAGTTTGATCCAAAGGCTCCTATCCCATCTAACGCTTTAGTCCTTGTTAATATGGCTACTGAAGAATGGTGTCAACCTTGTAATCAACCTCATTCAGCTACAAGTTTCCCAAATGCTTTTATCAACATAAGTTTTGTTGCACAACCTCAATCTGAGACATTGTTCATGTCTCAAATGGAGGGTGGGAAGCAAGATACTCAGGTTCAGAAGGCACCTGAACAGAACTTGGTCAGTTTTAGTGAGGATGATTTCATTGCAGTTACTAATAGGGCTCAAGAAAAAGATGCAGAAAGTAAAAATTAGAAAAATAGGCTTGTTTTGCCCACTGATACTCAAAAAACAACAACTACATGTCCAAAACCAGCTAACAATGTTGTTGTTCCTCAAAAAATAGAAAGTTTTTCAGCTGGTAAAGAGAAGATTACAGCTGAAACAGAATGAGGAAGAAGTATAAGAAAATTTTGATAGGGCTTTTCCATGTAAAATGGACATTTACATCTTTCCATCATATTGTTTTTAAGTAATACATGATTTTAAAGTCGTATGGAAATAAAATAAGTGATACAAAAAGCAAAAAATCATGACATGATCAGATAACCGTTATCAGTTTTACATTTCCAACAACAAATCAGCTTCAACAGAATAAGTGATACATTCTATATTTTGAATCATGAAAGTACATCTATTACAGCTGAAACAAAAATAAAGAAGGAAATCTGAGAAAAATTTGACATGACTTCTCCATGTATATAAACATTTTAAATTTTCTAGCATGCATGTTAAAGCTGTAATAAAAGAAAATGTAGTATTTAAGTAAAATAAATAAGACTACCGTATTTCAACAAAGCATCTAATCAAGGCTTATGCCTTCTAATGGTGTTACAAGAATGAGAAACTGCCTTCTAATCACAATTTAGGTGAGATGATAAATTTGAGTAGAAGAAACAAAGTTGTAGTTTACAAGAAAGAGAGTTCATTACTAAGTTTCAGATATTTCAGAACTCCTTATTTCTGCATGTAAATACATTTAAATATGTGTTTGAGTAGTTTATTCCCTTATGCTATCAATATACATGTCATAAAGATGAAAGAAGAAATAAGTGTACAACTCAAGTACACAAATTAAATGTTCTTTATTCATGAAGAAGTACAATATTTCCCACAAAATCCGTGGGATGTAACTCATAGCTACTGAAGTAAAAGATGCATGTACACAAATATAAAAGTAGAAGAATATAGAGAAAACCCATCATTACCTTCAGGTCTTCTGTTGGTCTTCATCCAATTGTAGCTTCTTCATCCTCTTCTTCTACATCATCCGGTTCCATCATCATCCCTAAGAAAAGGAAAATAAATTTTTTGTCAGACATTGAGCTCAGGGTTTATTCTGTATACTTATGCTAATAGTTTCATGCAAATGAATTAATTGACCTCAACAGGCATAAGGTACATCAAAGACAGATACATAATTGATAAGAGTAGTATTCTACATCAACACATATGATTCCCAGAATCATTCCAAAAAATAAAGAGAAAAAAAACTATGGAACATAAGAGAGGCCAAAAGCCTAAATATTTTCTAATTATTTCTTTAAGTGTGCAGGTACAGGTAGTAGATTAGAAAGTAGAAATATTTTGCAAAATGATTAGTGTATAGAAAATAAATGCTTGCTGAAGGAATCTACATGATATAAATTTATGAGCTATTCTAGTAAAAGAAAATGCAGATAGAAGATGTATAAAAGAAAGGCATTGGAACATTGAAAACAAATTAAAGAAGAAGATACAAGTAACATTATTTCAGAGCAAGGTTTTTCATCAAAGCATGGGAAACGAGTAAAGGTATCCTCCAGTCTTCATTAAAAAACCTCTACAATAACCCATGAAGATGATAGTTACAGGAGATACCACAAACGAGAAAAACTTAAGGTTTTAGATGAAAAGAAATGAGCTCAAAAGAATAGTTAAAAATTATCAAGTGTGTAACAAGTAATATGATACATAAGTCTAGTACAATTTCATACAAAAGCTGTTATAAAGGACAAGATGACATTTACAGCTCATAATCAAAGCTAGAAGTCAAAGTAAAGCTGTAAAGAGGCCTTTAAAGGGATGTTTCAGAATTAAATAAAACAAGGAAAGAACATTCTTCAAAATTTACAAGTGCAAATTCAACAAAAGTAAATGAGGAATTTTGCACTCATCAGAAGTCAGGTGTTCTCATAGCAGAAAGATTCATAACTTGCAGTTAAATGAAGTGATAAAGATACAATATTTGGTTAATCATTCCAGGCTACAAAACTTCAAGAATTTAACTCAAGAAAGTGCTTCCAGTTTCAATGCACAAGTGAATGAAGTATCACAACAACAAATACTTTCACAGAAGTTACAAATTTCCTTAAAGAGTATTTGAGTATCATGACTAAATGGGATAGAAAATCTTGAAGCCTACATAAGAGGATGTTTCCTCCTTTACAAAACCAATATGAAGTTTTAAAAAATCAACTAGAAAGGCATTCACCTCAATTCAAGATACTACATCATAAGAGAATATAAAAAGATCATCAAAGTGATTCTAAAGGGTAACAAATGCATCAAGGTTGCAGGTTAGAGAGAAAATAACAACATTCACTTACAAGGTTTTCTCAAATTTTATTAACAGAGAACTCTAGCCAAGGGAAGAATCAATTTGTATCAGAAACAAATATACAACTGAGAGAAGGAAAGAAAAGTTTTTCAGATTTCAGATCATTTAAAAAACCCATAGTTTCTCAGAAAAGTAAAGGATCTGGAAGGAGTCAAGAATCAAAAGTAGTTCATAGTGATCAAAATGCTGGAGAAAAATATAAGTTATGCAACAAAATTAATTTCTTGGGTAGAAGAGTGCTTTTGCAAGTACACAAATAGATTCAAGAAGTGCATCTTTCATGAAGGAAAATTGAATGCATACAAGATCAGATGATATACTAACTCAAGAAACAACAATGAGAGCTTCCACATCAAAAAAAGTCATTGGTCAAATCATAAGGTTTATATCAAATGAAATATATCATATTTTTTATGAGCAGCATGTCTTCAAAGAAATAAAGGAGCACAAAAAAAATCAAACTGAAGCAGATAACTATTCATCTTTGAACTAAGGAAACAATAATGCGAGCTTCCACATCAACAAAAATCTTTGGTCAAATCCCAAGGTTTATATCAAATGAAATAGATTTTATCTATTCTGAGAAGCATGTCTTAAAAGAAATAAAGGAGAATAAAAAAAATCAAACTAAAGCATATCACTATTCATCTTTGAACTCAAGAAATTACAACTCTCAACCATCAAAATAGAGTAGTTTTAAATTTTCATCTTTCAGTTCTTAAGAAAAATTCTGCATGAGGATTAATGACAAAGTAATGAAAATCTAGACAAAGGCATTATTGAGTTTCACATAAGTTCAATAAATTATCATGCTTCAACAATCGTCATTGAAAGAACAATGTAAATTTTCACTTGTATTGACGAGAAGAAATTCAAAAGGTTTAGGTACAGGAAGTTCAACCAAACAACACTATCAAACTGAATCACAAATCAAACAAGTTATTTACACATTATTGTACATCAGTTATCTAGAGGATAATTCATTATACATGATCAATTGTACAAAGCTCAAGAAAAATTCATCAATACATTTATATGTTCATAGGAGGTAGTTTTCTAATCAGAAGAAAACATATCGATATCAAAGTAGTGTAATAACTCCAAAGATCATAGGAAGAATTTATGGGATAAACAAAATCAGAACATAATTATCTACATGGAGTAACAATTTCATTCAAGATTATCTACAAATGCAAGCGAGCATAGCTACATCTTAAAGGATAAGATCAAATAAGTTTTAGATTTCGAGAAAAGATGAGATATAATGTTCAAGAACTTGCAAGAGCACACGTTTTGAATATGATAATTGACTACAAGACTTTCAAGTCATATCAGCAGCTAAGCACAAACTTTCCATTTCAGTTTTCCATATTACAAAGGAGATTTTATCATGCAGGATTACAACATATAACAAGTTACCAAAGAAAGAGTAGGACAACAACAACACCAACTAAATACAGTGTAAATTTTCTCATTAAAACCTGAAACATAAAAACAAAATAGTATAATGGTCGTGTTGTTTCAAAAAAAACAAAAACAGTGGAATATGAACCCAAGTATGCAAATATCAACCACAGATCAAATCAAGATAGGATTACACAAAAACCCTATCAGCCATGAAAACCATAAAAGCTTCATGAGTGTTTATTTGAGGAAACAAATCAATTTCAGGGCATAAAATAACAAGTACAATAAATCTTCATCAATCTTTCAGAGAAACCCGAGAAAAGCAAGCAAATAATGGCCTAGAGTCTCATGATCGTTAATTTTTTTTACATTTTTATGAATTACCCAGTAATAGAAATGGACTTACTAGTTCAAATAGATTGAAGGCCATGAAACCCTTATTGCAGCCTCAAAGATATAGACATCCAGGATTGTTTTTGAGCTCGTGAGTTAATTAAGCACAAAAGATTGCAAAACCCACAAAAATTTTCTAAATATTTATATCAAATCCAAGAAAAAGTGAAACAAATGGAGGCATACAGGTGTAAAAACTGGACTAGCTCACCTTCAACCATTCATGTTGGCCATTCAAAGTAATACCAAAAACCAGAGCTTGAGAAACTTAAAAACTTCCTTGCATATGGCTCGAGATCAAAACAAGTGCAGACTAAGGCTCCAGAGAATGAAGAACAAAATGAAGATTTCCCAAGATTGTACTTGGAATGGAGGAAGAAGAAAAGAGTGAATTCAAAGGTGTGGAAGGATCGAGAAATAATCACATGCGAAGGATAGAGATAGATTTAGGACTTATCCATTTTTATGATTGCGGGCTATTTTTGGAGATAACGTGAAGAGCACACAAACTAGGTAAATACTTGATGAACACGTATAGGGTATTTTTGGAAGAGTGTCCACTAAACACTTTGCATGGGTTTGAGATATTAATAGGATTATTGCTGCCAGTCAATTGTGAGAGATCTATTATTGGCATTCTTGTATGTGCAACTATTATTGTAAAGGTGTATGGATATTTTCATCATGTGACCTATTTTGGGATTAGGTAAGCAGTGAAGGAAAATTCCCCACCCTTATATATATTTTGAATTGTGTAGCTAGGGATCAATAGTCATATATAGCTATATGCAGAGTTACGCTGCCAGATCTGATGCGCGCATGAACTTGTGTTACTTTTTATTGTAAGAAGCTTCAGTGTATTATTGTGTTTAATATAATGGAAGGTATTGATTGAATCAAATTTTTAACCATGGTTGTAATCCGTTATTACATGGATGATTCCATTATGCTTATTGTTTGATTCATGGTTCTTTAAGATCTAGATCTAGAATATGCTTTGTGGAATGTCTATGCCATTTATGAATATGTATGCATTGAATTTTCATCATGATCCCATCTTACATGAGTAACCCTAAAGAGGGGCCTAGTACATTTGCGCGTTTTAGGTGAGCACTCAGTCTAGGCTGAGTGATGTGCCAACACATTATGGGTTATTATTGGCGAATTCTACATAGCATCAATTCTCTAGAAAGGTCTCTAATTTTTGATCCTGAGTGGTATAAAGGAAATGACCTGAGAGTCTTTGTTTATCACACTTTTGGAAGCCAGCACCTGTAGATGAAGGTCTAGGTCTATAGATTATAGCATGCATGTAGATTCATTGTCATTATTCATGGAAGTGAAAAAAAATCTCAAGCCCTAAAACCTGATTAGTCTCACCCCTCAAAGAATAGATGTCATACTTGTATTCACTGGTATTCTTACTAAAAATAGTAATGAAAAGGCTTAACACATTTGTTTCATGCATGATAATTGTTCATTATGGTGACATCAGAATATGTATATCTAATGTATTAATAATTATATCCAAATTCTGTAGTACATTTTCCCTTTGTATTATGGATAGACAGTAGGGCCATCCAAGTATGTATGATGCTTGGGACTATAGTATAAAATACCTGAACATGATATCTCCAATCTTGATAGCTCTCTCTTGCAGGATCCCATTATGTCCTGTTGACAATTTTTGTACTTGTGTAAAAATGGGAAACTAGAAACTTCGTTACGATGGATGGTATTGATGAAGTGGACCTAACTAAGGGAATGCATTATAGTTTTATCATGATTTTAGTTGCAGAAATTGATTAGCTACATGTAATTTGTAGCTATGTGTGCTATTACAAAATGTAACACCTCACATAGACTACCATTCCATGTTCACCTTCAATAAGGAAACAAAAAAGCCCCGAAGGAATAATGCATTACCTTGCTGAAGGTGGGAATCATAGTTTAGGTGAGATTCTAAATTTGAGAATATGAAAGAGAGTTGTAGTTTACAAGAAAGAGAGTTCATTACTAAGTTTCAGGTATTTCAAAACTCATTATTTCTGCATGTTAATACATTTAATTATGTGTTTGAGTTGTATATTCCGTTATACTATCAATATACATGTCATAAAGTTGAAAGCAGAAAGAAGTGTACAACTCAAGTAAAAAAATTAAATGTTATTTATTCATGAAGAAGTACAATATTTCCCACAGAAGCCATGGGATGTAACTCATAGCTACTGAAGTAAAATATGCATGTACACAAATCTAAAAGCAAAAGAATATTGAGAAAACCCATCATTTCCTTCAGGTCTTTTGTTGGTCTTCATCCAGTTGTAGCTTCTTCATCCTCTTCTTCTGCATCATCCAGTTCCATCATCATCCCTGAGAAAAGAAAAATAAAATTGTCATTAGAAATTGAGCTCATTGTTTAATCTGTGTACTTATCAAAATAGTTTCATGCAAATGAATCAATTGACATCAAGAGGCATATGGTACATCAGAGACAGATACAAAATTGATAGCAGTATTCTACATTAGCACATATGATTCCCAGAATCATTCCAGAAAATAAATAGTAAAGAAAAACTATTGAACATAAGAGAGGACAAAAGCCTAAATATTTTCTAACTATTTCTTTAAGTGTGGATGTATAGGTAGTAGATTAGAAAGGAGAAATATTTTGCAAAATGATTACTGTATAGAAAATAAATTCTTGCTGAAGGAATCTACATGATATAAATTTATGAGCTATTCCAGAAAAAGAAAATGCTGATAAAAGATGTATAAAAGAAATACATTGTTACATTAAAACAAAACTAAAGAAGAAGATACAGGTAACAATCTTTCAGAGAAAGGTTTTTCATCAAAGCATGGGAAACGAGCAAACATATCTTCCAGTTTTCATTAACAAACCTCTACAAGAACCCATGAAGAGGATAGTTATATGAGATACCATGAATGAGAAAAACTTAAGGTTTTGGATGAATAGAAATGAGCTCAAAAGAATAGTTAAAAATTATCAAGTGTGCAAGAAGTAATATGATACATCAGTGAAGTACAATTGCATACATAAGCTATTATAAAGGACACGATGACATTTACACCTCAAAATCAAAGCTAAAAGGTCAAAGTATAGCTGTAAAGAGGCCTTTAAAGGGCTATTTAGGAATTCAATAAAACAAGGAAAGTACATTCTTCAAAATTTACGAGTGCAAATTCAACAAAAGTAAATGAGGAAGTTTGCAATCATTAGAAGTCAGGTGTTCTCATAGCATATCTCTTCATAACTTGCAGTTAAACGAAGTGATAAAGATAGATTATCTAGTTAATCATTCCAGGCTACAAATCTCCAAGAATTTAACTTAGGCAAGTGCTTCCAGTTTCAATGCACAAGTGAATGCAGTATCAGAGCAATAAATCCTTTCATATAAGTTACAAATTGCCTTAAAGAGTATTTGGGTATCATGAATAAATGGGATAGAAAATCCTCAAGAATACAGAAGATGATGTTTCCTCATTTAAAAAACCAATATGAAGTTTTAAAAAATCAACCAGGAAGGCATTCACCTTAATTCAAGATACTACATCATAAGAGAATATCAAAAGATCATCAAAGTGATTCTAAAGGGTAACAAATGCATCAAGGTTGCAGGTTAGAGAGAAAATAACAACATTCAGTTACAAGGTTTTCTTGAATTTGATTAACATAGAACTCTAGCCAAGGGAAGAATCAATTTGTATCAAAAACAAATATACAACTTAGAGCAGGAAAGAAATGTTTTTTAGATTTCAGATCATTTAAACAACCCATAGTTTCTCAGAAAAGTAAAGGATCTAGAAGGAGTCGAGAATCAAAAGTAGTTCATAGTGATCAGAATGTTGAAGCAAAATATAAGTTATGCAACAAAATTAATTTCTTGGGTAGAAGAGTACTTTTGCAAGTACACAAATAGATTCAAGAAGTGCATCTTTCATGAAGGAAAATTGAATGCATACAAGATCAGATGATATACTAACTCTTGAAACAATAATGAGAGCTTCCACATCAACAACAATCATTGGTCAAATCACAAGGTTTATATCAAATGAAATAGATCTTATATCTTATGAGCAACATGTATTCAAAGAAATAAAGGAGCACAAAAAATTCAAATTGAAGCATATCACTATTCATATTTAAACTTAGGAAAAAATAATGAGAGCTTCAACATCAACAACAATCATTGGTAAAATCATAAGGTTTATATAAAATGAAATAGATTTTATCTTTTCTAATCATCATGTCTTCAAAGAAATAAAGGATCACAAAAAAAATCAAACTGAAGCAGATCACTATTCATCTTTGAACTCAAGAAATTACAACTCTCAACCATCAAAATAGAGCAATTTTAAATTTTCATCTTTCAGTTCTTAAGAAAAATTCTGCATAAGGATTAATGACAAAGTAATGCAAATCTAGACAAAGGCATTGCTGAGTTTCACATAAGTTCAATAAAGAAGCATGCTTTAACAATCATCAATGAAATAACAAGGTAAAGTTTCACTTGTGATGATGAGAAGAAATTCAAAATCTTCAGGTACAGGAAGTTCAACCAAACAACACTATCAAACTGAATCACATATCAAACAAGTTATTTACTCATTATTGTACATCAGTTATCCATAGGATAATTTAGTACACAAGATCAATTGTACAAATCTCAAGATGGATTCATCAAGAAATTTAGATGTTTATAGGAAGCAATTTTCTAATCAAAATAAAATAGATCAATATCAGAGTAGTGTAATAACTCCCAAGCTCAGAGGAATAATTTATGGGATAAATAGAATCAGAGCATAGTTATCTACATGGACTAACAATTTAATTTAAGATGATATACAAATGCAAGTGAGCAGAGCTACATCTTAAAGAATAAAATCAAATAAGTTTTAGATTTGGAGAAAATACGAGATATAATGTTCAAGAACCTACAAGAGCACACATTTTAAATATGTGAATTAACTACAAGACTTTCAAGTCATATCAACAGCAAAGCACAAAATTTCCATTTCAGTTTTCCATATTACAAAGGATATTTTATCATGTAAGATTACAAGATATAACAAGTTACCAAAGCAAGAATAGGACAACAACAAAACCAAGTAAATACAATGCAAATTTTCTCATTAAAACATAAAACATAGAAGGAAAATATTATAATGGCCTAGTTGTTTCAAAAGAAAATAAATAGTGGAATATGAACCCAAGTTTGCAAATATCAACGACAGAAACAATCAAGATAGGAGTACGCATAAACCGTATTGGCCATGAAATCCATAAAAATTTCATAAGCGTTTATTTGAGGAAACACATCAATTCTAGGGCATAAAATAAAAAGTACAAGAAATCGTGATCATTCTTTCAAAGAAACCATAGCAAAACAAGCAAAGAACGGCCCTAGAGTCTCATGGTCATTAATTTTTTTTGTATTTTTATGAAGTACCCAGTAATAGAAATGGACTTACTAGTTCAAATAGATTGAAGGCCATGAAACCCTTATTGCATCCTCAAAGATATAGACATCCAAGATGATTTTTGAGCTCGTGAGTTAATCAAGCACAAAAGATTGCAAAACCCACAGACATTTTCTAAATATTCAGTATCAGATCCAAGAAAAAGTGAAATAAATGGAGGCATACAGGTGCAAAAACTAGACTAGCTCACCTTCAACCATTCATGTTGGCCATTCAAAGTAATACCAAAAACCAGAGCTCGAGAAACTCAAGAAATTCCTTGTATATGGCTCGAGATCAAAACGAGTGTAGTCTAAGGCTCCAAAGAATGAATAACAAAATGAAGATTTCCCAAGATCATACTCGGAATGGAGGATGAATAAAAGAGCACATTCAAAGGTGTGGAAGGATCAGGAGGGAGTCACACACAAAGGATAGAGACAGATTCAGGACTTAGCCATTTTTACGATTACGGGCTATTTTTGGAGATAGCATGAAAAGAACAGAAACTGGGTAAATACTTGCGCAACATGTATAGGCTATTTTTGGAAGAGTGTCTACTAAGCACTTTGCATGGGTTCGAGATATTAATAAGATTATTACTGCCAGTAAATTATGAGAGATCTATTATTGGCATTCTTGTATGTGTGACTATTATTGTAAAGGTGTATGGATATTTTCAGCATGGTGACCTATTTTGGGATTAGGTAAGCGGTGAAGGAGAAGTCCCCACCCTTATATATATTTTTTGAATTGTGTAGCTAGGGATCAATGGTCATATATAGCTGTATGTAGAGTTATGCTGCCATATCTGATGCGCACATGAAGTCATGTTACTTTTATTGTAAGAAGCTTCAGTGTATTATTGTGTTTAATATAATGGAAGGTATTGATTGAATCAAAGTTTTAACCATGGTTGTAATCCGTTATTACATGGATGATTCCATTATGCTTATTGTTTGATTCATGGTTCTTTAAGATCTAGATCTAGAATATGCTCTGTGGAATGTCTATGCCATTTATGAATATGTATGCATTAACTTATGATCATGATCCCATATTTCACGAGCAACCCTAAAGAGGGTCCTGGTACCCTTGTTCGTTTTGGGTGAGCACTCAGTCTAGGCTGAGTGATGTGCCAACCCGTTCGGGGTTATTATTCATGAATTTTGGACTGCATCAGTTCTCTAGAAAGGTCTCTAATTTATGCTCCTGAGTGGTATAAAGGAAAAAAATTGAGTGTCTTTGTTTATCACACTTTTGGAAGCCACCACATGTAGATCAAGGTCTAGGTCTATAGAGTATAGCATGCATGTAGATTCATTGTCATTATGCATGGAAGTGAAAAAAAACCTCAAGCCCTTAAACCTGATTAGTCTCACCCATCAAAGAATAGATGTCATACTTGTATTCATTGGTATTCTTACTAAAAATAGTAATGACAAGGCTTAACACATTTTTTTCATGCATGATCATTGTTCATTACGGTGATATCGTAATATTTATATCTAATATATTAATAATTATATCCAAATTTTGTAGTATATTTTCCCTTTGTATTGCGGATAAACAATAGGGCCATCCAAGGATGTACGATTGTTGGGACTATAGTAGAAAATACCTAAACATGATATCTCTCATCCTGACAGCTCTTTGTTGCAAGATCCTATTATGTACTTGTTGACAATTTTTGCACTTGTGTAAAAATGGGCAACTTGAAACTTCGTTACGATGGATGGTATTGATGAAGTGGACCTAACTAGGGGAATGCATTATAGTTTTGTCATGTTTTTAGTTGTAGCAATTGATTAGCTACATGTAATTTGCAGCTATGTGTGTTGTTACAAAATGTAACACCTCACATAGACTTCCCTTCCATGTTCACCTTCAATAAGGAAACAAAAAATCCCCAAAGGACTAATGCATTACCTTGATCAAGGCGGGGGAATCATAGTTTAGGTGAGATGTTAAATTTGAGAATAGGAAACATAGTTGTAGTTTACAAGAAAGAGATTTCATTACTAAGTTTCAGGTATTTCAAAACTCATTATTTATGCATGTAAATAAATTTAATTGTGTTTGAGTTGTTTATTCTGTTATACTATCAATATACATGTCATAAAGCTGAAAGCAAAAAGAGGTGTGCAAATCAAGTACAAAAATTAAATGTTATTTATTCATGAAGAAGTACAATATTTCCGACACAAGCCATGGGATGTAACTCATAGCTAATGAAGTAAAAGATTAATGTACATAAAGCTAAAAGCATAAGAATATAGAGAAAACCTATCATTGCCTTCAGGTCTTCTATTGGTCTTCATCAAGTTGTAGCTTCTTCATCCACTTCTTTTGCATCATCCGGTTCCATCATCATCCCTGAGAAAAGGAAAATAAAATTGTCGTCAGACATTGAGCTTAGGTTTTAATTTGTGTACTTATGCTAATAGTTTCATGCAAATGAATCAATTGACATCAAGAGGCATAAGGTACATTAGAGAGGAGATACAAAATTTATAAGAGCAGTGTTCTACATCAGCACATATGATTCCCAGAATAATTCCAGAAAATAAAGAGTAAAGAAAAACTATGGAACATAAGAGAGGCCAAAAGCCTAAATATTTTCTAACTATTTATTTAAGTGTGCAGGTACAAGTAGTAGATTAGAAAGAAAAAATATTTTGCAAAATGATTACTGCATAGAAAATAAACGCTTGCTGAAGGAATCTACATGATATAAATTTATGAGTTGTTCTAGCAATTGTTCCAAAAAGAAAATCCAGATAGAAGATGTATAAAATAAAGGCATTGGGACATTGAAACAAAATTAAAGAAGAAGATACAGGTAACAGTATTTCAGAGAAAGGTTTTTCATCAAAACACCAGAAACGAGAAAAGGTATCTTCCAGTTTTCATTAACAAACCTCTACAAAAAAGCCGTGAAGAGTATAGTTATTGGAGATACCACAAACGAGAAAAACTTAAGGTTTTGGATGAAAATAAATGAGCTCAAAAGAATATTAAAAAATTATCAAGTGTGCAACAAGTAATATGATACATCAGTCAAGTACAATTTCATATAGAAGCTATTATAAAGGACAAGATGACATTTACACCTCAGAATAAAAGTTAAAAGGTCAAAGTATAGCTGTAAAGAGGCCTTTAAAGGGCTGTTTCAGAATTCAATAAAACAAGGAAAGTACATTATTCAAAATTTATGAGTGCAAATTCAAAAAATGTAAATGAGGAAGTGTGCACTCATCAGATTTTAGGTGCTCTCATAACAGAAAGCATCATAACTTGCAGTTAAACTAAGTGGATAAAGATACAGTGTCTAGTAAATCATTCTAGGATATAAACCTTTAAGAATTTAACTCAGGTAAGTGCTTCCAGTTTCAGCTATGCGCAAGTGAATGCAGTATCAGAAGCAACAAATACCTTTGCAGAAGTTCAAAAATTTCCTTAAAGAGTATTTGACTATCATGACCAAATGGGATAGAAATTCCTCAAGCCTATAGAAGAGGATGTTTCCTCCTTTAGAAAACATATTTCAAGTTTTAAAAAATCAACCAGGAAGGCATTCATATCAATTAAAGATACTACATCATTAGAGAATATCAAAAGATCAGAAAAGTACTTCTAAAGGGTAAAAAATGCATCAAGGTCGCATGTTAGAGAGAAAATAACAACATTCAGTTACAAGGTTTTCTCGAATTTGATTAACATAGAACTCTAGCCGAGGGAAGAATCAATTTGTATCAGAAAAAAATATACAACTTAGAGCAGAAAAGATTTTTTTTTTAGATTTCAAATCATTTAAAAAACCATAGTTTCTCATAAAAGTAAAGGATTTAGTAGGATTCAAGAATCAAAAGTAGTTCATAGTTAATTAATTATGCAACAAAATTAATTTCTCGGGTAGAAGAGTGCTTTTGCAAGTACACAAATAGATTGAAGAAGTGCATCTTTCATGAAGGAAAATTGAATGCATACATGATCATATGATATACTAACTCAGGAGACAATAATGAGATCTTCTACATCAAGAACAATCATTGGTCAAATCACAAGGTTTATATCAAATGAAATAGGTCTTATCTGTTCTAAGCAACATGTATTCAAAGAAATAAAGGAGCAAAAAAAAAATCAAACTGAAGTAGATCACTATTCATCTTTGAACTGAGGAAACAATAATGTGAACTTCCACATCTAACAAAAACCATTGGTCAAATCACAAGGTTTATATAAAATGAAATAGATTTTATCTGTTCTAAGTAGCATGTCTTCAAATAAATAAAGGAGCATAAAAAAAATTCAAAATGAATTCGATCACTATTCATCTTTGAACTCAAGAAATTACAACTCTCAGTCATCAAAATAGAGCAATTTTAAATTTTCATCTTTACGTTCTTAAGAAAAATTCTGCATAAGGATTAATGAAAAAGTAATGCAAATCTAGACAAAGGCATTGTTGAGTTTCACATAAGTTCAATAAAGAATCATGCTTCAACAATCATCAATGAAAGAACAAGGTAAAATTTCACTTGTGTTGATGAGAAGAAAGTCAAAAGCTTCAGGTACAGGAAGTCAACAACCAAACAACACTATCAAACTTAATATAGAGGATAATTTAGTATACAGGACCAATTGTACAAAGCTCAAGACAGATTCATCAATAAATTTAGATTTCATAGGAAGCAATTTTCTCATCAGAAGAAAACATATCGATATCAGAGTAGTGTAATAACTCCCAAGCTCAGAGGAAGAATTTATGAGATAAACAGAATCATAACATAATCATCTATATGGAGTAAAAAATTTCATTCAAGATGATCTACAAATGCAAGTGAGAAGAGCTACATCTTAAAGGATAAGATCAAATAAGTTTCAGATTTGGAGAAAAGATGAGATATAATGTTCAAGAACCTGCAATAGCACACATTTTAAATATGAGAATTTACTACAAGACTTTCAAGTCATATCAGCAGTAAAGAAAAAAAAATTCAATTTTAGTTTTCCATATTACAAAGGAGATTTTATCATGTACGATTACAAGATATAACAAGTTACCAAAGCAAGAAAAGGACAACAACAACACCAACTAAATACAGTGTAGATTTTCTCATTAAAACCTAAAATATAGAATGAAAACACTATAATGAACGAGTTGTCTAAAAAAAAAATAGTGGAATGTGAACCCAAGTCTGCAAATATTAACCACATAACAAGTCAAGATAGGAGTACGCAAAAACCCTATCAGCCATGAAAACCATAAAAACTTCATGGTCGTTCATTTGAGGAAACACATTAATTTCAGGGCATAAAATAACAAGTACAAGAAATCTTCATCATTCTTTCAAAGAAACCAGAGAAAAAACAAGCAAAGAATGACCTAGAATCTCATGGTCGTTAATTATTTCTGCATTTTTTATGAAGTACCCAATGATAGAAATGGACTTACTATTTCAAATAGCTCTAAGGCCATGAAACCCTTATTGTAACCTCAAAGATACAGACATCCAGGATGATTTTAGAGCTAATGAGTTAATCAAGCACAAAAGATCACAAAACCCACAAACATTTTCTAAATATTTAGTATCAGATTTGGGAAAAAGTTTAAAAAATGGAGGCATACAGGTGCACAAAACCGGACTAGCTCACCTTTAACCATTCATGTCAGCCATTCAAAGTAATAGAAAAAACCAGAGCTCGAGAAACGACTCAAGAAATTCCCTGCATATGGCTCAAGATCAAAATGAGTACATTCTAAAGCTCCAGAGAATGAAGAACAAAATGAATATTTCCCAAGATCATACTTAGAAAGTTCATGGTAAAGCTCAGAAGATATAAATCTTGACATAACACTCAAGATGGAGGTCAAATATGTCTAGCCAGATCTCTAATGGTGGCCATTACTATCAAATCTAGCACAGAGCTTGAAAGAAAGAAAAATGGACAAAGAATGATAAGTGTTGAATTCATATATACATATATGATATATATATATATATATATATATATATATATGCAGAGATCTCAAAACAATGATACCCACAACCACCTCCGCAAGAATGGTAAGAAGGTCGATAAAAGAAAAAGTATAGATATTCAGAGCTTCATAAAACCAATTTACAGAGGAAAAATGAGCTTCAGATGATCAATAATGGAGGTTTGGAGAAAAATTGCCAGGGCTTCACCCTCCAAAACGGGCATGAATGTGAAATGATCAAGTTTAGGTTACAAATAACCTGCTCGAAAACCAACCACGGTGTTGTCAAAACTTAACCATATTTTAAGATCAATGGTTCCAAACCATCAAGAGTACCAAGATCAAGTGGCCGAAAATCAGTCACAGGACCAATAAAACTACAATCAATGCAACCTATGTACTCAAATAAATCAATGACTCAGATGATCATAGTGCAAGATCCAACGATGCACAACGAAGACCCAAGCTAACCACCAAGCAATCACCAATGGTCCAGATCAAAAATAGTACACAGATCCGACGACCAACAACCAATTTTTCTTTATCAATACAAAACTCACAGTTACAACGAACCTTACAATGGTTAAATCAAAGCCACCAAAAAAAGAAGGGTCAAGTCACTGTGGAGAGGGAGTCCAACCCCATAATTATCCTAAAATAATCTCCAGTGACCTAAACTAAGGTATAAAACATAATTATGCCGACAACCATCATTAATTGAAAGGTGGTGATGATTATTTCAAAAGCCGAAAAAAACCATAGCATATGTGATAACCACATTAAAAGGTAAAACATTGTTATGAAATGCCTTAATCAGAAAAGGGGCCAACCAAGTGGGGTGGTATTATTATAAACAATGATATATACCAATGATAAAATGCCCCATAATATATGGTCAAAATAGATGTTATATGCCAAGTTGGAATGATTACCTTAAACCCCTTAAATATACCTTAAAATTGCAAGCAAACTTCGTACATGGAAGAAAGGGAATATGTTTACATATGATCACTAGGTGTCAAAAGGAGATGGAAACGAATTTGACCCACACTAATGTGTTCAGGTGGTCCCCATAGTGTGGGATGTATCTTTTGCTAAGTTTTGGAGCTTAAAATATTATGCTTGCAGGAGATAGTATTGCATGTATTCACAAAAATAAAGATGTCATTATCAACATGTAAAATGGAGTATGTGCTAAGATGTTGACATCAGAACCAAAGGTGATTCCCATCAAGATGGAATACATGGATACATTTTTACAAAGTGTTACAAGTAATGTATTTATTTACTTTTCTCACAGAGGGAGCTTATCTTTTGTATGTGCATCCCAAGGGACCAAAATTAAAGAGTGCTAAATTTATCACTTCATGTGGATCAAATTGAAGGTGCCACATCAAGCACTAGAAGACAGAGATTGCATGCACATTGGAGGAGAATTACATAGCAAGTAAGGGCTATTAATTAGCCAAATTATTCATCTTACTTTATTAAAATAGATCAGTCAACTGTAATTTGACTTAAATGTATTTTTTTGTAACCAAGGCTATTAATGCCTCATTTATATTCGCATGTTTATTTTTTATTCCCTTTATTTATTCATGATAAAGGATAAAAATAGCATGCAGGGTGAATACAATTTTTAGCCTATTTTTAGGATGGGTGGGATGAATAAACTTGCTATATATTATGTGCAAATGCAAGGCACAAGAGAGGACTTTTTGGACAAAGTGCTGAAGCAAATTTTTCCATTTTTACCCTTTGAATGAGAATTGATTTCTGCCTTTCCAATTATTTGCAGTGGTGTGTATATCTCATTAAATCTTGTGAATTTCACATTCCCGGATTAATCATCTTACCTTGCTACAAATTTAGTAATTTCTACGTAATATTAGTGTGCATGTTTTTCTTACTATATTGTTGTGATTCATTCGCTCAATACATCAAGTATTTTTCCTTAATATTATGTTGAAAACTATTGGTTTGTGCATTCAAAATCCATTCTAAAATTAATTGTGCATGTACTCAATCAAAGCCCTCAACAAGTTTGGTGAATCACCCCAGTTTTCCAATTCAGTTGTAGTAATATTTTTACCCTCAAAACGCCCTAAAAATTAGTTTAGGATACATCAAAAAAGAAACCAGACTTAATACCAGAGAATCACCTCAACAATAGGTATAACCAAAGACCTGAGGTGTTTCCATTGTATATACGAAAAAGAGAGATCCAAAGAAAAATTAGAATAATTGTATTCATATCTCTACACGGTGAACTTTCGAGACATAACATGTCCTCTTCCCTAAATTTTTGGTAAGTTTTTCGAAGTTCGAGCATATAGAAATCAATTGCTGCTTTGTAAACCTAGAAAATCTCCTTCTGCACATAGTTACCTTCCAACACCATACTTTTCCAATATTTAGAGTAAGACCATTCATGCTCAAAGCATGCTTTTATCAAATTTCTATCGTTGGATATATAATATGTGTGTACCAGCACATGTTGATATAATATGTCCAGAACCAAAGAAACCATATTTTCCTACACCATAGCAATTAATCTTTCATAAAAATACAAGATGTTAACCAATCAATGCAACAATTCAAACAATTTTCTTCACAAGGTAAAGGTACCTGAAAAATATGGTAAAGACTAATAACTAACTCTAAAGCCAAAGGAATGAATTCAATGCATGCATAACACCATATTCAGTGATTTTTGCATAAATATTTGAACACACTTTTAAAAATGCATCTACTACTTGGAAACACAATTATAGTAATAACACAAATGACTCACAAAGAAGACACTACAACTTAGAACGCCCACCCTCCTTTAGAGTTGGACAACATGCTATATTATAGCAATAAACTAGAGTGTATTATATAAATATTTACAATGATGAACCCTAAGGATAGATAAAATAGGGCGAAAGGGAATCTATACCATGGGATACAAAATAAAAAATAAGACCATGCTTGTGTTAGTTTTCTCTTGGCCAATACATAATATTTAAAACTCAAAACTCTGAAAGAGCACCCCCAAGTGAAAAAAAGAGGGCCCCAATATAAAATATATATAAAGAACCACGTCCACATCAAAACATAGAACTATGAAACAACAAACCAACTTAAAATAAAAAAGAAAAGAAAAAGAGGAAACATTTAAATTTTGCTTCCACTGAAAATCAGGGCACCCAGAAATTTATTAAAACATTGCTTCCAAAAAAAAATTGAACCGAATTCCATATAATAACAATGGAAAATTGTATGAAATTGGGATGAAATGAAAAGAAAAAAAGCACTTACAAGAATTTCCATCTCGTGGGTAGAAAGACAACTGGAAGAAGAACAAGTACTACATTGAAATGAATATCGCCCAGCCAAAAAATCATTGCGAGTGCAGAATGAAATCCAAATTTATATTGATTGAAACTAATAATAATTATTGGTTTGGGATCAATCTGATATTTCATAGTCAATTTCCAATCCTCTCAGTTCCTAAGAGCATTCACGATCACCAGTGTGGTAAGATCGATTCTCTTCACTGACCAATGAAATTGCAAATAAGCAGTTACAGGGTTAGGATTGACAAGAAATATAGATTTTAATGGTGACGCCGCCACAACTGCTACTTCTCGGGGAAGAGGATTCCAAAAAAAAATAAAACAACAACTTCCAAATGCCAGTGGAAAATGTTAAAACTCCCGTCAACTTTTATTGCCTAAAGTAAACATCCAAATGACTGTCAAATTTAACACAGTAACGTGAACGACCAAAAAGGCATTTCCCATGGGGTGAACTCCTTCAGCATAAAAATACATTGTTGGATGATATGAATATATCTAGCCATCTGTAAATGCAACATGTCAACTGTAAATACAGAAGGGATAACAAGATAAACATGCAACGGGTGCATGCATTACAATTGGCCACATCCATATATATCCAAAAACACATGTTCAATTACCCAATCAAATCTTTCCACGTGTCCCTATTGGTTTATAAATACAAAAATATCTCGTTAATTTTCCACTTTTATCTATAGTCTTTGTTGTGCACTCTTACGTGAGCCCAAAGTTTTCCAATTTTTGATGGCTTCCTATTTGTATCCACGGTTTTGTCTATGCAACAAGCATATAGAGATGGATTTTGATGAAGCCATTACAAACATTAGGTTAAAAATTATTTCTATAGGCCATTTTGGGTTCAAAACAGTCCACAATCAAATTCTAAAATAGTACTTGTCTTTATTGGAAACATGCTCAAAGTAAATCCTGACAAGAGGGCCATTTTGGAAACGAGCATTATCTTTATCAGGCCTGAGAATAGGGAAAATTTGGATGATGTGCTATAAAATTTGGATCTAACGAGACATAGTTATTCATTTCTTTCCCCTTCCTTCTCTCTATCAAATGGATTCATGCATGTCATGGATTTTAGGAGATTGGAGGATCACTTTGTTACTCTTCTTAATTTTGTCATTAAACTGGTGAATCATTATTCCAAGAACTCCATAATATTTCTAATGCCCAAATTTCATACCTTGAAGGTGTCGATTTCACTCGATGGGGAGCATCAACATCTTGAGGAAGCCATGAAAGAAAAATCTTACAAAACCATTTTGAAACAAACTAAAAATTGAGGGTTTAATGTTTCTGATAAAGATGTTGTTGGTCCTTCTAACTTATTAAAATGAATTTTTGGATATATTAATATACTATCTTAGGTTGTGCCACTCCGTTAGTCTTATAGATATCCCATAATGAATTTTTTTATATAATTTTTTATAATGTACTATTTTCAAATTATAAATTGAAGGGAGAGGGACCCTTCAATGCTTATTTATCTATGTAGTATAAAAAAATATTTCAATACTATGTTGTTAACTTTGAAGTTCGATGGTGCTTTAATGTTTTCTCATATATCTATTATCATTTATGAAAGACAATTTCACAACAAATTACAATAAAGATTCCAAAATTATTTTGTAATAGTGAAGTTATGAACATGATTATATAAAATTATATGCATCCAGATGGAAAATATTACAAATTGAAGATGGTTAGCTGAAAATAGAATCTATGTGGTTGAGTGACTGAAAGGCACAATGCCACAATCACTTCGAAGATACATACGACCAATTGTTATCTGTGAGATCTACCTTTGATTGAACTCTGACTGCTTATGTATGTGGCGTGGTTAGATTATGAAGATGAATGACTGTTATATGTGATATCTACCTCTGACCTCGGGAGTCAGAGTAGTGGGAGTCTTATATGGGTTGGCAATTTTGCCTAGTTTGAGATTCAAGGTAGCGGAGATATACATTCATAATTATAGAATTTATATTGTAAAGTGTAGGTGAGCCAACCTACAAAATTAGCTTGCATCCCGACAATTTAGGTGAAAGGGAAGGATCTATATTACTCAATATCGCCAAATACCAATTTGTAAAACCATAATATTCACGAATTAAGAGAAATTCATAGCTAAAATTTTCCCTAGTGCATGCTCACCTCACCTCACCTGAAAAGCAATAACGAAGAACTGATAATAACTGGATACTATGCTAGGGTTATAAGCTTGCCCAAATATCTATACATAATTCTACTATAGTGATTACTTCTTCAATGGAAATATTTTCTCATACAAAAATTCCTATTACGAGTTGTGCAAGGTACAAAGAAGATTTAAAGTTAGTTTGGAGCTTCATTTCTATTTAATAATTGGAAGATCTTTGAGAAAGTGATGTAATAAAATATAATTAATGTTCTCAAAAGGAATTCGAGTGTTTTTTTGGTTGTATGATTAACAATTTCTTGTCTTCTGTTTTGTGTTTACTTTTGTATTTTTGAGGCAATCAATTACCTAGTATTAAAAATATTGATGAAACTCATTACCATATCAAATTAGTGTGGTCCACCTATAAAGGAAGTTGGATACTAATAATGGAAGCTTTTAAAATCTACAAAATTGCAAAAGAAATATTTTGCCTATGACAAAAAGATGTAATAGAGTCCCAAAGAAATATTTCATTAACACCATTAAGACATTAACACCAAGGAGTGTGGGCCAATGGTAGTGGACTCTCCCATAATGATCCGGAGGACATTCTGGGACGTTTGGAAGTTCTCTAAATCTCCCTAAATCATGACCAAGAGGTAGATAATTTCGAGATCTTTCTGACGATAGGTGCAACACGGAAAATGGAGCTCATACGCTCAAGTTTTGGTCAGTCAAAGTCCAAGTTGGGAAACTAGTCAATAGAGGTCAACAGCTGAGTAACACATTGACGTGGCATTTTGGCAAAAAGGTGAGAAGGTTGAAAGTTTATGTTTGATCACCTCTGGTATTCGATGGATGAAAAAATGGTGGGCCCCACTATTTGCTGGCTGGGGGGCCCTCATCAAGGTTCGACACACTCTTTTATAGGAGGGGTGCCTTTTGTTGCCTTTGTATATTGCTGTTATTGATTATCGATATTATATGCCAAATATTTTTATAACTCTTCCAATTTGGTATTATATGTTGTAGAGTTGAATTTGTGCATTGCATAATTTAATCATCTCGGGCGAGCTATTTTGATAGCTCGGTCGGGGTGGTCAACTCCCCACCGAGTCGAGTTGATCACTTTATATCCATATTGTTCATGCTTATAGCTTTGTAGCCTTATTTCCTACCTTAGCGTGCACAACCCCTAGCTCGGGATGGGTTGAAGTTATCTCAAAGAGATATGATATGAATTGTAAGCCGAGCCACATATGTGGTAACCAAACTTCTCAAGCCACATATGTGGCAGTCCACACAAAGCCACAAGTCAAATGATAGCCCATACAACTCGGGTGAGCTCCAACAACTCGGCCAATGCAATTCAATGGTGGGCAAAATGCTAAACATGGCCCAAGCCACGAGTAGACTGGTCAACATGAATTTTTAAAAAAAGGCTTAGACACTTTATATGCCCACACATGTGGGATAAGAAAATAGGCCTCCTACCGAGCCACGAAGGCCACGTGCACCAATGGGGGCATTTCAAATAAATGGTGTATCGGGTGGTCTACTTGAAGATTTGATGCACAGGTCCATGTATTTGGTGAGCAACCAATAAAGGAAGCCATGGAGAAGATTTGGATGACACTCCAAAATAAAAATACATGCCAACCTGCAGGTCTACGTTTCTGGTGGACAATAAGAGGGCAATGAGATAAAGCCGCGTCGTGGAAAACAAAAAAAAAGGGATATCAAATTCAAATCCTTCTTTATAAAAACAAGGTAAGGGAGGATCAAACCCTTTTTCATCTATCCCAAAGTGATAAGACCTCACTAGCATGCCATATATCTTGGTGAGCTATAAAAAGGATCTCATGACATTTAAACAGAGAAGGCAGAGTTTGTGCTACAGGTAGAATAGACCTAACTGGAGAAATGCCCAATTTTGGAGCACTTAGGCTTAGAACCAACCTTTGGAGTAAACTGAAGAAGTGATCAGAATTAAGATATGCTCCTAATGGTGTAGTTATTTTTCTAGTTTGGAGGTTCTGTGATGTCATTTTAATGTTGCGAAGTCAGTAGTTATGGAATTCTAAGGGAGATACCTTGGAAAAATAATTCAGGAAGGCAAAAGGTGTTTCCTGAGCTCTCTCAGAATATTTCGAATGTCTGAAAGTATGCTATTGCGGGTTTTGTGATCTATTTTGTTGATTGTAAGGGTTATTGTTCATGTTTTTGTGAATCCAGAGACGTAGGCTTGCATGCCAAACTCCGTTATCATTTTTGTGTTGTGTGGATGTTTTTTATTGCTGTTGATGAATCGTTGAAAAGATTATCTATCTATCTATATATATATATATATATAATCCAAAACGAAATGAGTAGGTGCACATTTCAGTATAGTGGTTAAAAATTATACTGCGGTGCATGTGTTAAAGGGACTAATCATATTTGGGAGATATTGTAGCCTGGAAAATTGATGTTTGGTTCCTAATTCAGTGTGAACGGTGGATTTAAAAAATATATATAACCACATTTTTGGATCAATTGGTATCAGAGCTAGTTTCCTGATTGCTTCATTTACATTTGTATACCAGTTTATGATTGCTAATCCCATCAGTGTAGACTATTTGACTTGATCTTCTTACTTGGCAGTTTTTCAGTATTTTGGAAGATAGTTGGTTTACAGGTTATAATGGGGAAAACATTGAAGAGGGAAAGATTGGAAGTTCTTGAGAGCATCAATAGGAAAATACAAGAGGAAAATGAGTTCCTGAGTTGCAACCTCTATTCCCTCGAAGATAAAGTTGATCGGTTACAAAGGGAGCTAGAATCAAAAGATGAGATCTTGATCAGTTTTCGGTGTGGTGATGGGAAGAAGGAATTACCTTATAATTCAGATGCAGAGACCATAAAAAAATGCATTGTAAGTTATTCACCACAGGAATCTTGTTATTCCTCCTATTCAATTCTGGATTCAGGTAATGATGTCTTTGCTTCATATGAAAGGCATACTAGAGGAATTGGATCCAAATTGTTGTATAGGATGGGTTTTGATGGAAGATATATTGGAAAAGATAGCCAAGGCATGGCTAACCCAATACAGGTTAAGGATCTTCCTTGTAAATATAGGTTTGGGTTTTTCTAGTGTGGGAAATGCTATTAGAGAATTCTCCAAGCACGCCAACGGAAGAAAAGCTTCCAAAGGCAAAGTGTATACCCTACTAGCCCTGTAGACAGATTCAGTGCTGGAATCAGGTGCTTCCTCGTCACAAAAAGGAATCGAGAAGAGAAGACAACGTAGTGGTCTTGAGATTCCACCTCCACTTTCTTACCATAAGCACCATGAAAATTTTAAAACTTTTGATCCACTATTTCTGTTAAAGAAGTATGGATATGATTTTTAAAAGATGTGACATGCTTTTCCTTGTACTTTTTGTGGATTGCATAACCATTCTGTGGCTAGTTACTGGAAGAGAAGGAAATTGATGAAGAAGTTGATGTTGTTTGTTAAGAACACAACAAATGGAAAAGACAAATCTCGTCATGCAGAAGCGAGCAATGGCAGTAAGATATCCTCATCCCAGAAGAAAAATATTAAGAGTATTTTTTTTGCTCATTGTTAGAGGAATGGGCATCGAGGTGGACAATTTTTGGATACTTCATCCATCTTGCCATCAGTATAATGGAAAGACAAAGATGGAATACAGACCTATTGCAAAGGTAAGGGACGTTACTAATCCAACACCAGTTATAAGTTCAACCCCAGATCAAGTAATACCTGTAGATGAAAGTTCGATAACATGGAGGTAAAAAAATTATTCAAATTTATTTTACATATCTCTTAATTTTTTATAAAATGCAATATTTTGTTTGGAGTCCAGATTTGTGGGATAGACTGAGGGACAAGTTCATCATACTCGGTATTTTTATCGTATTTACATTTGGATTACTCCATTTTTATCTCCTTAATTCAACTTTGAGTTTCTGGTGCAGTTGGTTACAACTCATGTTTCAGCTTGGGAGATTTATAACAACTGCGTGAAGATTCAATGGACATGGTTGAATGTCTAGTTTTTGGAAATTTGCATTTAAGTATCTGTAGATTTTTCAGCGATCTTTGCAGACAGTTGAGCTCATAGGTGTCATCTCTTATTGTCATTCTATGTAGAGACCTTGTAGCTATGTAACAAAGTGGTAGATGATCACTATTTGCATCTAGGATTAGGTCAAATCTTCATTATGTGTACAGATCTTGTAGTCATGTAAAAAGATCGGTACCTGGTATTCATCGTCAACATGAAAATTTGTATCATGTAGAGGAAGTAGCCATGCAACGGGGTTGAAGTTGTCATTATTGAGCTCATGAGAGATTAGATGAGATCATCATTTTGTATAGAGATTAAGGCCGTGTAGTAGAATGGTAGCTGATCATCATGGACAATACATGTTTCTGAATGTTGTCAAAGTGTAAGACCCCAAGAGGGAATATGTGGCAATATCTAATTTCATATAGACTATATGTTGTTGAAGTGTAAGACCCCCAAAGGGTAGATGCAGTTGTATATTCTTCATGTGTTGCCGAAGAGTAAGAACATAGCAGAAAAATGTGGAAGTACAAGCGTCAGGCATTGTCAAAGTGTAAGACCCCCCAGAGGGAACATGTGGCAATCAAGACATCAGAAGGAGCATGGTGGGATCATAACCCATAGAGCCAAGATTGGGACCAGGTTTTTGAAGTGAGAAGAATGCAGTATAACATACTAGAGAGTCCACTATAGTCATACTTCCCTATGCGACATCAAAGTATTCATATTTAGGACATGGTCACAAAATTTCCAGTAAGATTTTGGTGGAAGAAAAGCCTTTCCCATTGGGAAGGTGTGATCCGGAGGAAATTTTGGGGATATTTTTGAGTTCCCTAAAGCTTCCTAAATCCTAACAAAGTGGTAGAGAATTTTGAGAGATTTTTGACGATAGGTGCAACATGGAAAATAGAGCTCATACGCTCAAGTTATGGTCAGTCAAAGTCCAGGTTTGGAAATTGGTCAAGAGAGGTCAACATATGAGTAACGCGTTGACATGACATTTTGGCAAAAAGGCAAGAAGGTTAAAATTTCATGTTTGATTGCCCCCTATCTTCGATGGATGAAAAAATAGTAGGCCACACTATTTTCTAGCTGGGGGCCCTCAGCGAGGTTCGACACACACTTTTATAGGAGGGGTGTATTTTCCGCCTTTGTATATTGCCATTATCTATTATCAATATTATATGGCACATATTTTTATAACTCTTCCAATGTGGTATTATATGTTGTAGAGTTGAATTTGTGCATTGTAGGATTTAATCATCTCGGATGAGCTATTTTGATAGCTCGGTAGGGTGGTCAACTCCTCATCGAGTCGAGTTGATCAATTTATATCCATATTGTTCGGGCTTATGGACTTATAGACTTATTTCCTACCTTGGCATGCACAACCCCTAGCTCGGGATGGGTCAAAATTAGCTGATGAGTTATGATATACATTATTATCTGAGCCACATATGTGGTAACCAAACTGCTCGAGCCACATAAGTGGCAGTCCACATAAGTCCACACGCCTCCACTGACAGCCCATGCAACTCGGGTGAGATCTAACAACTCAGCCCAAACCATTTGGGCGACCATACCAACAAACCACCGCCAATGCAATTCAACGGTGGGAAAAATGCCAAATGTGGCCCAATCCATGAGTAGACTGGTCGACACGACCTTTCAAATAAGTCTTAGACACTTTGTATGCCAACCGAGCCACCCACCGAGCCACGAAGGCCATGTGTACCAATAAAATAGGCCTCCCACCGAGAAACGAAGGCCATGTGTACCAATGGGGGTATTTCAAATCAATGGCGGATCGATGGTCTGCGTGAATATTTGATGGCACAGGTCCATGTATTTGGTGAGTATTTGTTTAGCCATGGAGAAGATTTGAACGACCCTTCAAAACAAAATCCGTGCTAACTTGTAGGTCCACGTGTCTGGTGGACAATAAGAGGGCAATGAGGTTTATTTTTGTTCTTCACATAAAAAACCATGTGGGTACATAACCATAGGCGCTGGGTACATCTTGGGAATGGATTTCTATACATGAGATATACCAGGGCCTTGGGATATGTACTCACTGCGTACCTGAATTGTACTTGTACTAGGTATGTATCAGTCCTAGTACCAGGGGTACTTGGCATTTTTGGGTAGTCTAGCCACCCACGTGCCAAATATTGCATACATGTTTGATACAAGAACTTGGGAAGGAGAATTTTTATGTTACTACTAAAAAAAGGAGTGCTGCTATAAATTATCATATAGGTATTTCTTATATGATCTAGTATTAGATCCTCACACAACCATTCTTGGTATTATAACTACTTGTGCCAAGATGGGGTATTTAGAACAAGGTATAGACATCTACAAAACCATAAAGGATAAAGGAAACCATAAAGGATAAAGGAAACATGTTAGATGAAGTTGTAATCACCTTGGTAGACATAAATGAAAAATGTGGAATCATAAACAAGGCAAGTGAAATGTTTGATAGAATTCCTCAAAGGTAAATACTGGTATAGATAATAATGTTGAGTCCAGAATAGCTTATGGTTAAACAAAAATCAATTCCTCTATTGCTCGGAAATTTTTCTACGGATGTTTTAAAGCTCACTATGTTTAACTAGAAGATACTATTTCCATACAGGAATCATAAACTATATACTTGCATCATTTTCCATAGTAATAATGCACAACTAAAATAAGGAATAACAACTCTAACACTTTAAAAGTGGACTTTTTTGTTTTACTTAAATACTAGGTTAGTTACTATGAAAATTAAATATAGTTCAACGCATTGAAAATATCATACCAGTAAGGATGAATAATATGAGAAAACATGAGCCACTGAACATCATATCCAACTATTCCTAATCTCACTGTAATGGCGAGAGCAACTAAAGTAGGAAGAATCATGCACACCACTCCAGAAAGCCACCCCTTAATTTTCTTAAGATCAAAGGCCACCACCAAACTATTTAGTTTGATATGATTAATACATAAAAAATTCTTGAGATTAAAATAATAGTTATAAAACATGAAGTTGGTGCCACTGATGGATTACAACCATACTACTACTATAAAGCAAATTCACTGTTTAATGACCTTTTACCACTTAATCTCTTTCCTAGATATGTTCGAATGTATAATATTGATTGCAACTATACAAAAAATGGATTTAGTTAAAAGGATTTAGAAACATTCAAGAAAATGTAATTAGTATATTTAAAGCCAAATTCCACAATTGTTTGACAGAAAGCCTTAAAGATATGCATTCTCTAAGAATGCCATGATAAAAAAAATGCAAAAAATGGATTTTTTGAAAAATTGTTAGAAATAAATAAGTTTCAAATGAAATATGTTGTTATGAAAGTGATAATATCATGAGTGATTTTGTAACTTCTGAATCTATAGGAATGGATACCGTTGAACAACTTAAATGGGTGAACTGATGTTCCGAAGCCTCCTATATTATCTATATTGGTTGTAATTTAAATAAATCCTCCAATTTTCTCATTGTCAACTAATGATGGGAAATAAAAGTGTTTTATGTGATATTGATTTATATTTTCTCTTTAATTACTAAATATCTTTCTCTAGTTTCTCATTATCACAAAGTTTTGTTCCAATATCATGTTGTGCACATCTTGAAAACATCAAACAATTTATTATTTTCATATGTACCTAAGATTTTCACGATTACTTGTGTGCTATGTCAGTTTCAAATGATCCACTTGTTCAAATCCTTCATACATCAAACAATGTGCTCTTTTTCTCCATTCTATTATTTCTGATTAATGGGATTTTACCATTACCATATTAATCCCCTAATACTATGTCTTCAATTTCAGAAGTTCGTGTTGCTCCTTTGGCTGATGTTAAATATTTTTTTCAATGAATAACTAAAAATAATATAACAAAAATATGTGTATTAATAAGTACAACATAATTGAGAAAGAAGGAGACCTATTTTTTGAGACCCGCACCCAAAGTAGTAAAAGAAAGTCTAGTAGAAGTTGGTAAGAAGGTTTGATTATAGAAGGTATGTCAAGGTTGTAAGTATATTTTGATGATTTGAATAAAGAATTGTGTTTCTTCTATGTTTAATACTTAGATGATTCCATATCATGTATTTTTCTTATATAAATATGAGGGTTATATGCATTTAGAAACCTCATTCATATGTCTGTATGTGATAAAACATAGAATTTTGCAGGTAAAGAGGTCTGATATAGGAATTTTGAGCATGTTTCTAAGTGTATAAAACCTAGAAGGTTTGTGGAAAGGTAAGCTCCATTAGTCTATTATATTGTAATAGAGTCATCCAATTACTATAAGAATTTGTAAGAAGGTGTTGGGTAATGTTTTAAGTCAGTTGGAAAATCTTGTAGAGTTTGACTTGCTTTTCCCATTTTCAGAAAACCCTATTTGTGTATACATTGTAATCATTTCCACCGTGATACCACATTACTTCCTAAAAATAATTAGATTTATACTAGATACTGGATAATGAAAAGAAATCTAATTTATCTTAAATGAAATCAAAGACCTATGATAAGTTATAAAATTCAAGTTTTCTTCCATCTAGACCTTGTAGCTTATCATAGGTCTTATTACATCATGGTTTTAAAAATGTGGACCATCTCATGCTCTTTTATTTTTTCATTTTTAATAGATTGGATTATTTTTCCTTGTAGTATTTCTTCATATGTACCTTTTATTCCCAAGTCTCATTGTCTTCTCTTGCTTTAGCTGGTGTGGAGTGGCTTCAGTACAATAAGGTAAGATACTATTACATTCTGGTTACACAAAAAAAATCTCACAAGGGGGATATGGTGCAATGCGGGGAATTCTTGGTAGAGCCAATGAATTATAGGGTTTGGGAAACCCCCAAGTTTAAAGATCTAGCAGACGTGCTAAAATCAATCTTAAAAACTTTTTTGTGAATGAAGTGAATTTGGGAATGGAGAAGCAAACCTACGTTTTTGTGAATCTGGAGACGTAAGCTTGCATGCCAGACTTTGTTATCATTTCTGTGTTGTGTGGATGTTTTTTTATTATTATTGATGAATCTTTTAAAATACAAAATCTATATCTATATATATAATCCGCAACAAAATGAGTAGGTGCACATTTTAGTTTAGTGGTTGAAAATTATATTGCTGTGCATGTGTTAAAGGGACTAATCATTTTTGGGAGATATTGCAGCCCAGAAAATTGATGTTTGGTGCCTAATTCCATGTGAACGGTGGAGTTAAAAAAAATTATAACCCCATTTTCATATCACATAAAAATAAAGAACGAGATGGAACCTTCCTTGACCTTCAGGTGATCCTGCAAAGAAGGAATTTGTGGCTCATGTGCCATGAACATCAATGGTTTTAACGACATCACCTGCCTAAAAAATATTGACTCTACCTCGACATCCACCACCACCATCACCCCATTTCCACACACATTTGTGGTTAAGGACCTCGTTGTCGACATGACTAATTTTTATAACCAGTACAAGAGCATCGATCACTGGCTCAAGTGAAAGTTTCCTACCCCGCCTGGGACGAATGGGAAATAGAAAGAGATTCTGCAGAGAAAAAAGGATCACGCTAAGCTTGATGGAATATATGATTGTATTCTCTGTGCATGTTGTAGCACTTCCAGTCCCATTTATTGGTGGAACCCTGAGAAGTAACTTGGTCCTGCCACTCTCCTCCAGGTCAACATGTTGGATCTATTTTCATTTTTTCTTTAAAATGTAGCTATTTGAAAAAAATCATCAGGTATTTATCTCAAGGAAATTTTCTTGAATAGTTCACACTATTTCACCTATTGAAGAGTTTCACATTGATTAGTAACACAATCACCTTATCTGTAAATTTATCAATGTTTGATAATGGATGGCCTCAATCTAGCATGTGTGGATGAGTATGTATGAGATGAGGTTCATTTATAAATTCCCCCTCAGCAGTCAATAATGAACCATATAACAAGAGTTCATCATTGAGAAATGGTTTGAATTGTGTGCACTAGATAGATATATCAATGAAGAGTAGAGCATAACGAGTGTGAATGTGGTGAGGCTCATGGATGTAGTATGCCCTCAATAGTCAAGTGTGAACCTCATCACAATAGTACATCATAGGCTAATGATGATACAATATGTGTGTATTAAAATGAGAAATACTAAATGTAAAGTACGAAGTGTGATAGTAGAAAGGAGAGACACTCAAGAATGCTAGCAGAGGGAAAGATAAGCATGATTCCCCCAAACATACTATGATGAATTTTCTATCTGATAAAAGTGAAGGGTAAGGGTTATCCACCTGATGCTTACAGAGATAAAGGAGTGTGACCATGCTCAAAGATCAATGGTGTATGAGAAAGATGATGTATCAATGAATGTGACCTATGTACACGAGACCTAGAAGGTGATGAAGAACTTTGTAAAGTAGATCAGGGAGGTGATGTGTACCTATGTGAAAGAGACCATAAAGGTGATGTGCACCTATGTAAAGGATACCGTAGAGGTGATGTGCACCTATGTGAAGGAGACCAAAAAGGTGATGTGTATTTATGTAAAGGAGTGGTTCGAGTGGTGGACCTAGGCCAATGAGATGGACTAGTGGAGTGGGGTTACCAAGTATGTCAAGTGCAAGTAGGAAAGCTAGGAGGAGAGCATGCCTTATATTTGAGAGGTACAAGGGACCTAGATGCTCTAGCGATTGTAATGACAAGTTTGAGAGGAGGCTGTGGCTAAGGTTTACATGACATAATACTCTTGATGGTGATAACTTGTCATGAAGAAATTTAGAAATAGGTGATGCATGAAAATGATATCATGAGCGGCACGGAGCCAAGGAAGACCTATGAGCATGTCACATCCTTTGATTAAAGGTTCCATAAGGAATGACAAAATCATGATGAGAATCCCAATGGTAATTGGAAAGCTGACATAACCGTAAGATTTGGGAATTGGATATGAAATATGAGAGAGTGTATAGTTGATAGCGATAAGAGTTGTAATATAGCACACGTTCATATGAATTGATGGATTGACCATTATATTATTGATAGTATGAGATCCAATAGAAGCATTGATATGTAACATGTTAGAAGAGAATGTAGCATGATAATCATGAGTAGAGAATGTAATGAGTGGTGGAGATGCATCAATGTGAACAACTAAGAAATCAACATCCCTTGATGAGGGATGCGAAACTGCACAAAATGTATGATTGGTTGAAGAATCAACTGCTTGCTTGTTATGGTTAGGAAGAGGATCATTAAATATTTTGAGCTTTTTGTTCTCATTGACCGACGTAGATGCCGAAGGCTCAAGAAACTTGATTGCATTGTTATCTATGAGATCTTGAATAAGATGTAGGATTTTGAAACATCGATCAGTATAATTCCCAACGCATCGATGATAGTCGCATCTAAATTTTTTCATTATAATTGCAAACCTTGAAGAAAGATGGATCCAGATTAAGTGGAGGTGGAAGCGTAATAATATTGATTTCAATAAGTTGTGGTAATATGATGCCCGAAGCACAAGGAAATTTTGTAAATGTACACTTTGGAGGTTTCCATTGAAGCTTTTCACAAGTAAAGACAACGTTAACAAAACATTTTTCTTCATTAGGATTAACAGATGAATTGAAAGTTGAGTTAATTTTAAATCAATTGGAACATGAAGCCTAATCATGATATTTAAGCTTTCCTATAGTTAATAATTTGATTTCACATTACTTAAGAGCATGTCATAGCTGATCAAATGATGGAGAAGTCTTGAAGATGATTCTCTCTTGAAATGGAGATAAAAGACTTTTGACAAATAGATCTTGAAGTTCAGAGTCCGCAAGTATATTAGAAATCTTAGATGAGTTATTATATAGTAAGACATAGTTTGCTAAATGCTCATTGGATCCTTGTTTGACTTGTGCTAATTTAGCATAGGAGATCTTAGAGCTGATATTGATTGAAAAATGGACAAGAAAAAAATCGGCTAAATGCATAAATAATGTTACCAAATGAACAGGTAGATTATAGAACCAACACATTGGATAGTCTTAAATATTTCTAGGAAAAAGCTTTACTAGTAAAGTACAATCATCTGCATAATCTAGACATGCCACATGAAATTTTAAGAGATTATCTTGAGGCTGACAATTTCCATTAAAGGTGGGAAACTTAGTGGTGAAAAAATTTGGAGGAAGTGGATAAGAGGAAATGGCAGGTGTAAAGGGAGTGTGAAGAATTAGATTGGATTCAAGAGATGGAGATGCACGAGAAGTATATTTTTAAAGTTTCCAAATTTGAGTCTGCAAATCATGATTATAAGAAGTTAAATTAGAAGTAGTTGAAGAAGATCTAGGCTATGCAGTAGAAGCATTAGGTTAAGTAATAAGAGTAGTATTAGTGGGAATGGAGGTAGGAACAAATACATAAATAGAAAAAATAAGTGGTAGGGTGGAATTATCATGTTGAGTTACAACGCGAATGAATGTGGTAGTGGAAGTAAGAATACTAAGCTCACCTAGATTAGTGGCCTCCTCATGAGAAGTGAATAAGAGAAGATATATATCTTGTAGATGTTCAACGAGATGAGTATTAATATCACGAAGGTCTTCATCATTAAGAGGAAAAACCATGATAAAAAGATGAGAAAAGACCTAGAAGGAGGATTGGGTTTGAGTGTGGGGTTCACCAAATTATATAACAAATATTGGATTTCTAAAACCCTAGATATTTCAGAGTCACATATGATAAATGACATGCTAAAGTATATATCTGACCTGAGAAATATGCTATATAAAAATGAAACACTAGGTATAAGGGAGGGATTAGAAGACTTAGTTGATGTCGTAATTGATCCCAAAGTATGCTCGACTGGAGTACTGATGAACAAGAGGAAACTGTCACAACTGTACAAAATTTTTTTTAGAACTATGAGAATAAGCAAGACCAAGGTGCTTGGGATATGTTAAGGGTGCCTAAGTGTTATAATCCTCTGCTAGGTGCCTGTGACTACAAAAATAGTCAAAAAATAAATTTTTAGGTGTTGCACCAATGTCACTAACCCTCATTTTTTGTCCCCTTTGTGTCAGACTATATTCACAGAATTCATCTATAACCTACAAAACAAACGATCTCTTAAAAAACCCTAAAAACATCAAATCCTAAAAAAAAAAATATGCAAATGGGGAGTCAAAATGACCTCCGTAGTCTCTTGACAGAGGGAACTTAGGACTGAGCATTGCACCACATCTCAGGCTCCATATAGTTCTTGTGTATTGTGTGAAATAATGTTTCCTTAAGAGGATCTTGATAATGAGAAATAACTAGATATAATTGTTATCTCTCGAAAGTACACCTGGTCGAGAGATGACAGAAGGTTTTCTAAGTCTACGAAAGATCTCTCTCTCTCGTAGATACAATGGGGAAACCTCAGGTTTGTGGGTATACCTATTTTGAGGTGAACCTCTGAGATTAAAAGGCCGGTTCCTTATTGGTTTACACTAGACTGAGCTTTTTTGGGAGTTTTAGGGTGAAAGATGACTAAAAATGAATAAATACTAAGGTGATACACCAAATTTTGTGTGAGAACTTGACTGAGTGATATACACAACTGATTTGTGAAGGATTTTTTGGATGCATGAACCAATTGATACTTTCTACAGAATATAAGGGAAAAACACTTAATTTGTACTGAGGGAAGTTCACAACAACACTAGTAAGCTAACATGCACAATAAAATTTAGCAGAAAATAGTAAATTTGCCGCAGGGTAAAGTAGTTAATCAGGGAATATTGATTCACAAGATTAATGTTGACATATACAAGACTATAGAATAACTTGGAATGACAAAAAATACTTCACACTCAGAGGGAAAAACCGGTAGAAATTGCTGCAGCACTCATATCAAAAAAATCTCTGGGAAACTTCTCTGAAAAAATCCCCCCTTGTGCTTTGCAAGAGCACACAATATATAGAAAAAGTTCACCCCCTTCCTAAAAATAGCCTAAAGGATGTACTCGACCATGTGTCCTAATTTTATCCTTTATTTAATAATAAATAAAGGAATAGAATAATACAAACTAGAGAATGTAATAAAATAGGCATTATCAGACTTAGATACAATACAATCAAACTGAATTTGACTGTTCTATTTTTAAGAAAAGAAAGGTGAAAAATTTGCTAAAAATATAAATTGCTTGCTAGGTAAGTCTTCCTCCTTTGAGAATGCAAATTCGTCATCTTCTCTGTTCTGTCCTGTTGTGGAGGCATGCAAAATATCACTCTCTGTATGTGGGCAAAACCTGTAACCCTTAGAAATATTTGCATAATTAATATGAGTGGGGATCATCTACAATGTGCACATGCAATGATTTTCTCTATTCTTCAGAATAGTCACATGAGTGACACTTTGCAAATTTTGGTTACAACACCCCATATGCGGACCACCTTTGGTTTATGATGTTTTGGATGCTACCACCTTTGCGAATTTAGGCAATTCATATGTATTTTAAAATAAAGGGGGACCACCCTTTAGCTAGCCCACCATATGCTATATTAAGCTCGCCACCTTTAATCATTGCAATATAGTTACAAAATTTACCTTTTTCTATGCTTTTGGCATATACTGATGGTTTCTTATTTTTGCATGGATGACTATAGTTAGACTTTTGGTTGTTGGTAATGGTTATTTCCCTGTCCACGTGGGCTGGCCCCCTCCTATGATGACTCGACCCTTGCGGTATTTGGCAGTGGTAACCTTAACTGGGCTTGGTTGACTTTGTTTTTTGTGAGATTTTATGGCCCTTGATCTTCATCCTTAGTTTCTCTATCACCGTTGATCTTCACCGCGGGTTAGGGTTCTAACTTGAGCATTTATTTGGTTGGTGGTGTTAACCAAGGTTTGTTCACTTGGGAACATGTGTTTGTTGATCACCGTTCAATTTGGCACTTGGCATTTGGTGAATCGTTGATATTTCACCATGGGTTAGGGTTTTGAAACCCAAGTTTTGATTGCAAGTAAATACACTTGAGCTTAAACTTTGGTCATTTCATCTGGTTTTCGTCTCGCGGGCGAAGCCCTAGAAATTTTTTTCATGCTCTGCAAATTTTGATGAATGACATGGAAATTTTATGGCATCTGAGCCTGCATCTTTAATTTTGAGGTCCTCGACGCCACGGCTATGACTATTGCCTAAGATTTTTGTGAACTCGAATGTATTTATTTTGTATTCATTTCTGTTCTCGACATTTTCCTCATGTATATGATCTAAAGATCATTTAAATAATTTTCTTGCTTCGTATTACCTCTGTGGATCATTCGAATGAATTCTTTGCATCTAGTTTTCTATTTGGTTTTTGTGATAGAGCTCGAAACTGAGCTTGCAATGAAGTTGGAGGTCCCACCAAGATTGTTGTTTTGCTTGTTTACCTCGTCCTCATCCTCGGTAAGTTCTGTTACCTGTCTTCTCTTTCCTTTCGGGCTTGAGTTTTTAACTCTGCAACTCTGAATCTTGGAGGTCTTCAATTATAATATTCGTTAAAATGAAAATATTTTTTATGTGAAGTCCCTTTCTGTTGTTGAAAACTTCTTTGAGCTATTACTCATCACTTAGAAATTCGTTGAAGTTTTTTTGTGCTTGGGTTTTGATATTTCGTAGAACCAACTTGGTATTTGGAGTGTTGACTATTTTCGTTTTGATACATACATGTCAATATTTCTTCCTTTGTATATAGATGTATCTTTGACTTGCTGTAACCATTTCTATAAAGCATGCTTGTATTGGATACTTTCCCTGTAGCAACATGAAACATTCTTGACTGAAGGATTTAAAACATTGACTTTTTTCGTTCCTTATTGATAGATAATTGTCATTGTTTCTTCTTTCCTGTAGTTACAATCCACTTGGCTGTAGAAGTTCTTTCTTCTTGCACTTGTTGAACCTTGACTGTCCTGTAGATGTATACTTAACATTTGTAGCCTGTAAATGTATGCTTGGTAGTTTATGAATCATTTCCATTCCTGATGTTGTGAGAGAAAACTTCACTTCTTAGCATTTGTTATGTCTTTTAGCTAGAAGCTGACTATCATTGGTAGATCTGTGACTTCTGGAAAATGGGTATTTGAAATTTTCTTTCACAAACTATAAATCTGGAAGACTCCATTCTAGACATTTGTAAAATTTGAAAATAAGTTCTCCATTTGTTTGCAGTAGTTGACTTGTTGTAACCTGACTGAAGATGTTCATTGGATACTTGCTGAGCTCTGTAGTTCACTTCTTCAATTTGACTCGTTTCTTCTTTCTGTATATGTAGCTGTGTCATTTTGACTCAGAGAGATTTTTGAAATTTATATGGCTGCTCCTTTGTTACAAACATGATTGTATTCCATTCTGTATAATGAAATAAATGCTCCTTTTCTGAAAAATGAAGAAAATATTTAGTTTCCTTTTTTGTACTGACATTTTCCTTTTCAGAAGTCACAATAGCAATTGTATTTCAATTTTTGCATTAAATCTCATTTCTGTTTATCTGGAAAACTCCATTTTGCAAGGGGAAACTCTGTTTAGCTAGCTAAAAACCATGTGTTTTAATTCTGTTTTAAATCAAAAGTCAATTTTACAAGGGGAGACTCTGGCAATTTTTTTCCAAAATCCTATTTTTCTCTCTCCTTTTCTAGATTTTCAATCCTGATTTGCAAAAATATATCTTCCTTGCCCTATAAACCATCTGAAAATGATGTTTATTTTCATTTAGTAGCTGCTTCCTTCTGAACCAGTTAAACTGATTTCATTCTATGTTGTAACTTGTTCCTGCAAAACTCAGAAATAAGTTAGAAATAATTAGGCTTTTTGGCCTCTCTTGTATCCATGTGGTTTATTTCTTCTTCACTCCTTCTTCCTAAGTTGTTTTCCAGTTTCCTTCTTGTGTTATCTCCACATCTTGCAAAATGGAAACATTTGGGCAAGCATGTAACGTTACCTCTAAATTTCTGATTATACCAACTGTATTAGTTGCAGTCCCATCAAGCTGTAAAACACTTTTTTTATCGGCACATACTGCAGGCCTAATTTTTCAGCAATTGACTTTGGCATAACTGTGCTACTTGCACCGCTGTCCACCATGAAGTTATGAACTAAATTTTGTCCAATAATCAGAGATAGATAAAAAGGTGGTGGTTTCTTTATGTCATGAGCATTCAAAACCTTTTGAACCATCCATCTAACATCCTTTACATGATCTTGATCAAGTGTTCCAAGGACCATATCTGTATTTTGAACTTCCTTTACTGTTGTTTTTGAAGAAATCTACAGTTTAGCTAGTTCATGAGAGAGTAAATCCTACTATCCTAGAATGATTAAAGCATCCCACATTGAGATGTTAACATTGTGCTTCTTCATCACATCAACAATATTAAAAGAAGCAACCGTCTTAGAGATAGACTCAACTATTTTAGCATAAGCCTTAGCAAAAACTGATTTTTCTTCAGCAGCCTTGGATATCTGAGGAATAAATAATCTTCTCGAATCAGGCTAAAGCTATTTTTGTTGTTCTTTACTAGTTGCAACACTTGATGTTTTCTGAGGAACAGTAGGACTGTTGGTTGGTTTTGAGGCTATAGATGCTGATATATCAGTAACAGTGGGCAGCACATGCCATTTTGTTGTTTTTTATTCTCGGTAGCCTTCTCTTGAGCTCTCTAGTGGTAACAACAATGAAATCCTCCTCATTAAAGCTGACCAAAATCTGCTCAGGTGTTTTCTGAACATGACTTTCTTGCTGCCCACCCTCCATTTGAGGCATGAATAATGCTTCAGATTGAATTTATGCAACAAGATTCAGGTTCAGGAATGCATTTGGGAAATTTGCAGTTGGATGAGGCTGACTGCAAGGTTGGCACCACTCTTCTATAGCTATATTAACTCGAACCAAAGTGTTAGATGCATTAGGAACATTTGAATCAAATTGCCTTTGCTTATAAGGATGCCTATTTTGTTGGTTTTGTTGATAAGGAGCTTGATATGGTCTATTAGGCAACGTAAATTTATTTTCAATTGATGTCAGCTTATTTCCCATGGTTTGTAAGGATTTAGACATATCTGGGGATGGGGTTACAACAGTAGGCTCTACGATTGTAATAGGCTGTGGTACATAGGAGCTAAGTCTTCCAAAAATGGCATTGTAGGCCTTGGTGCCAATTTTCCAGCCTGAATAACGTTGTTTTCAGCTTTTATAGCAATCTCATAGGCCTATGGAAGAGTAAAAGCTCCCATGGATTGGATCATAGTTGAAATATCGCTATTCAATGTGCTAAGATAGTAAAGGAAAGCGTGATCATGTTCAGGCTTAACACTTGTTGGGATTATTTCCCAAGTTCTAGCAAAATGGATGTTGAAACTAGATAGATATTCATGAGGGGATCTCTTGATAGTGGATAACTGCTCTATGAAGGACAAATGATCTGAATTATCTTGGAATTGTTTCAGCAGTTTCTCACCTAGTTCATCCCAAGTTCTTATACTTCCTATCTCAAGACTTTTGTACCATTGCAAGGCTTGTCCTTTAAAATATGTAGTTAAAAGTCTTAAAGATACATCTTCATGAGTGATATTATGGACTGCACATATGGCAGCAACATCTTTGATATGTTCAGTAGGTGTAACTTGATGTTCACTGGTAAATGATGGAAAACTTTTCAAAGCAGCATCGGGAATATCATGGTACACTGGAATTACTAATGGGCTGCCATTAGTGAAGGCCACAAAATTTCTGGGTGGTTGAATAGCCATTGGAAAAACCAGGATATTGATCAAAAAATTTAGACGTGGTGAAGGAATATCAGGATGGTTTTCAAAACTAGGTTTATTATAAGGCAATGTGTTACCAACCATTCTCCTTCTAGTAGAATTCAAAGGTAAAGAAACAAACTTAGGAGGAATACCTCTTACCGATGATCTTGTAGTCACTTTAGGCATGGAACATGCTGCAATACTGGTCTGAAATCAGCTTTACGGAGTCGCCAAAAGATCATAGAATCTTTAGAATTAATTTGTTGTAGCTTTACTCCCTAAAGTAACTTTTATTTGCTGTAAATCTGCTTTTGATCTGCTTTAGAATCTGTGATTTGCATGAATATCTGACTCATACTCCCACCGAGTGTTCCAAAAACTATTATCTCTCGAAAGTGCACCCGGCAGAGAGATGGCAGCAGTTTTTCTAAGTCTGCAAAAGATCTCTCTCTCCTAGATACAATGGGGACACCTCAGGTCTGTGGGTATACCTATTTTGAGGTGAATGTTCAGGATTAAAAGGTTGGTTCCTTATTGGTGTACACTAGACTGATTTTTTTGGATTTTTTGGGTGAAAGATGACTAAAAATGAATAAATACTAAGGTGATACACCAAATTTTGTGTGAGAACTTGACTAAGTGATATACACAACTTATTTGTGAAGGATTTTTTGGATGCACGAACCAATTGATACTTTCTACAGAATATAAAGGCAAAATACTTAATTTGTACTGAGGGAAGTTCACAACAGCACTAATAAGCTAACATGCACAATAAAATTTAGCAGAAAATAGTAAATTTGTAGCAGGGTAAAGTAGTTAATCAGGGAATATTGATTCACAAGATTAATTTTGACATAAACAAGACTGCATAATAACTTGGAACAACAAAAAATACTTCACACTCAGAGGGAAAAACTGGTAGACATTGCTTCAGTACTCATATCAAAAAGTTCTCTGGGAAAGTTCTCTGAAAAAATCCCCCCCTTGTGCTTTGCAAGAGCACACAATATATGTAAAAAGTTCACCCCCTTCCTAAAAATAGCCTAAAGGTTGTACTTGCCCATGTGTACTAATTTTATCCTTTATTTAATAATAAATAAAGGACTAAAATAATACAAACTAGAGAATGTAATAAAATAGGCATTATCAGCCTTAGATACAATACAGTCAAACTGAAGTTTACTGTTCTATTTTAAAAAAAGGAAAGGTGAAAAATTTGCTAAGAATATAAATTCCTTGCTAGGCAAGTCTTCCTCCTTTGAGCATGAAAATTCATCATCTTCTCTGTTCTGTCCTGTTGTGGAGGCATGCAAAATATCACTCTCTGTATGTGGGAAAAACATGCAACCCTTAGAAATATTTGTACAATTAAGATGAGTGGGGACCATCTCTAATGTGCACATGCTCTGATTTTCTCTATTCTTCTGAATAGTCACATGAGTGACACTTTGCAAATTTTGGTTACAACACCCCATATGGGGACCACCTTTGGTTTATGATGTGTTGGATGCTGCCACCTTTGTGGATGTAAGTAACTCGCATGTGTTTTAAAATAAAGGGGGATCACCCTTTGGCTAGCCCACCATATGCTATATTAAGCTCTCCACCTTTAATCATTGGCATATAGTTACAAACTTTACCTTTTTCGGTGCTTTTGGCATATAATGATGTTTTTTGATTTTTGCATGGATGACTATAGTCAGAATTTTGGTTGCTGGCAATGGTTATTTCCCTGTCCACGTGGGCTGGCCCCCTCCTATGATGACTTGACCCTTGCAGTCTTTGGCGGTGGTAACCCTAACTGGGCTTGGTTGACTTGGTTTTTTGTGAGCTCTTATAGCCCTTGATCTTTTTCCTCAGTTTCTCTGTCACCATTGATCTTCACCGCGGGTTAGGGTTCTGACTTGAGCATTTATTTGGTTTGTGGTGTTAACCGAGGCTTGTTCACTTGGGAACATGTGTTTGTTGATCACCGTTCGATTTGACACTTGGTATTTGGTGAATCATTGATCGTTCACCATGGGTTAGGGTTTTGAAACCCAAGTTTTGATTGCAAGTTAATACACTTGAGGTCACACTTTGGTCATTTCATCTGGTTTTCGTCTCGTGGGTGAAGCCCTGGCAAATTTTTTCTTGATCTGCAAATTTTGATGAATGACATGGAAATTTTATGGCATCTGAGCCTGCATTTTTGATTTGGAGGTCCTCGATGCCACGGCTATGACTGTTGCCTGTGTTTTTTGTGAACTCGAAGGTATTTATTTTGTATTCGTTTCTATTCTCGGCCTTTTCCTCCTGTATATGATCTAAAGATCATTTAAATCTTTTTCCTGCTTCGTATTACCTCTGTGGATCATTCGAATGACTTCTTTGCATCTAGTTTTCTGTCTGGTTTTTTTTATGGAGCTTGAAAATGAGCTTGTAATGAAGTTGGAGGTCCCACCGAGATTGTTGTTTTGTTTGTTTACCTCGTCCTTGTCCTTGGTAAGTTCTGTTACCTATCTTCTCTTTCCTTTTAGGCTTGAGTTTTTAAATCCGCAACTCTGAATCTTGGAGGTCTTCGATTATAATATTTTTTAAAACGAAAATATTTGTTATGTGAAGTCCCTTTTTGTTTCTGAAAACTTCTTCGAGCTATGACTCATCACTTAGAAATTCGTTGAATTTTTTTTGTGCTCGAGTTTTGATATTTCGTAGACCCAACTTGGTATTTGGAGTGTTGAATATTTTTGTTTTGATACATACATGTCAATATTTCTTCCTCTCTATAGATGTATCTTTGACTTGTTGTAACCATTTCTGGAAATCATGCTTTTATTGGATACTTGCCTTGTAGCAACCTGAAACATTCTTGACTGAAGGATTGAAAACATTGACTGTTTTCGTTCCTTGTTGATAGATAATTGTCACTGTTTCTTCTTTCATGTAGATACAATCCACTTGGCTGTAGAAGTTATTTCTTCTTACACTTGTTGAACGTTGATTGTCATGTAGATGTATACTTAACATTTATAGCTTGTAAATGTATGCTTGGCAGTTTATGAATCATTTCCATTCCTGATGTAGTGAGAGAAAAATTCACTTCTTAGCATTTGTTATGTCTTTTAGTTGGAAGCTGACTATCATTGGTAGATCTGTGACTTTTGAAAAATGGGTATTTGAAATTTTCTTTCGCAAACTGTAAATCTGGAAGACTCCATTCTAGACATTTGTAAAATTTGAAAATAAGTTCTCCATTTGTTTGCAGTAGTTGACTTGTTTTAACCTGACTGAAGATGTTCATTGGATACTTGCTGAGCTCTGTAGTTCACTTCTTCAATTTGACTCGTTTCTTCTTTCTGTATATGTAGCTGTGTCATTTTGACTCAGAGAGATTTTTTGAAATTTATATGGCTGCTCCTTTGTTACAAACATGATTGTATTCCATTCTGTATAATGAAATAAATGCTCCTTTTCTGAAAAATGAAGAAAATATTTAGTTTCCTTTTTTGTAATGACATTTTCCTTTTCAGAAGTCACAATAAAAATTATATTTCAATTTTTGAATTAAATCTCATTTTTGTTTTTCTAGAAAACTCCATTTTGCAAGGGGAAACTTTGGCAAAAAAATTTCAGAATCCTTCTCTTTACAGATTTTTTGTGATTTGACCATTCTGAAAAGATATGAACCTCTCACTTGCTTATCTAATCACTTGAATGAAGATGTTCATGTTAGCTTTACTTGATTCATTGCAGCTTCTAAAAAATTGTGAAGTAGCTAGCCTTTGATTCACACCTGAATTTGGAAATGGAAAGGAACTTTCAATAGCTGCAACATGATGAACTTCTAGAATACCTATATGTTTCATTTGATCATGATATCAACTTAAAAGTGATGAAACATGTAGTTTTGTTGACTATTTTTGTTCCTTCTGAAGTTCAGATAGCTTAGAAAGCAATGTAGTAGCTAAAAAACATGTGTTTTAATTATGTTTTATATCTAAAGTCAATTTTACAAGGGGAGTCTCTAGCAAAAATTTTCCAAAATCCTATTTTTCTCTCTCCTTTTCCAGATTTTCAATCCAAATTTGCAAAAATATTTTTTCCTTGCCTTATAAACCATCTAAAAATGATGTTTATTTTCATTCAGTAGTTACTTCCTTCTTAACAAGTTAAACTGATTTCATTCTATGTTGCATCCTGTTCCTGCAAAACTCATAAATAAGTTAGAAATAAAAATGATTTTTGGCCTCTCTTGTATCCATGTGGTTTATTTCTTCTTCATTCCTTCTTCCTAAGTTGTTTTCCAATTTCCTTCCTGTGTTATCTCCACATCCATTTCTTTAACAAGCTACTTCAAATTCTACTTTTTCTAACCCAATCCTTAGCTTCTTTGATTCATTTCACTTATGTACTCTGCCTCTTCCTTTACTACAAGCTCATCTATATCTCTTTCTTATCCTGTTTCATGTGTTTGTATCTCTTTCTTTCAAGTACCATTAGATACATTGAACTTAGAATATGTATTTGCTTTAGAACATGTGTAACAGAATAAAATTGTACCCTGAGCTAAAAATTTGACAGATACTACTCTTGCCTTGCAGTTGAAAGAATATGGAGATGGAAGCAGAAGATGAAAGAGCTAAAGCTAGAGATGAAGATGATGCAGAGAGGGATAGAAGACAGAAAAGGAAATGATGGGTTCCTTTTTACTCCTTTACTCTTGTTCTTTAGCACATGCAGTATTCTCATTTCCATGTATATGATGAGTTACTTAGTCACATCCCACGACTTGTGTGGGAAAACTTATGATCTGTTATGAATAAAGCATTAAATTGAAATAATGAGTTGATTATCTCTTTCTGCATTAATTTTTCCTTTGATTGTACAATGATGTAGGCAACTCAATATCTCAATAAAATGAATTAACATAAGGGATAAACTTAAAGTGAATACCTGTAACTCCAGTAAGCAACCATCGAATGAGATATGCCTCCTTGTATGTTGTTTGATTGTCTTAGTCTATGCCTTTCAACTTGACTCCTTCCTGCTACTTACATTTAGACATTATTGTCACCGTTTATTTGTCAGTATTTTCTTGACGTAAGTAGTAGGAAAGGAGTCAATTGTAATCATTTATGACAGTGTAGATGGATGCAATCTCGTTAATCACAACTGACTGTAATGAATACAAAGAAATAAATCTGATAAGCACCAACATAATAACACTGAATTTGATTACTTGAAAATTGCCACTATGTCTGCTGTTCTAAAACCATACACCTCACATATTCTGTAATCCGGTGTCTTCATCAAGATAACACAACTGTCCTTTGGAGCTTGTGTTCTTTTGCTGAGGATATTCATGAAATTTCAGACTATGTGATTTGTTACGTTTTGTAATAGCACACATAGCTGTAGATTTCACTTAATCTCTTTCACAAATCAGTAGTAATAATAAAATCTGATATAAATTCCCGTAGCTTAGGTATACTTCACCAAGGCTATCCATCATAAAAAAAAATCGAGTTGCCTATTTTTGCGCAAGTGCAAAAATTGTCAACAATAATATTGTAGATAAATGTGTGGATGCAAAAATTAACTTTCCATCCTATGAAGTGTATGTAGAAAATGTAGTACCTTGTCCCTTGAATGAATGCTACATGAATACCTTGATGCTCTTAGAATATCTTTTGATGTAACCATAGGTGGTGATAGTAGATGCTTAGAGTTTGGTCCATTATTATGGTCACATAACTTTTTATTTGTATGATTCCCTTTTTTGAATTTTGTAATTGTCAACTAAAAGGCCAATCCATAAGAAAACAAGATGCCCAAAAGATAAAAGAGGCCAAAAGGGGAGAGTAAGATACAATGAGGTCGGTGTGCCCAGAGGGGACGAGAGCGCAAGGGCGATGATGTACAAAGTCAATAAAGATAAAGAAATAAAGCATCAAATAGGTTGTAGGGTGTGTGAGACCAAAAAGACAACAAGAAAGACAAGAAAGAGGCCAAGGATAGTAGTCAATTACTAGTTTTCTCACTTAGGAATCATATGAATAGTACTATGTGATTAGGACCTATATATGTAACCAAGTGCATGATTTAGTGTCCAAAAATATTATACATAGTTGTTCCTAATAGATTACAACATTTTTATAAGTATAATTACTTATGACTAATTATAATATCAATTGTAATTTTATCGTGTTATTGGTTAGTTACATAGAAATAATGGTTATATTGTCTTTTGATATTGAATGATGTCAATTATATGTAAAGTGTTCCAAATCGATTTAAAATTTATTATAAGTATTTTGTTTTGATTTTTGTAACATTATGAGCTAACCCTTTCTTTTGACCCATGAGCTATTTTTATTGCATTGTTTGATATTGTCATTAAATTAAGTTTAGTAATTTTATTTTTTAATTTATTAACCTACTTTATTTGAATATTATCCTACAAGTGGATTTTTGATATTGTTTTAAACTGTTATTTGCATGAGGGATGGTTTTATATGGGTGGCGCACTACTAGGGGGCGATGTTGTCCCTCCCCTGTCCCCTATTTTAGGTGGTATGAATGGTGGCGGGGTCCTTTCTCATATTGTGGATCCTCATAGATCAGATGCGAGTTTAGGAATAGGAGATGAAAAGAAGGGATTTATGGTTGATCCTACCAATCATTTTGGATCTAGTACCTTAGGACCTATGGAGATGATGAATACAAAGTTTACTGGTAAAGGTGAGATAGATTTTCCACTAAGAGATTTAGAACATGTTAAAAATGGCCCAAATGTTGGGTTTGGTTTGCAGCATGGGGATCCAATAGATGGAGGGGGCGCTACCTTAGGTAATGGTGTTTTTAATAGCAGGGGAAATAACTAGACCTCTGTTAAGGGGATTGATTCATTCAAGGAGGATGTGTAAAGGAATATGGGTCCTTACATCAAAGGAAAAATGGCCTCTATGGGCTCCTCTGCTAGACAAATTTCTAAGCCTATGGATTATGCAAAATATACTCCATCATTATGCTTTGGGGAGGATGTGGTGAAATCTACAGCTTTCTACATGACAAATGATCTGATTTGTAGATTCAAAATTTCTTCACGAGCCTACCTTCTCTTCATGCATGGATGACTAGTAATTGGGGCCCCATCATGGAAGGTAGGGTGGACATTTATCCTAGTGCTCGTGCTTTCTTCATAGTTGTTTTCACTGAAATATCGAATATGGATTTGATTTTAGGAAGAGTTTGGGATTTTGATTCCCATTTTCTATTGATAAAACCATGGTTTCCTCTATTAAATCTGGTGTCTATTACATTCCATGTCAAGCTGGTTTGTGCTTTCCACCCTTATTTTCCCTTCCAATTTTAAACGGAGAGTTGTTTTACTACTATTGGCAATACATTAGGGAATTGTTTAGCTATTGATCCAAAGAATGATGATTATGAGCATACTACGCATGTTAGAATTTTGGTTGACATGGATACTACAGATTTTCCAGTCACTATTGAACTCAAAGAACTTGAGGATATAACTTGGACACAAAATTTGGACTGTGAAGGGTTTCCCTTTAGATACAGATCTTGCTTCTCCTTAGGCCATTTAAATTCTAAAATATTGTGTCCCACTTCATGTCCCAAAAACGCGAGTAACAAGTTGGGCGGGATCGGAAATCGAGGGTATTTACTCGAACACCCCTTTCACGTGAACCCCCTTCGCCTGAATTGCCACGTAGGATGAAGAAACTAGTTCGTGTGAATGGGGGTTCGCACGAACACACCTTCACGTGAACCCCTCGAATTCAAATAATTTTGGTGCAAAGAGTTATATATAGATATTTATATAGTTTTGGGCGGCGGATTTAGGGTTTAGGGGGGTTCGGGCGAAGGGGGGTTCACGCGAACCCCCTTCACGCAAACCACCCTTCGCGTGAAGCCCCCTATGTGGCACCTATGTGGCACATTTTGGCGCCAAATCCATTTGGAGGATAATTTTATGCCAAAATGTGCCACTTAGGTGCCACGTAATTAGGGTTAACGAATGAATAAAATTACAAAATTTTAACAAAAAATACAAAATTTTACTAGCTTTCTAAAAATATAATTTTCATTTTAAAAAAATATGTTTTTTTTAATATTTTGCTAACATATGGTATTTTAGGACAATCGATCGTACACAATCAACCCAATTTGAAAAATAGCAAAAAATATAAAAAAAAATTGAAAAAATTAAAATTACTATTTATTGAAGTCTTCTTCTTACCTGTGAAAAAAAAACATCAATTTCAATATAAATCTTAAAAGTTATTGGCATAAACATTTGTACACCATTTATTTGAAAATATTTTTACTAAATAATTAATAAAAAAAAAATATAAGTCTAAAAAATATGAAAATTTGACAGCACCTCAAAATTCAAATTTTGAACATATATCTAAAATTTCATGGTGACAAAATAAAATTTCATTCAAAAAAACCACCCGGGGACAGTCATTCCTCTTTTATAACAAAAGAAACAACGTATGAATAAAATTAAGAAAAAGACCATTTTTTTTGCAATTTTTTTTTATAAAAAATTTATATGTATTCTACACTCTAAATACAAAATTTTGTTAGTTTGTGAAATTTCATGAACGTGTACGGTTTTATGGCTATTACCTTTAGAAAATCAATGAAACTGAAAATTCATGTTTATAATGGTACAAAACATACCAAAAAGTGGGACATTTTATTGTGTTTAGCTATTGATCCAAAGAATGATGATTATGAGCATACTACGTATGTTAGAATTTTGGTTGACATGGATACTACTACAGATTTTCCAGTCACTATTGAACTCAAAGAACTTGAGGATATAACTTGGACACAAAATTTGGACTGTGAAGGGTTTCCCTTTAGATACAGATCTTGCTTCTCCTTAGGCCATTTAAATTCTGATTGTCATATGGAGAGAAAATTTGTTAAAAATAGAATCTCATGGTGGAAGATATCTAACCTCGGTCACTTGGTTATTAAGAATCCGTCATATTGTAATTCTGATGCTGAATATAAGAAGTCAGTTGATCTTGATGTGGATAAGGAGAAAATAACTCTTCATCCTTAGAAGAAACCTATGCAACAGGAAAATAAGAATGATGCAGATCCTTTGGTTTTGACAAAGGATACCAAGTTTTGAGGAGAAAATTGAAGTGTTGATTCCAATCCAGAATATTGAAAATGAAAATACAGACACAGAGAAGGATCAAAAGGTTATGAATTGGAAAAATAAAGGGACTATTTCTCCCCTTAAGATGCACTTAAGATCCAAAGGGAAGGGATCACAAAGATGAGATAGTTTTCGTTTGGGATTTGCATTAGTATTATTGTTAGTTTGTTCTTTTGGTTTGTTTTGATGTGCTAGGCTGCTAGTAGAGGCAACTTTTTTTGTTCCTCAATGTCATATATTTGTCTTTAATTTTGTATGAGGTAGGGTCCCCTTAACCCTCTTTTACCCATACTAAAAAATTATTATTTTAAAACTTTCATAAAATTGAAATGTCAAATTTATCCTTTAGAGCCTTATTTTTGGGTGGGGTATTGGACACATAAACCTTTTCCTACATCCCCAAATGGTCCCTATGTCTATACCCCTTATGTAGGTGGATACGTTTACATTCCCTTTAACCTCTTTTATATTTCTAGAATGTGAAATATTTCAATTTCATGCCTCAAATCCATTTCTTTCAAAGCTACTCGGAAACATGCCACATGGATAATGGAGATTTATTAATCATACACCACCTTTGTAACACCCACATTTTACACACACAAATACGACAATAAAAAATACCAGGATAAATTGTTTTTGACTTACATTGCTCACTACATAACACCATAAGGCCTCCAAGTAGAGAAACTAAACAACGCATAAGACACTTACAAAAGTCATCGAATCACATAGACACATGGCAACACCATATACATGTCAATGCCACACATTACCCAATGAACGAATGATAGCAATAACCCAACCACAAGAAAGGGACTCAAGGATTGGAAAACCCACAACACATCATTACCATGATTACATCTTCATTACAATTAACATTCCAATAACATTATTATGTAAGAATAATTTTCTCCTTTTTCCACCTACCGATTCTTAATTTCATTTCACATTCAACTAACAGTTCGACCATTTAAGTTGGCCCTTTATCTCTTACGAAAATCTCCATAGCTTAAATAATTAATTTCCATATTTCAAATTTCATACAAAGTTCCTAATTCTCTCGTTCTTATGTGAAAGGTTTATTTCTTAAAATATGTATATTTGACATTTAATTTTACCCTCATTAAGAAAGAGGACCAACCAGAAGTTGTCGAGAGAAAATAATATGATTCAAAGGAGGCGAAGGTTCAAGATTCCCTTCCCTATAAAATTTCTTCCATTTAAAGCACATTTTTTCTGGTACTATGATTGTTTTAGTTCCAAATTTACTTTGAGTCAATTAAGCATTTACACGTCATAATTTTATTTTATTTTATTTTTAGTGGACTCTATATTGGCTCAAATTCCTAGTCCCACCAAGAACAATTTGTATCCATTCTTAATAAAAATTCAATGCTTAAATCAACCTTAAGGACTTTAAGTTAAAATTTGTTCCTAAACCATTATCATATATACTCTTGTTGAACTCATATCATTTACATTGTTTCTTGGGTATCTTATCGGCATCACTTTATAACAAAAAGAGTTATGAAAGTACTTGTCTAACATATTTAAGAAGTACCTGATTGGAAGTATTATAACTACACATAAACCACAAGTTAACCTCCTAATCAAGTACCTGAGGTTTGGCTTAATTTCAATTTAAACTCGAGGCTGTAGGCCCCATTATAGATCATATTTATGTGTAAAAACATATTTACACTATAAATCCTCTTTAAAAGACCAAGGCAATACAATTTCACTCACCAAGGTAACATATTTAGTTGAGAGGATCTAAAGAGATCATTATCAAGAGTTTAAGTCATAGTACAACTATTTCGCTATCTCAATTGTGTCATCTAGATCCCATAAGGAATTCCTTTCAATATTCATAAGAATAGGTAGTCCACTAGGATCCTAAGAAAGTGTTAGTTCTTCTTACACCAGAATTTAGTTGGACCATGTTGTTGCTAACCGTCAGGTTTACAATAATGTCGCTAAACATACCGACTATTATGATAACTCAAAATTGGGCTCTTATTTACTTAAACTAGAATGTTCCATCAAGTGAAAATTTTAAGTTCATTCTACAGTTTCAATTTATTCTATGGTAAGAAGGATAACACATGAAGACAAGTTATGCACGAATCTTATTCTAGGGCTAAGTGTTTCGTTTAAATCTCTTTATTACATTTACAAGGTAATAATACAACACACTAATTAATTAATCATCTATTGAACACTGGAAATGCACTACAATATTTTAAATTCAAATTCATTTAACATGTATATCTAAATGTTACAATACAAAATTTGAGGATCAAGATAACACCGATGTGTAGAGGAATATTTCCCTTAACCCTAACATCTAACATTTATAGAACTTCAATTATAAACCTTTTCATTTTTCGCAAATGTTGAAATATCCTCTACAATTTCATTTAACATATATATATCCAAAAATTTTAACATACATAAATATGAATTAAAATTGCACCTATGATGAAATGCCCATTTCCCAAGGTATCCCTATAACTAACATATCGTACATATTACAAAAATTCAGATATAAATGTTTCTCTGACATGGAAATACATTATACATACATACATTATACAATGAGCTATATAAATTGCAATAATAAAACAGGAATTACACCATGCCTTTTCGTCATCTTTCTTGCATCTTGCAAAACCATGTGAGCATGAAATAAGTGATAAATCACTGACATGACATCCACCTAGATCCAACACAATTAAGGTTTTTGATTTCCTTTTGCATAGTAAAAATACTTTGCATTCAAAAGGAGATGGCTAGAGACACATATTTATTTCATTTCACTTCCTTTCTTTTTTTTTAACCAAGGACAAAGAAAGAAATAGGTAAGAGAGAGAAACACTATTTTGCCAAAAGTTCAATTTCACAAAACAAGTCACACAATAGAGTTTCAAACAATTATTTACAACAAGTTTCCACGGTGGTTTGGAAAACTGACAAGGGTCCTAAAAATTTCCTTTTACGTTTTCCTACTAGTTGTAAAAATGTTCTTAGGGTCAGAGGATAAGAAACCACTTTCAAACATTGTCTTCCAGTGAGAAAACATACCCTGAGTAAGTCTTTACGTGTCCTCCTATACACAAAGTATTCACAGCAAGTGATAGAAATTAGAACTGGCGAACGAATTATGATTGGCGACCAATTTTCCGAGGCCATCGGTCATAATTGGCCTAGTTATAAATGATCAAAAGTCAGCTTGAGGGCTCAGAAAAAAACTTCCAAAACTAAGATTCGATGGATGAACATACAACAATAAATTTCCTACAAGTTCCCCCATAAATTGAGAATTCACCAGAGTCGACAGAACTAAGAACTAATAAACAATTTTCAAATGACAACATGTTTTCTGGAGCCACCAGTCGTAATTGGTCTATTTTTGACCTAGTCAAACTATGACTAGAGGCCTAAAAACTGCCTTTGCCACACTCTCAAGAAGAGTTTTTTTACCCAAACTAAAGGTCCTAGGCCATTGTCTTGTAAATATACTAGTGGTTTGTGAAGGAGGGAAAATATTTCATTGTTCAGGGTCCAAATGACAGGCTGATACGAAACCCAACTTTTTTAGTTTTAGTAGCTTATTGAGATTGCGAAAATGGGTAACAAGACTCCTAGAGGATCCACGAAGAGAGTAAAAATAGTCGATTGGGGTCAATCTAAAGCTTGATGTGACTCTCCTCATATCAAGGAACACATACGATGATTGACCTCTCTTTTACGGGGTTCAAAAGGTTGTTTAGCAAGTCTCTAAAAGTGGTATTTTTCTAACTTTGCAAGGAAAGAAAAAAGGTTATGTTTAGTTGACGAATTGTCTAACTGTCGACAATATCAGCAGACACGAGCACTTTATTTAGATACCCAAGTTGCATTGTATGAGGTTATGGTGACAACCATAGTTGATGTTCAAATGGTAAAACAATTACAAAAATCATAAGGTGGGGTTTTATAACTTTACACTATTTAAGTTTTATTACATATACAATTGTAAAATTACTTAGCAGTTTAATGTTTCTAATATAATTCAAATGAAGAACCAAATTACAAAAATTATAGAATATGGAGGTAAGGAGACCATTCCTGAGGGGAAATGAATTGGCCAAAGCTATTGAGCCCGATTCCGCATCTCCACAAGCCATTACCTCGAACGGTTGGGTGCCTCTAGAACATTTACCCAAATTGATTTTCTTGAAAGTATCAAGAGATTCTTCTATAATACCATTTTTTCATATATAGAAGATGAAGAATTCCATGATGCTATATTTGTCTTTCATTTCCTGAAGAACGAATCCGCTTCCTTGATCCATTGTTATTCTAGTGTACTTTTCACAATATGGCCTAGTTGAAAAAAAACCAGGTCGAGCTAATAAATGAGCTCGCTCAATCTCTACCTATGCAAAAATCACTAAGAAAATATGATTTGAACACAAGGTAAGAGCTCAAGAGGAGAACATAACTTGTTAGTTTTTCATCACAGGAAGCTAAACCACATAGTCACCATGACCCAGCTAAGGAAAAATATGGGATTTCAAGTAGAATCAAGTTTGAAACAACATAGAGAGATGAAATTCATCACAAGATGATCATATCCCACTCTCACAAAAGGAACAAATCAGAAAAAGAAACATCTCAAGTTAAGGAGAAGATTACCATAAGAGAGTTTAGGTCAAGGAAGCTATGACCCAACTGTGCATGTGTAGATCTCGAGGAAGTAAATCATGCAAAATACGCACAATAAAAAGCTCTCCAAAAACCATTAACTAAGGTCTAACCAACTAAATACAATTCAAATAACTCATAGAGATAACCGGGAGCTCACAATGATAACATAGGTCGAGTTAGCATACAACATGACATCCCAACAAAGTAGAAATGTATGGCTCACAAGAATAAAATAATGTCAAGCTAGGTAAAGGAAAAATATGAAGCATATATAAGAAGATGCACAAAAATCGTTCCCAAGAAGAAGATAAGTGGAAAAATTCAACGCAGAAAACCATAAGGCTCAAGATTTTTTTTTTGTTTAAATGCCATCCAAGTAAAAGGCACAGATTGGAAGGATGTAGAAAAAGATGTGGATTTTGGATTTATACCTGCCCATTGTATTTTCTCAAAAATTTCTGGACCTTTGCAACAAAATCATTTGTGCATATTCTATTATCATATTAGTCCATGAGGCCACATTTCTTTTAGGCATTATGTTGAACAGTTCACCTACCCTAAAAGTTCCACATTCATCATATACGTCTACATGAGCATGAGAAAATACAACATCTAACAAAATCCTCTATCTTTTATGTTTTGATAGATGTCCATACCATGTCCTAGAGCTCATGTTTTTTACACAAGGTTAGAGTACACAACATATGTAAAATGATCAGGTTGGAGACTGGTTTGTTAAACCGGAGAACTATGTGACTGTCTGAAGAGGAACCCTTTGTCTTCTGTACAATGTCATCGACACACCAAGAAAATCATTCCATGAGAATTTGTATCGTTCTTTCATTAAGTAAAACATTGAAACAACACTGATTATTGCAGATTTTACAACGTGAACTTGGGTTTCCAGTGGTTAAAGCCTACGGTTAATGATTTTTTTTTTTGAAATTATTGTGCAAGGAAAATGACAGGTATGAATGGATGTAGAGGAGCAGTCACCTCTGTGTTATGTTATATTTTCTTCTACATGACACCACATGGTACAACCCACTATTCTTATTAAATATTTCCTACTTCCTTAGCTCCCTTCCAATGACATTCCCATTCTTCCCTTTTTTCTCTTTAATTTTATGTTATTTTATTGCGGGCACTACATTTTCCTCCCCTTATAAGAGCATCGTCCTCAATGCGATACAACACCAAATCTCAAAGAGTAATTAGGAAAGAAATTAAATAATGAAACATGTTGTTATCAAAATAACTTGTCGGTATAACATGATCACAAAGAAGCGAACTAAATTTGGAAATATCATAAATTTTAATGTTTTGTGAAGATTGGCATTCCTCTTTTACTTTATTACTGAATTAGTCTTTTCCTTTAAAGTATTTAATAATCTCAAACTCATATTAGTTTAATTCTTAGGATTTTAGTTTATGTATTTTTCATGGGTGCCCATCTGATACTGACATCATGATGCGACACAAGAACTAAACAGAACCCTAATGCACAAGATATATCTCTACATACTTCTACGACTGCATCACATCAAGAGAACTTAACCAAACCATGGAAAGAACATACATATCCCTCACAACATAGTACTTATAACACATGAGCCCGACACAATAATACCCATAGCATAAGCAGACTACTATAACATGGAATTCCCAATAGGTATACATATAGAGGTTTCACGCAACTCGGGACAATAACTGTAGTTACATAATATCAAAAATGGGTCAAAGCATACCCTTAATGAAGAGCATCAATCCTCAACATCACAAAACATGATCAAAATCACATGAGTACACATAAATAAAAGAACCAACACCATACACCTCAAAAAACATCACAAAACAACTCCATTTCAAATTCCAAGTGGAAAAAATATCAAGCCTTAGGCTAGGCTATAAAACTTTTAAAACTTGATACGAAAATTTAAGACTAAGAAAATAAAATGGCTAATTAGCCAGAGTTAGTGCAAAAATCTGCATGTTAGTGCAACAACCAAATAAATGCACAAAATATAAGAACATGTCAATCAAGGAAATTTCTGGTTTTTGCAAGAAAAAAAAGTTCAATTTACGAGTAAAATATGCATATGGAGATTGCACATTACAATAACTATGTGGCCTTATATAGCCACCAAGGGGGGTACTCAACGATTTTCTAACACTTGGCATTGAGCCTTAGCTCGTAAAATAACATATCAAATAATACAACTATCATCATCTCTATTTGAATCATCCCTCCATGACTTCCACAAGGCTCAACATAGTCGTAACTACACTTAGGTTGAATCCATACGATAAACATATAGGAAGAGAGAAAGGAGTACAAATCGCCATCTACTGAGCCTAAGGTGACCGCAAAACACAATATGCATGACAGCCGTTGACCAAGTGCCATACATACCAAATGAACAAAAGTGGGTTTTAAGCCTATGCAAGACTCCACTTCCTATCTCATGCTCGGTCTCGAGTGACTGGTCAACGGTTCACATTTTATCACTCCAAACATACACCTTTTATTGATTTCCCTTAGGGTTGGTTAGTGTGAGGATTCCACAACATAACACATAACTACATCACTAACACAATGGTGATTCACACAAATTAACCATATCATCTTACATGCATGGTATATATAGAGGGTATAACAAAATCATTACTTTCATGGGTTACGATACATCACATTACCACATTCTGCACCCAAAGTGAAATCACTATACAATAGGGATCATACACTCACCATATGTTGTTAAATCATGACATGAACCATCACATATTACATGAATTATATGCATGAGGAACTCAATGTCTAACATTACAACATATAGTCAATTGCAATTACAACATGGTGACATGCACACAATTCATCACAATACGATGACGATATCGTGCGATACAATCCAATTCACTATACACCAATCTTGTCATACAACATATCAGCACACCTACGTATCACAAAATTAAAAAATTCTCCAACACTCCGTAATCAACAATAACATTCATTTCATACACAACAAGGTGGTACATCACATAGGAATTCCTCGTTGAATCCATGAGAAACGAGGAATAATACTCTCATCTTCAGCACATCAACATGACAACAATTACGCACTAAGTGACATGCACAACATGTGTGTTTATAATATCATAATTAGAACATTGTTCACGTATCACTTAGATCACATTACTCTTCCAATCTCCACCACCACCATGCAAACCATCACAACTCCAGTATGTCCCAAATGTTTGAGATCATGAACCTCTGCTCTAATACCAAATGCTATGCCCAAAGTTTACACACACAAATACGATAGTAAAAAATACCAAGATAATTTTTTTACTTACATTTCTCACTGCAAAACACCACAAGGGCTCCAAGTAGAGAAACTCAACAACGCATAATACACTTACATAAGTCATCGACTCACATAGACACATGGCAACACCATACATGTCGATTCCACACTTTCCCCAATGAATGAATGATAGCAATAACCCAACCACAAGAAAGGGACTTAAGGATTGGAAAACACACAACACATCATTAACATGATTACATCTTTGTTAAGATTAACATTCCAATAAAATTATTATGTAAGGATAATTTTCTCCTTTTTCCACCTACAGATTCTTAAATTTATTTCACATTCAACTTATAGTTTTACCATTTAAGTTTTCCCTTTATCCCTTACGAAAATATCCATAGCTTACATAATTAATTTCCATATTTCAAATTTCATACAAAGTTCCTAATTCTCTCGTTCTTATGTTAAAGGTTTGTTTCTTAAAATATGTCTAGTTGACGTTTAATTTTACCCTCATTAAGCAAGGGTACCAACCAGAAGTTTTCGAGGGAAAATAATACAATTCAAAGGAGGTGAAGGTTCAAGATTCCCATTCCTATAAACTTCCTTACGTTAGAAGCACATTTGTGCTTGCACTATGGTTGTTTTAGTTCCAAATTTAGTTTGAGTCATTTAAGGATTTACATGTCATAATTTTATTTTATTTTATTTATTTTTTAGTGGACTCTATATTGGCTCAAAAGCCTAGTCCCAAAAAGAACAATTTGTATCCATTCTTAACAAAAAGTCAATGCTTAAATCAATCATAAGGACTTCAAGTGAAAATTTGTTCCTAAACCATTATCATATATACTCTTGTTTCTCATCTCATTTACATTGTTTCTTAGGTATCTTATTGGCGTCACTTGATAACAAAAAGAGTTATGAAAATACTTTTCTAACATCTTTAAGAAGTACCTGATTGGAAGCATTATAAATACACATGAACCAAAAGTTAACCTCCTAATAAAGTACCTAATTTTTGGTTTAATTTCAATTTACACACGGGGTTATATGCCCCATTATAGATAGGATTTAGGTGTACAAAAATATTTACCCTATAAATCCTCTGTAAAATACCAAGGAACTATATTTTCACTTGCCAAGGTAACATATTTAGTTGAGAGGGTTAGAAGAGATTATTAACAAGAGTTTAAGTCATAGTAGAATTATTTCACTAACTCCATTGTGTCATCTGGATCCCACAAGGAATTCCTTTCAATCTCCGTAAGGCTAGGTAGTCCACTAGGATCCTAAGGAAGTGTTAGTTCTCCTTACACCAGAATTTAGTTGGACCATGTCGTTGCTAACCATCGGGTTTATGACAATATCGCTAAACATACCGACTATGACAATAACTCAAAATTGGGCTCTTATTTACTTAAACTATAATGTTCTATCGAGTGAAAATTTTAAGTTCATTGTACAATTTAAATTTCTTTTATGGTAAGAAGGATCACACATGAAGACAAGTTATGCACGAATCTTATTCTAGGGTTGAGTGTTTCATTTAAATATCTTTATTACATTTACAAGGTAAGAATACAACACACTAATTAATTAATCGTCTATTGAACACTGAAAATGCACTACAAGATTTTAAATTCAAATTCATTTAGCATACATATCTAACTTTTACAATACAAAATTTGAGGATCAAGATAACACCCATGTGTAGAGGAACATTTCCCTTAACCCTAACATCTAGCACTTTACAGAACTTCAATTATAAACCTTTTCATACTTTGCAAATGTTGAAATATCCTCTACAATTTCATTTAACATATATATATATATATATATATATATATATATTGTTGGGTTGGAAATTTGTCTATTGGGAACAAATTGGTGGTTTCCAAAACAACACTATGGGAATCTAAGTCCCTCTACTTACAACGGTGCAGTTGCCGTAATATTCATGGAAAACTAGTGGATTCAACGGTGGTTTTATAACCAGAGATCCATGAGGGCACTCCACTGACCCTATGGAAAAGCCTGCAATTTTTGCAAGGACGGAAAGTGGTTTGAGAGTGGGAAAGGGGAGTCGGAATGAAGGCAAGGAAATCAATGATGAAGGTAGAAAATCAGATTCCTACATACATTGATTAGAAATTTTATAACATGCATTAAATGGAAGAAAGAATACGAATTTGTAAAATAGAGCTACAAGACTGAATAAAAACGTATTGGTCACAAAGTACTAATCAAATCCTCTATCAAAGGGGCATAAAATCTGTCCTTTCTTATTACAGCTGAAGTAGAAACTCGTACAATGAAGGGAAAATGGAAGAAGATTGCAAAAATAAGAAGAATAGAAGAATGACGACTATCTTTTTTTTTCCTCTGCACGTGAAAATCATTTATAGTCTTCAAAAATTTGATTGCCAACCATTACAAAGAATTACACAGCACATGAAATAACATGCTAGGAGTGGTTACAACTTCCCAACGCATCTATAAAATAGTTACAATTGAATCCCATCATTTCACACCGTTTTGGATTCCTCGTCCGCAGAAAAATGGCCATGGTGGCAAATGCCAGAGTAAAAATGATTAAAACGTTTACATATTTTCCAGTTCAAATGTAGACCATTAGATTTGTGTTCTTTTCCTTTGAATTGGAGCCATCCAAGTTGTAGAAGATGATTCGAGTGGCCGCGGGTGAGCTTTTTACGTTTCATGGCTTTTTTGGAATTCAGAAATTTTGAACAATTTCCTCCGTCGGCCCGCTTTTGACTTTTCAGAGAGGAAAAATGGCATGATTTGGTTGGATATGGGGTCACGGCTCCATTTAGAACAATTTGAGCCTTTGTTGGAAAAAGTTCAAAATCACAATCTCCTCTACCGTCCCGCACTCCCGTTGTCAACGTGGCAGCATCCTATTAGTTACGGGGCTCGAGCCTTGTTATTTTCTCTACACATCCTGGCTTGCAGATCCACCATCGCCATTCACACTTGTTGCCAAAAATGAAAAGTGGCAAACAAATCTCCCCACCCCCACCACTCCACCTTGGGCAAAATTTACAACTTAAGTCTGCCTAGCCATATCTTGCAAAATATAAGGAGTTAGAACAACTTCTTTACCTTTTTGAAAAGGGGAAGAAATTTCCCTTCTGATGAAGTAGGTTACAAACATCCTTGAGCCCTTGGAAAAGAAATAGAAATTAAAACACATAGTTTTGACCAATTTCAAAGGGTACCAACTCAAAATTTCTAAGTCCAGACTTGGAAAAAGAAGGAAACTTTTTGAGGGGAACAACAATGGCTCTAGCTTGGGGACATGACATGGATTGAACACGGAGAAAACATGGCATGAGGATCCAAAATCTCAAGTTTTAAAACATATAACGTTGACCAGTGCCTTATCCATTGGGCCTTGTAGAGTCATGTACAACTTCTGAGGAAAGAAAGAAGGAAGAAGAGGACATCACAAAAAAAAACACACCAAAACAGAAAGGGGAAAAAAAACACACAATAGAAAAGGGACAAACAAAACACACAACAAAAAAGGGGAAAAAATGAAACTATGTTACAAGGTGAGCGGACAACTCACTTTCACTGATGATAAAGCTTCAAATATTGTCCACTTCTAGGCAATCCTAATGGAGTTCCATCCAAGTATGATAAGAGAAAAACATTCTCACCACAAAATCCATGAATTTTAAAAGGTCCCAGCCACAAAGAATCAAATTTTCCATGACTGCCCTTTGGTTCTCTTCTCTTGTCCCAAAGAAGGAAAAAAACTCCAACTCTGAACTCTCTTTCTTTTGTCCTTTTGTCAAAGAGCTTCTTCACTTTCAGCTAATGTTCTTTGATTTTATCAACCACCTGAGATCTGCTTTCTTCCAGCCTTTCAAGAAAAGGGATCCTTTTGTCAATGGAGTCTTTGTATTGGCCATCTTCCACCGAATGAAGTCAATTTGAGAGCTGGCATTTCAATTGTGATAGGGATCTCTGATTCAACTCCATACAACAGCTGAAAAGGTGATGTACCTATGGCCTTCTTGGGAGTGATCCTATCAGCCCACAATGCATCATACAATCTCTTGTGCCAATTCCTCTGATTCTCATCAACAAGCTTTCGAAAAATGGTCACAATGTTCTTGTTACTTGACTCAGCTTGACCATTTCCTTGTGGATAGTAATCAGAAGAATGTGCTAGAGAGATTCCAAAGCCATAACAGAATTCTATCAATTCTCTTGAAGAGAAATAGTGGCATTGTCTACAACAATATTTTGAGGCACTCTAAAATGGACAATGATGTATTCTTTTATGAAACTACAAACTACTTCAGAACTAGCTTGTTTGGTTGGAATGGCTTCCACCCATTTGGTGAAGTAGTCTGTGGCCGTGAGCACATAAGTATGCCTAGCACTTGAATGAGGATTCAACACACCAATGAAGTCCAGACCCCATTGTTGAAATGGTTCTTCAATAATCACAGGCCTGAGTGGTAATGCAGCTAACTGTGGTTTTCCAACAAATTGTTGACAGGGTATGCATTTGGAAACCCAACTCTGAGTATCAGCAAAAAGGGAAGGCCAAAAATATCTACCTCTGAGGATCTTGTGGGTAGTGACCATTGTTGAGAAGTTTCCACCACATGCTTGGTTGTGATAGGATTTAAGAAACTTTCCTTGTTGCTCTTTATCAACACATCTAAGAAAACAACCATCCATTCCTTTCTTATAAAGTGCGTGATTCCAGATCACATACTTGGCTACTTTTAGTTTGAGAGTTCTTCTTTTCTTGTAATCTAGATGAGAGGGACATTCTCCATATGTGAGCAAAAAAGTAATATCTGCATACCACTCATCAGTAGTGGTTACAAAGAGAACTTGTGGGAAGTCTTCTGGCCAAGTTAAACAATTTGTCCATCTTTTCCAACATGCTGAGCTTTGAGAGTTTCATCCTTGGAAATCAATTTGCACAAACCGTTTCCTCTTACCAGATTAGAGGGCCAAATCTCCAGGTCATATTCTTGAGTCTTTGCAATCCAATTCCCTCTTGACTCCAGGATCTTGCTGTGTTAAAATGGATTTAATCACACTTCCATGGACCATCACCACAGTGTGAGAATTTAGAATGTAGAAGCGGAAGTTCTTCACAGCCTTAACCATCGCATATGCGTGTTTTTCCAATTGGTTGTAGTTGAGCTCATGTTTCTTCAAAGGGAGGCTCATGAAAGAAATGGGGGCTTCCAAACCTTCATCATTTTTCTGAACCAGGATGGCAGAGAGAGTGTTTTCTGAGGCGTAACAGTACATAATGAACTCTTTATTAAAATATGGGGATACAAGAGTTGGAGCTTTGGTAATAGCTCTCTTGATCTCTTTAAATGCCATTTTTACTTCATGGCTCCATTTGAAACTCGCTTGAGGCTTCATCATAGAGGTGATGTGTTTTGTCAGTTCAGCAAACTCAGGGACAAAGCGGCGAAGAAAAATTACCTTTCCAAAGAATGAATGCACTCCTTTCTTGCTTGTTGGCAGAGATAGTGCTTGAATAGATCTTACTCTTTCAAGGTTAATGTGTGCTCCATGCTTGTTTCATGATGTGCCCCAGCAACTTGCCTTCGGTGACCCCAAAAATGCATTTCTTAGGATTCAAAGATATACTATGTTTTCTACATCTTGCAAGAACTTGCTCCAAATGACAGATGTGTTCTTCCCTTTTCTTTGAAAATACTATGAGATCATCCAGATATATAACAATGTAATGTTTCAGATATTTGAAGGCCAAGTCCATTGCTCTTTAGAATGTGGCTCCCACATTTATTAGGCCAAAAGGCATTCTGCTGTAAGCAAAAGTTCCCCAAGGAGTTGTGAATGTTGTTTTACTATAGTCTTCCTCTGCCACTTTTATTTGATTGTACCCTGAAAAACCATCAAGCAGAGAGAGCATCTCAGATCTGGTGACTGCTTGCAAAATGTGATCCATGATTGGAAGAGGATAGTTGTCTTTGAGTGAAGCTTGATTTAAATTCCGAAATCAACACATATCCTTATCTCACCATTTTTCTTCCTTACTGGCACAATGTTTAGCCACCCATGTTGAGTGGTGAATGGAAAAGATGATTCTAGCATTCATCATCTTGGTCACTTCTTCCTTAATGATATCAGCAACCTTTGGGTTATAGGGCCTTTGCTTTTTCCTGAAGGGCTTAGCACCTTATTTCAAAGGAATGGAATGATGCATTTCCTTTGGCTGAAAAGACTTGAGTTCTTCATAGGAGTAAGCCAAAACATCAGAATATTTTTTTAACAGAGAAACAAACCTTCTCTTCTCTTCAGGTGAGCAAAATTTACCAATGTTTACCATCCTTGGATCTTCAAAAGTACCAATATTTTATTTGTCAAAGTCAGATGGACACCGAGAAGATAACTTCTCCTTCTCTTGAATGAATCTATCATGCTTGTCAAACAGATCTTCCAAAGAGACTAAGCCTTTGGGAATTTTGTTGCCTTTCAGTCTGATCATGCCCTCATCATCAACTTCATCAATTCCATCAGCTTCTTCTTCAGCAACAACTTCTCTATGAGGATTGAACACTTCCTTCAAAGAAGAGATTATTGAAATTGTCTCTTTGCTCTAAGAAGCTCAAAATTTGATTATCATCATTAAAGACTTGCCAATGATCTGCATTATCAGGTACACTCGGTCTGAATACCATCTCAATGGTTATTTTATCTTTTCCAAAGGAAGGATGAGGTGTCAATAATGAGGCTGACATAGCAAGAGAATCATTCCCTTTCATTTTGTGCTCTTGGAACGGCTTCAATAGAGAAAGCATCAAATGATTCAATGCAGTCCCAAACCCGATTTCTATAGTGTCCTGAGCCTTGGGTTCTTAACTTGATATTGCTAGTGGATTTGTTTCACTATTACCTCTGCATCACTGAGGCATATCAGATTCTTGATTCCCATATCCTCTACAACACTCATGCCCAAAATAAGGGCTTCATATTCAGATATTATTATTACTGTTGTCAAACTACAGTTTGTAAGCAAAAGGATGCATTTCCTTTGAAGGTGACTACAGAAACAACACCAGCTCCAGAACCTGTCACCTTCAATGGCTGCCATCAAATTCCATCATCCAGATCTGATCTTCTTCTTCCTCCATGAGAAGTGGTAGGTTTTCATCTTTTTGTGATGTGAGGAAGTAATTTCCTAACTTAGAATTTTGAAGAAGGATGTTAGCTCTTGGATCATCAGAATTTTTTACTGTGAATTTCATCTTTCTAATAGGCAGCATAACCTCTTCATTTCACCTTTGACTAGGATAATATCAGATGACCAGTCCATTTTAATTTCTCCACCTAGATCTCTCCAAAAACTTCTACTCATTAGCATGTCCAAAGGATGCTGGGATGTCTGCCACTAAGATAGTTAGGAGCACCTTCTTGTCAGGGAAGTAAGCTAGAGTTACTTGTGCATCCTTTATCTTCCAATCAGTGGCACTTGTTTAGATTCCATGGAATAACATGCTCCATTTACTCTAGTCAAAGTTAGGCCAAGGGAATTTGTAACTTTGAGTGGCATTACGTTATCAGAAGCTCCGGAATCAATAATACAGTTGTTCAACTCAAATCCATTTATGAGGAGAGACAAATAAAAAGGCTCAACTCTAGATGTTTTGGTAGCACTGAGAGCTAACATATTTTGAGATGGAGGTGTGGATGGTGTTGGAAGGATTCCTTTAGAAGTGGAACTTGAATATATAGAGCTACTACCCCAGACTGAATTAATAAATCTATCAAAATTGGGAAGGGTGCATTTGCAAGTATTCTAACTCTAAGAGTTAGAAATTTGGTTTTCCTTGCGTGTACTCTACAAAATCAAATGGGGAAATATTGGAAGAGGAGGTAGTTCCCGAAGTGGAAGAGGATTTACACAGAAATGAATTTGAAGGAAACTTGGATGTTTTGGATTAAGGATTTTCTCCTAAAGGTGAAGCACTCAGTTTAGCAGAGGGTAGAGGTATAACTTTTGGCTGAAATACGGGTGTTTTGACAGAGACTCCAATGGAAGGAGAAGTACTCTTAATAACTTCATAACTAGAAGAAGGAGAAAAAGACTTACTCGGTATGGACAGCACGAACCTTGAAAGTAACCAAGTCTGATTTCTCTCTAAGCAGAATCCATGGAGGGAAGCAATGGAAAACCTTTATTGATGATCCTCTTTTATGCGACCTCAAAAGCGAAAAATTCTTTGGTTTTATTCTCCTTTGTAGCCACTAAGGATGGAATGCTCTTTTTGGACTATGTTCTAGTGAAAACAACACATGAAAATCTTGGTGTTTCCTCCTCCTCTTCTTCTTCATCATCATCCATGAATTTAAACAGGCCATTGTGTATATCAACCTCCTCAACTTCTAGGTAGCTCTCATAGTTTTCTTCATCATCTCCTTCGGGATTGTCAAATTTGTCATTCCACTCTTACATCACTATGCCACATTGATTGGTGGTGCTTAAAAAGTAAGATAGCGAGGAGGTGGTGTAATCCAATGCCTATCATTAAAGTTTGGTCTCCTTGGATTGTTCCTTATAGCGATTTGTGACAGCTTCTTCTTCAAGGTAACCAGATCGTTGGCCATTTTTTCAAACATTGGGATATGTTGTGGCTGAACTAGTAAATCTAACCCTTTTTTGCTTTCCACTTCGGGCCCTTCACCTTTCCAGAAAGGATTAAATCATCATTAATTTTCAATGGTAGAGTCTTGAGCTTCCATCAATGTTATTGGTTTGGTCTCTTTTGAGGAAGAAACCAACCTTCCGATGGCAAGGCATTGATGAAGAATCTCCTCAAATTGTTTTCAGGAGGGACTACATCTTTGGGGATTATTCTCATGTCAATCTGTCAAACTTTGTAACAAAATATCTCATGGACTCAGAGAGCTTTTTTATTCATCTGAATGAGTTGAACTAATAGATCTTGGTAATATTCAGTGCTCTTGAAACTATGTTTGAATGCACTTCTTATGTCATCCCAACCCGTGATATATCTTGGGGGAAACATGTAGAACCATTCCGAAACCTTTTCTTTGAGTGACTCCACAAAATTTCTAACTGATACATATGCATATTTAACTCCTAACACACTATAAGAAGTGATGAAGGTTGTTACCTGTTCTTCAGGTATTTGGGAGCCATCACCTTTAAATTTGGGGAAATTCATTCCTTGAACCTCTGGGAAAATCATGGAGAATTCGTGGGAGAGAAAGTGGACCAATGTTTCTTCCACATGGCACATTGGGCCTACGAGCTTCACATTCATTATCATCCATTCTATCTCTATTGTCCCGACCTCTTGATCAGTTAGGGCTACTGCTCTTTCTACTTCTTCTGCTGCTTCTCTTTCCGCTGCTTGAGTCTTTCAATCTCCTCAATTTGAGCCCTAATCTCTACTTCTCTTTCTAATGGAATCTCTCTCCTCTTCTTCTTCTCTTTCAAGTTCTTGTTATTCTCTTCTTGATCTCATCAAAATTAGGATCAAGAAATCCTCCTTGTCTCAACTGCCGAGTATACCTTATACTCAGCCAAATTTAAGGCTTATGGTCTTCTCTGAGGTGCCTAAATCCTGTCTTTGCTCCTCCAACTCACGAGCAAGTTGTTATTCTTCGTCTAAGATCCTTGAATAAATATAGTAAAGGTTTACACTCTGTCTATTATGCTAAATAGCCTTTCTTAGGTCTGAAGTAATATCCTCTTGAATGTGAAAAGAGCAAGGTAGGTCCTCTCAACAGGCGGGTTTGCTTGAATGGTCATGACTTGTATCTATGTGGATCATAAGAAATCTTCAAGATTTTTAATGAACTCTAATGATATTTAATGACCCTTTGGTGACTTTCTAGGGTGCAGATGTTGAAAAATCTACCCCACGGTGGGCACCAAAATTGTTGGCTTGGCAAATTTGTCTTGGGGAAAAAAATTTGGTGGTTTCTAAAACAACACTATGGGAATCTAAGTCCCTCTAATTATAACGGTGAAGCTGCTCGTATAATGCATGAAAATATCAAGTAGATTCAAAGGTGTTTTTTCAACTAGAGATCCATAAGGGGCACTCCACTGACCCTATGGCAAAGCCATGTGCAATTTCCTGAAATGATAGAAACTGGTTTGAGAGTTTGAAAGGGGAGCTGAGAATGGAGGAAAAGGAGATCAATGGTGAAGGTAGAACATCAGATGCCTGTATACATTGACTATAAAATTCATAACATTCATTTAAAATAAAAGAAGGAATATGACTTTGCAAAAAAAAGCTACAAGATTGAATAAAAATGCATTGGTCAAAAATTACCAATCGAATGCTCCACCAAAGGGGCATAAAATATATCTTTTATTATTGCAGTTGAAGTGGAAACTCATACAATGAAAGGAAATGGAAGAAATTTACAGAACGAAGTATCCCAGAAGAATGTCAACCATCATTTTTTATCCTCTGTTCATGAAAATACATTTACAATTTTCAAAAATGTGATTGCCAACCCATAAAAATACTTGTAAAGAACAAGAAATATCCCACAAGGGGTGGTTACATCCTCCTAGGGTCGGTCAAGAAGCAGTTTACCAAATGAAATCCAATCATTCAAACCATTTTGGATTCTTCATTTGTAGAAAAATGGCCATGGTGGCAAATGCCAGAGAAAAAAATGATTAAAACCGTTACATCTTCACCAGATTGAATGCAGACCATTAGATCTTCCTTTTGTGCCTTTAAATCTGATCCATCCATGTGGTAGAAAGAGATTGGAGCAGCCGCGGGTGAGCTCCCTTCATTTCACGACTTTTTTTGAATTCAAAATTTTGTAACAATTTCCTCCTCTAGCCCAGTTTGAATTTTTAGAGAGGACACGTGGCATGATTTGATTGGATTTTGGGTCGTGGCTCCATTTAGAACACTTTGGGCCTTTGTTGGAAAAATTTCAAAATCGCAATCTCCTTTGTCGACCCGCACTCTCGTTGTCGACATGGCGGCATCCTATTAGTTGTATGGCTCGAGCCTTGTTATTTTATTTGCCAATCCGGGCTTGCGGATCTGCCATCGCCATTCACACTTGTCACCAAAAATGCAAAGTGGGAAACAAATCTCCCTAGCCCCACCAATCCACCTTGGGAAAAATTTACAACTTAAGTCCGCCGAGCCATATCTTACAAAATATAAGGAGTTAGAACAACTTCTTTACCTTTTGGAAAGGGGAAGAAATTTCCCATCTGATGAAGTAGGTGAAAAACATCCTTAAGCCCTTGGAAAGAACTAGAAATTGGTCCATTTTTGACCTGGTCAAACTGCGACTGGAGGCCTAAAAAATGCCTTTGCCACAATATCAAGAAGAGTTTTTCTTACCCAAACTCAAGGTCTCAGGCCATTTTCTACTAAATATACTATTGGTTTGCAAAGGAGGGAAAGTATTTTGTTCTTTAGGGTCCAAATGGTGGTCTGATATGAAACCCAACTTTTTAAGTTTTAGTAGCTTCTTGAGATTGCAAAAATGGGTAACAAGACTCTTAGAGGAGTCATGAAGAGAGTACAAATATTCGACTAGGGTCAATCTAAAGCTTGATGCGACTCTCCTCATATCAAGGAACACATACGGCACTTGACCTCTCTTTTATGGGGTTCACAAGGTTGTTTAGCACTAAAAGTGGTGTTTTTCAAACTTTGCAAGGAAAGAAAAAGGTTGTGTTTAGTTGAAGAATCATCTAACTCTCAATAATATCAGTGGAAACGTGCACTGGATTTGGATACTCGAGTTGCATTATATGAGGTTATGGTGAAAACCATAGTTGATGTTCAAATGGTGAAACCGTTTTGAAAATCACAAGGTGGGGTTTTATTGCTTTACACTATTAAAGTTTGGTTACATATATAATTGTAAAATTACTTAGCAGTTTAATGTTTCTAATATAATTCAAATGAAGAACCAAATTATGAAAAATTATAGAAGATGGTGGTAAGGAGACCATGCATGAGGGGAAATGAATCGGCCAAATATGTTGAGCCTGATTCCACATCTCCACAAGCTATTACCTCGAATGGTTGGGTGCCTCTGGAACATTCCCCTAAATTTCTTTGCTTGAAAGTCTCAAGAGATTATTTTATAAAACCATTTGTGCATGTATAGAATATGAAGCATTCCATGAGGCTATATTTGTCTATCATTTCCTGAAGAACGAATCCACTTCCTTAATCCATTATTGTTCCAATGCACTTTTCACAATATGGCCTGGTTGAAACAAAACCAGGTCGAGCTAATAAACGAGAGCTCAAACTCTACTTATGCAAAAATCACTAAGTAAAGATGATTTGAACACAAGGTAAGAGCTCAAGAGGAGAACATAGCGCACATGGTTTTCATCACAGGAAGCTAAACCACATAGTCACCATGATCGAGAAAAATACAAATATGGGATTTCGAGTAGAATCGAGTTCGAAACAACATGGAGAGTATAAAGTCATCACAACAAGCTAAGCATATTCCACTCGCAAAAAAATAACAAAGCGAACAAAGATACAACTCAAGTCAAGGAGAGGAATACCATAAGTGAGTTCAGGTAAAGGAAGCTACGACCTAGTTGTGCAAGTGTCGAGCTCGAGGAAGTAAATCATAAAAAATACCCAGAATAAAAGGCTCTCCAAAAACCATTAACCAAGATCTAACTGACAATATACAACACAAGGAACTCATAGAAATAACCGGAAGCTCACAATGATAACATAGGTCGAGCTAGCATACAACATGAAATCCCAGTAGAGTAGAAATGTATGGCTCATAAGAATAAAACCATGTCGAGCTAGGTAAAGGAAAAATACGAAGCATATATAAGAATATGCACAAAACACGTTCCCAAGAAGAAGAGAAGTGGCAAACTACAACGCAAAAAACCATAAGGCTCGGGTAAGTGCAGCAAGTTGGGGGACAAAAAGGGTGTCATAAGTGGACGTCATATTGTAAATAACAACATAATATCAACTTGTAGGATTATTAGCAATACATACACTCAAAATTAGAAAAAATTATATTAATATGAATCGTAGCATCCGGAATCTAGTTTCTAAAATACTAATTTTTTTTGAAAATGGACAATATTAGCTATATCAAACACTCAAAATTCAATGACTTGGTTTTTTTTTTTTAAACGCCTATAAAATTATAGTCCGTTTGCCCACGATTTGGATGACCAAAAATTGATATATATTTTTCTCCTTTGGTGAGAAGTTATATGCCACTATCTATCTTGGGATGGATTTTATTTTTTATTTTTTTGAGTAATATTTTATTTTTTATGATTTTTTCTATGAAAGTGGTATGAAAACATAAAGAAAACAGAGCACTTTCCGTTTGCCCGCCATAACTTCATCAAAAAATATTGAAATCAAATAATTTATTTTTTAACATGTATATAATTTCACCATGGTTGGGATGGTATAATTTTTATCACATTCTGATAAGTGAAACAAAAAATTTAGTCTTAAACCTAGACATAAACATTCACGGGAAAAACTATCTTAAAGACCTACTATTAGTAAAAAATTATAAAATGATATTTATCCTATTCTATTCACTTTAAAATCAGTTTTTCTACAAAGCTAATAGTCTCCCCTACACAATGGTACCATTTTTATGACATATTTTTTACTTTTCGGCATGGTTCAAGTCCGTGGAAGACTAAATTTGATGTTTTGCTGTTTTTAATGTAAAATTCAGGATTTGATGTCCACTTAATTGTCCCGCAACTTGGTGCACTTACCCGCTCGAGCTTTTTTTTTGTTTAAATGCCATCCAAGTAAAAGGTGGAGATTGGGAGGATGTAGAAAAAGCTGTGGATTTTGGATTTACACCTTCCCATTGTATTTTCTCAAATGTTTCTAGACCTTTGCAACAAACTCATTTGTGCATATCCTACTATCATAGTAGTCTATGAGGCCACATTTCTTTCAGGCATTACATTTAACTATTTACCTGCCCTGAAAGTTTCAAATTCATCATATAAGTCTACATGAGCATGAGCATCTACAACATATAACAAAATCCTCTATCTTTTATGTTTTGATAGACTTCCATACCATGTCCTAGAGCTAAATTGTTTTACACAAGGTGGGAGTACACAACATATGTAAACTAATTAGGTTGGAGACTGGTTTGTTACCGATGAGAACTATGTGACTATCTCGAGAGGAACCCTATGTCTTTTGTACACTGCCATCCACACACCAAGAAAATCATTCCATGAGAATTTGTATCATTATTTCATTCAGTCAAACATTGAAACAACACCGATTATTATTGATTTTACAACGTGAACTTGGATTTCCAGTGGTTAAAGCATGCGGTTAATGAAAAAAAGTGCTAAAATTATTGTGTAAGGAAAATGACAGGTATGAATAGCCGCTGAGGAGTAGTCGCCCATGTGCTATGTCAGATTTCCTTCCACACGACACCGCATGGTACAACCCACCAATCTTCTCAAATATTATCTACTTCCTTATCTCCCTTCCACCGCCATTCCCATTATTCCCTTTTTTTAACTTAATTTTATGTTATTTGATTTCGGGCACTACATTTTCCTCCCCTTATAAGAGCATCGTCCTTGATGCGATACAAAATCAAATCTCGAAGAGTAATTAGGAAATAAATTCAATAACGACACATGTTGTTATCAAATTAACTTTTTGGTATAACATGACCACAAGAAAGTAAATTAAATTTGGCAATATCATAAATTTTAATGTTCTGTGAAGATTGACATCCCTCTTTTACTTTATTACTGAATTAGTATTTTCCTTTAAAGTATTTCTTAATCTCAAAATCATAGTAGTTTAATTCTTAGGATTTTATTTTATGTATTATTTGTGGGTGCCCATCTGATACTAACATCACGATGTGACACAACAACCAAACACAACCCTAACGGTCCACAAGACATATCTCTACATACTTCTACAACTGCATCACATCACAAGAACTCAACCAAACCATGGAAAGAACATACATATCCCTCACAAAAAATTAATTATCACACATGCGCTCGACACAATAGGTACCACAATATAAGAAGACTACTATAACATGGAATTCTCAACAGCTAAAAATATAGAGGTTTCACATAACTTGGGACAATAACTGTAGTTACATAGTGTCAAAAATGGGTCAAAGCATACCCTAAATGAAGAGCATCAATCCTCAACATCACAAAACATGATCAGAATCACATGAGTACACATAAATAAAAGAACCAACACCATACACCTCAAAATACATCACAAAAAAACTCCATATACCTCCAAAAGCATAACAAGACAGCTACATATACCTCACATGCATCACAAAACAACTACATATACCTCCCATGCATCCCAAAACAACTACATATACCTCTCAAACATCAAAAAACAAATACATATGCCTCCCAAGAATCACAGGACAACTCCATATACCTCCCAAAGCATCAATCACACCTACACAAATCTCTTACATGCCTCCCTCAAGAAAATAAAATAAAGATAAATTTTCCTTTTCGCTCCTCAAAAGAGGCCAGTCACCTTATGGCCCTAAGCATATAGAGTCTATAAACCTCTAACCCAAGTGACATAATAACTCGTGGTTCAACAACCCATTAGTTATTTGTAACTCCTTAGGGTATACCCCTATACAATGAAGTGGGTCCATAAGTTCCACCACTCCATGGTGAATCCCATGAGCCCTATTCCAACACATTACGACATTAAAACCAACATAACAATCCATTTCAAATGCCAAGTGGAAAAACTCTCAAACCTTGGGCTAGGCTATAAAACTGTTTAAAACTTGATATGCAAATTTAAGACTAAGAAAAGCAAATGGCTAATTAGCCATAGTTAGTGTAAAAATCTGCATGTTAGTGCAACAACCAAATAAATGCCCAAAATATAAGAACATGTCAATCAAGAAAATTGCTAATTATTGTTAGAAAAGAAAAGAAAATGTTTAATTTATGAATAAAATATGCATATGGAGATAGCACATTACAATAACTATGTGGCCTTATATGACCACCAAAGGGGTACTCAAAGAGTTGTTGGCACTCAGATATCGAACCTCAACTCATAAAATAACATATAAAATAATACAACTGTCATCATCTCTATCGGAATCATCCCTGCCACCACTTCGCATAAGGTTCAACATAGTTCAAAATACACATAGGTTGAATTCATACGATAACCACGTCAGGGAGATAGAAAGGAGTACAAGTCACCATCTACTGAGCCTAAGGTGTTTGTGAAACACAATATGCATGACACCCATTGAGCAAGTACCATACATACCAAATGAACAAAAGTGGGGTTTTAAGCCTATATAAGACTCCACTTCCTATCTCGTACTTTTCTCAAGTGACTGGTCAATGGTACACATTTCCTCACTCTAAACATACACATTTTACCAAAAATTCCCTTAGGGTTGGTTAGTGTAGGGTCCACAACATAACACATTACTACATCACTAAAATAATGGTGATTCACACAAATTAACCATATCATGTCTTACACATGGTATATATACTGGTTTTAAAAAAATCATTACTTTCACGGGTTATGATACATCACATTACCACATTCTACACCCAAAGTGTAATCACTGCACAATAGGGATCATAAGCTCACCATATGACCCTAAATCATAACATGAACCATCACATATTACATGAATTATACGTATGAGGAACACAATGTCTAACATTACAATATAGAGTCAATTGCAATACAACATGGTGATGCACACGATTCATCACAACATGGTGACGATATCACGATACAATCTAATTCATTATACACCAATCTTTGTCATACAACATATCAACATACCTACATATTAACAAAATGCTAAAATGCTTCAACACTCCATAATCAACAATAACATTTCATTTCACACACAACAATGTGGTATATCACACACGCAATTCCTCATTGAATCCACGAAAAAGGAGGAAGAATACTCTCATCTCCAGGACATTAAAATGACACCAATTACACACTAAGTGACATGCACAACATGTGCGATCATAATATCAACAATTACAAAATTGTTCACATCATCACTTATATCACATTACTCTTCCAATCTCCACCACCACCATGCAAAGCCATCAAAACTCCAATCTTTCCCAGAGGTTCGAGAGCATGAACCTCCGATCTGATACCAAATGTAATGCCTACATTTTATCACACACAAATACAACAGTAAAAACATACCAGGATAAAAAAAATTTGACTTACATTGCTCACTACACAACACCACAAGGGCTCCAAGTAGAGAAATTCAACTATGCATTGGTCACTTACATAATTCAATCGACTCACATAGACACACATGACAACACCATATACATGTCGATGCCATAATTTCCCCACTAAATGAATAACTAGTATTGACCGAATCACAAGAAAGGGACTCAAGGTTTGGCAAACCCACAACACATCATTACCATGATTACACCTTAGTTATGATAAAAATTCCAAGAACATTATTATGTGCAAGGATAATTTTATTCATTTTTCCACCTACAGATTCTTAAACTCATTTCACATTCAACTTACCAGTTCAACTATTTAAGTTGGCTCTTTATCCCTTACGACAAGTCGCCATAAACTTACATAATTAATTCGCCATATTTCAAATTTCATACAAAGTTCCTAATTCTCTCATCCTTATGTGAAAGATTATGTTTCTTAAAATACGTTTAGTTCAAATGTTTAAAATTTTACCCTTACTACAATAGTGAATCTAACGTGATGTACCAAGAAAGAAATCTGTCAGGATTTGAGGAAGATTTAGATTCAAGATACCTTTTCCCAAAGCAGGTTTTTGATCACGGTGTCCTTATTTCCCTTCATAGTTAAAATAGTTCAATAAATTGTTGAATCACATTTGACATGCTCGTACATCAAGAAATTTTATTTTTATTTATATATATTTAGTTTGTTTTCAATTGAAGCATTTGATCACACCAAGGAAATTCATATTATTTTTAACACAAGTAGAATGTCTAATTGAGTTACAAGGACTCCAAGAGTGACATTATTCCTAACCCTCGAATCTTATTTTACTCTTATATCCATTTACTCTTACATCGTAATATGGTCTCATTATTAGCATTGTTTTATAATCAAAAGGGGGTTATGGAAGTATTTGACTAACATCTTGAATAAGTACCTGATGGAAGCATTAGAACCACACACGAACCACAAATGATTTGTTTTCAAAGTAAGATCCCATGTTTTTGCATTTCATGATAACACGTGAAATTTATTAAATATCTTAATGGCATCACTTAATGACATAACAAGGGATTACATGAACCAAGTTTTCAGTTTCATGGTTTTTCTTAAGTCGACATCTTTCAAATAAGTACCTTCATTTGCAAAGCAGTTACTTACTAGTTATCTACCACATAGTTAACCTCCTTAATCAAGTACCTAAGCTTTACTTTAATTCCAATTGTACACTCAAAGATATACGCCCCAAATATATATGAGATTTAAAATGTAGAGGACAAATTTATGCTATAACATCCTCTTCATGAAAGACCAAAGTGAACTATGTTGTTCAGTATCCAAGGTAGCATACATATACCTGAGAGGATTTAAAGAGATCATTAACAAGAGTTTAAGTCATAGTACAACTATTTCACTAACTCCATTGTGTCAACTACAGGGAATTTATTCTATCACGAAGTTGAACTTCTAGATCTAATCTTCGTAAGACTTGGAAGTCCACTAGGATCCTCGGGGAAGTGTTTGATCTTCTTACAGCCAGAAAATAGTTTGATCATGTCATTCCTAACCGTCGGGTTTATGACGATGTTGCTAAACATACCGATTATGACAATAATTCAAACTAGGGATCTCATTTAGTTAATCCAGAAGGTGAAATCGAGAGTAGAGAGTTGAAGTTTATCTCTACATGTTTCAAGTTCTTCTACACTAAGAAGAATCACACATTAGGAAAGTTAGTTATAGCACGAGTCTTATACTAGGGTTGATTGTTTCGTTTAGATCTTTTTATTACATTTATAAGGTAAGAACACAACACACTAATTAATTAATCATCATATTGAACACTGCAAATGCACTACAATATTTTAAATTCAAATTAATTTAACATGTACATATCCAACCTTTACAATACAAAATTTGAGGATCAAAATAACACTCATGTGTAGATGAACATTCCCCTTAAACCCTAACATCTAAAATATTACATAACTTCAATTATAAACCTTCTCATGCCTCACAAATGTTGGAATTTCCTCTACATTTTCATTTAACACACACACACACACACACACATGTATGTGTATGTGTGTGTGTGTGTGTGTGTGTGTGTGTGTGTGTGTGTGTGTGTGTCTATATATATATCCAACCCCTTTTTTTTCTATATGTAAATATGAATCAAAAGTACACCTTTAGATTACATGCACATTTCCCAAAGCACCCCTAAAACTAGCATCTCATGTACATATTGCCAAAATTTCAGATATAACAACTTAACTGTAACATGGACAATACATTATACATATATACATTCTTCTATTAACCTATAAATAAATCCTAACAATATACAATGAATTCACACCCATGTCATTGTGTCGCCATCTTCCTTGTATCCTGCAAAAATATGTGAGCATGAAATCAATGATAAATCGGTTTGCATGGACATCCACCCTAGATCTAACACAATTAACATTTTTAGTTTCCCATTTACATAATAACATCAATAATTTGACATTCAAAAGGAAGAAGGTTAGAGACACATATTTATTTCATTTTAATTCGCTTCATTTCTTAACCAAGGACAGAGAAAGAAATAGAAATAGGGAAGAGAGAGAAACACTATTTTTCCAGAAGTTTAATTTCACACAACAAATCACATGATAGAGTTTCAAGACATTTATTTAAAAGTGTCAACAAGTTTCCACAATGGTTTGGCAAACCTGACATGGTTCCTACAAGTTTCCTTTTTTTTACGTTTTCCTCCAGTAGATGTAAAAACATTCAATTTTAGGCTCGAGAGGCTGAAGTAAACTACTTTCAAACGTTGTCCTTCTGATAGAGACAAACACACCACAGGTATATTTCTATGCATGTCTTCCTATACACCAAGAATTCACAAGCAAGTGATGGAATTCAGTAACTAACGAACGGTTTACGATAGGTGGCCAATTTTCTGAGGCCATCGGTCGTAATTGGCCTAGTTGCAAATGATGAAAAGTTAGCTAGAGAGCTCAGAAAACCACGTCAAAAAATAACGTTTGATAGATGAACACACAAAAATAAACTTCCTACAAGTTCCCCCATGTACAGAGAATTAACTAGATTCGAGGGAAATGAGAACTAACAAACAGTTTTCAAACAAAGACAGGTTTTCTGGAGCCACCGGTCGTAATTGGTCCAGTTTCTACCTAGTCAAACTATGACCGGAGGCCTACAAAATGCCTTTTCCACACTATCAGGAATAGTGTTTTTACCCAAACTAAAGGTCCCAGGACATTTTCTAGTAAATATACTAGTGGTTTGCAAAGGAGGGAAAGTATTTCATTGTTTAGGGTCCAAACGATGGGCTGATATGAAACCCAACTTTTTAAGTTTTAGTAGCTTCTTGAGATTGCAAAAATGGGTAACATGACTCATAGAGGAGCAGCGAAGAGAGTACAAACAATTGACTGGGGTCAATCTAAAGTTTGATGTGACTCTCCTCATATCAAGGAACACATATGGTGCTTGGCCTCTCTTTTATGGGGTTCAAAAGGTTGTTTAGGAAGTCTCTAAAAGTGGTGTTTTTCCAACTTTGCAAGGAAAGAAAAAGGTTGTGTTTAGTTGGTGAATCGTGTAACTCTCGAAAATATCAGCGGACACGAGCACTTGATTTAGATACCCGAGGTGCATTGTATGAGGTTATGGTGGCAACCATAGTTGATGTTAAAATGGTAAAACATTTTCGAAAATCACAAGGTGGGGTTTTATTGCTTTACACTATTTGAGTTTTGTTACATATATAATTCTAAAATTACTTAGCAGTTTAATGTTTCTAATATAATTCAAACGAAGAAACAAATTATGAAAATTATAGAAGATGGAGGTAAGGAGACCATGCCTGAGGGGAAATAAATCAGCCAAAGCTGTTGAGCTCGATTCCACATCTATACAAGCCATTACCTTGAACTGTTGGGTGCCTCTGGAACATTCCCCTAAATTTCTTTGCTTGAAAGTCTCAAGAGATTATTCTATAAAACCATTTATGCATATATAGAAGATGAAGCATTCCATGACACTATGTTTTTCTGTCATTTCCTGAAGAACGAATCTGCTTTCTTGATCCATTATTTTTCCATTGCATTTTTCACAATATGGCCTAGTTGAAACAAAACCAGGTCAAGGTAATAAACGAGAGCTCAAGCTCTACTTATGCAAAAAATCACTAATAAAAGATGATTTGAACACAAGGTAAGAGCTCAAGAGGAAAACATAGTGCAATGGGTTTTCATCATAGGAAGCTAAACCACATAGTCACCATGACTGAGCTAAAGACAAATCTGGGCTTTCCAGTAGAATCGGGTTCAAAACAACATGGAGAGATGAAAGTCATCACAGTAAGTTAAGTATATCCCACTCTCACAAAAGGCAGAAATCGAAATAAGTTACATCTCAAGTCAAGGAGAGGAATACCATAAGCGAGTTCAGGTCAAGGAAGCTACGTCCCATCTGTGCAAGTGTAGATCTCGAGCAAGTAAATCATGCAAAATACCCACAATAATAGGCTCTCCAAAAATCATTAACTGAGATCTAACCGACTAAATACAACACAAAGAACTCATAGAGCTAACCGAGAGCTCACAATGATAATATAGGTCAAGCTAGCATATAACATGACATCCCAGTAGAGTAGAAATGTATGGCTCACAAGAATAAAACCATGTCGAGCTAGGTAAAGGAAAAATATGAAGCATATATAAGAAGATGCACAAAAATATTTCCCAAGAAGAAGAGAAGTGGCAAAATCCAACGCAGAAAACCATAAGGCTCGAGCTTTTTTTTTTGTTTAAATGTCATCCTAGTAAAAGGCGTAGATTGGGAGGATGCAGAAAAAGCTGTGGATTTTGGATTTACACCTGCCCATTGTATTTGCTCGAAAGTTTCTAGACCTTTGTAACAAACTCATTTGTGCATATCCTGCTATCATATCATTCCATGAGGCCACATTTCTTTCTGGTATTATGCTGAACAGTTCACCTGCCCTGAAAGTTCCACATTCATCATATACGTCTACATGAGCATGAGAAACTACAACATCTAACAAACTCCTCTATCTTTTATGTTTTGATAGACATCCATACCATGTCCTAGAGCTCATGTTTTTTACACAAGGTTGGAGTACACAACATATGTAAACTGATCAGATTAGAGACTAGTTTTGTAATGCCCTGTTCTACGTTACACCTGTTCATCCTTCGGTGATCGAGTGCTAATCATGGAACGTCATTGTGCCTTCGTCGATCATTGGTGGGCTTCACCTTGGTCACAGGGAATACTCAATCATCTCCCTCTTCATCGTGTTTGCTGGTGTCGTGTTGTTGTTGTCGTTACTGGCCCTTGCAATGCCTGTTACGATTTCCTTGTTAAGGGAAAATCATGTTCTCTTTTACCGTGCTTGTCTGTCGGCCCTTATTAATAGGATTAATTATTATTATTATTATTATTATTATTATTAGGTTATAAAATAATAATAATAGTATTATTTTTTTTAGTTGTCGAATAACAATTACTATTATTATTATTTATTTATTTATTGTGTCGATTTCAGGAATATTATTAATTACTTGTAAGTTACCTTATTTTTTTATTTTTATCGGCCGCTCTCGAAGACTGAGCCTTGATTCACGCATGAGCAGGACCTTGTTCATGGGTGATGCCATTTCTTAGGAAGTGGTGTTTGTTCTTAGCATTTAACATTTTATTTGTGGCCGTCTAGATCTCTTTGCGTGCGGTGTATACATACTTTACTTTTCGGTTAGTGTTTTGGTTGTATGGGGGCATCCACCCACCCCAACTAATTTTTGTACCCTTGCTGGCCGCGTACACTTGTTTCCTTTTGTTGAAAAGACCTGGCCTTTAATTATGCGTGGAGGAAGAGAACTTACCACTCATTCTTTTTTTTAGGCAAGGCGTGTTGGTCTTTCCTTTGGTTTGAATGCCAAGTGGGGGGCAGTTGGCCACCTGTCTTTTCCAGCGACCTTTCAACCACTTCAGACCAGTTATCTTTTATGACCTGCTCTATTTTTTTTTAACTTCCTGATGCCTTTGTCTGCCGCGTCTTGGGGGAAGGAAACCCCTGATTTGGGGAGTCTTTTGATTGGATTTAGACTGGTTTTACTCGAGCATTCTTCCCTGGCTACGTGGGCTCCTCTGGAGACTGGTCACTACACTTTAATGGAGTTTCCTTTCAAGTCTTCCCTTTTGACATGCGCTGGGAGGATGTTGGCTAGGTTGTGTTGCCTGGGTGGAAGTTATCTGTTGGTAGCAAGAGAAGGTTGTCTACTGGAATAGAGACAGAAATTCAAACTGTAAATTGTATCAGTGAGAAGCCTGAAGAGATCCCCGATCCACTACGTTCAAAGCAAGTGTGCTTGTGGAAGGGACATATCTGGAATGGTGGTTCTGTGCTTAGTAGTCTCTATCATTCTATTTTATTCATTTAGTTTTTGATCTAGGATATATGGCCTTGGGTTTTTTTGTTTCCTTGAAAATATTTGCATCGCAGAGGTCTCTTAAAATATGCAGTTTTTCTACGATCTAGCGATACGTGTTCGGTATTTTTGTCTACCAGTTGCCACGTTGTTTGTGAATTTCTTAACCTCGCATATGGCCTTTCCACAAACATTTCTTGCCTTATTGTGAAATTATTTACTTTGAGGTGACCATTCGCAATATATAAAGGGTGTTTTATCAAAATAAATAACCTTCAATCATTTCTTACTGTGGCTTGCCCTAACTGTAAGTGTGTTTTGTGGTTGGACTTCTATGTTGTCATGTCTAATTGAAAAGTAAATTGTCCTTGATAGGTTGTGAACGTTTCCGTGCTGCCTTTAGGGCCATCCTTGTATCGAGTTATTCACAGAGTTAGTTGTATCCTTGGTGACGACATGTTGCGTCATGTTATGTGTCAAGCAAGTCAAAAAAAAAAATATCCTGTCTTTTACTGTGTTGTTCGTGTGTGAATTTTTGGGTCGCTACAAGTTTGTTACACCAGAGAACTATGTGAGTGTCTTAAGAGGAACCCTATGTCTTATGTACACTTCCATCCATACACCAAGAATATCATTCCATGAGAAGCTGTATCATTATTTCATTCAGTACAACATTTAAACAACACCAATTATTACTGATTTTACAACATGAACTAGGGTTTCCAGTGGTTAAAGCCTGTGGTTAATAAAAAAGTGCTGAAATTATTGTGCAAGGAAAATGATAGGTATGAATGGCTATTGAGGAGGAGTCACCCATGTGCTATGTTAGATTTCCTTCCACACGACACCACATGGTACAACCCATCAGTATTCTTAAATATTACCTACTTCCTTATCTCCCTTCCACTGCCATTCCCATTCTTCCCTTTTTTTTCTTTAATTTTATGTTTTTTTTATTGGGTACTACAACCTTTAATACGTTTTGATGTATTTACAAGAATTTTATGTCAGCGGGAAGTAATGTAGAGCTTGTTATTGGTTGTTTTAAAAGTATTCACTCATTTAATTTTCTTTTATTGGATGATAATTCTCACTTCACTAGGCATATTTTTGGGAATTCCATTCGAAATATGGGTGTGTCATACCTTCATCGCAAAATAGAATTGAAATCGTTGATCCTCATATATTGAGTTATGCAGAATATTTATAAATATTTAAATAAAACATACTTTGCATCACGTATTCATATGTATCTATACTTGGAAGCATCCCAAATTTGATAAGGACACCTCAACACTTTAATCAAATATTCGAGAATCCTAAGCATGAGTAAACAAGATTAAGGCACATAGCTTACATGGCTTCATCATGTTTTTTTGACTACCAACACATCAATGGACGTAAATGCATGAACTTAAGATACACGAGCAACTGATATGGAGACATGTTGCGAGATCCCATTACTAAAAGATCCACATCAATTACAACCAATATTAATACACGAAGGTGTGCAGTGAAGGGAAGACGGATTTTAATATGTGACAACATCTTGATCAATAAGTTTATAGCACATCACTATTGCCAAAGGGTATGAAGCACAAGAATGCAGACGGACCTGATTGTGCCACGTTTGCGGTCAGCGACTCAGCATACAAACTTAAGGGGAAACTTAAATGCCGTAATTGGATGTTTCAAAAGAACGACTTAGATTAGATAGTCACATGCCATTAAAAATTCCTGGTTATAAATTAAAGTATTAAACCTTTTACAATAACTGTCACATGAAAAATAGAGAGCAAATCACCAGATATTTACAAGAAATTTATGTCTATGGGGAGTAATGTGGAGCATACGATTGATTGTTTTAAAATTAGTCACATATTTAAACTCTAAATAGTTGATGGAATTTTTCAATTCACTAGGCATATTTTGGGGACTTCGATTTGAAATGTGGGTGTATTAGAATTTCATCCTGGAATAGAACCTACGTCGTTGAGCCTCATATATCAAACAATGCATAATATTTACAAATAATTAATAAAAAATACTATGAATCACGTATACATACATACATACATATATGTGGAGGAATGATAATGTTACTAAGGACACCTCACAACTTTAATTGAAGATTCTAGTTGTAATACCCACTTAAAACAACCACTTGAGACCCAAGAACAACCTAGGATTAGTTAGGAAAATTATGGAATAATTTTTTTTTATTAAGAGTGTCAACAACTAGGTTACAAGGCAACAATTAGCACAACAAGAATTAAGATCAATTGCAAGAAATGATTTATAGAATTACCTCTTACATCTATTAATACAAAACATAAGGTTAAAACAAGGGATTGGATTAACCACTTAGGTCAGGATAGTAAAATCTCACTAACCCACTCTCTAACTGACTCATAGGGTTCAACTTGATTTTTCAAAAAATTAAGGCCATCAAAACTTCTCTAAATCATTCCCATTGGATAGGAAATTTTCTCACCTTTCCAACAGTATAAATAAATCCTCCTAACTCCTTATATTTTGCAAGATATGAGCCGGTAGACTTGGGGGGTGAAATTTTCGCAATGGATAGTCCACTGGCCTAGGGAGGAAAATTTTCCCCAAGCGCGGGCCGGCGGAGTGGGGAGGAACTTGGTGGATTTTCCCTCCTTCGGCGCAAAAGTGCAATTCACCTTCGTGCGCCCGCGAGCCTAATGAGGAAGACACGTGTCGTGCCCGGATAGGTCGAGAGGAACGACTGGTCAATGGAGCAGGTTAGGACTTTGAGTCCTTTAGGCAAAAAGTGTTGAGGGATCAAATTGATCAGCGCTTACGCAAACGCAAAATATGCCAAATGTCGTGCATTGATTGGCATGAGGAAAAACAGGTTGGTGGGGGTGACATAAAACTTAGGATTTTTAGAGTTAAAAACACAAGGGTGAAATTTTACGAGTGCGTCCGCTGATGAAAAATGTATGCCATGTGTCGCAACCCTAATGGGCGTGGGTCCATGGGATTTCGGACCACTCGAAGAATTTTTTGATTCAAAGGTTGAAAATTTTAAGGTGAAAAATCTCTTCGTGCCTTCGGCGAGCCTAAGGTTACAACGTGATTGGACATGGGTGGTGGGGGGTGGCAGGGAAAAAGTAGGATTTTTGCCAAAGGCAAAAATCAAAGTTTCAAAGGGGAAAAATTCTCTGCTTCTCTCGTCATCACCAAGTGACACAACGCATCACCCAATGATTGGGTGTGGGCTACGGGGGTGGCGGAAAAATTCAAGACAATAAGCCAAAAGGGAAAAAAAAAACCAAAGAGATCGTGCGGGCCCGCGTGTGCGCGAAGGAGGAAAAAACTAAGACAAGGCGCTAGTACGGGGCCGCGGGGGCAAAATATAAATTTTTCCAAAAGGGAAAAAAAATCTTAAGTTCAAAATCCTCTCGCGCTTCCATCTAGTCATGTGTCAACACGTGATTGGCCATGGGTTAGTGGGGTTGTGGGGAAAAATGGGAAAATTTTCCCAAAGGCAAATTCTCAAAAAGGTAAGTTTTTAAAGGGGTCCGCCCCTCCGAGGTACCATGTGGAAGAACCCAATTGGTTGCGGGATGGTGGGGGCCGCGGATTTTTTGTGATAATTTTTCCAAAGTTAAAAATTAAAGTTTAACAGTTAGATTTTTTTTTTGAAGGTCAAATTGAAGTAAACTTCAAATAGTCATAACTTTTGATAGGAAGCTCAAATTTGGGAAAACGAGGACTTTCTAGAAAAATCTAAAATCCCTCTTTGCACAAGAGTCATCAATTTTGGAATTTGATAAAGTTTGAGAGGTCAATGTAATGAAAACAATCTGTAAGGCTTTGCAAAGCAAACTGGTAAATTTTTTACTTATAAATTTTTATTCAATTTTGATCTCCTACTTTCTCAATATGTCAAATAGACATGGAGACTTGTTCTCAAGGGGGTTTAGGAAGGTTTTCAAGATCCAATTAGTTAGAAGGAGTTGCAATTGAAATTTTTACAACATTGGGCAGCAGATTGACTGTTGCAAGTTTGATTTTAATTTTACTAGTTCTCAAGGATCCTTCTTAATTTTTAATGTCAAATTGAGTTCCTAAGGACTTTTTATGTATCAATTTTAATGTTTCATTTCTAATTTCTTGATAAGGATTCGAACTATTCATTTTTTGATAAAATTATTGCCAGTTTTAAATAACCAAACAGAGATCATTTTCAAAGGATTTATTTAACATTTTACATCCTCCAAGTATGGGAAACTCATTCCATTCTAGTCTAATGCATTCAATTGATTCAAACTTCATCCAATAGCCAATATACAAAGTCTGATTTTTCCAATTTCAACTCATTTCAAAAGGAATAAAACACTGTCATTTCCTTCATACGCGTTCTTCTTCTTTTTTTCAATCAGATATTTTACATTCACAACATCAAATACATTCCAATACAACAATGCAAGTTTGAGAAAGTAGAGCATTTCTTTATTGATTTCCAACTTTACAACTTATCTCTTTCTTTTGATTTCGAAATACAATATACAATACATATAAAAAAAGTTCACATTCCTTTTCAAAACAGAGAATGAAATGTAACTCTTTCATTTCACATTTCAATTTCATCCTTTCCTCATCAATACAAATAATTTTTCATTACAAATAATCATACCAATCATCCACTTCAAAGTGGTAAGGGTTACGATAAACTTGCTCACAAGAAGGGACTGTCAAAATGTACATTTCTTTTCTCCAAAACAACAACATGTTCGGTCTCTTCATCTTTCAACTTGATCACAAAAAAATAGGGGAAAGGCAACGCTCTCCACCCAAACAATATATCCAATGAGAAGGGAGAAGCCATCATTCCTCATTGGCCCCTGAGCCCCAACCATAATGAAATAAGAGATGAAAATCAACTCATGGTAACAAGACTTCCACACACACACATGCAGCATTTTCATGTTTTAATAAAACATTTCAAGAAGAATGTAATTCACAACTACATTAACCAAATGCAAACAAAAATGAGGCTTCATCAAGCAAGCCAAAAAGAGCAAGGATCTATGGGGAGAACTACTTATGCCTCCCAATGGGAAATGGGAATCCACCTAAACAACCCACCAATAATAATCCATTTCACATACACTTATGCCCCCCTCAAGAGTAAGAAATGAAAGCTATTTATTTTCCATGGTGGATTCCAATCCCAAACTCGCTCCAGAATAAAAATGATGCCAATGGCAATCCCTTATGTCCCCCCATATGAAATCCCCATAGCCATCTCCTACACCATATCCTAAGCAGTCTACCCAACTAGCTAATAAATACATAAAACATTCACCATTTCATACATGCATGAAAGAGAAAGAAGCATATTAAAAAGCTCAAGTTCCTACCTCTCCATAATGGAGTTTGTTCCAACGACAACAAGATTTTCAATGCCTAAAAATGCAGTCCAAAATCAACAAAAACAACATGCAATGATCTCCAATCTCATTCAACAACCCAAACCAAGCAAAGAGTTCGAATTTTTAAAGGAGAGGGAAGAGAAAAGGATGATGTGGATCCATGTGGGATGCCACATCACTCTTCCTCAAACCTAAAAAAAAAGTCAACATCATTCACCTAAGCACAATAAATAAAAATGACAATTTAACTTACAAACTCCAAACTAACCCATACCCCAAAAGGACTAAATTCAAAACATGTAAGAGAAGTGCAATTAAAACTTACAAATAGTCATATCAAAATGCATTAAAAGGGTCTAAATTTAACCTCCAAACCATAGGTATGGTTGGTGAATGATTTTAAGAGGTGTGGGACAAATTTAACTTTTCCCACAAGCCTCCAAAAATAGCCTCCAAGGACAAATTCGAATTCCCAAGAGGATGAAGTGTTTAACACTCCAAAATCTATCTTAAATTATCTTACATATCCCTTACAAATTCTTACATATTTCTTACACACTCTTACATATTTCTTACACACTCTTACATATTTCTTACACATTCTTACAACATTACATTTAAGAGAAACAACTTCATTAATTATATTCTTATGACATATTGATTTATTTATTTTAACACATGATTATTCACAACATTAACTCAACATACAATAACTAATGAAAGGGGGGTAACACATCACAAAATAAACACCTGCAAAAATTACAAAAACGAACCACATTAAAGAATACATGAAATCCCTTGGTCACATTTTAAAGGTGATTCCCCCCCATGGGAATCCCTTACAAACATAAAACTCAAACAATAACAGTTGCCATGGTGACCTTGTTGAATTCATCCAACATTCTATTATGGTTGGTCTCCAGTCCCCTGACGTTGTTGTGATATTTTAACCTGCAAAAATACAAATACCTCCTCAACCTCGTGGCCATATCATAACATCCAAAATGACATGAAAAACATCACAAGATCATCTATACATTTGAATCACAACAACATCAAGAAATCAACATTATAATTTTCAATTTAATTAATCAACTATGTCATCATCAATAAATTTCCATACTAGATCTACTCACAATATCCAATATCACATGTCCGAACAATCATCCATAATATACCCATGTCAAACATTATATCATCATTCACATGTAATAATGTCTCTAATAATCATCATGCATAATAACTGAATCAAGATTCATAATAATCCATGGTCTAACATCTAAACATCATACTAAATCAAAACATAATAATGTCCATAATAAGATCAACAATATCAAAATCAGTATCTAAAAGTGTCAAAGGGAAGTGGGCACTACACTAGTATCCCAAGCATGGGTAAAAAATATTATGACACATAGCTCACATGACTTTATCACGTTTGTCTTACCACGAGTGCATTGATGGAAATCAATGTACGGACCTGAGATACACGAGCATGAGATATGAGAACACGTGGAAAGATCGCGTTACTAAAACTTCCACCTCACTATCTAAGCTTAATGTGAAAAGGTGTGTAGTGTAGGGAAGCACGATTTCAACACGTGGCAACATCCCGATCAATAAGTTGCCATCACATCAATTTTGTGAAAAGGGTACGAAGAACGGGGATGGGGATGAACGTGATTGTGCCACATGTGTGGTCAGTGAATCAACATGCAAATTTAAGGGAAACATTAAATGTCGTCATTGGATGATTTTGAAGCACGAATTGGATTAGGCAGTTACACCCCCTTAAATCTTCCACTTATGAAGTAAAAGATTAAACCTTTTACAAGAATAGTCACACAAAAAAGCAGAGAAAAGGGAAATATATTTAGAAGCAATCCATTGTCAGCAAAAAAATTCAAACACAAAGCCATTAATACAAAGAATAAAAGAGAGAAGAGAAGGGAGTTTAAATAAGATATTCACATAAGCTTTTTTATTCGCAAAAAAATAATCTACATTTAATATAAATTATCTTACATTCTCCATTACATCCACAAATTGATTCAAAAGTAATATTCTTTTTCACTAATGTCATGACCACTGATTTATTGCAATTCTCCAACCTTACGATTATGGTTCTGGCCATATTCGGTGTGATTTCTACAAGTTTTTTTTCTTGCGGGTTCTTTAAAATGTTCCTGATTCGAGACCTTCAATTTTATATTTGATTTTTTCCTTATAAATCATCTATTGCATTCAACATAGTTGTTCTTTAAAAATTGCGTAGGTGCATGATCAATAGTGACAAATAAAATTAAAATAAACAATGTCAAATAAGGATACACAACATTAGAAGGAATTAAAGGAATCCGAGATGATAGGGATCCACATTAAACATCTTCGCATGTTAGGACTCTTGCATAATCAATGATTATATGAATCACCACCTCATAATAGGCTAATGTTGTACCCGTGCGGCTATAGAATTTATAGGCCACATGTCATATTTTTTTAGAACTAAGCTTCACCTCATCATTTGTGGGACCCGCCAACTTTTATTCACCTTGAGCTCACTCATCATGCCCAATTACAAGATCGTTTTTTTCTTGAAATAGTAAATCGATAAAATGAGCTTTAACAACTTGGTTTCTCATTTAAGGACATCGCTAATAACATAGGCAACCATGTCAAAATATTTAATGTGACCCTAGATGCTTCCAAAAATCCATAAAAGACTTTTATAGATAATTGAAATCATTATATTTTGCGAGTGCCCTATCAATCATTCCCATTTATTATTTTAGTTTAGACTTCCTTTCACAACTTAAAAAATTGAGAGATAATTTGTAATAATAATATAAAATAAATAGTTGTAAGTGTCAAATCAAACATTTTAATTTTATGTTTTGATATATAAATTTATGTTTACAAGCTAAATATATTAATTAAAACCTAATTTAACATAGTTATACCTAACAAACTTATAGATGTGAGTTAAAACCTAATTTAACATATCCATACCTAACAAACTTATGTAAAATAAGAGGAAAACTTCTAAAATCTTAGATCATCAATATTTATAAGTGTGGTGCCAAACAACCGAGTTCATGTTTTAGGGTAGGCTTGCATTTACAAATCAAATCTCACTTTGCATATGTATACCCAACAAACTTCTAAAAAGCTATAATAATAGCACCACATAAGCTGGCCGGCAAGTTGAACCAGTCAACACATGTGACTGGTCATGATGAGCCGACCGACAATTTAAGATTTACCCACGAGATATCCCTGCGTAACTTTCAACAAATGTGACAGGGTTTTTTTGTTTAGACAATAAATTTAGCAGAAAATCGCGCCTGAATTGGGAGAAGGTAAAAGGCCTGTAACGTCGTGGATGAATCTCGTCATCCACAAGCTCTGCGGGAGCCCATATCTCTTTGTCGTAAGGAAAGTGTGCGAACCAGGGCACAGATATGCGATCCCTCCAGCCTTTGTAAACCACCCGATGCTCTGCACTGCGATATCTGCCGTTGCTCCATGCCTGTACCACCAATATTAATTCTTGTTGTCAACACCATGAAATTAAATAAATTACAGTGCAATACGCCTGGTTTCAAGAAATTCACATTACCTTAAGAGAGTCGCCTACGTTGACGATAAATGAATTAGATACAGGCTTCACATTAAACCACTTCCCTTCATCTGATCGAATCTGAAGCCCCCCTTCATCGTCTTGGTAAAGGATAGTAAAACAAGTAATATCAGTATGCGCAAACAGAGCCGCCTCCTCATCCGTGGATTTTCCATCGGACCAATAGTGGTTTATACGCATGTAAGCTGTGCATTCTTCGAAATCAGAATGGTAGAACGTTTTCACGTCCAACCCCAGACTGGCAAGAATGATTTTACTCATCTTTCGCTGGAGATCAGCCATGGCGAGTGTGTATGTTCCGATCGTCTCGCTGCCTTGATAAATTACACTCGATTAATACTTAGGAATATTAAGTACTGATCGACATGGAATAGAATAAGAAAAACCTACCAAAAGTTTGGGTTTCCCTTTTCCGGCCATATTTGCCGACACAAAGCTTGAACAGAATCTGAATGCGGCATATTTAAGAAGCAGAAGAATTCCTGCTTCGGCGTACGATAGTAGCCGTCGGCGGGGCTAGACGCGATGGCTCTATCTTTCACCTCGGGCGGCATGCCACATAGCTCCTGGCTAACATGCTCTACATTCTGCAGAAGATGTATTGGAATTCCTGCGTTCAAAACACGGAAGAAACCCCATTTTTGGCAGGCTTCTCTCACTGTGGCTACTGCCGGATGGTGTTGAAGGAGGTTTAGTTCCTCAAATTCTGACCGAAATTGTGACATGTCAATGAAGGGGAGATGAACTTCATTTTGCAGCGAGGAAGGCATTGTAGATGACCACAAAACGCAAATTGAAGGAGCTCTGCCCTAAAAATTGAAGGGCTACAATCTCAAATAACTTGATGCAGGGTCATATTCATGCCTAAATAGGGCTATAATTGCTTTCTCACGAGCTGCCAAAAAGACCCATTTGGTTTTTCTCTACTTACTTTTTAATCTATTTGCTTTCGGCCACGTACCAAATCTGATATTTAACATTTTGTATGTTATTAGTTATTATAATTTTATATGTAAGGAAGTATTATGCACATGGCCTCCTATATTTGTAGTTGCAGTCATTGTGGACGAGATCTTATACTAGTTATTTGTGATCTTTAGATAAAGTTTTTTCCATAGGATTTCCCATGTGTTTAGTGAGCGATGTTGGTCAACTTATCATGAAAGAAATTATTGGAGAAAAGATATAGATGAAATGATTGGTTTTTATCTATCTAGGATAATGTGATCTATGAAAAAATATCGACAAGAAAGTAGGAATGTGTATGTAGGCACAATCTTTGTTTATTGGATGGAGTTAAAACTAGCAATCACAAAGGAGAAATGCAATGGAAATGCCAATAAGGATGCATTAAAGAACTTAAAGATGGAGGATTGAGGGTGAAATATTGTAGGAGGAAGAGGTTGATGAAGAAAGAGATTGAAGGAGGGAATTTTATGGGATGGGGAATGTATTGGAGAGAAAATAGGATTTCCTCTTCTTTCTTTCGACAAGTGACATACATACCTCATGCCAATTATGTGAATGACTCAAAGGAGCAAGGGAAATCAATGCACATATCCTTGAGGCAATATACTTTAGAGATATATTCTAAAATAAGTCCTTGTTGTCGAATACTCATAATGTGAACAATTTCTCTATGTGATGTACTTATCCCTACGTGTTTTGTAGATAGTTAGAGGCCATGCCATTTTAGGGGAAGTTACTTTCACTTGCTACGAGAAAATCTAGAAATAGGGACATGTTGGGGGGAATTTCTTTCCCATATCACACTGATGTAGTTGTTGAATTTGATAACAAATAAAAAGAAATCCAAGTCTTTTTGTGCTAAGATAATAGATAAGATTTAACTTAGTAATCTCAATATAAGACTTAATTGTGACCATTTCCACATCATTTTCAAATGCAACAATTGTTCAGTGTTAAATATTTATTAATATCCACAAACTTGAAAAACCCTAATTTTTAAGGGATTCACAACCTTTTGGGATTACTGGAATTAAATTATTGTTTTTTAATAAAATAAACAATGAAAAAAATTAAAAAATGGTAAATACAACAGAAATACACAGTATATTTAGAATAAATTTTCAAACATACTATAAGGGTCGTATCAAATTTGATACATTTATATATTACTAGTAACATATACATCAAATGCATCGAAAAACAAGGGTAACTAAATCTTTATCCACAATAAAAACTAGTCCTAATTAATGTTTGAGTGACACTCTTATGAGGTGGAGCAACATGTTGACCATGTTGGTAGTGCTCAAATGAACACAAAATATTATATCAACCATGCTGGTAGAGAGATAGGCCAATGAAAAGAAAGGAAAAATTTGCATGCAATTATAGTCTCCTCCACCACCTCCTGCAGAAACAAAAGCTTGCATATGTCTAAATCACTTGTGCTTTGACCCTTTTTGAGCACACTGCCCACCATGGAGGTGATGCAAATAGTATATAGAAGGAAAATTAAATTCTTGCAAACCTTTAAAAATGTCATTTCCGGTAATAGGAAATATTAAGTAGTTTTTATAGTTTTGGGGAATTCAAGATATCAGATAGTTTTCTAGTTTTGAGGAATTAGAGATCTTAGGCAATTGGAGAGAATCATAATCCCTTGTCACATATTTTTATAACTATAGAAAAGATGAAGACACAAACACATCAAATCAAAAGAGGTATACTATTGAGCATAGATAAATGCATATCTCAAAAAACCAATAATACAAAATTAATCAAATTGTTACTTAATAAAACAATAGTTGTTACCATGATTTCCCTATCTTGATCATCAATAAATAAACTCTAATGTAAATTTTATCTCAATAGACCGTATACATGAGTTTTGCAATAAAAAATATAAGATTGCTAGAAAAGTCTATAAGCACCATTACAATCTTACACATATTATTAACTAATAAAAATGATTTTCATAGTTAAAGTAATAATTATTATGTATTAAATATATCTAAATTACGTTGACCTAGAAATCCATACTTTTTAACACATTTGCAAATTTTTTTATTAACATAAAAAATGAAATAATAGGGACAAATGGTAAAGTATATCAAGAATAAATATCGAAATATATTATAAGGGTTACTTCGAATTCTATAAATTTATATATTATTAATAAAATATATGTTAAATACACTAAAAAACATGGAACATTAACTTTCAACAAGCAATCAATAAAAATATAGCACTAATTAATATTTAAGTGGAACTCTTATTAGGGGGGCCACATGAAGTGGAGAGGCATCGTTTTTACCATAATGGTGGTGCTTGCATGAACATAAAACATTCTATCAATCACGTAGGTTTAGAGGTGGGATCAAAAAAGGAGGGGACAAGGTGGATGCATTCAAAATCTTCTCATCCACCTCATGTACAAAGGGAAGATTGAATAGGACTCGAAAATGTCATATAGTTTTACAGTTTTAGGGAATCTGAGATATTAAGTAGTTGGGGAGACTTGCAATCCCATGCCACAAAATTTTATTTGTAGAAAAGATGAAGAAATAAACACATCAAATCAAAGAGGTACATTGATCATAAATAAACATGTATATGTCAACAAACCAATAATAAAAAATCAATAAAATCATATGTTGGAAAGAAAGAAACGATGTAATTGTTACCATCATTACATCATATTAGTCATATGATAATAAAATACAATATAAATAATATTTCAATAACGCATATGCATGAATTTTAATAGTAAAAAACATCTAAAATTTCAAAAAAAGTATATAAGAATCATTATAAGATTAAATATTAATAATTAATACAAATTATTATCATAGTTAATACAATGTTTGTTGCATATTAAATCTATCTTGATTGCCACTGACATCGAACGCCTTATTTTTAATGCCTTTCTAACTTTTTGGATTACTATAATTTCAATTATGTGTATTAATAATATAAGCATTGCAATAATACCATGAACAACATTTTCTAACTGTAATGAAAATAGAAAATAGAAAGTAACAAAAAAAACATGATATATTAATAATAATGGGTGAAAAATATTGTAAGGGTTGGATAAAATTCAGTAAATTTAAATATTGTTAATAAAATATAGGTCACGTACATAAGAACATAGGGGATATCTTCTTGTTTTCACCCTCTTTAGGTTTAATTAGGGGTTTTACACTATAATCAAACAATGAATAAAATATGAGTTATAGGGGGTTATTCATACTAATTAACTTATAACATTAATAATTCAATATCGGAATAATGCATTAATACTTGCAATAAATGTAAATAATATAATACCAACTAAAAAATACACAGGTTTGAGTAAATTTATCTGATTACAAATGTGTTTTTGAAAATAATAGGTGACGTGGATGATGAAATAGGGGTATTTAGACCTGAGAATGATCTGCAACTGAAATTGTAACTCGAGGATATATTGGGGGTAGGACTGTATAGTAGGGGAAAGAACATATGTATGGTTTTAACCTCTTTGTATGGTTTTACACCTGATCACAATTTTTTTCTATGACATTTTGGGTTTTTTACTTATTTGATTCTCTTTGCTGCTCTTTTTCAGTCATTGTCGATCACACTGTGAGGGTCTATGAATACTCTGCTCAATATTATAAATAGCTAACCATGGATGAAATCCTCTAAAACAAATATTATTTAGGTTGTGGGAACCCTTGTACACCACTGGCATGGGCACTAATCCAAAGATTCCTTAACCCATATGTTGTTCTCCACATAGCATGTGATATCTAGTTGTAGTGCAATCAAATTTGATAATACTTGACTTGAGTTTATCTCTTTCAAATCTACTTGAGTGAGTGAATTTGAGTGCTTGAAAATGTGGGAAACAATACCATAGACCCAGTGACAAGCTTTCGACATGTAGATAGTGATTCACTAATGAATGTGCAAAGGTATTTTCAAAGTGTAGGGAGTTTTTAGTGTCTCTTATGATAGCTTTTGCAACATGATTCCAGAAGAATACTCGAGAGTGATAGGTTATAAATGAGGTGAGTTTAACTTACTTATATATGCTTATGAATGTGTTTCAAATTAAAAAGGCCAAATGAGGAGAAGTAAGTGACCCAATAAATAATGTGCAATAAGACATTTGGGACCAAAGTGAACAAAGTAAAGACCATGCATTAGGGTCAAGACCATACATATGTTCCTACCCCTACAATGAATGTTTGACCTAGGAGTGATAATTTACAATGTAAAGTTTAGAAACTAACAAGTGGAGTTTTTTACTATATTTCATGTATTCAATTCTCATAAAATATCGATAGATGAGTGGTAAGAGAAATAAATCTAGACAAGATACCTAGGGATGTACTGGATGAGAATGGGTGAAGTGTCGAACTTGTTTGAGAAAAAGAGAAATGTCAAGAATTTTTTTAAAGAGTAAAATTACCAAGTTTAAGTGTGTACATCTTCCTCCCCTTATAGCATGAAATGAAATTACATGCTTGAAGGAAAATATATAGGAGTGTGTAGATATATTTTGTCTTCTCTCGATGTTTTTTGTAAGATCTCACTCTATTTGTGTTAGCATGCTTCAAAATGAAACCTGCAACACACATTCTACTCAATGTCCATGATAAATAATTAAAATTTAACTCAAATGTAAATATGTAATGTAAATGAAAATTTAAACTTTAAAGAATAAAATAAAGAGATACAAAATGTGGAAGGAATACACCTGTTTATTTTTGAAATGGAAGAATTTCTAATTATTTTTCTTATATTTAAACATTTGGATTTCTAAAAAATTCCAAAGGATTGGGGGTGATCAGTCCTTAATTGTGCCAAGAAGATGCTATAGTATTGGGTGTATGAAACCCAACACACAAACATCGAAAATACAGAATAATAATGAGGATCCAAAACACCCCATGAAGGAAGAATACCATTTATTAAAGTCATTCAAAAAATTTGATTTCTCCCCCATTAGGTGTGAGAGGAGAAGAAGGACTTTGTAAAAATAAATTATCCTCTTTGCTACCTTCCATAACCATGTGGATAACACCGCTATAGAAACATCTAGCCCCAATATTGTAAATTAGAACACACTATATAAAAGAGAAAGAATTTCCACCATACCATTCTCATGTTCTACACAAGTGAGTAGAAACTAAATAGAATTGGAATGTGTTGAAATTTATAGATGGAGAAAGGAGACCCATGCCCCCAATATCCCCAAAACTAAAACCAAGTGTTATGGAGAAGCAGGAATGAAACCTTTAATGCCCCCTAAAACTAATCTTGAATTGAGTGATCTAAGTTGAAAATTGTGCATAAAATGTGTAGTTGTAGGTGAGAATATGATTTTTTTGAGAAAATTATTTTAAATACCCCCAAGGAAAAACCATTGAAATGGATTAGGAAATTTTTTACACTCCAAACCATACTATACATTTTTGACCATCTATTTTCTTTTCCAAGTTTCTATGTTTGATGTTATTTTTAAATGATTTTTCCTATTCTTTCCTGTATTTGAGCCAATGAATTTGTCTGTATCTGTTATAGGTTTCTGATATACTGGAATGAATCAATGCTCTTTTGAGAAGTGTGCTATAATGAGTTTTATTTTTTGGCTAAAAATAATAGATGTGTACCATGGCGAATATGACTGAATCGATGGTGATTCACCCGATCACTGACAATTCACCTGATCATTGGCGATTGACTAAATTGCTTGTGATTATTGAACTGAAAATCAAAGAACAAAAATAATGATATTTTGATGAAATGAAATAATGAAATAATGTAATAAGGGACTTAGGAGCCCCACCGAGCGTGCCAAAATGTTCAAAAATATTCCTACCTCTTCAACTTGAATTTAAAAAGTAAGAGAATATAAATAAACTAACCTTAGGAGACACAGGGTTTAGTGATACCCGTAGATGATGGATGATGATGTTTGATGTTGCACTTCGTGGAATATTGATACAAGATGATTTCTAAAAAGAAACCTGCAAATTACAGAAACTAAACAAAATATGATCAGTAATATAAATGGTGAATTTCCTAACAAAGGCCTGCCCCCGGAAGTAAATGGGATTCCTTACAAGGATGTCAATCCACTTTTAAACAATTAAGTAGTTTTGAAATATATATGATATGTGATAACCAATACAAGATAATATGATGATAAATGATAAGTTTATTACAAATCAAATAGAAAATAGGTGAGAGTGGGAAGAGAAAGACTATGGCTTGAACTCGAGCTCAAAATTTGGATCTTATTGTCGGGCCTCATACTCAAGCCAAGCAAGTTAAATTCGTATGCCTTGATACTCAAAATATGTAGCCCAATATCTTTCCACAGCCTAGCAAATCTCATGGGTAATCTCAAAGATGTTTTCTAACTCGTCTAACAGGGCACAATGGATAACATGTAGAGTTAGATCATGTAAAATTTCATATTATTCCCAATAAAAGGGGTGAAGAATTATTAGAAAAGAGTGAATGCTGGTAATATCATGGTTTTGACCACCTATTTCCATATAAAATAATCCATTCTAGCCATAATGTTAGAAGGAAACAAACTTGAAATGACTGATAAAGAAAATTAAATGAATGCTGATAGAAATACAAAAATAACAAGAATCATAGGCGATTGTAGGAATCACTGGAAACTCTAGTAAATAGTAATAGACTGATAAAATTAAGTATTTGACTGATCAAGATACTATTTCGGACTTGCAAAGGCCTTGAGATGATATAAAATGAATAAATAAAAGTACCTGGACTGAGATAAAGAAGTGAGGAAAAGCCTCAGACCTTGATGAAAGAGGATGTAAGGAGTTGGTGAATCTTGTAACCAGACTGATGAGATTTTGATATGTAAGGGCTCTGTAATGACTTTGAGATGCTTGAGGTGTATTGTTGGGAATGTTTCTAGACAATAGCTCAAACAATCTGGTACAAAATCATGTTATGAACTCAGATAAGAAGTTAAGATTTGTGAATGCAAGTGGAGTATCTTGAAGAGAGGATGAAATAATATCTTAAATAATTGTTGGTGACTACCTGAATCGCTGGCGATTTCGGTCTGTTTGAGATTTGGATGGAAAATGGTTGGAAAATTTTGCTAAATCAAGGTTTTTGTTTTGGATTTCAAGGGGTGAATTTGTTGGGTTGTTAGGCTACATGTTTTATGTATTTTGGAGGATGATAAAATAGGTTATATCATTCTAATTTAGGTATGACTTTTATAGGTGTATAAATTATATTTACAAGTGTGTAGATGATAATGATAGGCATGTAGAGATAAAGGGGATTAAATAGATTGAGGTTCATTAGGGTGGTTTAGACTTGGATAAATGATTTTGATAAATATGATTAAATTATTCATACATTTAATTAATTCATTAGATATGAATGGGAGGATGATGAAGGGAATAAGTATGGGATGTTAATGTATTTAATTAATGTGACAAAGGCAAGGGATATAATATATGGCTTATGGTCTAAAAAGTCAATATGTTTAATTAATGATTTGGACAAAGATGAGGGGGTGTAGATTTTCGGTATCTACACCACTGCTTGAAGCATAAATACTGGTGGGTTAATTAGTGTGTATACAATTTTTTCATTCACTTTAATCATTAGCATTCTTCAACCATTCAACTTAGCTTATACATCAAGATTGATCAATATAACACAACCATCAAAGCATATGCAAGAGGAACACAATAACACATGGACACAAATTTTAAGAGAGAAACCCTCAAGGGGAATAAAACCCACTGAACCTTTGCATATATTACTCAAAACAAAGGACTCATGTGTATATTAAACAACACAAGATATTTCTTTAGTGAAGTACCCATTTCACAAGGAGCACTAACACATAGATTTAGTGATATACAAACCCCTTAATTTATTATAACACCAATGATACAATGAACATCAACCATACATGGAGCACAAAACCTTAGTTTAGTAGAACACCAACCCTAAAACTTAGATGAATCGACACTAAAAAAATCCATCTAAAATGTATGCCATCTTTGATTGTTCACTGTAACAATTGAATATTACTCAATGAAGCTCATTTCCCTTCTTCTTCAAATCTTCCCTCTAGACTTCCTTTCTCAAGATCTTCTTCCTTCAAGATGATTTGATGTGATTTCTTATCTTTCCCATATCTAAAAAATATTTAGTACATCAAATAATCTTAATTTACTTGACATGATGGTCAATAGGACCTCTTACAATTCCATATACTGCCCTCTAGGTTCCATTAGTCATCCTGCTATCTAACTAGCTCAAATGAGCTTTCTAATTTTCTTTTATACATGAATTAAAAACCTAATACATCTAGGTCAGCCATCACAAGTAAAATTACATGAAATATTTATAAAAAATCCTAAATACATCCTATAAGGGACCACATAAGTCTTAAATATCATTTACAACCTCAAAACCATCATTTGGATCATCTTACCTAGCTGGATTTGAGACCTACAAAAATAGTCTTGAAAACTCATGCTCAAACTGGAATGAAATCACCTCAAAAAATATTATTATTATATATCATTGGTAATCCCATTATCTCAATATCTTAAAACCATTTACTAGACATTATGAATATGACTGTAGTATCTCCAAAACACCACTCCAACCAGTGTGTCTCAAACTGTCTATAACTACCTAAAAACACGTTATGAAAAATAGGGACCAATTGACCTCGTAAGAGCTCAACCATGATATGAAACCATCATGAACATGAATAAAAGCTCCCATTCTTTAATAAATATTAAACTAGTCATTAGGTTCAATTGATAGCTTTGTCATAAACTAAAACTCTGGAGAAACTTACATTTTTAGGTGGGGTCCACAGGGCGTAAAAACCTATAAATCACATTAAAAAAAGATGTAGGAGTCCTATACAATATAAAATCATGTCACATTTTTAAAATCAATAAATTATGGACCACTACAAGATATTTATTCCAAATTGCTACAAAGATATGGTTTTAAGAAGGTTTAAAACCAATTTACCTTCTTAATTTTATAAAAACATGATAATAAAAAAACCTCATTCCACTTGGAAAATAGTCGTAATAGACCTGTTCAACTATCCCCAAGATATTAGATCATCACACAAAGGAAAAACTCTCCAACGAGCATCTAAAAGTTAACTTTTAGTTCAAAATATCACCTTTGGAAACTCAGTTTTGGTCGAAATGTAATATCTCACAAACTCTTCATCACCTAGGCATAAAATTTGGACCACACCATCATATAAAATTTCCAAAAAACTCCAATTATCACCTTTTTTCAAATATCTTTGAAAATTATCAATCCATCTCAAAAATCTTTATTAAGAACTAAGTCTAGAAATAGACCTAAGAAATAGTATTAACCCTATATCTACACCCTGAGACACTTGTGAGTATCCCTACACATCATATTCATGTTCCCCATACTCTTAACATTCATATAAAAATTATGAATTATTCATTTCAACATTCCATACCTCATTCTACTCATTAGGCCTCTAGAACAAACTCCTTTAACATTCTTGTTAAACCAAATGTGATCTCAACATCACTCGGGCACTTTTGACAACCTAAAATAACCTTAATCACGCTGCATGACATCATCAAAATATCACCAATTCACTTAAACACCTCTACAAGCTACCAAACTAACTTAAGACACCATGAACCACCATGCAAGACCAACAAGAATCACTTTTCCTTGACACTACCAATCAACCTTGATGTAGATAAAAACAAAATATTCAAGTATATATTCACTTCTCCAATAATATTCAAACAACTTCTTCACCTTTACTCTGCTTTTAGGAGGATTACACAATAACAAATAAGGGCTAAACCTTACAATGTGAGTAATTCTCACTCCACATGTATTTAAGAGACAAAATTTCCTCTTCTAACATTGTTCCTATGCACTACACAATGTAATGCTAAACACCAAATAGTTCATACTTCATACACACTCACCTAGGGCTTACCTATCTCACCATTCTCCTCAAGTTTCATAGCTAGCTTTCCTTGAATAAACCTGAAAATTCTCCCTCTTGGTCTTGACATTGTTACTTATCTCCTCTAACCTATTTAAAAACTTCCAAAAAAATTATATGCACCCAAAAGTTAACTCAAAAATTTCTCTAGCAACAATGATTACCAAATCACCTCCTAGACTACCTTCTATGCTCTTAAGACAAGTTTATTTTATTTAATGATGAAAACAAGGTTTTAAGGCCACCCACTAAGGACTATTAATTATAATAGATATCTTTCCATACCTCTGACATGCACATAAAATCTTAGGGTCCAACTCTTTACAAAACTCATTATACTTCACATTTTGTAAATTGCCTTCTAACCCTCAACTAGGTCTACTGTAGGATTTTTTTATGAATACATCATGTGATCCAAGGTTTCAAGGCATGGAATAATGTTTTCCAGAGATATAATTTGGATTTCTTGATGTGGTCCAAATTTCATAAGGTGGATCCAAGTACAGTCCCTAGTTTCTTCACAGAATGAGTCTTAACACTAGGTTTTCTTAACTGTTCACATTGTCTCTGATGAGACTAGTAAAGAAATAAAAAAATGCACTAATGGAATTCAAAAATTATTATTTCAATAGATAAAGGATTCCCTCAAGATGACTTATTCTAGTTTTTTAGGTGAGATTCCACTCCTAAATGGTTTTGGTTCATACTTTCTTTCAAAACCCTAGGCGCAGGTCTGAGATAGCCCGAGAGCCAAAAGAAAACTATAACTTCCAATGATATTTGTTTCAAGGGCTTAAATTTCACGCATGTGATTGTATTCACTTCCTCAATGTTTTAATCTTACCAGGGATTCATGAAAATTATCTTATTCCATTCACCCACGAAGAAACAATCTCTTGTACACATTAGAAACACATAGCTCTTCACAATTTGTAAAACAAGAACTTACTAAGAAATATATCTTATTGTTTGTTTGAATCATTTAATATTGTGTTCCTACCAATGGTTTCCAATGTATTTCCTTATGGAATATAGTGTCAAGGAGTATTTTATCTTGATCAACCTTCAAGAACAGTTCAATTCAGGGTTTTTCAAGAAAACACAACATGTAGAAAGTGTCATAGTTGCATGGCTTGATCCTTAATATTTGGTTTCTCAACACACTCAAATGCTCACTTAACTGTAACATGTCTAATACACATTTCCATAGATTAATACCATTCTCAAGGATGCTACACTCATTCTTCACCTGCATCTACAACCCACTAAGGGGTTCTTCATGCAATGATATTTAACAACAAGAAGGATGTTTTTAATTTTTAGACAACATGAGAGACATTCTTTCCCAGGGATCAACATAACAAGATTACCACGGTCCTAAATCATACACTCAAATCCATACATAGATTATCAACCTATCACAGAGTTAGTAATGTACAAAAATTATCCAAAAATCAATGCATCGACTCTCACATGCTCACAACTAAGATTATATGCATTCTAAGAACAATGAAACCATTTTGAGATCAACAAGATCATACATGTACATTAAAAACCATTGAATCATGCAAAAAATATCAAAATATAAGTTTTTCCTTATCTACCTTTATTGAAGCTTTACATTTGATTCATTATCTAGATAATAATGAGGAATACAGTTATATTTTTAAAATTTATAGTCCTTTCATCAACTTCTAAGTGAATGCACACCCTTATCTTCTTTGGTCAAATGATTGAATTTAGCCTTAACACTACATTTCTTAAATTAAGGACCAAGTCCTTGACTTCTAGACTCATGTTATGACTTATAGTCCCTAAAGGTAACCTAAATCACTCACTTACACCTCTTTTCATCCTTTTCATAGTTTACAAGCTCCAAGAATTCTTTGAAACATTACAACAAGCCAAAAATGGCCTTCAAGACTCAACTTACACTTTTGGAGAGAAAATGTCCAATTTAAATTTAGAAAGACAAAGGAAAAAACTAGTAACACATATAGAGTCCTATTGGCCCCTAGGACTCATGACCATACCTGTGAATCAAAAATTGGATGTTTTCATCCTATGTACACTCTAGAGTTTATGCTCCTGCATCAAACCTTCATGATCTTCACATTTTTTACACCCATCACATCAATGACAATAGTAAAAACAACATAATTTTACATCAATGGCAAAACATGGCCAACAATATCCACCTTTGTCATTGATAGAAAACCCATTTATAGCAAAACACACAAAAACAACACTCTCCCCCCATGGAACACATGCAATCAACTCATTTCTCTCCTTTTAACATTAATGAAAAATATACATACATGAAAAAACCTATTTCGACAACACAAAGGGATCTCCACTTGATTGGAAAATCAAACAAACATGACAAGGACAACTTTACTTCTTCATCATTGTTTTTGACTCATGGAGAAACACAAGAGCAACATAGCTCCCCCACAACAATTAAATGTCTATAAGACTAACATAGACCTTATTCAATCACTTGCATCTTACTTAGGCATGTATATATTTAACATCCTATCCTTTTATTCATCAACACTGGGAACAAGTACTTACCTCCTATAGATCATTATCATCAAATCATGATCACAAATTACAAAATGTCATAATGAAATTCATATATCTTTAAGTACAATCATCTACACATCATCTCTGATTTCTCAAGCACCATGAATCCCCTTGAGTCATTGACACAACTGTCCTTCAAGCTTTATTTCAAATACACTTCACTCACACACTTGATCCTTACATAATCAATGCAAACCTTAACAAAATTACTCAAAAAAATTCATACTATCAATAACCTTTCTTGGATCATCCAATACTAGGAAGATGTTCTCAAGAACTGAACCAATTAATATTTTCGTAACTTTTTTAGGGAAAAACAAATCATTTTAGTGATGTATACCAATCTTAAGACCTTCTAGATAATGAAAACCATATGAACATTTTTTTAATGTATCTGTAATAACTTCTCTATTTATTCAACATGTCAGGTCACAAGAACACTAATATGCACAACTCCCCCTCAGAATTACAACACCTTTTGATGCATACATATACTATTCTTCTTCATTCTTCAAGGATGATAAGTAACTTGTCATGCTTCAATGACTACTTAACACCATATATAGTCTGATGAATCCCTTCTCATCTCCATAACATTCATTTTTCTAATGCCAACAATGTATTCAATCAACATACCTATTCACTTGTCACTTATAAACCTTGTTACACAATTTATTTGCATAGTCCTCCCTTTTTCACCTTCTTGATGCTTATTCAAACCTAGATCAAACACCTATAACCATGATTTCACATTCATATGGTGCATATATAGTCCTAAATACATTTTACCTATATTTGAGCCCATTAACATTCTCAAAGCTTTAAAGAAGGTACCCAAATGCTATTGTACCTTCTCAAGGTTTATAAATTGCTACTCAAATGATTCTTCATTCATAGACATCAAGAAAATTTTCATACTTGTTTAGGACTTATCCCAAATACTAACACATGCATGTGAACATACTAGATTGAATCAATGAATCTTTCACCTATTTGATTTCAACCTTTCTGAGATCAATCACACCTTCTCATTGAGCTTAACACTATGGACCTTGTTTCTTCTTTATGGTGGAATTTAAATTTACACTATGACTGTCCTGAACTTGTAACACATGTTCATGGGTATAGCAGGATTGACCAAGTCATCGTACTTTCTCAACTTACAAGATTTCATAAAACTTTAAGTGAAAGTATATCTCATGACTGAGACCAATTTGCTATCAAAACGTTTATCAAACCTTTTTCCAACACAGAGCTCTTTTACTAATGTAATTGGCACAAGATAGATCAAGACACCATGAATTCTCTCTCTATGGGCTAATCAAACCTCACCTTGTCATGAGCACTCACATAAGACTAAAATCCAAACATCTTTATGATAACATGGTATTAACCTCCAGTATTAATGATTTAACTTAGTAACCTTGACTCACAAATTCACTAAATAGACCTTCATGATGCACATGACCTCATGATTTGAACAAGATAGACCAAAAACATAATTTATTATGAACTTCACACAACTGTACAACTTCAAACCTGTTAACAACCTTCTTAAAACACATTTAATATACCAACATAACTTCAAATATTATACTCTCACCTAATATTGACCTGCAGACCCATATTTTGTCTCCTGATTATACATACAATCATTCATCTCTTGTATTCTTCAAGAAACATAGAATCACACCTTTATGTATACAACATACATCAACTTGACTTTGAAAATCATTCTCCTTTTCTCGCCTTATTTAAATGAACACTCAAAAATATCTTCATAATTCCTGGTCATCAACCATACCTTACCTGATTCCATTACCACCTTGATGTTTGCTAGGATAAATATACCTTCCTTCTTGACTCTTCTCCATAAATTTCATCTTTAACATTATGTATTTTGTAAAGTAAAACTCCAAACTCAAATTACCCAAACAAGTATAAATCATCACCCATGATACTTGTGATCATCTTCTTTAACCTGATTATATCTCTCCTCATTGGAATTTCATGACCTTCTAGATAGCTAAACCCTATCCTAAGAACTTAATTATATCCTCCTAATATTGAAATATATTTTGTTGTCACTTCTTGAAAATAACATACTCAACTATACTTGAACTAACATAGATATAATAAGGTCATCCACATGCATAACTTTGATTCACATTAGACTGTTAACAAGGTTTTCTTTATGCAAAACAACACTTCATCAGAATAGAAAACAATCAACCAAACTTAGAAATTTAGTAAATTGATGGTTATAGGTTAGATTAAGTTTCCTCATCACTCAAATGGTTTGACACGGGGATCACATAACTTATTACACAACAAACAGTAGTATATCTTCATGACTGAGATTGTATATATCTTTAGATATAACTTGATACTTTAAAATGAGCAACTCAACAACAATACTAGGCTTTTATTCTCATAAAACTAACCATTTTATTTTCAAACAAGCTTAATAAAATTTTAAAGGTTCCATCTTGATCTTCATGACTTTAAATTCTTCATATTACTCATATAGGCTCAAACACATACCTTCAGAATTTTTGTTTTCCAACTTGTTACATGCACATCAAATTTTGAATGACCCTGCTCCTTAACTAATTCACACTCCTATGTTCATATTTCTTGTAGAAGAAATGATAATCACTAAATTGTATCACATGCCTTGGATGATGACTACCTCTCCTTCTCTTATTCCTTAATGGTGGATTAGTGATAACACCCTCTAATATTTTCTTCATCTAGATGAAGACTTCTTAAAGCTTATAATCACTATTACTTGGTTTCTCTTCAGTAATATTAACTTTTTATTCCAACTTTTATATACTTAGGGAATTATTCAATTATGTTTCTTCTTTTTACCTCATTTTCATACATCACTTTCATTTTTCCATACCTCAACTATACTGAGTTACTTCTTATAACTAGTCATTTTTTCTTCAACATTCTCTTTGATATCTTTATAAATTTTGTTAATTATTAGGGCTTCATGATACTCTTCCTCTTCCTTTATAGATTCAATCATATCTGGGACACTTTAAAACTTTTCTCCTAGGTCATGTTTAACACATTCATCTTCTCCTTTAGAGAAACATGCTTCAAGATTTTTTCTAAGGCCTAATTTGTCATCTTCATGAGTCTTTTCATCATATGTACTAGTTGGAAACTTAATGATGGGAGTGAAAACATAAAATATTGACTTCCATATATCAAACCCCAAGGGTTTAAAGTAACTTATCATTATGAAAAAGGTGTATTTCCATATTGAACCTTACATCCTTCGATACTTATGCTTTAATGATCTCCTTCAAGTTGTTCAAATTTATTCAAAAGGACCTTGGTTTGACACCAATTTTTGGAAGCACAAACACTGAGAGGGGGGCGAATCAGCGTGCATATAAAATTTTCATTCACTTTAATCATTAACATTAATCAACCATTTAAATTAGCTTATACAATAATATTGATCAAAATAATAAAACCATAAAATCATACGTAAGAGGAACAAAATAACACATGGAAACAAGATTTAAGTGGAAAACCATCAAGGGGAAGAAAACCCACTGAATCTCTGCATACATTACTTAAAACAAAGGACTCCTGTGTATATTAGATAACAAAAGAGACTTCTTTAGGGAAGCACCCACTTCAAAAGGAGCACCAACGCCTATATTTAGTAAGGCACAAACCCCTAATTTAGTAGAGCACCAAATCTAGAAGGATCACCAACCCCTAGTTTAGGAGAGAACAAACCCTACAAGGAGAAACCAACACCCTTGATGACTCAAAACAAAAACAATCCATCTAAAGTGTATGCCATATTTGATTTGTTGCTGCAATAGCTGATGATGACTCAACGAATCTCACTTTTCTTCTTCAAAGATGTCCTCTAGAATTACTTGCATATTCTTCCTTGATGTTGATTTGATCCAATGCCATAGCTCGCCCATATATACACAATATTCAGCACATCAAATCATCTTCATTTCCCTCACATGATGGTAACTAAGACCTCTTATAGCTCCATAAACTTCCCTCTAGGTCACACTATTCATCCTTCTCTCTAATTACCCTAAATGAGATTTCTAATTTCTTTTATACCCGCCTTAAGCACCTAAGACATCTAGGTCAATCTAAATAAGTTAAATTACATAAAATAATTTTTAAAAAATATTAAATACATTGATAAGGGAGCACATAGTTCAGAAATATCATTTACAACCTGAAAACCATCATTTAGATTTGCTTACCTAGCTGGATTTGAGACCTACAAAATTAGTATTAAAAAATGAAGATATAACCAACATCAAATCACCTCCAAACATGTAAGTATTATATATCAATGGAAATACCATGATTATAGGTTCATTGAAAACTTTATGATACATCATGAATCAGATTGAATCACCTCTAACAATTCTCTGCAACCAGACTTCCTCAAACTATTCAAAATTACCTAAAAACCAGTCATGAAAAAATAGGGCACACTTGACCTCCTAAGATCTCAAAAACGATCTAAAACCATCATGGAAATGAAGAAAAATTAACATGCTTCAATAAATGCTAAATTAGTCACTAAGTTCAAAGGATAACTTTGTCACAACCTGAAAATATTTAGAAAATCAAATTTTTAAGAGGGGGCCCACATACTTTCAATACCTCTAAATCACATGAACATAAATATGGAGGAGTACCATACAATTTCCAATCATCACATTTTCAAAATAAATCAATTCTAGCCCACTAAAAGTAATTTCTTCCAAGTCGCTACCAAGTTAGGGTTTTACAAGGGTTTAAAACCAGTTTACCTTCTTAACAATTTTTTTTATAAAAACCAAAAAATAAAACAACCTCATTCCACTTGGAAAATATTTATAATAGACCTATTCAACTTTCCCCATGATCTTGGGTCCCCATAAAAATCACAAACTCTCCAAAGAGCATCTGGAAGTCAACTTTTAGCTCAAAATATCACCTTTCGAAACTCACTTTAGGTCAAAATACAATATCTAACAAAATATTTATCACTTGTTCCTGAAATTTGAACCACACCATCATATAAACATGTAAAACAATATCCAATCCTCACCTCTTCTCAAATAGCTCGGAAACACCTCAAACAATCTCATTTGGGCATGTTTAATTAAGAACTAGGTCTCAAAATAGACCTAATAAATAGTCTTAACCCTATATCTACAGCCTAAGACACTTGTGAGTATCCCTACATAGAATATTCATGCTCTCCATGTTATCAACATGTATATATATGATACAATCTTCATTTCAACATTCCATACCTCATTATTCTCATTAGGCCTATGGAAAAAACAACTTGAACATACTTGTTCCACCAAATATGATCTCAACATCATTTGGGCACCTTTGAAATCCTACAAAAACCTTCATCACACTCCATGACTTCATAAAAACATCACCAATTCACTTCAACACCTCTATAAGCCACCAAAATGACTCAAAAAACCATGAACCACTATGCAAGACCAATAAGACTTACCTTTCCTTGATCAACCTTCATTCCCTTCACCTCTTTTGACATCAGTCTAATCAATGAAAATAATGACAAAATCATACTTTGAGATAAATGAAAACACATGGCCAACATCTACAACAGGAATTTTGGAAATTGACAGTAGGGAGTTTCTTACTAGGTTTCATGCATTCAATTCTCTAAAACTATTGACAAATGAGTGTGTAAGAGAAATCAAGATAGATAAGATACCTTGGGATGTACTACATGATAATGGGTAAAGTTAACTTATTTGAGCAAGAGAGAAATGTCAAGAACAATATCATCAAAGAGTAGAATTACCAAAATTGAGTGTGTGTAATGTATTTGTAGCTTTTTGGATCAATCCAATTACATTATTATGTGTTTTAATAACATAACATTGAACTAAGGGAGAGGAGCCAGTAGTTGTGCACCCTAAGTTGAGGGGTGTAAAAAAACTATATAAATGCCATAAAATTTAAAGAAAACCATTTAATAGATTTTGTTACTTTTAATTTAAATATTTTCTTTTGAGCATTTACATTGTATGGAAAGTTGTTTTTTAAGCTATAAAATCAAGTAATTTTCCATACAAAGAAATTTAGGTGGACCATTTGTAGGGAATTATGTCGTGAATTTTTTTTCACTTATGTGGCACCATTTGATTGGGTGATTGTTTGATTTGATTTGATGTAACACATTTTATTGGCTACTTTTTTTTCAAATTTTAAGTGAGAAATTGACATGTACTAGTCCTTGACTTTACATCTACCCTCACCATTATTGGTCCCTGCTCCACGATTGGCTCCTCTCCCTTAAGACAAAGGAAGAAAAAATTATAAGCACAATGAAAATAGAAAATATGTAAGAACACTAAAAATAAGGTATATTAATATTTTAATTTCAAGACATGTTGTAAGGGTCACAATAAATTTTATAGCTTTAAATATAATTTTAATATACTATAAGTGATCTATGTAGGAACATAGAGGTCATTTGCCTCTTTACATTTTTAGATTTTTATAATTGCATTATTATGAATTTTAATAGCATAAGTGAACTAATACAACACTTACATATCAACATCGATTGTGTGTAAGGGCTCCAGTGTACCTCCACATCTTCCCCAATAGCTCCATCGTACAATGCGGATCCGTGATATCAACCCCACAATTTTTTAGGGGTGAGTAGGACAAGTTTGCAAAGCTTGAGATTTGTAAATTCATTGTCATCGACTTCACACAATTTTTTACGGAGATAAAGGGCACCACCAAGAATTTGGACATAGATTATTTTTCCATTAGAAAATGGACTAAGGCTAATGATGTGTAAGGAGTTGACATGGTCTTATAATTTAATGGAGCTCATTTCCCGGTACTGGGCTTTCGTCATCATATTGTCGAGTGGAGCGGAATCTATGTTTACATATCATCCGCATGGTTTGTCATGGTAGGGATGTGTTGATGGTACCTAATGACAATAAGAGGGATGAGTAAGATGACATAAGCATATTTTTCAGTTAAGCCCCAAAAATTGGCTCTCTAGGTCTTACTTGGCTAGACCTAGACCAAATACTCACCTGAATATTTTGCATCGATGCAAGTCATTATCAAACATGCCACAAGCAAGGTGCGTGTCTATACTGACCACCTTTGATCATTAAATTTCAACATATGGATGGAAGATAGATCATAGCCATTCATTTTTTTACATCTGTTAGCACCGCCTACCTTTCATCTAGTAGAAGGGAAACACCTATCAACGTAAAAGAAAAAGTCATTCTATATTCCCAAGTCCCCCATATAGGCACATATCTATTTTTATTTGTCTTTGTAACCATATCACAATTGTTTTTTATACCTCTCTTGTTTCTCATCTTTACCTTATTTTGTATGTCTTTGTGCAGCTATTGTGGTAGAAACATATGATTTGACTAAGTAAAGATTAAAACATCATTGCCATTATTTACGGAGATATATAATTGATAGTTCCCACTATATAACACCCCTTTGTCCTCAATTTGGATGCGTCTAAAATTGGTGGATGACGATGATAATTTTAAATATAAAATTTATTTTGCGACAAAGACCTCACTATATAGTGGTATTAGATAGCAAATTCAATCATTATAAGGAAAAAATAAGAAAATTACAATAAACATATTTTATAGGTTTGCAATTGAAAAATCATTAACCTACTCCTCATCAACATGTGATTGCTACTGCCTACACTTTAAACACCGTATTTACCCTGCAATGAATAGATTGCTTGCCTCGCACGTTCATCAAAACCAAAGGAGCTCCAACTCGTCATGCTAATCTTATTCATACAATCTTTTCTTCAAAGACTTCTCACCTCACAAGTTGATCAAAACCACTCACTAAAAACAACGACGGTGCAGTAGTTTTTTAAAGAATACAGCGTAACTTTAATATCATTGTAATTTCCACAACAGAAGTGGATGGAGTCGGGACCATCGTTTTTGTCTGGGAGGAGTAAAATAAATATCATTCCACTAGGTACTTCGTTTTCCATTTGAGAAACACGCGAATCTTTCTAGAGTTGGAGCAGTCTTTATGACCTTTCAACTACTAGACGTATCTCTGTACATGTGCTCGTTGTGGACCAGATCCTTTATTATATTTTCCTGATGTTTACATAAAGTTAGGTCCAAACGTAAGATTTGACTGTGTTTATTGAGTGGGATTGATCTACTAGTTGTCACGAAAGCAATCTTTTGAAAAAAGATATGAGTGAAATGAAAGGTTTTGATCTTATCCGGAATAATATAATTGACAAAATCTGGACTAGGAAGCGAGACTCTGCATGTGGGGACAATTTTTGTCGTTTGGATGGAGTTAAAAGAAAAACCTTGATCTCACATTCCCAAGTTCCCCATGTTAACACATATCTTTCTCCCTCTTTATTATCTTCTCATATTGTCTTGTATGCATTTTTGGTTTCTCATAATTGTCTTGTATGCATTTTTGTTTCTCATAATTGTCTTGTATGCATTTTTGTTTCTCATCTTTACCTTATTTTCTATCTTTGTACGTAACTATTGTGCTCCAAATATATGATTTAATTAAGAAGAGACAAAAACATGATTGTTATCATACTAGTGATTGTATATGAGTTGCAAACAATTTCAGAGAAAAGGTTAATATATAGTTTGTTGGAGTTATATATTTGGTAACACAATGACAATGTAAATTACAGGTTTATTTTTTCATATAGATCGGCATAAATATCTTGAAAATGAGGAGGAACTTCTTTTCAATGCAGTTATTGATAAGGAGATCCAAGTGTATAAAATATTTTATGCTGCATATACATAGAAACAAATGTTACAACTCAAAAAGATGAACAATGTCTTATTTACACAAAAGTACAACATAGAAAAATAGTTGAGCTTTTATGAATAGTATATGCATGACTTGAAGTCCTTCATTGGCCACAAAAGCATTTCATTAAACATTTCTTTAAAATGAAATATTTACTTAACTTATTATTGTCAATTGAAATACAAGTATGTCTTGTCACTTTTCATCACGAAATGCATTGTATTACAAAACATAAGGGAGGGAGTAAGAATAGTACATAGCATGGATTAGCTTATTGTGGACCCTAATTGCAGCTTACATGTTGAAACAAATTTCATAACAAAACTATGTATCATAAAGATTTTACTAAGGGCAATTAAAGTGTTTGTATTTAATGATTGTACTCATCACAAAATTCATCAGTATCTTGGTAATTTCTCCATAATCCATAGGTGCACATATTTACATTCAGGAGGAATTTCAGTATGAGAAAAGTATTTCCACTGAAGAAGGAATGACTGTAGTAGAATTATCCATTAATAGTTGGGAAATTTTATAACCCTAGCTTACTATTTAGTTATTATTAGTTCCTTATTAATACTTCGTAGGTGAGGTGAGGTGAGGAAAACATGCACTCAAAGACAATAGTTTTATCCTAGTAATGGGCGAGGTTTGAAAACAATTTGTGGAAAAAAGGGGGTGATGAGTCAAATGAGCTTGAGGTAGCAACAAATTTGTTTGAGAAGGCATCAAGCTAAAAAACTTTGGAATGATGCATTTGATTAGGATTTTATCCTGAATTCTAGATTTAAAGTTGTTTTAAAGCTTAACCTTAATATACTCAATGCCCTCTTCTTCTTTGCGTACAATGAGGTCGTCAGACACCATATTTCACCTATCAACAAGGAACTTACAAATATTTCTATGAAATTATTACTTATTTTTATTTAAAACACATAAAAGGTGTAAATGGACAACAATATTAAACATGGGCTAGAAATGTGACCATAATGTCTCCCTAACCTTCGACATATCAAATGATTCATCCAAGAAATTTTGAAATCTCTATCAAAAAAAGATAAAGCAAGGAATTTAATACATTTCCCTACCATAAGTTTTAATTGACTCAATTGCTAAAAAGTAAAAACCCATACTTCATTCCCAAAAATGTATTGCATCTCTACAAACTTTAAATTGTGCACAATGCAGGAATTTATAACAAAATCATGTTTTTGGAGTTGTAACGGTTAAGTGTTTGTTACCATAATACAACTACAACATCCAAAAAATAAAATTCTTATTGTGCCTCAAGGTATGATCATACACTGCTGCAAATATCTTAGTTTGTTTCAGCCCGCAAAATAACAAGCATAGTGAACAAGCTTAACCATACATATATAATGAATCATTGTAGAGATAATGCAATAAGAAGAACTCATGGGTGAATTTACATGGATCCATGTAGTTAGAACAAAATGTAAACCTCTAGGTATAATTGAACCTAGAGTTGCTTTTGTACACTACACCATTTTATATACATATTTATTATACAACATCTGTAACTACAAAGTGTGACAATAATGCACATAAAATTACTTTTTTAAGTATATGTTTACAATAATAACATTTTCTTATAATCCACTTATTTGTATTCTTGGATGGATTTGCATACTTTAATCCAAAGCTCATCCTTATACATTTTAGGAATATGATGGTGAAAAATGCATAGTTTTGTTTCACACCATTGAATTGCATTTGTTTAATATAAGCCTGGAATGAGTGTTCAAAAATTTCATTTTGTGCATATCAAGTGACAAAATAATTATGTGAAACTAATTTGGTTGAGGAATTTTTTGTTATTTTTCAATGGATTTCTATGTTGTCTCAATGCTCCTAGTTTGTTATCTAAGATTCCAAGAGATCTCAAGTGAATCTAACACAAGGAATTTTCTACAGAACCAAGAATATGATAGTTTTAGCTATATTAATAATATAAAAAAAATGTGCATCCATTATGTGTTGATGGGTGTCCATTCAGTGTCCTAAAACTCTCATATTGGCATTACACAAACCAAGCACAATTTTTTGGCATTTAAAGTTTCTAATTTTTTTTCACTATATCCATTTTTTGAATATACTAAAATCATTGCATTCCATGAGATGACATCTCTATAAGGTATTTAGTCAAATAGTTGACATGGAAAGTGTATGTGGTGGCTTAGATTTGGTGGTGGTTTTATATAGTGGGTGGGTCGTGACTACCAAAAATTGTTTTCCATTGATTTGAAATAGTGGATAGTGTCAAAAAATTCCTTGTTCTAGACTATTCTCGTAAGGTTTACCATGTATTTATATGTTTTTTGGAAGTTGTATTAGCTGGGAGGATGTGAAAAAGGTTCTAGAGTCAAGTTACACATCTTCTGGTTGCATTTTCTAGAAAGGTTCCAAGACATTTTGATCAAACCCATTTTGTAAATATCCTACAATCAATGCAGTCAATGTTAGCTACATTTGATGAAACAATGGAGATAATTTGTGAATGCCCATGTATTTTTCAATAAAATTGGTTGCAATGCAGAAGTTAACACATAAGTGAAGGTTCTCAACAAACCCAATAGTTTTCCTATGGGGCATGTTTAACTATCCAAACAAAACTATTAACTTGTCACTATGGTTGCACATGAATAAATATTTTTTCATCTTTCTCCACATCACTCAATGCATGTTATAAATTTTAAAAATAAAATTTTTTGTGTGAGTTGTCTCCTCCACAAAAAGCATGCACTATTTTATGACATTTAAACCAAATATATATAGGTATCATTTTAACTTCTCTATCCTTCAACTAGTTCCTTACCATTTGAACCTCATGCCACCAACACAATTTGCATTGATGTTTTATTAAAGAACATAAGTTACAAAATTTTCAATGTCAAACTCAAAAAAGAGAGTTGTTGTACCTAATTATGTATCTATATTACTACGTGTTTTGTGGTTACCAAGTAAACACATCCACACAATGACCACAAGCTTGATTGGAATGTTGATGATAAAGTTAATATTTTCCTCAAGTAGGGGAAATTTTAAGGAATCCTCCTAAAAAAATTATAGAAATTGTGGCGAATATGACCGGAACTAGATTTTTTGGGGTGGAGAATTATCTAAAATAAACGTTCATGGCATTGGCGAAATGTAATATATTTTTAAAGGAAATTATGGATAAAGTGTCGAATAAAGGATAATTTATCATAATATGGAACACTTTACATTTTAAAGGACACCAAATTTAAAATACCTACTAGTTATAGAGACTCTTCCAAATATCCAAAAGCCTTCCAAAGACACGACATGTGTAACCATTCCAGAGATCTCCCAACCAAAGGATTCTAGAGGACTTGAATCCTATGGAATAAGCCGCAGTTAATATAACTTTTAGTTCTGGAGCAGGGTTCAAGTCTTGGTTCAAGGATCAATGGATAATGAAGGAGACACATGGCTTAGATCAAGAGCATTAATAGGGTCACACATAAAATTTTGAACCTCTTTGAAGTGATTGGGTTTCACTTGGTGCTTACTTTTTACAATATAGTTGTTGTGTGTGTGTGTGTGTGTGTGTGTGTGTGTGTGTGGGTATATATATATATATATATATATATATATACTAAACATTTTGGTGAATGAGACCAAATAACTAGGAAGGTTCCATAGATTTCTTGGCAATCTAAGATTTTTTTTAAATCCTGACTCGTCAATCACACAGTGATTTAATAAAAAATAATATGTTGGGATTGAAGATCCGTTGGCTATTTGCATGGTAAAAATTATTGTTTTTGAAATTTTTGGGCAAAACGTGGGCACTGTTATGGTCGTAAAATTAGCCAAATTTCGAATATTCACCGCTAAATTTTTCATGTCCTCAAGTTAGCCATAAATGAAAAAATAATGATCAATTCTAGACATAATTCTCTAAGAAGCACTCATGCCATTCGAGTATTTAAAGTCCTTATCCACAAAACCTGCATGGACACATGCTAATAAATTAAAAATGAAGCTTATATGGGAAGAATATGTTCTATATAAATTCATTCCATTAAATATTTTGATAACATCTTTGCAAAATCTATTTTTTCCATATCCTTTGATTCCCGTCAAGCAAAAACATCAACATAACAACCAAATTTGTGATTGATGTGTTGATGATAAAATGATTTTTCAAGTTTTCAACTAGAAAATAATTTTGGTAGATCAAATAACTCCAATTCAAGGTGGATGAAAAGGAAACATACTTATCTGTTATAAAATAAAAATTTATGTTACTTTCTCACCAAATTCAATCTCTCTATTTATAAATAATTATAAAAATGTTTTTAAAACCCATGAATAAAAAGTTATAAACACTTTGGGCATGATTGTGTAGGATGAGTAGAATATTGAACACCTCAATGATATTTCTCTCAATTTATGTATTATAAGTTTTTCTTAATTTGTCACAAAATATGGTAAAATATATGCATTTATCCTTTATTAATGTGAGGGTATTATAAGTTACTCTTCTTGTTCAATAATTTCTCCAGTTTTGACTAATGTTTTACTAATCATGGATTTGTTTACCATAAAAAGGGTTTTTTGAAATGACAGGTCTTTAGTAGTTAAGGATAAGAAAAAGAGTTTATAGGGGGTATATATATGTAGGAGGAAGAATGTGTAGTGTTTTTTGAACTGGCTTGCTTAATATAATGTCATGATATTGTGATTGGAAGTGGATGATATTATGATTGGCATTGTATGCTTATAATTACATTGTTATAAATGTTCATTATTATTCAATATATGTGTGCCATGAATACTCTCGTGTTGTGAAACAATTAGAGAATGGAAACAACACATTAAAAAACTACTTTCTACATATGCTACATTCATTACAGTCCATGAGACTACATTTATTCCATGTTTTAAACCTACTATTTTGGGACAAGCTAGTAGAGATGTCAATTTAAAGATAATTTATAATTTCATTTTAATGTGATAATTTTGTAATATATGTGTCAACATCTTGTCTATGAAATACAATAAATATAATTTTAGATTGATTTTTGGGGAAGAGCATATATATGTAAAATGTTTATGGAAATTAATATTTTAAATTTTTTAATTCATTTCCAAATAAGTTACATAGAAGAATAATCTTCTTCCTGGGTTGAACATTTTACAAATTGGGTTGCAATATTAGCAAGATAAAACCTATAATTGATATATGGAAAAATTAAAGGTTCAAAAAATCCAAGAGGAAGACAATATCCTTAATTGGTGTAAAACATCATAGTTGAACATGTTCGATTTGGAATAATACGAGGACAAATGACCTCCTAGAATAATCCAAAGTTCTTCATTGAAGTGAACATTACTTAAATGTAAGGAATGGAAAGTGAATTTATTCTCCTGGACCTTTATTAGGAAATATGGCTCATAAAAATGACTCAATTACAATATTGGTGATTTCCCAAACAAATAATATTACATAAGGAATGTTCTTTTTATCCTTTCTCAACACCCTGATCAAGTTAGATATCTTACTATGGTATTTTGAATGAAAGGAAAAAATGGTACTAATTTAATTTGAACTTTTATGTTGGTTTGTAATTTTTGAGGCACATTCCTCATTATGTTGGACATCTCATTTTTCCTCAAATAGGCTAATAGATTTGTATACTCATCAATTTCTCTTTAAGTTTCTAATGGGAAAGAGTGAAAATGAACTACTTATTATAGTAGACACTCAAATTTTGTAGTTCTACTATTTTACACTATTATTCTTGGAATTACTTTTTTTATCCATCAAGAGCACTTTATCCAATCTTATCTACTATGCCTCTAAGTATTTTTTTTACATTTGTTAGTCATACAAACTCATATGTCAAGGGTTTCTAAGAATTGAATGCATGGAATCCATTAAGAATTTTTTAATGTCATATTCTAAACTTCACACTTCAGATTGTCTCTTTAGGGTCAAAAACATACAATAGGGGCAAGAACGTTTGTACGTTCCTGACCATGGTGTATAATTTTCCCCTTCCTTAGTTTGATCCCAAAATTTTAGCAACACATTATTCCTTGGGTCATTTACTCCTTCTCATATGGTATTTGTAACTTACACCACTGTAATGCCCACATTTTACACACCCAGATACAACAGTAAACAAAATACCAGAATAATTTTTTTTTGACTTACATTTCTCACTACACAACACCACAAGGGCTCCAAGTAAAAAAACTCAACAACAAATAAGACAATTACATAAGTCATCGAATCACATAGACACGTGACAACACCATAAACATGTTGATGCCACACTTTCCCCAAAGAACAAATGTTGGTAATGACCCAACCAAAAAAAAGGGACTGAAGGATTGGAAAACCCACAACACATAATTTCCATGATTACATCTTAATTATGATAAACATTGCTATGCAATGATTTTTTTTTTAATTTTTTTTTTTAACGTACAGATTCTAAAATTCATTTCACATTCAACTTACAGTTCATCCATTAAATTTGGTTCTTTATTCCTTACAACAATCTCCTTAACTTACATAATTAAATGACATATTTCAAATTGCATACAAATTTCTTAATTATCTCGTTCTTAAGTTAAGAATATGATTCTAAAATGTTTATACGATGTTTAATAATTACCCTTACAACATAAGTGAATCTGACGTGATATCAAGAAATAATTCTAGGATTTGAGGGAGATTTAGATTTAAGATACCCTTTCCCCATTAACATTCTTTGATTATGGACAATTTATTGTGTGGAGTTGGTGTTATCAGTTATGTGTACTCTTGTGAGTCCTGTTAGAAATTGTTATGATTGAGAATTGACACTCCTCTTAGATTGATATATACTATTAGATCTTGTCTTGGAACTGTGTGGGTATAGTCATGGCATTTGGGGCATGTGATGCTAGTGGTATATGTATCAACATCATGATTCATTGTTTGTTAGTCACTTGTGTGTGTTGGATCTAGGCCTGTGACATAATTGTTGGAAATTCTTTGTTATGTGGACTACGTGTCGTCTTTCCATGGTGGAATAAAAGGCCTTATGATGTGATAAAGTTGTGAAAGTATGGAGTAAGATTTCATGTGAACCATTAGTGTTTTGTTTGACCCTTGTGTGGTATTGTGATGTCAGTTTTTGTCAGGCACCCACAAAAATAAACAAACTAAAATCCTAAACAATGAATATTAAGAGCTTGAGTTTTATGAATATGGTAAAGGAAAATATGGAATAAGTAATAAAGTAAAATAGAACTACCAACCTTCACATAACACCAAAATTTAAGATATTTATAGATTTAGTTTGATTCCTTTTGGTTGTGTTCTACCGATAAGTTGTTTTGTTAAATGACATGTGTCATTATTGAATTTCTTGCCTACGTACCCTTCATGATTTTGTGTTATGTCACATTGGGGATGATGCTATTATAAGGGGATTGAATTGTAGTGCCATGTGAAAAAAAATCAAAATAATAATAAAAAAAGTGGAGGCGTGGGCTAGAGGCTAGCGTGTGGCAGGTGATTTGGTGAATGTATTGATTAGGTGGTGGCATGAGTGGACGGAGATGTGGGGTGGCATGTGGCAGTGGTTGATTAGGGTGTGGGCATCCTAACAAAATTTAAGACTTGTCATCTTCCTTGCATAATAATTCTTGCACTTTATTTGAGATTAGCATGCCTTAACCATGATAGAACACAAGTTATATTGTAAATTTAGTAGTAATTAATTAGTTGCAGTGGGGAAAAGTGTGGAAAGGGTGTCTCATAGATTTTGGATGTTGTTACAGGGATCAAATTTTCATATTTCTTGGTCTTGTAATGGATTAAAACTTATCTCTGCCTCTGATGATCGTAGTGCCCACATATGGATATGCAACTTCAATGGGAATAATATCCATGATTCATTAGTTGTATCTCATCCTAACATAACTGTTAGACTAATACTTTTTGGTCATAGTGGTTGTATTTGGGATTGCTACATCTCTGATGCTGATTAAAGAAGATATACGAGGTGGTCCTGGTGGAAAAGGGCTTTGAAACCCTTCTAACATATACAATTTGTTCATGGAACACCCAAATCACATGGATTACCTCATACCCGCTTCACTTATCATTCCCAGGCATGGTTCATCTCTCCTCATCTCTCATAATTTCTATTCTTTAGTTTTTATTTTGCAGCGGGATAAAAAAAATTAAACCGAAGGATTTTTGTATAGTTGATTGTATTAAATAAACTTGTTTTAAAACAATAAAACGTTATATCGTAACTTACAGGATCTAATACTCCTTGGTAAACAATGAACTTAAACCCTCATTTCATAATGATCTAGAAACTTCCCAGCAAAACTAGTTTGCTACAGTGCCTCTTTTTATTGACAAGTCGAAGTTGACTTCTCGGTAAATATGTTGACCATTTCTCTATTTAAATAGAGAAATTACGATTTTCGAAGACGTGTAAAATAACCCTCGTAACTCCGCAAAGAAAATGTTAAGTTTCCTACGTATAGCTTTTTATGTGAGCATTCACTTCAATCCTTGAATCGGCCTTGAATGATCTTCTGTGATATTTTTGACGCCATTCTAGGAGCCCTATTACACCATTTTGCAGCTGTTAAATTTGACAAGTTGAGTTTCATATCAGCTTCCCATTTTATTCCTGGACAACAAAATTATTATCCTCCTTCATAAACCTCTTGTATTTTTACTAGATAATTGTTGAAAACCTTCAGTTTGAGGAAAAAAAAAATTCTTGATAGTTTGGTAAAGTCATTTTGTAGGCCTCCGATCATAGTTGATTAGGCCAAACTAGACCAATTACAATCGGTGGCTCCAGAAAACATGTCGCCGTTTGTAAACCGTTCACCAATTCTGAATTCTGACATTTTCTGTGAATTATTGGTGTATAGGAGGACACATAAAAGCTTACCCGTGGTGTTTTTTCTCATTAGAGGGCAACTTTTGAAAGTGGTTTCTTAGCCTTCAAGCGTTAATTGAACGTTTTTACAACTAGCAGGGAAATATAATAAAAAAAAGTTATAGGACCCATTGTCAGGTTGCCAAACCATCTTGGAAACTTGTTGACACGTGTAAATAACTGTTTGAAACTATACTGTGTGACTTGTTCTGTGAAATCAAACTTTTGGAAAAATAGTGTTTCTTTTTCTTCGCTATTTCTTTCTCTCCCCTTGGTTAAGAAATGAAGTGAACTGAAATGAAATAAATATGTATCTCTAACCTTCTCCTTTCAAATGCAAAATTTTAATGTTATTATGTAAATGAGAAACTAAAAAAAATGTTAATTATGCTAAATTAGGGTGGATGCCATGTAAGTGATTTATCGCTGATTTCATGCTCACATGGTTTTGCAGGATGGAAGTGAGATGGTGAAAAGGCGTGGTTTAAATCATTGTTTATTATTGTAATTTATATATGTTATTTGAAAATTTTTATTTGTATCATGTATTTCCATGTTACAGAAATGTTTATATATGAAATTTGGTAATATGTATGAGATGTTCGTATTAGGGATACCTTGGGAAATGTGCATTTGATCATAGGTGTAAATTTAATTCATATTTACGTATGGTAAATACATTTGAATTTAAAATATTTTAGTGCATTTCTAGGTTCAATAGATGATTAATTAATTAGTGTGTTGTATTATTACATTGTAATTATAATAAAGAGTTCTAAATGAAACAATCAACCCTAGTATACGAATCGTGTATAATTACCTTTCATGTGTGAATCCTTTTAATGTCGAAAACTAAAACGTTAGGATAAAATTCAATTTATACTCTCGATGTCATCCTTCTCACATGATATTTCTTAGCCCAAAAGAAATTGAAACTATAAAATTTTTCAATCTATACTTTTGTGATCAGTGGAATCTCCTAGTTTAGGAAAATAAGACCCCTAGTTTTAGATAAACGTCATAGTCACGAACCCATCTTTTAGGAACGACATGGTCCAACTTTCTCTAGAGTATGTGGTTTCCTTCTCGGTTCGGTAACCATGCGTGGGGTAAGGACAATTTCTTCTCTTCAGGTCCGACATCGTGTTGAGTGGTGAAGACCGCCTTTGGAGTCACCTTAAGAGTCCTTGTTCGAAGAATCAACTATGCGGTGTAACCTTACCATTTATGGAGTAAGTAGAGATATGTCTCCCTTAGTATCCTAGTGGACTACAAAGTCTTATAAAGCTAGATCTAGACTTTTTTCTTGTCATTGAATGAATTCCTTGGGGGACCCCCCCAGACGACACAAATGGAGATAGTGAAATAATGTACTATGACTAAACTCTTGTTAATGATCTCTTTAGTTCCTCTCAGCTAAATGTGTTAACTTTGTTACTAACAACATAACACCTTGGTCTTTCATGAAGGTTGTTTAGCATAAATATATACTCTTACCTTAAACTCATATATAATTGGAGTGTAGACCCTTAGGTACAATTGAAATTAAACTAAATCTTAGTTGATTTGAAGGTTATATTGTGGGTAGAAAATTATAAGTAACTCTTTGCAAATGAAATTGATTTGAAAGATGTTTACTTAAGAGAAACCAGGAAGCTGAAAACTTGGTTCTGTAATCCCTTGTTATGTTTTTTATGACATTAAGAATAAAAGAAATTTCGCATGCGGTATCGTGAAATTAGGAAAGATGGGACCTCACTTTGAAAAAAAATAACTTGTGGTTTGTGTGTAGTTATAATGCTTCCAATCATGTACTTCTTCAAGATGTTAGTCAAAAATTCCAGTAACCCCTTTTGTTATAAAACAATGCTAATAATGAGACCATTTTGCAATGTAAGAGTAAATCATATAAGAGTAAAACAATATTTGAGGTTATGAATAATGTCACCCTTGGGGTCCTTATAACTCAACTAAACATTTTCATGGGTTAGAAAGAATATGAATTGTCTTGGTGAGATCAAATTTGAGGAAATCAGATACATACATACATACATACATACATATATATATTATATCCAAATAAAATTTATTGATGTGGAAATTTTGAATGTATTAAACAAGTTATTGATCTATATTAACTATGGTAGGGAAATAAATATTCCGTGATCGAAGAATGTTTATGGGGAAAGGGTATCTTGAATCTAAATCTCCCTCAAATCCTAGGAATTATTTCTTGATATCACGCCAGATTCACTTATGTAGTAAGGGTGATTATTAAACATCCTATAAACATTTGACAAGCATTTTCTTAACTTAAGAATGAGAGAATTAAGAAATTTTTATGCAATTTGAAATATGCCAATTAATTATGTAAGTTAAGGAGATTGTTGTAAGGGATAAAGAACCAAATTAAATGGAAAAGCTGTAAGTTGAATTTGAAATGAATTTTAGAATTTGTAGGTAAAAAAAAGAGAAAATTATCCTTGCATAATAATGTTCTTGCAATGTTTATTGTAATTAATATGTAATCATGGAAATGATGTGTTGTGGGTTTTCCAATCCTTTGGTCCCTTTATTTGTGGTTGGGTCATTACTAGCATTCATTCTTTGGGGAAATTGTGGCATTGACATGTTTATGATGTTGTCATGTGTCTATGTGAGTCGATGACTTATGTAAGTGTCTTATGTGTTGTTGATTTTCTGTACTTGGACCCTTGTGGTGTTGTGTAGTGAGCAATGAAAGTAAAAAAAATTATCCTAGTATTTTTAACCATTATATCTGGGTGTGTGAAATGTGGGTGTTACAATCACCTTCAAAATCATATATAAGAAAGTGAAACTCACCTCATTTAGTACATATCACTCTTATGGAATCCTATTACAAAATCTATCACAAAAGGAACCCAAATCTCCATACACTTCACAAATACATCTTCATATTCATTAGGGCAACACTATCTACAAGTATAAATTTTCCCACTTGGTATAAGGGAATCCTTCCCAAATTTTTAAGAAATAAAACTCACTCACTCAAGTAGATTTGTTAGAGAGAAAATCAAGTCAAGATTTTTCAAAGAAAGAATGTCAATCTAATCACACTATATGTGGATAGAACATACTAGGTAGAGAAGGACATGTGGTTTGAGGTATTTTTGGAGTAGTGAAAACATTTGTAGTGCACAAGGGTACGCAAAATCCAATTTTTTTTTTTTGTAGGACTTCTTATGCATGGTTAGGATTTGAAATATTGAGAAGAGAATTCTGAGACTCTTGTAATGTGGCTGAAAGTGACCAACAAAGAGAGAAGATATTCAAATAAATGACAGACCCAAAAAGTTGCAGATCACAATTCGTAGAAGGGTCAAGACCATAAAAATAGGTTACTACTATATGGAATTTCTTACCCCTCTTGTATGGTTGTACCTAGATAATATTCAAGTTGTATTTTTTTTTATCAAGGAACTCTTAGGTCTAGATCTCCTTGTTCCATCATTCAGATCAATCAAGAAAGTGTTTTTTATCATCTAAGTACACACAATCCTTTGTTTTGATGAACTTATATTGTATAATGTACATTTGTTGCAAGTTTTAATGCATTGTTTTGATATTGAATTATTCATGTTAGAATTTAATTAATTAAAATAACCCATTGTATCTTCCATTTCATTTATTTTTGGTTATGTGTAAATCTTAATCAAACCCAAACAAGGTGAAAATAAATACCAACCAATTGCAATATTTTCAAGACACAATATTCTACTGACAAATCTGAATTCACATTTTTTTACTACAAAAACTATTCCTAAAGACACTTCACATATTTCTCTTCTTCTAGGCCCTGTTTGGCACATATTACATTATTGTTCCATTGGAACTTGAGTTACATGTTTTGGCACATCTAAGGGTTATCCCTCCATCATTATTTGTTATTGGGGCGATTCTTGAATTATTTTTGGTGATTTTTAGAATGGCATATTTGTCTTTTTATGCATTAACTTGAGACATTAAAAACACCTAATTACCATACATGGAAAACAAGAATGGAAAAAATCATTAAATGCAATGGATTATGGGCTTTAATTTCAATAGAATAACTAGTAATATGATAAATTTGCATATCAATGAAAATTTAATGAGTGTATGGGTTTGATAGGAACTAATGTAAGTGATAGTCTTCTGTTTCATTTTGGAAGGATGTGACTAACAATTCAAAATATGGTAGAATCTGGACGGCTTATTCGATAAGGTGGATCACACGAGAGCCATGAAACTTGAAATTTAGATCACTTCTCTTAGTCTTGAATATTTTACATTAATAATAGACTATCTTACTAAGATAAAGAACTTATGGAAACAATTGAAGGGGATTAAAGGAGATAAGAAAGATGAAGAGCGTGTTTACCTAAATCTATCCAAGTTGAGAGGTCCATTACAAATATTTTATTCTACCTTTTTCTCTAGCATGGATGCATTCGCTGACACATTGAAAATTCCTTAGAAATATTTTGTGAAAAATGAATAGGGAAGAATCCAAACTATCTAAACTCGAGTCTTCCACCTCTTAAAAAAAGTTAGTTGCATCTAATCCTAAGGGCACATGAAAAACAAAAGGTAAATCCAAGTTCACTGCTTCTACATATCAAAGTTCTCCTAAACCCAAAAAAAAAAACTTTAAACCAAAGGAGTATTCTAAATCCAATAATAAGTCTAGCTTTTCATGCTCTTTTTGTGGAAGGCACTAGTCATGTAGAAACTAGGTGTTGGATGTGAATGCAATCCTTAGAGGATGAAATAAGAAAATAAAATATCTATATATCCACTCCACCACCTTTTAATGAGCATAGAAAATAATTTAATGTTGTTTGGATATCTCAATCAACAATTACAAATAGCTGGGTTATATATTTTGGTGTTTCTCATCACATGAGTTTTTATAAGGGATGTTTTTTATATCTAGGTTTGAGATCTACTTCCAAAATTGAGATTGGATATTCTTATTTTCTTTATATTAATGGAAAAGGTGGCATACACCTTGATGGTGGAAGAGTTCAAGATGTAATGTATGTTCCTAACATCACTAAACATTTTCTTTATGTATGTCAAATGTGTCATTCTGGTCAAGGCAAGACATTGAATTTGACACCAAAAGGATTAAAAGTACAAACCTTATTGGTATTGTTGAAAATAGGTATATAATATATTACTTTCATGGTTTTGAAGACACTTCTTCAAAAGGGACAATATTGGTTCCTCATGCAGATTCAAAGAGTAAAATTTGACATGAACAATTTGAACATCTCAGTTATAGATATTTAAAGGCATTGAGCACTCATGGTATGGTTGTTGGTATTCCTATTGTTTATTCTTGAGGGAGTTTTCCTTGGCTGTGCATTAGGGAAGAAACTTGATCCATTTCCTAAGGGTATGTCCAATACACCTTCTTCACTACTTACGCTTATACATAAAGACTTGATGTATTTTCCTATCACCTCTTTCAATAGAGTTAAGTATGCACTTACATTTATTGATAATTTATCAAGGCGTACTTGGGTTTATTTTTTTAAGTAAAAAAGTGATGTTTTTTAGAGTTCAAATTCTTTAAGGCTTTAGTCGAGAAACAATCTTATAGTTGCATAAATAAAATTTTCACTGATAATCAGTGGGAGTAATTCATAAAGATTTTTTTGATTTTCTAGAAACTCGTGGCATTATTCAATAGCATTATGTTCCTCATACTCCCAAAAAAATGACATAGTAGAAAGGAAGAACTAAAATTTGAAGGAAACATCTAACTACATGATGTATTAAAGAGATTTATCTCATATATACTAGACATAAGTAGTTCATTGTGCTAACTACATTCAGAATCATACACCACATAAAGCACTTGATCATTTGACTCCAAATGGGACTTAGTATAAAACTAAGCCCGATGTCTCTTTTATCCTAGTCTTTGGGAGCCATGTTTGGGCCTTTGTGCCATAGAGGACTAGGAAATCCTTGGATAAGAATATAAAACCCTTGATCTTTATAGGGTCTTATGAGGACATGAGATCTTATAGTCTTTTAGATCGTGGTACTCATGCGTTTATTTTTAAACACATGTTCAATTTGATGAATTTCTCTCTCCTCATGATTCTTCATCTTTTTCAATTCCTACTACTTATTTATCTCATCTTGAGGATCTATTCTATGAGGAAGTAACTAAGGTGGGTATAGATGCCAATGAGGATCTTATTCCCATTAATGTTCTCACTATGTGTAAGTGGTATCGTACTACAGTTTCTGCGGCAACACTTTTCATACAAGATCGTCCACCTCCTAGGCATCATCATGCACATTCTACAGGTTCTGGAATTTTGTGTCACGAATTTTATGAGGATCCATAGTAATTTTCACATGCTCATGGGATACATGAATGGGACTATGTGATGGAAGATGAATATTCCTCTTTGATGAATAATAATACTTGGGATTTGGTTGCTCTTCCTAAGATAAAAAATATGGTTAGGAGTAAGTAGGTACACCAAACCAAATATGTAGTTGATGGGTCCATTGAAAAGTATAATTACCTTATTTTTGCATAGGGTTTCTCACAAGTTGAAGGTATTGATTACTCAAAAAAAATTCACCCGTTGCCAATATGGATTTAGAATGCCTTATGCTTATTATTGTTGCATCACAGGGGTGGCTAGTATCCCAGATGGACGTGAAGAGTGCCTTTTTTCATGGATATCTACACAAGGAAATATACATAGATAAACATGTTGGATTTTTTAATGATTCTTATTTTATGTGTAGTCTTTAAAGGTCTCTCGATGGTCTCAAATAAACCCCTAGGTCCTGGTATGAGAATATGGATTCTTTTATTCTATCGACATTTTTTTTGCTTTCACTCCAATCCTACAGTATATCTCCATCATGTTGGAATGGAAATTATTATACCTTTATTTTATATTTTTGATATTCTACTTACGGATAGCTCTTCTTCCCACATTAATACTATTAAGAGATCTCTTTCCATGTAGTTTGACATGACATATCTCAGGTTCTTGCATTATTTTGTTGGTTTGCATATTTCTCATACAAATCCAATGATACATTTGAATCAACAAAAGTACACCCATTATCTTCTTCAACATTTTTATATGGTTGGTTACAAGCCAAGTTCATCTCCTTTTTAGTCTGTGGTTACTCTTATTTCTACCTGTACTACCCCTCTTTATGATCCTACCTTGAGTAGGCAGTTAGTTAGAATTATATTATACCTGACCCATACTCACCATGATATTTCCTTTACCATAGGGATTTCATCTCAGTTTGTGCATTATCCTCACATTAGTCACGGACATGACACTCCACACCTTGGACTATACTACACCAATTGGTGGGATATACTGATTCATATTGCGTTAGTTCTGTTGATGACATACTTTCCACTTCTGGATACATTTTTTGAATTGGTTCTTTTCTAGTTTCTTGGGTGTGTAAGAAGTAACAAACTATTGCAATTTCATTGAAATAGGACAATTACTGAGAAGATGTTATGGCGAGTCAACAATTTATTTTCCTTTGACTGTTATTGACTAATTTTTGATTCCCACGAGATTAAATAACTTTAATTTTGTGTGATAAGAAAAGTGTAATTCACATTTCTCGCAATCTAATAGAGCACCATCAGAACAAGAACAACAAGGATCACATGCACTTCATTCATCAACACAATCAAGATGGATTAATCTTATTTGAGTATATTATACCTACAAGTAGACAATATCCTCCCAATATATAAATAAGTTAAAATAATTATACATGCATAAGTGGGTGAGGATAAATAAAATAGAAGGTTAATAAAGTACCTCGGTGAACATGAGATAATGTAAAGCACCCATTCTAACACCCACTCAAGTGAAGCTAGGGGCCCAAAACTAAAAGTGGAATATCCACAATATGAGTCCCGGTAACAAGGATTGATTAGGTACTCATGTAAAATATATTCATGAAGAAATATTGAACTAAAATTAGGAAATAAAATCTTCCTAGAGGAAAGAGAAATAAGAAGGAAGATATCCTCATGAATACCCCCCAAGATAAATTCTTAAAAACCAAGCATGTCACTCAACTCAAGGTAGCGAGGTGATGCAAAGGATAACGTACTTATCTACAAGTAGATAATATCCTCCCAATATATAAATAAGTTAAAATAATTATACATGCATAAGTGGGTGAGGATAAATAAAATAGAAGGTTAATAAAGTACCTCGGTGAACATGAGATAATGTAAAGCACCCATTCTAGCACCCGCTCAAGGAAAAAACTTGGTCAAATGTAAAAATGGTCAAATCCTTGGAATTTTCTAAAAAAAGGAGAGAAAACTTATATGTAAAAGAGGGGAAACTATGGTTATATAAGAAAGGAAATGTAGAAAACATAAATAAATAAGCATGAATGATAAGAATGAAACTAACGGGTTGAAAAAGGGCTGATAATATGAAAAGGGAAAATCGTTAAGAGACAACAAAAAAAAAAGTTCGGAAATTAAAACCTAGTTTGAAACAAGAATCAATAAAAACAATAATACAGTAATACCAAAGAATTTAACAACAATGTGATACAAAAATTAGGTGTGTACACACTAAAGGAAATTATAACTTTAAGAAAATAAAGTGAAAACCATTTTTAGGAGCCAAAAAATTTAATATTGTAAAGAAATTAAGTAATCTATATAAAAATTAGGAACAATAAATTTTATAAGGAAATTAAATGGTCTCATACAAAAAATTAGGTGTCTACACTAAAGAAAATATTAAAAGAAAAGAAATTGAAAATAATATGGGAAGGGGAAAGATGGTAGAATAATTTATAAATTGTGTAATAAAAGTAAAATGATTAAAACTAACTAAAGGAGATGTGACATTTAAGAAATGGTCAATCTCAAAGACAGTTGTTAAGGTTAAGTGAAAATAACATTAAGAAGAAAATATTAGAAGGAAATTAAATATTACCATACTGAAACTAGGTATTTATGCTACGGAAAACCTTAAAAGAAAATAAATTGAAAATCACACGGGAAGATGAAATATGACAGTAGAATTTATAAACTTCACGATGAAAGGAACATAATTAAAACTAAATAAAGTTGATGCGAGACTCAACAAATGGTCATTTTGAAAGAGAATTACTAAAGTTGAGTCTTTTTGAATGTGACAGTCAAGTAAAGTATCATTCAAAAAACAAACAAATAAATAAATATCAACTAATTAGACATGTTAAAAAGATGAAAGAATGTGCATTACGCTTAACAAATTTACTCATGCTCTCATACTTCACATGTTTACGGTCATGGAGTTGCTAGTATTTCCATATATTCGCACTTTGAACCATTAATTTCCATCTCAAGAGAAGATATGTTACTTAAGGTTTTATGGGTTTTTAAAATATTAATGGTTATTTATTCAAGATTGTTGATTTTTATGGTTGTAATGGTGGTCTAAAAAGAAGGGCATTATGGTGATGGTTTGCAAATAAATTGTCTCTATTTTTTCATCTTTATATATAGTGATTTCAATATTACTATGCATACTGAGGAATAATAAGGATCCTATTAGAGTTTCTGGATTTCTGATGAAAACAAAATGCACAAACAATTGTAGAAATTGAAATAACTAACAATAAGATGTAATATGATCAATAAATCCCAAGACATGAATGGATCCAATTCAACTCAATGCTACATATTAGAATGATGCAAGTGATACATACATATAGGATGCGAATGTGTAACCTCCTCCTAGAATAATGGAAACCTCCTCCTAGAATAGTGCTAACCTCCATACCCGAAGTATCTAGTCAATAGAGAACTGGTCAAGGGTAGTAACTACCACTAGATAAAAAAGTGTGGTCAAGTTTACACCTAAGAAACCATATCCCAAGAGTGTAGGAAAGATCTAAGTAAATAAACAAATACAACGAAAATGAATATCCTACACTAACACCCCCCATAAGAATAGCTTAGGTGGGTAGTGATAAAGGAAAGTGAGTCCCGAGAACAAGTCCTTATGAGGTGCCCACATACAATGAAAATCTCTCATAAAGTTGACAAAAAAAGAAAACCAAGTGGGAAAAAAAAATTCCCAAAAGAGAGACAAGAAACTCACTCAAGAAAACTGTAGAAGAAGAAGAAGTGGGTCCTAATATCTTGGCTTGATGAGGTACCAATGTACAATGATCATCCCCTAGAGTAGAGATAGAAAGAAGTGATGATAAGAAGTGATGATAAAAAGTGAGGACAAGAAGGTCCCCTAAGAAGAGTATCGAGGATGTGGTCCTCTGCATAAAGAATGAAAAAAATCCACTTGCACTGAACAATGTTCCTTCCCTTGGAAGGATAAAAAACTAGCACTGAAAGTCGGCCCACTCTGCAAGGAAGAACAATCCTACAAAACTTCTTTATCTACATCAACTTTGTAACTAAAAGGTTGCATATGTTTTACAAAAGTGTGTACAAATGATAATAATAATTCCACTACAGTATACATGTCAGACAAATAAAATGGTGGTGGCCCAATAACCCTCACAAAGGGATCCACAAGAATAGTTGGATCATGAAACATCTCTAAAATAGTGGAAGTGACAAATCTACCAAGGCGTGCACTTCTAATGATAGAGATGAATGGGTCCTCCATAATGTGTGATGGCTCAATCAGAGCATATTCTTGTAATGGAACACAAGTGGATTATAAAAATAGATAACTCAGATAAGGAAGATACACATCCCAATGGGGTTGCTCAATGAGAGTAATGTCTGACAAGAATGTATGAACATTACAAGATGAAGTGGGAGGAGAAGACTGTTGCAAAGAGGTACTTGAAGTCCAAGATTAAGAAATATTGCACTCATAGGTAACAACCGATGTGTGGAGTATTATTAGCCAAGAAATCAAGATGCAACAGAGCATGAGAGGAAATGATCACATTTGTCTCAGAGGAAGGTTCTCCAATAGAACAGTGCTTCAGAGAGTGAATGGAAGCATGAACATGGGAAGTAATGATATTTTTGGAGCCTCTACAGAAGGATGAGTGGTTTAACCACAATGATGAGGTCTATGGCATTCTCGGTCTTACAATTTCTAGGGATATATTACCAAAAAGTCTAATATGGTATTAGATAAATTGTAAACATTGAAATAACTAACAATAAGATGCAGTATGATAAAGAAATAACAAGGGAAGAATGACTCCAAATCAACTCAATGCTACATATTAGAATATTAAAGCATGTAACTGTGTCCCACTTTTTTCAATTTTTGTACCTTCAAAAATATATCTCCTAAAAAAATGACAAAACACATATAAAATGATCAAACACATATTTTCAAGAGGCTAAATATACCAAGCCATAGGGCATCAAGAAATTACCTAATTTTAAAATATATATATATTATTTTTAAATATTTATTTACATGTCATTTTTAAAAATAATTTTGACCACCAAGTGGGACAAACTTATATGCTTTTACATCGTAACATCCTCCTAGAATCATGGAAACCTCCACCTAGAATAGTGGTAACTATTAACCAAAATAAGCTCCCTCTTATTTTGGGTTAACTTACTCCTCTTTGTGCCTCAATAAAAATTTCACAATTTTTTAGGCACTCAAAGATCTCTGAAAAATGCTCCATCAGATAGAGAATTTCTTCCCCTTTCCAGAAAGGTAGAGAACTCTTTCTAACTCCTTGTATTTTTTGAGTTATGGCTCGACGGAGTTAGAAGGGAAAATTTTCCCAAGGCAGACTTGCGGAGCTTGGGAGATTTTTTTTGCCAAAGGAAATCGGACCGGTGGGTCATCAGAGGAAAAATAAAAAAAATTCCTTTTCTTCCAAAAGGCATAAAATCAAAATGCGACCTACGGTCCCATCAAAAAGCTAATGTGGTGATGTGGAACTTCGGAGGTAAATTGGATTTTTTGACTTTTTGTCAAACAATGTAAAATGGAAAAAAATAAGCCCCTACCTCTGTTGACCCAAATGGATGCCACGTCATCAGTAGATTTGCGGGGGGAAAGTTCAAAATTTTCCTGAAGCAATATTTACAGGAAACGTAAGGAAAAAACGTAGAAGGCCATATCTTTTGATCCAGAGCTTCATTTTTGACAATCTTGGTACCAATGGAAAGATCTAGAGATTATCTTCATTATGGAGTCTTCAATTTTTTTATTTTGGTAGAAATTTGTGGGATAAAATTACAAAACATGATTTGGCATGGAAAAAATGTAGAACCAGTTTTTAACCACCAAATTTAATGAAATATGGGTCTTTTCTCCCTCGAACAGACAAAATTCATTTGGGAATGGAATTTGCAGATGGAACCTTGACTTTTTAACCAAATTTATGAATGTTGTTGGTGGTTGGAGAAGAGAATCAGATTTTCTCCTGTTTTTCCCTCTCTTTTCACATTTTGCTATATTTTTTAACAGAGGCACATTTTCAACAAGTTAGTTAGTGGTTTTTCACTCTTCTTCTCTAGATCCCTCTTCTGTTATTCCCAAGGGTCGAAAATGGAGTTGGAACCTCCTCCCCTGCTGTGTAATGGCATTTTTTTGTCTTTCCCGTGAAATGGTACACTGTGTAAATCTAGAGCAATAAAAACATGTTTTTGTGATGCAGTTGTCCATACTTTGCTTGTTTTTGGTATTTTCTTCTCGCCTCTCATTTTTTTAGGGCATCTGTGCATGTTTAAATATCATTTGCAGGTTTTAGAGCTGTGTTTTCAGGGATTTTGGAACATTTTTCTGTGTGAAGTTCATCTCTTGTCTATGATGCACTTGTCCATCCTCTCCATTGCTCACCTCTCTTTGTTTCCATGGCATTTTTGATAGATGATCAACATTATCCTTCTCCGGTGTATCACCGTTTTAGTGTAGGCTCTGTTTTTTCTAGTTTTCTTTCTATCCTTGTCTCCTTAGAAGTTAGATTAGGATTAGATTAGCTTTCCTACACTGGAATAGCTTGTGGCAGGTAGTTTAAGAAGAGGAACCAACATTCTTTAAAGGATCATTCCTATTTACAAGTCCCACAGCTTGAATAATGATCCAATGTTATGCAAAACACACCAAATGACCCTACCTTAGAAAAGAAGATCCATAACTCATTCGGGGGTGCTGTGATTTCACACTAACAGTAACCTTCATAATTGAAATAGTGAAACAATAGATAAATAGTCAAGGGTACTAACTACTACTAGCTAAAATAGTTTGGTCAAGTGTACATCTAAGCAATCATATCCCATGAGTGTAGGAAATCTCCAAGTAAATAAACAAGTACAAGGAAATGAATATACTACACTAACAGAGCCTTGTCAATGTACTTGTGTGTTTAAGAATATTAAAGGTAGTTTTATTTTTAATATTGGTGGATTTTTATAGAAATTATCCTTAAACATTTTGTATTTAATCCCAAAATTTGGTTTAATTGGTCAAATTCTTGATCTGGAAATGACATGGTGATTAAAAGGCTCGATCATGTCATGCTTAGCTAACAAAACATGTTTTCATTCACCACTTATAACTCATTTTTTCTATGTTTGGATAGAAATTATTATATTTGATCATAGGCCCATCACTTTCTATCTCAATTCGGGTAATGCGAAATTTAGTGTTCAAATAAATAAATTCTACCTTAGAACATTATTTCTTCAACATGAAAGGATCATCTAGTGCGTAGTTTGGGTATGGAACTTAGTGCCACATCCTCCATATGTGGATAGTAGGTTATAATGGTGGAATGACATTGTGCATCACATTACTTCATTCCCCTAAAAAATTAAGAAATAATTTCCCCAGGTTCACAAGAAAGTTAATTATACCCTCCCCAATTAATTTCAATGAGTTTTGGAGAGCTTTGAATGTAATCCCTTTGATACAAGAGTACAATCCTTAGTTATTTCTCTTTAACATAAGCTTAAGCTCATCCAAGCACATGTAATAATACGATCTCATATCCATGATCTATTGCATCGAATTGATGTTGGAGATCGTTCTTCTATTTTTTTTTCCAAATATCTTAGGGCTAAATAGGATAAGGAGATATATAAATCTATACAAACTACTCACAATCGTCTAGCTAACATTTCCAAGATTTCTAATTCTTTTGTCAGACATTATAAGCTTGATTTTTAGGCTCAATATTTCACAAACAAATAGCTCGTTTCTTTTCACCAATGTCTAGATGTCAATCCTTCAATTTTTTCACCATCAACTCACATATAATGCGACTCTCCTATCACACTTGAGGACTTTCATGCCACTTTATAGTACATGGCTAGTGATAAAGCTCATGTGATTGATGGATGACCTTACAATTTCTAAAAATCTACTTCGACCTTTTTTGAACCTGAAATACTTCAATTATACAAATAATATTTAGCTACCAAGTCCTTGGGAATGTTTATTGACACAATAAATATCGTATTCATACCTAAGCCCAATGATTTGAAGTTAGTTACCATTTTGCATCACATTACCTTACTCAATGTATCATACAAAATCATTGCTAAATCTCTTGCCATATAAAATTTCCACCTTATCCTTTTTATTTTAAAATTGGAGAAGACAAGTTTTACCAAAGGACAATACACTTTATACAATATCAATGTTGTTTGGGAAAGTATGGAATGGGCTCGTGCTTCTCGTTAATGATCATGTTTTTATAAATAATCGGTACTATTTAAAGGTTGATAATAATAATTGTTATTATTGAAATAATAATAATGAATATTTAATACAAAAATAATAATAATAATTAATATTTGTTTGCATAGGCTTATCATCCTTTTAATAACAATGACGATGTTATGGCTAGTAGACAATATCGTTGCTATTTGGGAAGGCATGGAATGGGCATGTGCTTCTTGTCAATGAAATGTCTATCTTAAACATGATTTTGAGAAAGCATATGACCTCATCAAATGGCCATTTATCCTTTACATGGTTGTAATTATTTTCCTTGGTAAAGTTTTTCATCGAGCTTTACAACCTTTTTTCTCTGATGCATCTTCTTTTCTTACTATTAGAGGTCTTAAATCCAAAATATTTGGCTTATCCTTCTCAATTTTGAAAGGATGTCCTTTTAATGCATGTTCTCTTTGTCGTGGATGTGAATATTTTAGATAATTACTTACTCACAAAGCTTCTAAGGGATTGGTACATGAAATTTATTTTCAAGATCATTCCACTCAACTTATTTATGGTCATTTTGTAGATGATTCCTTAATCACTCTTGTAGAAAAAATGAATTATTTCAAAGAAGCAGTGAGATAATAAGATATCTTTTGCAAGGCTTTGGGAAGCAATCTACAATGGCCCAAATTCCTATGTTACAAGGAAAGTATGCTTGTTATGCCAGATTAGATTTCACAATACCCTTGGAACTGACTTTAGTGAGAAGAGCATTTCAAATTCCTCGGCATCCCTTTCTATTTCAAAATAACTGCAATAGAGTTATGACAATGCGTCTTAGACAAACTAGAGAAGAAAACCTCCTTTCGGGTATATTGACCTCTTTCTCTCTTGCTGGGAAATTTAGGATTTGGACCAAGATTATTACCACCACTAGTGTTTATTATTCATCTTATTCGCATCCTTCTAAGGCATCATATATCAAATTAGTTAGGCTTATGCTAAACATTCTCTAGAACAATGCCAAATAAATCAAAGGATTCAATTGGGCGGTTATGGATGTTTGTAGACTACCTCTAGAAAAAGGTGGCATTAAAATAATAAAAGCTTATAGATACAACATAGAAATTTGTACAAAATGGGTGCTTAAAGCAATTAATGGGAGCAAGGATAGGAAAATTATCCTAAGGCATTGTATCTCAGTTGGTTCTCCTTATAGGAGAAATTGTTAGAATGTTATTGGATTTCATACCTCTCTTATTACCTCGATACCTTTCAAAATTGAATTCTATTTGATTTCCAAAAAAATATGGAAGACATTTTAAGCTTTGAAATCTTATCTTCGTTGGGTGGGTGATCGATTTAGATCTGGTATCTCCTTTAATGAGAATAACATATATTGGTCTCTTATCATAACAAACAATTGATTTTCTTGTGTGGAAAAATCAGGAACTAAGGACCTTCGATTGTACAATAAGGGAATCACTTCAATCCAAAACTTGGTCCATTTGATATATTGGTTTCTTTGTCCCCATCTCAAAATCAAATACAAGTTAACCAATTCAAACATTCCTTCCTTCTTAAAAATTAAGGAACTTCTCCTAGTCATTTTGTTACACAAGCTTGGCCACTATCCGCATGGCACTTCATGGTTGGATTGACTTTGGAATATTGACAGTCCCTTCAACAATTACTTTCAATGGCTTCTTTATAATGTGATAAGCCCCTTCTTTCATGCTATCAAGGCAAGTTGAATTCTTATTATATCCTTCAATCCTCCCAAAACATGGCTTGCTCACCTTAATCATGTTTGGAGATCCCAATTAGAACCCAAAATAAAACACTTTCTTTGGAATTTTGTCAATCAACATGTTGGGGTCTCTAGACTCGAGTGTCCTACTTCCGACTAGCCTGAAACCTTCAAGCACCTTTTCTAGTATTATTCTTTTGTGTAAGCTAGATTGAGTTGGATTTTCTCTCTTTCATCTTTTCCACATCAAGCCAATATTTATTTGAACCTAGACCTTTTTCGAGACTCTTCTCATTAACATGCTTATATTGTTCTTTTCTCACAATTCTTTAGAACTATTATTCATTTTCAATTATAAAAAGCTAGAAATACTACTATTTTAAATCATGAACAAATATCGTAACATATTCACACTAATAGAAAGATCTTGGTCATATCTCCATTAGACAGTGAAGTGGGACAAAATAGTAAACGGGACAAAAATAAAACAAGTGGGCGTAGCTGTAAATGAAGCAAATGGTACCACAACACTCCTCTTGGTCTGTGCCAAGGACAAAGATGTGAGGCGCCCAAACAACCACGAAGTCCATATAATGAATTTTTAAAAGGGTAAGCCAATAATATATTTACTGAAACCTTGCTAGAAATGATACGAGGATTGTTGAAGAAAGAAGAAATGCATTAAAAATATAGAGCATCTTGTTAATGGAGAAAATGGCTCAGCAGTGAGGAGTAAAGGACAAACCATGGAGATAACCAGATTAATATAAAACTCAGATTTTCAAGTTTATAAGCCCATCTTTCAAGAGAGAATTGGTCTGGATGCCTCTCGCGGAGGAGAAATACGGCTGAGAAAGAAAGATGAGGAGAGGGCGTCCAGATAGGAGAAGGAATTAATTAAATGTTATGAATGTTCTATTGGAGTGAATGATCTTCTCAAAATTTCAGTTTTTTTTTTTTTTTTTTTTTAAAATAAATAAATGAAAGTTGTATGTATTTAGTCCAAGAGTTCAACAAAAAAAAGTTGTATGTATTTTTTGTATTTTAAAATTTGTATATTTCTACTATAATAAATCACAAACTTAGAGAATTTATTATAAAAAAATAACTAAAATATCCTATAATATTATCTTATAAGGAAAAAAAAAAATTTATGGATGGAGAGAATTAATCATAAGAATGCTTACTATGTAAAAAAATACAATTTATCATACAAGGTTTTTTGTATGTACAATTTACCAATATCAAGTAGGTAAGAAACATTACATAAATTATTTTGTAGAAACTATTAAACACTTGCATGATTTAGAACTACATTAAATAATTGGTAATGAGTAACAATACCAACAAAATCGTATGATTTTAGAAGTATTCTATTTTATTACTTTAAAAATATTATGATACTTTTTATTTGTTTAAATGAATATTATGTTATTGTTGAATCATTTATATTGAATCTACATATAAATTGTGTAAATATTAAGTTCAAAAATAATTCCAAGTAAAGAAAATATTTAGATTTAAACACCGCCTTAATTACTCATGCCCTTGAAAACTTCCTAATTTATCTAGGGAATAATCCCCCTTACATAAGCCAAACTAAATATATAAAAACTAAGGGAGAGATCAGATATTTCACTCTACATTTTTGGAAGAATGACTCCAGATTAATTAAAGAGGATACGGGTTTGCAAATTTGGGAAAGAGATATGAGCTGGGAACTCTAAGAGATATGCAAAGAGGACAAAATTGCAGAGGGGAAATATTTACAGCGAGGAGACAAACGCATATGAACCCATGTTTTATTTCGTCGCAATTTCTTTGATGGGATAAAAGTTAAAAGCTTATTTGAGGGTGTGCTTCGTAGAATGTTTAAGACTTGTATTTGGAACCAAGGGTTACGTGTTCAACGTCTAGCACTATGATTTTATTAAAAAACCGAGTTCAAAAATAGAGCTTAAAATTAATACGTAAGTAAGGTAGAAATTATTGGTCGTACTAATATAATTTGGGTATTTCATTAAATAAAAATGATGTTATAAGACGTGTGAAATAATACTAGCAATTGTATGTGAAATGTATGATAGAAATGTTGAAGAGGATATATTGAGGAAGTCTAAATAGAGGGAGAGAAACAATGGGAGAAGAAGAGGGATTAAGAGGAGGGTTTTGATGGTAGAGAAGTGCAATTAGGGAGAGGAAAGTGGGTTCAAGGACAAATGTGAAAGTAGACCCTGAAATAGCTACATGACAATAATGGATAGTGAATGAAGGATAAAATTATTTTTCTCTAAGAAGACAGGGAAATTATTTCCTGAGATATACCATAATGCAAGGAGAGGTCTAAAATTACTGTTGAAGCGGAAAATTGTTCATAATTATAGCTTCTTGTAGAACTTGGCAGGCCCTCTTTTAAATTTTAATTTGGAGAAATTGCAAGCAAGTAGGCAATGCAAAAATAATCAACAATTAGACATACCCAACAAATGGTCATAAGAGAGAAATTATGTATGGAACGTACTGTGTATTTTTTAATTTATTGTATTACAACTTCAAGGTTGTCAACTGGATGATGTTTAATTTGGTAGATAAGAAAAAGACAATAATGGAAAGTTGGAAATGAAATAATGTAAATTAAATATTTACATGCCCCGTACCTATTGCACACAACAAAAAATTCCAACATGATCAATATTTACTATATGTTCTCCAATTATAGTTTTGAACTCAATTAAACTATTGGCGTGATGCAATCTACACTTAAATGGGCCAAAAAAAATAAAGGGAGAATCCAAAAGTTTCCAATTTTGTGATGTGAATGCAATGCCTCATTTTAGTAGAAGGTTGTAGAATCTATTTCCAGCTATAAGCTTGAGTAAGTGTAGGAAATATTTGATGTAGGGGTATGTATCGACAACAGATCCCTTCTATTGATTAGTCATATGAGGTAAATATAGATTAAACATTTTGATTAGAAAACGTTAAATTTGTTAGATAAGGTGAAGACATAAATGGAAATCAGGAAATAAATATGTTGGAACGAAATACTTGCATGTCCTACATCACATGATCCTTTTTTCTTTTTTTTTTCGTCATTTCAGTCATCCTTCAATCCTATAGCTCATGAAAGGTTATAAAAATGGAGCGCCTTAACTTTGAGAGTATAATTTGGTTAATTATTGTGAATATTATAATTTATTTAATCAGTTTGAAGATTATAATCTATTGATGAGCCAACAAACTCATATTGGTTGAGGACTGCATTAAGATCGAGTTTGTATAAAATCGTGTCAAGAAAAGAAACCAGTGAACATCGGCCCCCTCCAGTGGATGGACATATGAGCGAAAGGAATATTTTATCCAATAGTGGCCTCATAGTGTCATATAGGCCCTTGATGGTACACAATTAAATTTTATAAAAATTTCTTCATACGATTTTTTACAAGTGTCTGTAGCCATAAACAAAAGAAATTTTTTTGATACGATTGATAGATAATATATTAATTTAGAATTTATTTAGATAACATATTTTTTAGTAATCACATACTAATTTATAATTTATAAATGTTTTATCAACAACATATGTATCTTCATTATCTATTCTAAGCCTTTAGAATTGTGATAAGATTGATAGATAACACATCTGAAAAGAAGACCAAATCATGTAAGAATAATCACAGGATACACTAAACCATTTAGGAATTTTAAACATCCTATAACAATACTATTGAAAAATTCCATGGATTATATGGAGTTTTCTTCAAAAATGACTGAGGAAGGGTTTTTGGTGATAGCTTAGCACGTAAACATTGTTCACACCTTTCATGAAAGATAGGTGGAAGATTAGAAGCTAGGATAAGATGAGACATATCATACATGATCCTAAAAAATGATCTAGTTTTTCATGTCTCAATTGAACAACAATTCTATTTTTGAGCAGACGACCAAGAAACCGAAATAAAAGTTTTAAACACATATAAGTCATTCTTTTGTATGCCTTCATATATAATGATATAAAGTTCATTCTTAATAAACTATTTATCTTTCAATTACACTATTTATTTGAAGTTAACTGTGAACAAAAGAAAATTCTTTTTCAATTAAATACCAAACACAATTTTAAAAAAAAAAAATTGTTTTTCAATAATAGTGACCAATGTACTTTATAGAGTAACTACATTAGATTTATGATTAATATCATCATTCTCCTTTTGATTTTGATTTTCTTTGTTCCAATTTTGATTTTTGATATTTTTTGTTTTTTGACTCTATTGTCTTCTTTCTTGTGACCAAATTTAGCATAGTTATAACAATTTCCATCAAAACTAACTATTAAATTTGTAAGTGTTTTTTATTTACTATATGGGTTTAAAGATTACTTTTGGATTCTTGTTGAATCTATAAGGATTGTTATTAGATTTATTAGATGTTCTCAGTTTGGTATTTAGGATTTAGAATTCAAATAAAATTTCCAAGGATTTCATAAATGTTCATTTAAATAATGAAATAAAACAATTTCTCATTTATTATGTTATTGTTACATGGATCTAATTGAGATTTTATGTCTTTAATTTTTGCTATAAATTTAACTAAATTTTCATCTCCCTTCATGAGATTCATCATAGGTTCAAGAATAAATTAAATGGTTTTTGATAAACGCGTACCTTCATACATTGATTCTAATTAAGTCCAAGTGTCACTCATAATTTCTTTATTTCTAATGTGATGAAGAAAATCATCCTACAGGCTTCTCAATATAATTGACAACACTTCCTAAACCTTCTGTTGATATGCAACTACATTGTTTGTTGTTGCTTATTTGTTGGTCAGATCCTTCTCCGTACCATTCATAATCGTCCAAAGCTTACGTCCCATGAATTACACCTTCATTCTTATCTTTTAGATGTTGTAATCAGATCAATTCAACATCTGCAATTTGTTAATCATAAAATTATTAGATCCATTTTAAACATAAAAAATTTCAACAAAAGATAACAATGAGTTTTTTCATAAATGAGATTAAAGAATCCCCTGCCATTCTTCAAACTACCCCAGTCGTATTTCGATGAATTTTATTTATTCACGTCCCATCTATACATGTCAGAAAAATATTCTACGCAAACGAGATATTAGTTTGACTTTAAGGCATATTCGTTGAAATTTAAGTGATTTTTTTTTGGGTTTGCCAAAAAAAAACAACTTACTTAATCGTCATTAAAACAATGCAATATTTCTCATTTATATTAAATTATAAAAAAAAAGTCCTCATCTAATACAATGAAATCTTTTGAAAAAATTTAATATTAGATAAGAAAAAATTATTTAATAAAAATATTAAAATATATATATTAAAGGTGTATCATAAAAAATGGAGCTTAGCTCTATTGAAGGGTTATGAATCACTATTTTTCTCAGTTGAGTTGAGATTCAACTTGGTGAGTCACTTCTTATTACCTTGTTCACTGATATGTATAAAATTTAAACTAACTCGCTGAGCCACAATTTCTAACCAATAATTCCAATTTATGAATGTATGAAATATCCAACATTGTCAACTATTTAGCCAACTCGATGGGCTAAGGTCGAGCTAGGAGGGCTCGTGCACCCTTGTTATTTTTTACAACCAAGCCACACCGGTGAGAAAGACAATAGAGACAATTTTCAAGCTTGTAGTTGAGTTCATCGAGCTTGCACGAAAAACATGCCAAGCGTAGCCTAGGCCAAATTTCAAAGGGTGGAGAGAATGCTTATACAAAATTAAGAATTTTGAGGCCACCCCAATGCGGGAAAAATATCTAAGGTATAACAAAAATAAATATACCCGCGGTCAAATCCAAAAGATGGGGGCCATAGAGCCACGTGGTGGGCCTACGAGAGTAGGGGAAGAGGGCTGCTCAGAGGCCTCCATGTGGAATTCACAAGAGAGGGGGGTAGGATATGCGACACAAACTATAATATAGGCTATAACTTTTAAACATTATTTTTAATGTTTAAATTTGGCCGGCATACATAGTTATTAGGCTATACACCATAATTTTTAAATAGGTTTATTGAACTCTAGTAAAATATAGTAAACTATAGTATATTTAAATTAATTTATACTATAGTTTTTAATATAAAGCCAACCGTTATACTATTTAAGGGGTCCCAAAGACTAGACATAGGATATTGTTATTTTTTTATAATATAGATGAAGACTAATTAATTGAGGGTATAGCGGTCACACCACCAAATAGGGAAAAAGTTAAACTTTGAGTGAATTGTATTTGGCCCCATCCTATGGGTCTTCATGGAAGTCAAAGTTTTCCTACATTCTTGGAATGTTGTCTCCATGTGGGAGGCCTTGTGCCTTTGTTTTTTACTTGTTTTTGATCCCGTGTATTTTCTTCCACCTACACACAATTTAGAAACTGTAGAAAATTAATTAAATATTACAAATAAAATTAACCCTTAAATTTATTTACAGGGTCCTGAGCACAAATTTCACCGCCAAAGGAGTTTTGAAAAGTAGGTAAAAGTTTGAAAGGGTCTTGAATTATTTTTTGTGTTGTGTAATGACCTGAGAGGAGGAGCAGGTATTTAAAATAATGTTTCTAACCACCCAGCTAACAAACTAACCAAACCCACATATCTATTTGCTAATTAATTAAAAAAATCTTAATACTCCACTCAGGTACCATGTTAGGACTTAGGTACTTAAAGAACCATATTAAAACAATATTTCACAAAACATTAATAACAACAATTAAACATGAAATAAATAAAACAACATAGTGTCTCAATTTTATGTGGAAAACCCCTTAGGGGTAAAAATCATGGTCAGAGAGATAAATCCATTTATTTGAGAAACATAGTACAATCCAGATCTCTATTCTCACTTCTCTCCTAAAATCCACCGAGTGAATACATTTGATCATGCCACATGATCCATTTATTTCACCCCACGGGTCATGAACAATTAAGTTATGGCTTGTGTCATGTTTTAATTATTGGTAAATGTTTTTTTTATGTGGACCATATCCCAAGAAAAACCGAGGGGTCAAAACCTAGATACGGGAAAGTGCACAGAGACGGGGGCCAAAAATTGAACACATTTTCAATTTTAAGCGAAACATGAGCGCATTATGAATTATTAAGATTGGTAATTACCAAGCCTAAAACGTGAGCGTGTTTAAGTATAAGTTTTTCATTTATTAATCTTTATAGTTTATTATTTCTTATAATTTAAATTTATTTTAGAAAATATAAGAAATTAGGGTCACTCCGTAGCTTATGGAGCTAGTCTCATAGCTCCATTTGTCTTGGTTTAGAAGATGGTTTTTCATATTCTAACATGTTCAATACATAAGTATTTTTCAGGATTTCAGCATACAACCTTAAGCTTTCAGGGTTTAAATTATAAAATCAATGTCTATTTTGGGAAAAATATAGTCATTGTTTACGTTTTGGGGACTTTTAGAAGTGTTGGAGGCAATTTAGGAAGATTTAGGAAAGGTTTTCTCATTCAAGGACAATCTGCTCAATAACGGGGGTTTTAAGTACATGGAACAAACACTCTAATTGTGAAATTTGACTTCTCCAGATGATTTTGGGATCTCCGTAAGGAGTTAGGAGGAAACAAATAGGTAATGGAAAAGATATGAGAATACTATACGTGTTGGTAACATCTATTTTTATCTTAGACTTGAAATATTCAAGAAGAATTTCAAAATAATATAGCTGCCCCTTTAGGTTCCAAACAAAAATGGCCCTAAATTTACAAGATCTAGAGAGATAGTCACCACATGGTGATAGGTGAATATTTGTAATTTTTGATAATTACCTATCAGAATGGGTACTATCATAAATAGACTATTTTTTTACCATGGGTGAGGATCTTAAGAGGATGGGGCCAAATTTTGTGAGTTGTAAACACCTTCCTAACACCCTTGCTTGTGTTTTTGAGTGACGAAACTTCTAACATTAAAAAGTGGTAAAAAATGAGTTACCATGAGTTGAAATCATGTTTCTAAAACATCAAGTGAAGACTTAACTTTGTAGAAACATTGTTATGAGACCTACATTGTGATAGGAATAAGATGCTCTCTTCTAGTTACAAGGCAAGAGAAAAGATCACTCTCTTAATTTTCAAGACCTCCACAATTAACCCTAATGACCATAAATCAACTCCATGATGCCCGAACCATTTTTTGATTACCGATCACTTAGTGAATTATGTTTTCACCATGTAGATGGAAGGATTATGATCGAATGAGATTCTTTTCATGTGGCCACCTATCAGACTGAAATGAGGTGGTTGGAATGTCCTTCCTCCTTTGAAGTTTTATCACACTACAATGTTAAAATCAGTGTTTAATAACATTGCAAAATGATTTACATCAATTGAAACTCAAATGATTTCTCATTCTTACATATATGGTGCTCTATATGAAGATTTTTGTCTTACCCTTCCTGGCTCCATAATTCTCCTCTAATGGAATCAACTTCAGGATACTCATAGACCTCTTTTCTCATATGCCTCTCATGGAGATAGATGATGCCTTGATCCTTCACACATGATGGTCATGAATGCCTCAGTAGCTTGACTATCTCATCTTGTCTTGTTCCTTGAATAATTTTGAATATGATGGTAGAGTCAAGATATGATGATCCTTAAATTACTCTATGAGATTCCCATTTTACCTTAATGATGACACCCTTTTTAACTTCACAATTCACTTCCCTGACCAAGATATGACATGAGTGGAAACATGCTTATAGTATCTATACATATATTCATGCCATTACGCCCCATAGAAATAGGTTTCCTCCTCTATATGGAAGGATTGATCCCTGAATGAGATTTGAAGAAATGTTTGAGGATGAGATCCATCTTATTGAATTCCAACTACATTGAATCATTGTGAATGCCACTCTCTAAATTACAATACGTGAACACATCACCAAGTATTGATTAATTGTTTAGAAACAATCTCAAGAGATATGCACAATTTTGAGATCGAGATGACTACCATCACCACTCATGGTGATCCTTTTTCATCATGCTCATGATTATCATTACCTTGATGGCTTGAATTTTAATAAGGTTCTAGATGTTTCAGATCCTTCACAGACCTCATGATTATCCTGATTACACACATTTTCCAAGTGAATTTCTATTACACATTTTTATGCATATTTTTTTTCCTCTAAAATCATTCAAGAACTCTTGAAATCTTCAATAGAAGAAAATATTCAGTTGAAGCTCTCATTCCCTACACCCTAAATACCCAATGTTGAAAAAATGGATCTTGAATGATATTTTCTTTCCTAAAATTTCTTAAATTACTTAAGATACCTTAAATTCACTTCAAAATCACCCTCAGATGGTTTATAATTTCCTTGAACATTCCTAAACTGTGTTTACCAACTGTAAAATGACCAAAATGTCCTTTTCAGGCTTCCGAAGGAAAATATCTTTCCCTGAAGCTCACTGAATGAGTTTATCACATTAGGTAATAATCATTGCACACTAAAAAAACTTTAAAACCTTGTTAGGAATTTCCTTTGAGTCAAGGTGAAGCTTAACCTTAAGGTAGGCTAGTTAGAGGAAGGATCCACACTAACTGAAAGGATGCACATATTGATGTCTATCAAGAGGAATGGATTGAATATTTATACAACCTTAGTCATATAACTTATACTTGAATATTGTGATCATTTATCTACATTTTGGTGTTCTTGGTGTTTTATTGTTGCTGATATTCAAATATAAGTAATTTCATTACAAATATATAGTGGTATTTCATGACATCTAGCATTTACTTCCAACCTTGATTGTGTTTTGTTAACTCTCATGGTTTTTCTTACCTAAACCTTAATGTTTGGATCATATCAGGTGTCCAAAGATCTGGATTATAATATAAGAAATTTGAATTTAATCCTCCCTAAGCTTATTCAATAGGTAAATGAGTCAAGAAGGGTTTGTATGATAAGAAATATTAATTTTATCCCTATCAAGTTATCTAAAACCCTATTTTAGGATTTCAACAAGAAAATATTAATATATTAGTTGATAATGATTCTTAGAAGATAAAACTTAGGAGTCTTCTTGAGTCACACCATTATGGAGAAGACTCTAATACCGTTGCGGAGAACACCCTTTTGATCAATTTTATCCACATTAAATTATATATTGAAGGTGAATCACATGTTCCTAACCTCCACAATGTATTGAGCTCATTACCAAGCACTAACTAAGTGTTTAGAAACATTCTTGGTAGGTATGTATTGATTGAGAGGATGAGATAATTGTAAACACAAAATCATGCACTTTAGAAATTTTTTAGTCCTAGTCTCATATTACTATTCATATGGTTTTTGAGTGAAGATAGTACTAATTAACCCTCAAATTTTGGCCATTTTTATTTTCTTTTTGTCATCATCAATGGCCTTCAACACATACTTTCCCAACTTGTTTTCATCATTTTTCATCATTTGAGCCATGATTGGGGTGCCCATGCTAGTACTAGGGCACCGACTGGTCCCTGGTCCTTTTCCTTCTTTCCCGCCACTTATTGGAAACTTTCTAGCCATTTGAAAATTTTATATTTCTCATGGTAGGCCTTTCCGGGGTTAATTATGAAATTAGATCAGGAGAACCATATAAGTATAATGTTATGAAACCATAATGAGGGACCAAACATTAGTCACTACTATCATCCACCTAGAGTTGCACCCATCTAAGGCATCTAGAGCTCATTAGCATCCATCTAGCTCCATCACAAGGTATAAGGTTGGTTCATCTGCATCACACAAGTATAGGAGTGAAGTTTATTCTATTTCATCCACCAATTTATTATATGTTCTACACATAGTTATTGCTCACTAATCTCACAAAGTGCAACTGGTATAAGAGCACCTAGGGCTTGATTGCACACAATTGCAAATAAAACTACACTAAGTGTGAAATGTAGTGCAACGGTAGGTTAGTAAGTCCATCATTATGCCAGCTAAATAAATTCTGACCCCATTCATATGCATTTTTCTTTTTTCGGGGTTGATGCTTGTTTTGGAGTTTTGTAGGTCTCCTCTTCATTATACAGGTGACATACAAGTGAGTAGAATGAAGTTAGTGTGACTGAAAACGAGGGCTTAAGATTAACTAATGACCGTACAAATTTTTTTGGGACCTTTTACATAGACCAGGGAACCCATAACACAAACTATGACACCCACAGGTGCCCCATTCTAATAAAACAACTTAGATATGTTTCTTCTGGAGCTCCTGTATGGTTGCATCTCTATTCTATTTATCAAGTTTATCCTGTGACATAGTCCCAATCATCTTGTGAATCAGCTAAGCTGCTTCTAATCCTTCTTTACATATTAGGGTTTTTATTTTCATTAGCCTAGTTGTGTAGGTCACTTTCTATATCTATTTATTGATTTTATTTACTATTATTTATTTTTGTTCCTATTTTTATCAACTACACATATTCCACATTTTAGTTAATCATTTTTGTGAACCCATACCTCAAATACCCCTTTCTCCTTGGGCATTTTCTTCGGATGCCCGTTACTGATAGTGGTAATTTTTTGTCTTTTTTATATTGTGAGATTACTTCATTCACTCATAGGTTTTCCAAACCAATGGCTGATATCCATAATTTTTTAGTTACTACTAAAAATCCTTTGGATAATTCAAAAAAATTCCCTCTCCATGAAATAAAAGCATATGATAGTGAGAAGCCCTATGACGAAGACACGAATGTTAACCAAGATCAACTCAACACTATTAATAACTTTAGACAAGATTTCTGCGACAATCATACTCATCTCTATCATGTCTTGCATGTTTTAATATCTACTAAGAAAAATCGTAACTTAGTGCATACTCATTCTTTGGCTCCCATGGTCTCTATTGATCCCACTCATATTTCAGCTCCCATTCTAACAACTATTGCTCCCATTACTCACCCTACCACGCCTAATTTATAACCCAGTTCTTCCTCAAACACTCATTATTTAACATCTTTATATAAGGATTTGTAAAATCAAACTCACCAACTCTAATTCTCTACTTCTCACATATCCCCATGTTTATACTCTACTTCATTACTGCACACCCCTTTCATGTCAGCTATATCTATTTATCCATTTCCACCTAGCTTCATCACTCCAAAATTACCCATTTTTAAAATTCATGGTGACCCACCAGAGCATCTCTACGCTTTCCATATAGTACGTCTAGACTATGCAGATGATCAAACTATACTCGCTAAGATTTTCCATCTTAGTTTGCAAGATTATATGGTGTGCTAGTTTTATAACCTTTCTGTTCATTCGGTAGTATATTTCACGCATTTGGATGATACTTTTTGTGCTCACTTCTCTATTAATTTTGGCTCTAAGATATCTTATGATCAACTTGCATAACTTAAACAAGGGTCCAATGAACACATGTCGGATTATGTCTTGTGTTTAAAAAATAACTTAGCTAAGATGTATTATATGTTGGAAGCACAAGGGACTGATATGGGGGGTGAATCAGTCCTTCAATGCTTTAAAAAAAAAATATTATCATTCATGCACCATTAACATTTATCCATCCATCAATGTGTGATTAGCAACATAAAGCATTCAACGACATAGGTAAAATCAAGAGAGCTTACACATGAACACAAGATATAAGTGGGAAACCCTCACGGGAAAGAAAAACCACTAAAATTATGCTTATATTACACAATTCAAAGTGATTTAGTGAAGCGCCAACTTCATAAGGGGCACCAATCCTTGATTTAGTGAGGCACCAACCCCACAAGGACCACCAACCCCTAATTTAGTGAAGCACCAAGTCCACATGGAGGCTATAATCCCCTAGGATGAAATAACACCAACTCATCCACTTGAAGATATCTCGTATCTAATATTTCAGTTCCACACCTAATGGAGACCACAATTTTAGCTCATAAACCGTAGCTCACACACTAGGTCTTTAATCTCTCATAATCATGTTCTTTCTTCACTTCTCTTTACTCTAACTTCTTATTATCATGTATTCAAATAGTCCTTAACCAGTAATGCTATTATTTAGATTTAAAATCATGCTCTCATACCTTAAAAATATCTTCCTCGAGGTCGCACTTCTTTCCTCTAAGAGCAATAGTTCAAAAATGAACCCAAAACATCACTTTTATACAATTTTCTTTCATCCAACCCTAAAGAGGTTGGTCATACAAATTTTGTTCAACCAATGCATCACTAAAAACATCAAATATTTTTTTCAAAACAACTACAAGCGACCAATATGGGTCAGCCTAGAAAAAAACACATTGTCTGTGTAACAAATATCATCAAAACACATGCGTTGGGATGCAAAAATTCTCGTCATTTCCAAAAACTTCTTGTTAAAGATTCCATATTCATCAAACATGAATAACACATCATTTAAAAATTAACAATAGTCACAATTTTCATTAACCAATCATATTATTTGATTTAATGGGCCTAGCTCACTTTGTAAATCTGAAAACAATAGTTTCCTACACCCTTCAACATCTTGTAAACTTTATAAAGACAACAAATCACTCCTACTACACAAAACCATGCCATGTAACCACTAAATAAAAATTTCAAAACCTGTAGAAAATTTCTAAGCAAGTTATAAGTCATTAAACATCCATATATTCAAACCACAACTAAATTTTCCTTCACCAGATCAACCTTCCAAAAATGATGTTTCCAAAAGTTAGCTCATAAAATAATTTATACGTACATTAAATACCTAAAAATGGATTCATTGGATGAAGAATAAATATTTATTCACATTATGTGATATAAAGCATCACCCAATCCATCGCATGCCTCAAAAAACACAAAACGTTCACCAAAACATATGTTGTCTTGAACTTCCAACAAATATTCCTATATAAACAATGACCTCGAAACCTTGTCAAATTGACTCATCATGAGTAAAAACTCATATAAATGTAAATATCTCTTAATCCTCTTTCCAAAACAACTTTAATCACCTTCAAAATTGACATGTAGCTCAACTATTGCCCATTTTATTGAACCCTACTATTTGAGATCCCAAAATTGCCCTTTGACCATTCAACCTGTATGGAGCTAAAAACACCATGAACCTACATTCATATTCTCTAAAACCTCCATGGACATCAATAAAAACTCGCGTACATCATGCACCATCAATTTTTCATGCTACTCTTTTGGAAAACCTTGTCGTAAAACCTTCTTCTTCATAAAATTCCATCTCTGGGTAGGGCCCACATATGACCATAACCTTAACCATACAATTATTGAAATATAAGATATTCCTATACAATATTCAATCATCAAATTTTATGAATCAATCAAAACAAGGTCACAATATGTCATTTTTTCCCAACTGCTCCTAGCTAAGGTTTCAGACCACTTTACCTTCTTGACATTCGTTCATAAAATAATGACGATAAAAAAAACTAATTATTTTTGTGAGACCTTATAAAATCACCATAACAGCTTCAGTGAAAGCCAAAAGTTCCCATACAAATCACACTATTCACAACGAGCATCAGAAGTTGCACTTTGAGCTGGAAATGCACTTGTTTTTTATCGTGTCTTACAAAAATAGTCATATCTGGAAAAATACACATCATGGGAACCTGAAATTTTTATCAAAGCATCATGATTCATCTGTCTAACATCTAAAATCATCATAATTTCAATTTCATACCTCAAACTCTCCAGTCACTAAGAGTTACCTATGTTGCATGTTTGATCCTCACCATATAAGCTAGAGTCAATTGAGATAATGCAATAACTGAACAAGAAACCTCTACAAATGATCCATACATACCTTATATTTCATTATACACCTAAATTCATGCTTCCATGATCTCATATAGCTCCAAACCACATTTTCACACCTCGAAGTTGTCATACCTACTCCCAATGAGCACTTGTAACTTAGTGAACCACTTATACCTATACCATGCTACTGATGTAAGTGCTCAATCACCCTCAAAAAATAATATCCATCATTTCAACATGCTTCCCAAGCAACCGAAAATCTCATATTGTCATGCTACACCTCTTAGGCACCTGTATAGGCTTGCAAGAGCAAGCACACTTCACTGAATATCATTATATCAGCTCAAATACATTTTAACCATCATGTTAGAATCATCTACATCATCATAGTATCGTAAAACAATATCCACTTTGTCTCTAATATGGTTTTGTATCAAATACAACACCTAATAAGACCACATGGCAACAATATCTCCCTTTGTCATGGATGGAAAACACCCTGAACTTCTCCCCCTTCTTACATTAATGAAAAATTCATACCTATAGCTTACTTGTTTCACCTACCTAAGATTTATACCTTCATGATTTGGTTGGAAACATCAATCAAGGGTTTCAAACAAGCTCAAATTCTTGTTTTTTTTCTCAAAATGTGATTCTTGCCTTCATTTTAGGCATGCAAGCAACATGGTCCCCTTGGAAAAATCACTTCAACATCTGAAAAAAACATCAATAAGGAATGAAATAAAATATATCATAAATTTTTAGGATCTACAACATCATTCTTCAACTTCTAGGCATGTAAAAGCACCAATTTTCTTCTTTTCCCCTGTTTTGTTCCTTTAGGAAACACTGTATCGTACTGAAAATTGAGTCACCCACATCCTCATCATGCCAAAGTTTTCATTCCCATGTATCAAAAAGTATTATATCACCTTTCATAACTATATATAAACATAACTAGGCATATTTGAGATTTACCATGAACCTTCTAGCTTCTCATTCATTACAAGACACTGACAACTTTGAACAGTCATCATAGTGCATTTTGAACAATTTTTGACAAGTTCTAACACCGAGAATGCAATCATACACAGATCAAGCTCTGCACTTGGTCTATCAAGCTAATGAGTTCTTGGATAGCGATTTGAGGCCATTCCATCTTCCACCAAACCCTGTGACCTACTCTAACCAAGAAATGAACATGTATACAAACACAGAGCGACCAATACACTGATCGACCGGGCACTTTTCCAAATTGGGTCGAGTTATTTGGTAAGTGATTTGATTGCTTTAAATCGGCCAAGCTCTGTTTGCACTATCAAATTGATCCATTCATTAGAAATTCCATAACGGGGCTAAAAATCACTCCAATACACTGTTTATTAAGCCGCGCTCCCCTACCACTCCAAGAATCTACTCCAATTGACCCTGTCTCAAACCTACATAAGCAAAATAAAACCGTGGCAGAAATAGAAGGAAGAAATCACAAAGCAATAGAATTCTCAGATCCTCCATTCACGGGAACCCTAATCCATGATTCACCCCCCGCTCAGCCATGTGGAGACTTCCACGTCGCCATTTTCTAAGGTCGTTCATTTTTACAATATTTTAAATAGTTATTGCTTAGTTTCATATCCTAAGCACTAGAAGTGCCAAGTTGGTTTCGAGGAAGGCCTTTGGAGTGGGAGGTGCTCGGTTCAACCCACACCTTGAACCATTCATTTTTAAATATAGAATGTTGGTGGAGAAATAAGTAAAACAACCATTTTTGGAGGTGAAAACAGAGAGAGCAAGAAAATAAAAAATAAATTTTCCTGTCATTCAATTTTTCTACATATTAGATGAAATTGTAATATTTTAGTGTATATTCAATGCATTGTACTAATTTACAGGTTTCCATCTTCAATTGCCAAACATTGTAACTTATTTAAAAATGGTAGAGAATTTTAATCCAAATTAGTAAAAATTTTGGTTCTATAAACACTCACGAGATTTTTGACCTCTTTTGCAGTGTTCAGTATAAATAGTTCCTCTAGGAAGTGCTTAGGGGTAAAATTCATCTCAACTACTATTGCACTTAACACCTAATATAGTTGTAACATCGTCGTCTGGGCATCAACCCTTTAAATTTATGGGGAGTAATAAGGCCACAGTGCACACACTTTGAGCCCTCAAATCAATCTATGAACGATTTCTCAATGTAAATCTGGACATTGAAATTATCTAAGTATATAGCGAAGTTACACGAGCGTATGAGGATATTTCTTTGAGCTGGTGTCGATATTCACACAGACCCCTTTCAGTACTTTCTTGGTACCATGTATCATATTATCTCACGTACATTAATGCCTCTTTCATGTATTTTTGAGTATATAGAAACGGAAAGCTTCTTCCATGTACCAATGGGTATATCAGAAGAGTGCATATATAGGAAGGTTTAATATATCAAACTGACAGTATATAGATTGGAAGATCATATCACCTAGAGTGATAAGAGCTTTACCCTTTGCCAGTTGATTCTGTAAAATGGGCACCAATGCCCCCAAGTTATTTCTTCCAGATTCACAAATTCTAAGAGGAGAATGTAGACACCCATAATTACGCCCAAGCAATTTAAATACTTAAATTGCGTTAATTATCGTCTTTCTTGCAAATCGACGACATATCATCAAAAGTACTCATTTTCTCTCATATAATCATTAATTAATTATACTAATCTAATTAATTAAGTTGTCTATCCAATAAATACCCTAATTAACGACCTTCCGTTAATAAATCACCCCTTCTACCTAGACTAATTAATTATTATTAATTAATTAGTTTTCCCTTCCATTTAACCAATAAATCAATATTTAATTGATTTAATCCCCTTCTAATAGCCTAAATCGTACTAATATTCCTCTAATTATCTTCTATAAGCTTACATCTACCTATTAGTTAATCACGTTTGATTAATTAAAACACCCCCAACTCTCATGACTTGCTAAGCATAAATTAAACCCTTCTAAAGTAAGGTTACCTTTAATAAAGCAACTTTATCCATTCCTAATCTTGTTTTACCTTTATCACACATGCAAAGGGATGAAGTGTTTCCTTTATCCATTGGGCTATATAAGGAGCCCTCCTTTTACCTTTATACCTACACCTAAACTCCTTAGAGAGAAAATGCAAAGCATATAGCAAAGAGACTAAGAGCTTGCACCTTGTCTTCTTTGAGAGTTCATCATCTTGAAGATTTAAGCCTCTTTCTTAAAGTGCTGGGGTCATATGGGAGGTGTCAAAAGGATCTTGTAGCCCAACTTTGATTAGCCCTCATTCCTAGGTTCTTAGAACATTAAAGACCACTGTTTTTGATAGCCATGGTACCTACCTAGGTTCCTTCATTTATATGTTGTTAGAGAATAGAGGATATTTAGGTGCTTAACATAGTTGATTTCATAGTTTTGTATTGATAATTTTTAGCATCTAACCCTTGATTAATTCTTATCATGATGGTGTTTATAATGTCGTTTAATTCTTGTTAATTAAGACTATTTAGGTGTTAGTCTTTGTTTATATTAGCATTATTTTAAAAACAACACTTGCACACATTTGGCATGCCTAGTGGGACTTACTCCATTGTCCTTTGCACTTAATTTCAAATTTTTGTAGTTAAGTTTCATTTTTGGTTACTAACCCTCTTTTACACGTGTTGATCTAACTTGTTTTGTTGAGTTTCCATGTGTTGAGTCTTCCTTTTAGGTATAAAGGAGGTGAAGTTCTGTCAAAATTGGAATTGATGGGAAATTTTCAAGATTTCTCCATGTTTTCATTTTTAGAGCTTACTTTTTCAACATTCTACATGCTAGTTTTGTCAATTTCTTGAAAATTTTAAATTCTTGAGCATGTAGGTTAGTGTTTGATAGTGTTGAGTCTTCTATTTACATATTAATGTGGTGGGTTGCTATCAAAATTTAATCTTGGTGAGAAAATTTTAAGATTTCATCATGTTTTCAGTTTTAGAGCTTACTTTTTCATCATTCTACATGCTAGTTTTGTCAATTTCTTGAAAATTTTAAAATCTTGAGCATGTATGTTAATATTTGATAGCGTTGAGTCTTCTATTCATACATTGATGTGATGGGTTGTTATCAAAATTGAATCTTGGTTGGAAAATTTTTCCCATTTTGTACATTAAGAGACGTTTTTTTTTGACATTTTTTGAGTGCATGTCAAGTGCATACCCATGAGCAAAAGAGCATATGCGTAACCCATCTTCCGATGGCCATAACTTTTGCTCCCGAACTCGAAATGACTCAATTTTTTTTGTGTTGGAAAGGTATTGAAGTTAAATATGCAATAAAAAAATAAATTCAAGATTTATACTTACAAAAATTTCAATTTTTTTTGTTAGTTTAAAATTGGTCATTTTCTAACATTTCTAATGTTTTGATGAATGTTGTATTTCCATGCTTACTTGATTTAGACCAAAGCGTGTGTATGCTCTTATCTTGCACCTTTTGGTGATCTTGAGAATAAAAAATAATTTTGATCTCTATATTTTTAACATTGGGATTAAACTTGGAAATTTGATTATTCATTTTGCTTAAGGGAATGAACCTTTTACAAAGTATTTTTCAATGGTCCTTTGATTTGAAGTTTTTCATTTCTATATAGTTGGGATAAAGTTTTTGTATGATATTATCTTACACCTTAGGGTGACCTTGAGAATCAAAATCAACTTTAGTCTTTATTTTATAACATTTGGTAAATTAGAACCTTCATCTTTCACTTTTGGTTTAAGGGAATGAACATTTAGCAAGAATTTTGTATGGTTCATTGATTGAAAAGATTTTCTTTACTTTTTAGTTGGATTATTTTTTGGGTATGCTCTTGTATCCTTGGATGATATTGAGAATCAAAAGCAACTCTTAATCCTCTTTTAAATAATGTGATTTTCTTGGAGAACTACTAACGCTTGTCAAAGAAAGGAGGAATCAAAAAAAAATCAAAAACTACTAATATAGTTATTATACAGGTTGTCAAAAGGTGTTCAAGCAAACCACACCTAATTAAACAAGATAAAAAGAACAACATATTCAAAACATTGTATTGCAGGTTTCGGAAAAGGGTACGTCCCTCTCTACTCAACTGGAACATAACCCCTTTGGCATAACACCTTAAACTACAACAATGGGGGTTGTTCCAAGAACCCCAAAGTATTCCACGCAAGAGGGAACCTTGTGGATGAAACAGAAAGTGCTCTGCACTACCTACTTGACTAGTGATTCCTTTTTGAGATAGCGTTATAGGTTGTCCGTTGTGGTGACCCCAGTGATAGTACACATAGATGCACTAGTTTCTTACCATTCTTGAAGGGGGTAAAGTAAACCCGAGATACTCGTAAACTAGTTAGTGTAACTTTTTGGGTAAATCGCTCTCGCTCGTGGCAACTTTGTAACACCTAGGGAAAGAGAACCACCTAGGAGAATATACTTTGGCTAGGAGCCCACTTTGACCATTCTAAAATAGTGTTGAGTTGTGAACCATATTTTCATTGAGAAATGTGTGACGTGGTACTTTCGCCTAGTTTTTACTTGCCTTAGGGCGAGGCAAAACTCTGCTGAAGTGAAGCCAACATTTTTCATTTTTTTTATTTTCTTCCTTCACATTCTTTTGACACTTTGTTGATCAAAAGAAGGGTGACTACCTTTGTGTTACCAATCGACTTTTTCTCTCACTTTTATGTTCGTTTACGCCCATCCATGTTTGCGGCTGGGTTAGTTAAACGTCTAAAGTGTGCGGAGGCATTTTCACGCCATTGGTATCCATTGTGATCTTAATACCCATGTCAAGGTCGTCATTGTAGTTAGGCATGGTTCATCACCACAGACTTCCTTAGAAGAGTTAGCTTGTTTGTATCGTATCACTACAATTTCAAAATTTACGTCTTGTTTCTTGTAAACTCGACATAAATACATATATTGTACGGTTACATTGCACACATTTTTAACTATTCCTAGCTATACTTTGAGATTTTTAGTTCGGTTATATTATTACCTCGATTTCAAAGAGTGCTAGGTGTTACCATTTGTGCATGTTATATCAATAACACCTTGATATCAATACTTCACATTCTCACAAAGTGGGTTAACATATCTTGGTGATATTGTTATCATTCATGAATTATAATTGGCACTTTTTGAGATATAGGTCTTATCAGACTTGAGCTTGCTCGTCGTATATCTTGATTGGGAGATTGCATTTAACTTTGTGTATTTACTTACATCTTGTTCATTCCTTTGAACTTGGCATAAGTGGAGACATCTTTTTAATCATCTGACGTCGTAGATTACTTTGAAACGTAGTCTAGGAAGTATTTCATTTGATTAAGTTTTGGTACCAAACGATTGATTCATTGGTGGCTTTATCACTCTATCACATTAGTATTCTCACACTGTTAATTTACTCTTAACATGTACATCTTGTGTTTCACTTAGGGGTAGTCATTGAATTTTGAACAAATCTACAACTTACCTTAGTGAAAATTTTCACAAAAACATGGCTCCCAAGACGCGTCTAGGGTTAAAGAAACAAACATATGAGGAACAATAGGCGCAAGCTTGGGAAACCTCTAACAAACAAAGGTCAAACCCATTTATTGGACATGATCTAGGACCACTATTTTCTACAGAAAAGGAAATAGAAGAAATGGTTGATCATAGTGGAAATGAATTAGAATCACCACATGCAAAATTTTATTTTGACCCCACTCTACTAGATGAGTTTCTCCTTAGAAACAAAGATAGAGTTTTAGCACGGGTCGTGGAATTAGGGGCCAAATTGCCCACTGAGAATGAACCAATATTACCTACAAATGACACTATTAAGGAAGAACACCCCCTTATCAATATGGAAGATATTTTAACAGGTGGGAATACTTCCACTTCTTACGCAGAAAATGATAAAGTGGTAGGGCATAAAATACCCCTCATCAAAGTGCCACAAAGAAATAAGATAGAACATGAAACAGGGGAAGAACCTACACAATACGAAGAGGAATAACCTTTAGAAGAAGAAGACACAAACCAAGTCACAATCCAACAACAACTCAGTAACCTAAGCTGACAAATAGATTTACTTACTTTCTAGGTACAGAAAGACACAAACAAGAACATTCAAAAGTCAAGGCCTAAGTTTAGGATCCACGAACTACATTGAGAAAACCAAGGAGAAGAAGACACGGGGTATCATCATGTACACATCCCCACTTCTCCCACTAGAGAACAATTGCTCACACAAGAAGTGCAATCTATGAAAGCAACTCTTGCGAGCATACAAGAAAGCAATATAGGGAGTATTAGGAAATACCAATACGAAGAACTATGCCCCTATCCTTTTGACAAGACAATGACCCTTCAACCCTTTCCAAAGAAATTTTATATGCCGAAGTTTGAAAAATACAAAGGAAAGGGAGACCCAAGGGATCATGTTAAATATTTCTACATGGCATGTCAAGAGGTGTCTTATAGTGATAATTACCTCATCAGAATTTTTCCTAAGAGTCTCGGAGGTCAAGCATTGGAATGGTTTATGCGCTTACCACGAGGATCAATTTTCACCTAGCCAAAATTGGTGGAAAGATTCGTGCATCATTTCTCATATAACATAGAGAGTTACATCACAATGGCAGACTTGTGTGGCACAAAACAACGCCCAAATGAAACCTTCACCATCTTCCTCCAACGATGGAGAGAGATAGCTAGTCGCTTCCCTTGCACTTTCCCTGAGAAGTAGCTGGTCAGTATTTTCGTCCCTAATCTCAACCCAGATATAGCTTTCCACCTCCAAATGCATTATGTCCGCACCTTTGAGGAGGTTATCAAGAAAGAGATTCAAATAGAAAAGGCTCTCATTGCAAAAGTCACCCTCAAAACCCAATCTAAAGACAACCAAAGTGTCAAAACCCACTGAAAAGCCAAAGATCTTTAACAAAAAAAAACATGGTGGGAGACAGAATCACTGATTCCAAACGTGTTCAAATGGTCGAAACCAGTCAACCTTTTAAACTAACCAAGGCCCCAATTCAACCACCACCAAAGCGACGAACATTCACCTCCCTCAATGAACCATTGTCCCTTATACTAAAACAGTTTGATGCGGCCAACATGATGATCTATCCTACAAAAAAACCATTTGATGAAAACGCTCCTAAACCTTCATGGTATAAGGAGCATGAATATTGCGAAATGCATCGCGTTAAAGGTTATAAAACAGACAATTTTTTGTGACTTCGCCACTATATTCAAGACCTCATTGACAATGGGGAGATAGAGGTGGATAACCCTGGCCACATGCAAACACCTAACGAGAAAATGGGGATTTATAAGGAACCATTCCCCAAGCATGATAAGTTGGAAAAGAAAAAACCGGATCAGGGAGAGTCATCCCAAACCTATAAAGCCATGAATTACTTATATACCAAAAGAGATAACAATCATTACGATTCACTTATCGGATGTATTCACTCCCCAGATGACTGTGTCAATACCATCCGGATCAAGGGAAAGGACTGTACTGCGGTAACAAGGCGTGCGCGCCTTGTGATTCTGGAACCCTCTCTGTTGACCCCGCAAACTAATAAATATAACCTTTCAGAACAACTTGAGAGGACACCTGCTAAGATCTCGATCTTAGATCTTCTCAAGATATCCAATGTGCATAAGGAAATTTTGTATCAAACTCTTTAGGGTTTGGGAGTTCCTTTAGAAGTCGATCCTACGTACCTTCAAGCCACGGTGGCAAATATTGCATCAAGTGAGCATCTTACTTTCAACCATAGGGAGATCCCTGCCACAAATCCTACACATAATCTTCCCTTGTACATCGATGTAGTTGTCACCCGCAGGAAAATCAAACGTGTGCTTGTGGACAATGGATCGGGATTGAACATTTGCATGCTTAAGTTGGTCAAACAATTGGGACATATTGAGGAAGATCTTGAGTCCCATATTATTACTATCACCGCATACGACAACGCGGAAAGAGAGTCAGCAGGCACCATTACGCTGCCCATGGAGGTGGGCCCCACTTTCCATTAGAAAAAGTTTCACATCCTAGACTTGGAACTTCCATATAATATGCTTCTAGGCCGATCATGGATTCATGCCATGCAGGCTGTGCCATCAACATTTCATCAATGCATCAAGCTGAAGCATGAGGGACATACGGTTATAATACCAGGAGATTTAGAGCCCTTTGCTCATTGTAGAGCTATTAATAGCTTTGCACGAAAGGATACATATGCATGTCCCTCCATAGATATAGTTGTCCCTCTTCATTCTAAGGCCATGGAATCTCGAGTAGATTCAAATTCCCTTAGTTATTACGCTCATGGGGTGTCCACTTCCACATCTCCATTTGATTCATGGGAGATGAAAATTTTTGAATATGGCTGTGGGGAGTATAATGTACAACAAGCACTCTTGGTTTCTGACCTCTCTTTGTTGCCCAAGACTAGAGGTCGACCTAACTACCACTTCAGGAGACCTAGAGAGGAACACACTATTGGGTCATTCCTACCTGGAGGCATGTTAGCTGAAGAAAAATTAATTGATCCACCTACTACTTGGGTCCCTAAGGACACTCAAGCATCTTGTTATCAAACCCCAAAATATGAAAAATATAGCAGAATGATTTAATCCATGGGCTACAAAGGCCTAGGATGTGGGAGGAATGAACAAGGACAAAGAGAACTAGTCCCTCTTCCACATTTCAAAATAGAAATATATGGCATTGGGATTCACCCTTATGGAGCACACCCCAATGCTTAAGATGCGACTTGTTCTGAGCATGAGGATAGCTTCGAATACCTAGACAACGATACGGATTCCCATTGTAGCCTATATGAGGATCTGGCCTCCACGAACCTTTTCATGAACAATGTTGTCCTGACCATAAACCCCACCGAACTAACCCTTGACCTTGTGTACCCTTCCCTTGTTGAATGGGACCAACAACATCACGTGCGACTAGATTTATTCGAGAACGACGAGGCTATTGCAGAGTTCATGGGCATAAGGGATACAATTCCCATTGGAGATCACAAGAAGGGTTTCTTTATTGACTTAAACACCTGCGCCTACTTCGGTGAGGAGGCTGAACTTCGTGGTCAACAAAATTTAAAGAAAAGCGAGGGCAAGAGTTCTAAAGAAAAGCCTCGGAAAAAATCAAAGTCCAAGTCACACAGTGAAATCCTCTTTGAGGCACTGGCTGATAAACAAATAATAAAATCAAAGGACAAACAAAGTGACCACGCCAAGGATGAAAATCTCATAGAGACATCCTTGGATGAAGATCTCAACCTACCTCCCGATCCTATGCGTATGGAAGATTTATCAAAATTGTTAGTTGAAGAAACCATTGATGTCAATATTGGTACTGAAGAAGATCCCAAGATAGTAAAATTGGGAGCATCACTCTCAGCCAGAGAAAAAAATACGTTGACTATGCTACTGCGAGAGTTTATTGATGTGTTTGCATGGTCTTACAAAGACATGCCCAGCTTAGATCCAACTTTAGTCGTACACAACCTAGTTGTGCACGCAGATGCTAAGCCTATTAAACAGAAGCTCCAAAAGATGCACCCAAGATTGGCCTTTTTAGTTAAAGAAGAGTTGGAAAGTTTGCTTGCAGTAGGATTTATCAGGCCAATTGATTATTCTGAATGGATATCAAACATTGTTCCTGTCTAGAAGAAACCTATCGGTATCCGAATATACACGGATTTTAGAGACATTAATAAGGCTTGCCCTAAAGATGACTTTCTGTTACCCAACATTGATATGATTGTTGACTCAACAGCAGGATATGAAATGCTATCACTCATGGATGGATTTTTGGGTTATAATCAGATTAAAATCGCTGAGGAGGACCAACACAAAACAACTTTCACAACTCCTTGGGGCACCTTCTACTATCAGGTGATTCCATTTGGCCTTAAGAATGGGGGAGAAACTTATCAGCGGGCCATGACAATAATATTTCACGATATGATTCATGACATCATGGAAGACTACGTAGACGACATCCTGGGAAAGTCCAAAACAAGAGAGTATCATCCTATCATTTTACGGCGTATCTTTGAACGCCTGTGTGAATAAAAAGTTAGGTTGAATCCAAAGAAATGTGTCTTCGGTGTGCTATCCGAGAAACTATTAGGCTTCATCGTGTTAAGATGAGGTATTGAGGTAGACCCTGCTAAAGTTTCTACCATCACATAAATGCCTCCACCTGAGAATATCAAGCAACTGCGTAGCTTGCAAGGGAAAATTCAACCCATTCACCGTTTTACCTCCCAGCTTGTAGATAAATGTCACTCATTCACTTATTTATTTAAGAAGGACGTCGATTTCATCTGGGGACCCGAGCAACAACAAGCCTTTTCTGTGCTTAAACAATACCTGGCTAATCCACCTGTCCTCATGCCTCCTACTCCAGGAGAACCACTTTTGCTTTATATTTCCGCTACACAATATGGTATTGGTGCACTACTCGCCCAATACGACCTTGGCCATAAAGAGAAAGTGGTGTACTATCTGAGTCGCACCCCCATCACCTATGAACTTAATTATCCTCAGATTGAAAACGCTTACTTGGCCATCGTTTTTACCTTTCAAAAACTTCGCCATTACTTGCTAAATACTAAGACCAAGCTCATATCCATGGTCGACCCACTCAAGTATTTGTTGTCCAAACCCGCCCTCACAGGTAGAATGGCTAATTGGATCATTCTACTCAGTGAGTTTGATATAGAATTTGTCCATTAAAAATTAGTTAAAGGACAAGTACTTGCCGACCAGCTAGCAGAAGCACCTTTGCAAAGCATAGAACCTTTGAGTCTGGATCTGCCAGATGCATCTTTGCTCTACATTGAAGAATCTATCGTATGACAGATACATTTTGATGGATCTTTTACGTTTCATGGTTTAGGTGCATGAGTGGTCCTTATTACTCCTTCAGGTGATCCTATACTGCAGGCTTTCCACCTGGCCTTCCCTTGCACGAACAACATTGTGGAATATGAAGCACTCATTGCAGGGATGAAACTAGCCATCAAGTGGAATATTCAACATGTTAAGGTTGTAGGTGATTCAAAGCTAATCATCAAACAGGTTAATGATGAGTATAAAGTTAAGGATGACAAGCTCATACCTTACAAAAAGTTAGTGGAAACTCTAAAGGAGTATTTTGTGTGCATCACCTTTGAGCAGATCCCAAGAGCGCGGAATAGATCGGCAGATGCCATGGAAATGGTGGGATCTATGCTTCATATTCCACCAAGGAACAATGATATGCCATTCTTCGTAGAAAATCTATGCCATCCCGCGTATGACATGCCAGAATCTTTCCTGGCTTGTGAGGTTGTTTGTCCCCATTCCCCATGGTACGAACCCATCTTCACCTATCTTAAGGACAGTACATTCCCTCCCAATATCTCCCGCTCTGAAAAGAAGAGCTTAATTCACCAGATATCCCATTACACCCTTTTAGGAGGTACACTTTATTGTCGTGGCTACGACGGGAATCTGTTACGTTGTCTAGATGTGACGGAGTCAATCCAAGCAATCAAGGAATTACACGAAGGAGTATGCGGAGCACATACAAACGGAATGGTCTTGGCTAAGAAATTGTTGAGAGTAGGTTACTATTGGCCTACCATGGAAACTTATTGTTGTAATTATGTTAGAAAATGTGTGTTTTTCCAAAAGTATGGAAATTTCATCCATGCTCCATCGCAACCATTGCAACCAATCACTACCCCATGGCCATTCTCTAAATGGGGACTTGATCTAATAGGGAAGCTTAATCCTACCTCATCTGATGGTCATACACATATCATCACAGCTATAGAATACTTTACGAAATGGGTGGAGGATGTCCCTTTAACCTATGTCACAGGAGCACAGATTTCTAAATTCATCATGAATCACATTATTTGCTGATATGGTATCCCTGCAGCCATTGTCACAGATAATGGGAATTCATTTAAGAACAAAACTATGAAAGGTATTTGCCAACAGTTCTAAATCAGATTGAAATGGTCCACACCATATTACCCTCAGGGTAATGGACAAGCTGAGGCAACAAACAAGACTTTGGTAAGGATAATGGAGAAGATGGTTAGTAAAACTGGTCGAAACTAGCACCTATAAATCCACCCAGCCCTCTGGGCCTATCGGACATCAATTCACACTCCTACGGGTGCGACGCCATATTCCCTAGTGTTTGGGACAGAATCTATCATCCCTTTAGAGATCGAACTCCCATCCCTATGAATTTCTCTTCAGGACTATTTGGATAAGGATGAAGATTATCAAGTGGCAAGATTGGCTGAGTTAGAGCTCCTGGATGAGAGGCGCATTCGCGCTCTTAATCACCTAAAGGTATATCAACACAGAATCTTCTGCAACTACAACAAGAGAATCATCCCTCGCTAGTTTGAGGTGGGTGATTTAGTTATGATGGAGAACCAGTTCAACACCAGAGTAGAGCGAGAAAAGAAAGGGAAGTTCAAACCACACTAGTTAGGACCCTATGTCATAGTTGCCAAGTACGGCACCGAGGCATACAAACTGGCTCACCCCATTGGTGGTGAGCTCCGGGAGCCCATGAATGCCATGCATCTTAAGAGGTTTTATGCCTAAACATGGCACAAGAAAGTCATAAAAATAAAAAAATACAAAAACATCAAAAAAAAAATCAGAAAAAGAAAAAGAGAAAACAGGTCATCCACTAGTGAAAACCATGCAATTGTGGCACTTTGGACAAGTCCTTGGGAAAAAACCAGTTTTCGGCGCCTCGGGAGGATCCGTTGTTCACAAGAATTCTATATTAGAAGGGTAGTTGTCTTTGGCCTGGACCTGGTTCTGCCTTCAAGTTTCCTTATGCACACCATCTTGTCTAGCCTTGATCCGACTTTGCCTTCTTCTATTCATCTATAAGGGACGTGGTCTTTCGTTATTTCCCATCTTATGCTGGCAGAAACTCAACAACTTCACCTTCTTATTTATAAGCGCGTGGCTTCTGCCCTTGTATATTCCCCACCTAACGCTGGGGCATCCATGCTTTCTTGGTTACCTGCACATAGCTTTGGAAAACTGTTAAAACCATAAAAACAATATAAAATTGTATTGAGAAAACACAAAAACAATAGAAAATTGTTTTGAGGAAAACACAAAAACAATAGAACGTTGTTTTGAGAAAACACAAAAACAATAGAAAATTGTTTCACAAAACACAAAAACAATATAAAATTGTTTCACAAAAACCTAAACAATAGAAAATCGGTTTATGAAAACATATCTTACAAAAATATTTACTTGCATTGTCTTGTTTTCTTGCTTTGCTTGTTGCTTGTATAGTGTTTTGCGTGCTTGCTTTTGAGTTGTTTGTTGCTTGGTTGTACTTTTTCATAGTTTATCTTTTCTTGCTTAGAATAGATTCATTCTTGCTTGTGCATATTGTAGTGGGTTTCAACATGCTAGTGTGTTAATTCATTATTTCTTTCTTAACACATTTGGTTGTGTTTTGTTACTTGTTAATAAGGCATGGTGATTCATGGTGTATTACATTAATTTCTGGTGTTCTTTGTAGCATTTGACTGTGTTTCTTGCATGTGCTCTGTTTTGTTATCATTCACATCACATTACCATCACTATCATCACATCTAGCATCATCTATACATCATATATAAAAAAAAATGCTAAGTTTTACATCATGCATGTATGCTAAGCTAATAATCACATATCGTATCATCAATGGGGGCAAGAGGGGTTACGCATGATAAAAAATCTATCCCCCCCACACCAATATCAGCATATCATCCCATCCATAGACATCAAAATAACACTTGAAAACAACATTTGATATTGTCTACAGATCTATCATCTACAATCTACAGCACGCCTTAAACGATCACGTGCGATCACCATCTCTCCTGAGTTTCAGAGCCTCACGGTAAGTTTTCTAAACTAAACGGTTAAAATGAACTGATTGTGATGTTTTTACCCCCCTAGGAGGTATATTAGCCTATTTTTAACTGATCGGATGACCGGGACACCCGTTTCACTCACCGTTTTCTCCTCTGTTCACTGTGGAATAATTATTTTTATCTTATTTTTCACTGTATTGGGGCATTTTTTGTCCAATACCCCTTTCTTCTCCCCCGGATAATTTTATTGCTCCCTGGAAATTTTTCTCCTTCTTCACACCCTCGTAAATAATTATTTTTCAAATAATTATTTTTTCTTAATTTTTCCACTAAACAAGGACATTATTTGTCATTTGTTTCTCTTTTCTTCCACCTAGGGCACTTTCTATTTTCCCTAGGCCCTTCTTTTTCTTCTTCTCATTTCTTCTATTGTTTATCACGGTTCAGAAAGCCAAAACAATACAAACATTTACTATATAAAAAAAAATCCAAAAAGAAGGCAAAAATTTTCACTAAAAATCCTAAAAAGTATAAATACCCTACAAAATGGTAACTTGCTTCTTATGGATGAAACTTGTGTCTTGCGCATGGTATTTTCTCCATATCCTATTGGTTTGTCTCACATCCTCCCCGATTAATACGGCTTGTGGATCACCGGATTCACAACCATTCACAAAAGTTAGTTGCTTGCTTCGTCTGTACTCTAGGGCACTTTTGGTTGCCTGGTGCTGTTTTGTTGCGCACAAACGCTTTTCATGTACCCCGTGTCCATTTTCATTTCCCCTTGCATGTATCCTTGCTTGGGGAATCATTTTTAACCCTTTTCGTCAATCATGAACTTGTGGATCTCTTCAGCACTGATAACAAAATATTTGTACAACTGTCTTGACCGTTGTTGGGTTGGATATGTGCGTTCGTACTTGTTTTCCCTGTGATATGATCTTGTTTCCTTCTCATATTACATTGCATTATTGTATGTTGCATGGAGTTGGTACTTTCAGTAATGGATAATTGTTCGTAGTATGGCTTTTCATGTCATTCTACCTTTGTCGTATGCTTATATTTTTCATAAGGACTGATGATGTAGTTCCTTTGGCAATATGATGACATCAAATTTGTTCCAAACAAATAAGTGGCTAGAGGTTAAGCTCTTCTCTCCCCTCATCCATATTTCTTCTACACCACTTCCCTTTCACCCCTAATTCTCCCTCTCCTTTGGGCATCTTGCCTCGTCCCCATTCTTCTGCCTACTTCTCATCTTTTTCGATTATCGATCTACTTCCTTCATCACCCCATCGACACTCGAGGGGGCATCTCTCCCTCCTACTAATTTTTCTTCTATCTCTTCAAAATCTCTTCTGTCTACTATCTTTGAAGTGGCATCACTTACGCCACCCCAAAGAGGGGAAAATGTAGAAACCTATAATCACGCCCAAGAAATTTAAATACTTAAATTGCGCTAATTATCCCTTTTCTCGCAAATCAACGACGTATCGTCAAAAGCACTCATTTTCCCTCATATAATCATTAATTAATTACACTAAGCTAATTAATTAAGTTTCCTATCTAACAAATACCCTAATTAATGACCTTCCGTTAATAAATCACCCCTTCTACCTAGTAATTAATTATTATGAATTAATTAGCTTTCCCTTCCATTTAACCAATAAATCAATATTTAATTGATTTAATCCCCTTATAATAGCCTAAATCGCACTAATATTCTTCTAATTGGCTTTTATAAGCTTACACCTACCTATTAATTAATCACCTTTGATTAATTAAAATACCCCCAACTCCCATGACTTGTTAAACATGTATTAAACCCTTCTAAAGTAAGGTTACCTTTAATAAAGCAACTTTATCCATTCCTAATCATGTTTTACCTTTATCCCACATTCATGAGAATGTGTTTAATCCTTTATCCTTTGGGCTATATAAAAATCCCTCCACCTACTTTTTTACTTACACCTAAACTTCTTAAGAGAGAAAATGCAAAGCATATAGCAAAGAGACTAAGAGCTTGCACCTTGTTTTCTTAAGAGTTCATCATCTTGAAGAGTTAAGCCTCTTTCTTAAAGTGTTTGGGTCATATGGGAGGTGTAAAAAGGGTCTTGTAGCCCAACTTTGATTAGCCCCCATTCCTAGGTTATTGGAAAATTAAGGACAACTATTTTGATAGCCATGGAACTTACTTAGGTCCATTCATTTATTTGTTGTTAGAGAATAGAGGAGTTTAGATATTTAGCATTGTTAGTTTCAAAGTTTGTATTGATGAATGCTAGCATCTAACCCTTGTTTAATTCTTATCATGATGGTGTTTATGCTTTGTTTTAGCTAAATTATAGAACTATTTTAGGTGGTAGTTCTTGCTTCATTTGATTTAGCATTAAGCAAAGTATACATGCACACATCTGGTACCCAGTTTACATAGACCTTATTCCTCCTACCATGCAAACTTGCACATGATGATGCTACCCTGAAGATGATTTTTGACAATTCAAGCCATTTCCACTTCAATACATTGATCGTAATACTGATCAATCATTATTTTAGATATGAATACTTTCATCATATCCACAAGATGCTTTTTTTGACACTTTCCAAGACCCAACCTTCATTACATCACCTATAACACTGTTTGTAGACCTTTTAGCTCACCTTACTAAGAATCACCATGTTCTTGAAGCCATGCTACAATATGTCTGATTACAAATACATCCCTGGAGATTACTATATGACTCAGACAACTTGACATAAGCTTTGATGATACTAGCATAAACTTAGATTCTCATAACTTCATAACTCAATAGTCTCTTAAGACCTCTTTAGTAGTATTGTATCCCTCCTTTTGTTTCAAATATATATGACTTATTAACACCTCATAGTTATGTTTTCAAGATGTAAAACCTTGCTTTAAGCTTCAAATACACTATCACATGTGGCTTACTATCCAAGATCACTAATCCAAACCTTGTATAAGTTGACACAACTTACTCCATACCTACAATGTCTCTTTTATGCCTCACTCACTAGATAATGCACCCTTCTTGTTCACTGAACTTTGACATTGAGTTACAATTTGATTCATGTTTGGAAAATTCAATACAAACCCATAATTCTGACTCAAGTCACATTTTTACTGATCTTTAGCTTGATCATGAAGGATATCTTAACTATTTTTCATTCCAACTGATATCCAAGTACTTCATATTTCTTGAAAAACAGATAACATGCTCAAACTCCTCATAAGGAGAATTTTTATGACAATAACAAACTCATACTTGACAAGAACATGACTTAAGGACCTAGAGTAGGAGCACCAATTGGAGATGACACAATTTTATCATGAAGTACACTAGACCTTTTGATGTATACCATCATAGAATAATCATACCTATAACTTCCAGATATTTTAATTACATATCAATGAAAAACTAAACATGACTATATATTCATGCTTTAGCCATGACATAGATTCTCACAGTGCTACATTTGACAAAGTGACCTTTCATTATTGACATTCTCTTTAGAATAACATACATGGAGTAATACAACTTTGAGTACTTTTTCAACAAGACATAACTTAAGACACCTTACATAGATAACTCATCTTACTTCAACACAAATGCAAATACAAAGTTACTAGGCTATTACATGCATTCAAATATGATGAGACACACTTGAATAGGCCTTAAAAATATGATAACAAGACTTTGATACGAATTCAAGCCTTTTGACAATATCACCTTCTATCAATCTTGAACTCACCAACATATTACAACAAGCTAACAATTTTCCTTTTCATGAGAGAGATAATCTTTCAGACATCTATAACAGATACATGAATACCTTTTAGACAAAGATATGAACATGACTACCTTTCGAGACATATATGGAATCCTTAAACCTACATGATGATAGTACGACCTTACTTGGTAAAAACATTGATGGGACATGAATGTAAACTGATAGACTAGAGTCTGTCTTGACATGTGCTACATATTCTGAAAAAACTCCCATTGAACCATATAAATACCTTCTTGAACAAATTCAATAAAAATGGCAACCGATAACACCTAACTAGAACCCTGACAGATAACCACATTTCATGATGACAACATCAAGACAATCATGACCAAAATAAGGGATAAAAATACCTAATATGAAGACATAAACTACAACAACATATAATATGATCCTTCTAATCATTTGAAGTAAATACTATAGATGTATCTACAGAAAGGATAGGAGACATAGACTTAGATTGTATTGAGTTACTCATAGACCCAAAATAATCTTGAGATCCCATAATCACACACCTTAGACACATGAAGACATGGATAAGAACCAAATTGACTTATCATGACTCATAATACAGACCTTAAACAAATATTTCAGACCTATAATAACAAACATACACATCTAGAAAAGACAATAACTCATAGGAGGATCAAATGACATACCTAACAAATTTTGAGGTATCAAACATGCCAAGATTTTTCATCTTCTCATGAACTGATGCATGAAGAAACATGTGTTCTTCTTCAACCTTATAAATCTTACTTCCTTGACTTGATATGGGCTTATTGACCATGTTGACATCATTGACAACCTTCATATGTTGCATGGTGGACTGGAAATCAATTCTTTTGACTTTACTTGTTTAATCAGTCTGAAAAATTTATGATTTTATAACATTCCTCTTAATTTTACCTTCTTGATTTGGTCCCTTGACTATCAGTATGTACCTTTTCGATCAGAATTCTTGATGAACCTCCTCTTACTTGAACAAAATCTTGCTATATGGCCCGATTTGTTACAATTGAAGAAAACAACAATCCTCTTCCTTCTAGGCTCAAAAACAGTTAAGTTCCATCCACACTCTTTTTCTCTATGCCCATACTCACAACATGAAAAGCACTAACCTTTCAAGAAACCTATACCATTATCAAACGGAATTTTCTTGTAATCTATAGCTCTATGACCAAAATCATGATAAAACAATATCAATGAAATGATGAGTGATGCATCATAGAATTAGGTTGTCTAATGGGGTTATACCTACTAAAACTAGTCCTCTTATCCACCTTCTCATCAAAATTTTAACATATATCAGCTCTACCATCTCCCTTCTTTTTTTCTCCTTAAAATCCTAGTACTTTTTTGTTATCCATTGCTTTTTATCCTCTAATAACCCCATCAAGAGCTTTGGACCTCTTCTCAAGATTCTCATACATCTTCAATTTTTTATAAGAATCCTCTAAATCTGATTCAACATCTTTCAAAATGTATTCATACCTGAAAAGAGAGTCTTCTTTTTCCTTTAGGGCTTTATTCAAACATTCAACTTGAGATTCCAAAGAAAGAATAGATTGACTATGCCTAGTTTCCATATCCTTGACTTGAACTTGATAGCCTTATATACATGACTGAGCTATTTAATTCCTTCTTCTTAATATGGCCTCAACATCTACAAACTTAATCATTGCTTGTGCTTCAAAGGATCTCCTTCAAGTTACTAGACTTACCTCATAAGGACCTTCTCTAATATAAATTATTAGAAGTATAAGGGACTAAGAGGGGGGGTGAATCATTCCTCCAATTATTTGAAACAATTTCTAGATTATCATTCATTCACCATTAAAATTTATCCGTCAATCAATATGTGATTAGCAACATAAAGAATTCAACCACATAGGCACAATCAAGAGTGCATACACATGAACACACGATATAAGTGGGAAACTCTCGAGGGGAAGAAAACCCACTAAAAATATGCTTATATTACACAAATAAAAGTGATCTAGTGAAGCAAAAAATTCTCAAGAAGCACCAACCCATGATTTATTAAGGCATTAACCCCACAAGGATCACCAAACCATAATTTAGTGAAGCACTAACTCCACAAGGATCACCAACCCTAATTTAGTGAAGCACTAACTCCACAAGGAGCTCACAACCCCCTAGGATGACCAAAAACTAACTCAACCACCTAAATACATGTGATATCTGATATTTATGCTGCCAAAAATGATGGATATTATAATTTCAGCTCACAAACCCTAGCTCACACACTAGGTCTTCAATCTCTCATAATCTTACTCTTTCTTCACTTGTCTTTACTCTAACTTCTAGCTCTCATGTCTTCAAAAATTACTCAACCTATCATGATCTTCTCTAGCCTTCAAATCAAGCACAAATACCTACAAAATATCTTCCTCTAGGTCACACTTCTTCCCTCCAAGAGCACTAGTTCAAAAATGAACCCAAAACATCAATTTTATATCTTTTTCTTTCTTCTAACCAAAAGAAGGTAGGTCTTAAAACTTTGGTTAATTTAAACATTAACATAAAACATGAGTAATACATAATTTAAACATTAACCAAGGTCTCAATTTCTGTTAACAAATCAGATTATTTCATTTAATTGGCCCAATTCACTTTCTAATTCTCAAAACAACAGTTTCCTACACCCTTCAACACCTTGTAAACTTCATAAAGACAAAAAAATAACTTATAATACACAAAAAAATTCCATATAGACAAGAAATTGAAATGGAAGAATATTTTTAACACTTCTAACAAATGTATAAGTTATTAAACATCCATCTATTCAAAACACAACATTATTTTTTTTCACTAGATCAACCTGCCAAAAACATTGTTTTCAAAGGTTATCTCATAAAATAATTTGTAATTACATTCAAGACCTAAAAATTGATTAATTATCTCAAAAATTCATCCCTCTTCACATTACATGTGTAAAGAAACATCACACATTCCATCTCATTCCTAAAAAAACATCAAACTTTCATGAGTACACATGCAATCTTAAACTACCACAAATATTCATGTCCATAAAATGACATATAAAACCTATCCAATTACCTTATCAAGAGGAAAAAATATTTTAAATTGAGATATCTCTTAATCCTATTTCCAAAACAACTTGAATCACCTTCAAATTCCACATGTAGCTCATGTTATGTCCATTTTATTAAACCCTGCTATTTGAGATCATGTTGTCACCCTCAAAATTCCCCTCATTTTTAATGTCAAGCTTTCAAATTTTTTGAGTTGGTGCCTTTGAGATATGTCTAAGCAAGAATGTATTCTAGAGAGATAGAACAAATTCGTGCTTTGAAGAAGTGGGTGCTCATTTGCAATCTCACCCTATTAATTTAGAATCTTGCAGCTCACATGGTTCCCGTCTGGATGCTTGAAATTGTTTCCCCCATTCAAAAGAAACTATCAAATCCTTTCTCTATGACCATGGATCACATCGAGCCTATTGTTGTTTATAGTTCTCCTTTCCATGAGAAGAAATGTGTTATTCAAGCATAAATGGTGGAGTTTTCCCTCTCTATATTTTTTCATAGTTGTGAGTGATGGGCGTATCTTCCCTATCATTTTTTGGCCCCAGCATCCATGAGTACATGGACATCTATGATTGGATGTAGGAAGGCGGGTTGTAGGGTCACTTTTGGGAATTTGGTTTTATATGAAGAAAGGAAGTGTTCAATCGAGGCCTAAATCGGCTAAGTATAGAAGGACCGCAGATGGTGCCATGTGTCTCTTCAGCACACTTTTGGTATTGCACACAAAAGAGGAGACCCAAAACATGTGCAGGCCCTCCACATGGTCAGAGTATGAAAAGATAAAGCCAATAAAAAAATCAGCTAAGTATAAAGAGCTGAAGGAAGCCTCCATGTTTCCCCATGATGCACCTCCAAAGGCCAAGTTCAAAGTAGGATCCTAAGTGAGCACAGACTCACCACGTGCCTCATTAGTGTAACTTCAGAAGTGAGACCTAAGGGACATATTCTAAATGAGTGCCAACCCTCCATGTGTTATGAGCCTCAAAAAGTTAAATTGGCTGTTGAAAGGTCTAAAGCCAGCGGAAAGAACCACGTGTCTCTTCAGTGCTCTTTCAGGAGGTGATATAAAATTGAGTCCCTAGACAAGCGTGAAGCTTCCATGTGTCCATAACCCAACATAGTCACTCCTAAATAAGCAGAAGGGACCTAGCCAAAAAAAGGAGAAAGAGGAGTAGGCCTAAATTGGTTAAGCACGAAAGGATCGGCGGACGAAACCACGTGTCTCATCGGTGCAACTTCAAGGTTCGAAGCCAAAGGAAGTTCCCCAAACATGTACCATCTCTCCACATTTCAGCTCAGCGCAACTTCAAAAGCATGGCCCAAAGAGAGCCCCTGAACTAGTGCAGGTCCTCCAGGTGTCTAGGGTCTCATCGAAGTCAAATGGGTAGCAGGCCCGAATTGACTCAGTATAAAAGAATTGACAGAACTCTCCACGTGTCTCAATGGTGCATCTTCAAGGTTCAAAGCCAAAAGTGGTCCCCCAAATGCGAGCCAGCTTTCAATGTGTCCCAGGTTTGAAAAGGGAACATATTCGTTCCTTTAATCAGCTAATTATAGAAGGGTTTGCGGAAGCCTCTAGGTGTCATCTAGGCGCAACTTCAAAGGAAAAATCCAGAGGTAGGTCCCAAATGCACGCAGAGACTCCATGTGTCCAGGGTCAGACATATGGCCCCACCAAAAAAAAGGGGGCCACATGCCTCATTGGAGCACTTTCAAGAGGTAAATCTAAAAGGAGTCTCCAAATGAGTGGGAAACCTCCATGTGTCCCAGGTTGGACATAAAGCCTTTGACAAACGAAAGGATAAAAGTCAAATGTTAAGCCCGGATGAAAAGTCAAAGCGGGGAGACGGATCGTCGGGGCCTTTTTAGATTTTGAGCCTTGTTTCAAAGAAGGAAAAGTCAAATATTGAGCCCGCATTAAAATTCAAAGCGGATAGGCGGGTCGGTGAATAAATTTAAGATTTTGAGCCTCGTTTCTAAAAGAATTAAAATTATAAAGTGAGTCGCGAGTCTGTCACCACTCAGGTAACGCCACGTGTCAGACCCAAATGCAAAATGTAAAGTTGTGGGCTTGCGGGGTTGAGGGGAACTTTTACACATTTTCATCTTTTTTGCTGAAGGAACAATTTCAATTTTGGGCCCGTGGATCATTTTTTGCATTTTCGTCATTTTGTATGAATTCGAATCAAATATTCAAATGAGCATAACTTTCACTCAAGTGCTTGAAATTTGACAATTTTTTATACTGTTTGAAAGGTCTTGGTCTGATCTACGCCATCGAAGCATGAAATATTGTTTTTAATAAGATTTGATGGTTGGAAAACTTTAAAACATCTTTCACGCCATTAATATGTGATCTGATTGCTCCAAACAGATCAGATTTGATCCAATCTTCATCCTTCCTTCTCCAACATGCCAAATAGACCTGGAGAACCAAATGGATATCTTGATTTAGGTGAAAATGTGGAAAACATATTTCATGCCATTAATATGTGATCATACTACTTCAACTAAATCAAATTTGATCTGATCTTCCGTTCTTCCTTCTTCAGCATGCCAAAGACATGTTGAACCAGATTTGATAGATTATAGGCAAATATGTAGGGGGTACTAATGGTTGGTGGTTGAGCTTCCAAATCAAATTTTCTCCTTTCTCTTATTCTCCTCTTTTCTCCTTCATCTATAAATATAAGAGCTTGGATCATTGCGAAGGGTTAAAGTCTGATACTTTTGAAGTGTAATCATAGTCAAAAGTAAATCATTACAGAAGGATTTTTCCCTTTTCTCTATCTTCCTCCATTGTCCCTTCTTGTTCATCTGAAATTCAGGGATCATTTACTTTCTATGATAAGAAACTTTGTGTTCTTATTGATATGTTTTTATTGAACTTTGTGTATATGGAATGATATCTTATGGTGTGAGTGTGAATTATTTTGTTCTGTATCACTCTTTCTCAGTACATATAGGGTTATACTCTGTTATCTACATTTCTTGAAAGTGTTGTTATATTCTTCTCTTTCCTTTCTTTAGTTCTTCTATTTGTTTGTATTGATAATCTTTTGGTATAAAAGAATTTCAAGATGTTATAATCCCAGCCTTAAGATGAAAGTGTACATTTGTATATAAGCTTTGCGGCTTTTGTTTAATAAGGGCACCTCTCCCATAAAGAGGAGGGACTTGTTGTCCCCTGATTGTGGTTTTAATCAAAGTGCCATTTTAAAACCCAACAGTTTTTGGCGACTCCACTAAGGATTTTTTTTTTTAACATTTCCCTTTCAAAAGAACAACTTCAAGATCATTTTTGATCTCGTGACTCTATGATATACACGTTGTAAGAAAGCTATTGGGGTTGAAGATTTTCATTTTCAACTTTTGGAGCAACAAAACATCTCTCTTCTTCCATCAATAAGGAATAGAGGAACTTGTTCTACAAGAACACCTCCTATTAAATACATAAATTCCAAGAATAGCATTCCTCCAGAACTCAGTCCTAATCTTCTTACTTTGATACTTGTCAGTGTTTCAGTTTCCCTTTAGACAATCTTCCCATAGATGGCAACACCTCTGCCTTGGGGACAATAGATTGGGCCTCTTTCTCTTCCTTATCCATTGAATGAGTTACCCTAGAGCAGTAAGAAAGGTTTTCCTAAATTCTAAGGTGATCGGAAAGTACACCCAGATGAACACATTGTAGCCTTCATTGTTGTATGTGGGATTCTTGGGGTTGAACATGAAGATGTGTCTATCAGGATCTTTATGGAAACATTGCAGGATAATGTTGTTGATTGATTCTATCATCTTCTTGCTGGGTAAATTACCAATTAGACCACCTTAACAACTTAGTTTGAGCAACATTTCAAGCCCGCTGAAGATGTGCATGCCCTCTTGGCTCAAATTTCTCATATCAAGAAGGAACCACATGAACCCACGAGGGATTTTGTGGCTAAATTAAATAAGGTAGTTCTTAACATTCCATAAAACACTCATCCTGTAGATCAAATCCAAAAGTGATTCTTCCTCAATGCTCAATTTCCTGAAATGAGTTATGCACTAAGAAGGGCTAACCTTACAACTCTGGATGCTAATCAGAGACTGGCTATCAGTGTTGAGGATGACCTGATCATGTCTAGTAAGTTGAAAATAGAACCTTTCAAATCTAAAGAATCCTCCTCTTCCTCTCCTCGGGACAACTCAGATCAATTAGTGCAGAAGTTGTCAAATGATCTGATCACCATCAAAAAGCAATTGGCTCAACATACTCTTTATCAAGATATTCCAAGAAGGAATTTTCATCCTAGGAACCGGTTACCTCCTTCTGAGAATAAATTGGCTAGTGAAGGCCCGCTCATCAAGGTTCCATTCAAATGCAACTTGTGAAGTTCAAGAACCTGATGATGAGGAGTTTAATGAATACTTTGAAGACCCAGAAGAAGAGGTTGATGAAGAACGTGAGGAACTTGGTGGATCTCAAGTTCATTTCCTTACCAATGAAAGTATAGATGACAAAGATGAATATGATGAAAGAGTGACAGAGATGAATAGTGAGTCATATGTTGTTATGACTCAGGAGAAAATGAAAAGAAAAGAAAAAGTGATGCAGCCTACTAAGAAGTCCAAGGAGTTTCCTGTAACTATTCTGGTGGTTGCTAAAATAGGAGCCTCTATTCCCACTACCTCCACACTAAAGGTGAGTAATTATAATCCTTCTCCTTATAATCATGTTTCCAAAACATCTTGTCCTTTAATTCCTAAAGTTTATAAATCAAAGGTTTCTCCTATTCCTAGTAGTGATGCACCATCCACCTCTGGGTTTTTTGATATTATTGATCACCTCAAAAAGACTAAAATCTAAATTTTAGAGGTAGAGTTTTACCAAACTCACCCAAAATCCTTTGCTAAAATGGTAAAATTTATCAATTCCAAATCCAAAGCCTCATCCAATAATTCTAAAGGTATTTTTCCCACTCCCTTTTCCTCACCTCAACCAGGCATTGTGGGTGCAGTCACTTCCACTAATGGGAAAATTGAACCATTCTATGTGAATCTCCTCATAGTTGGCCATAAACTCAGTAATTGTGTTATAGACTCAAGAGCATCAGACAATGTAATTCCTACAAAAGTAGCTCATGCTTTGGGCCTGACTCTAACACATGCATTTGGTTCCTACTATTCCATGGAGACAAGAGGAGTGCCTTTGGTTGGAAGGATTAAAGATGCACAAGTAGCCTTCACTACTTTTCTAGAGAAAGGGGTCTTAGCCAATATTTTGGTTGCTGATATTCCTCCCTCATATGGTATGTTGCTGAGTAGGAATTTATTTAAAAAGGTAGGAGGTAAAATTCAGATGGACTAGTCACATGATTTGATCTTGGTCAATGGAAAAATGACAAAGCTGTTATCAAAAAAGAAAACTGAGTATATTGTGCAAAAGACTGATGATCCAAAACCCCAAATAATCTATGAAGATATAGGGAATGGAAACTATATGATCATGTCAGAAGGTGAGGAAAAACTTCCTACGGAAGTGATTCATGATCCCAATGGCATTTGGACTTTGGAGTTTGATGGAAGCTACTCTTCAGCTAGTTCTGGAGTTGGTGTGGTGTTAATCTCTCCAGAAGGGAAGATTCATCCATTTTATTTCAAGCTTCACTTCAAATATACAAATAACATAGCTGAGTATGAGGCTCTCATCCTTGGGTTTAGCATGGTTAAATAAAAATGAGTAAAGAATCTTTGTGCTCATGGTGATGCAGAGTTGATTGTGATATAGGTAAGATATCTTTACCAAGTCAAGAATAGGATATTGAAACATTATAGAAATCTTGTTTGGGATTCCATTGAATTCCTTGATGCTTTCTCAATTGAAGTCGTGCCAAGAGAAAATAATACTAGATATGATTCTCTATCAGTCTCAGGATCTTTGTTGATTCCTCATCCAGATTTATCTAAAGATAAATTTACCATTGAAATGATTCATAGGCCTAGTGTACCAGATAATGCCAAAAACTGGCAGGTTTTCAATAATGATCAACACTTGATCTCTTTCTTGGAGCTTAAAGATAACTTCAATCAATTATATTTTGAAGGAAGTGAAACTATGCCTAGAGAGTATGTGCCCTCTAATGAAGATAATATCAAGGAAGAAATGGGTCAGGATGGTTGTATTAAGCTGAAAGGTAACAAGATTCCCGAAGGGCTAGTGAGTCTAGAAGATCTGTTTGACAAACATGATAGGTTCATCAAATCTAAAGCTCCTCAAGGGACTCGAAAATCTGTTGAGTATGAGAAGGTCAATATTGGAAGCAATAATGAACCCAAGGTGGTGAATATTGGAAAATGATGCACTCAAGAAGATAAGAAGAAAGTAGTAAACTTATTAAATAAGTATGCTGATGTTATTGCCTTTTCATATGAAGATCTTAAGGATTTTTCACCAAAGGAGATGCAACACTATATTCCTCTGAGACCTGGGATCAAACCTTTCAAGGAAAAAAAGGCAAGATAATCCTAAGGTTGCTGATACTAGTTTTCAAGAGATCTAGAAGTTACTAAGATCCAAGATTATTTTCCCTACACATCATTCAACATAGATTGCCAACATTGTGCATGTCAGGAAATATAATGGAGAGATTTGCATCTGTGTGGATTTTAGGAATTTGAATCAAGCCTCTCTAAAACAAAACTATCCACTCCCTATGATGGATCAAGTTTTGCAATTTGTCTCAGGGTCTGAGATGTTGTCAATGCTAGATGGATTCTCTTGATATAATCACGTGAAATTCAGTACCCCAGATCAGCACAAGACTTCTTTTACTATCCCTTGGGGCACAGTTGCCTACAAGAGAATGCCATTTGGTCTTATCAATGTTGGTGCTACTTTTCAAAGGGAAATGGAATCAACTTTTGGCAGCCTTAAGGGAAGGTGTATTGTTTTGTACCTTGATGATTTGACCATTTTTTCCAAAACAAGGGCAGATCATCTTCAGCATCTAGAAACAGTTCTTCAAAAATACAAAGAACATGGAGTTTCCCTCAATCGTAAGAAGTCTGTCTTTTGTGTTACTGAAGGAAAGTTGATGGGGCATATTTTTTCCAAAGAAGGGATCAAGATAGACCCAGAAATAGTTCAATAAATCCAACAGATTCCTCTTCCCACAAGCAAAAAGGGTGTTCACACTTTCTTTGGAAAGATAAATTTCCTGAGGAGATTCATTCCAAACTTTTCAAAACTTACTATGAGCATTGCTGAAATGATGAAAGGAAATCAAACCTTTTGTTGGTATTATGAAGGTAAGGAAGCATTTGAAGATATCAAGAAAGCCATTGCTAAGACTCCCATCTTAGCATGTCCTGATTTCAGCAAGGATTTTATTATCTATTGCTATGCTATAGAGAATACCTTGGTTGTCATGCTAACTCAGGAAAATTCTGAGAATCATGAACTCCCAATTGCCTTCATGAGTTATGTTTTGAAAGCTCATGAATTGAAATATACTATGATGGAGAAACATGCTTTTACAGTGGTCAAAGTTGTAAAGAAGTTTCATTTTTATATTCTTAATTCTCACTCTGTTGTACTTGTACCTGATACAACCATCAAATCTATTCTTACACAACAGGAGTTTGGAACTAAGAGAGGTAATTGGGTAGAAAAATTCCAAGAATATGATCTTGATATCAAGCCAACTAAGCTAATTCGGGGTAAATGCTTGTGTGAGCTTATTGCTAAAGGGGATGATGAAGAATTGTCCACAAAAGTAGTTGATGTTCCTATTGTCCTCTTCCTCAGTTCAACAGATGAGTGGTATACTGATATTGCATATTTTCTTACTTATGGATAGTTTCCATCCCATTTGAGTGCTAAAGAAAAGAGAGCTATTAAACTAAGGTTTTCACAATATTTATTATGGGAAAATTCTTTGTTCAAGCGAGGCATTGATGGGAGATTCCTTAAATGTGTGGACACAGAGAAACAGAAAAGTTGTTTTTAGATTTTCATGACCAGGCTTGTGGAGGGAATTTCTCTTCTATTGTCACTACCCATAAGATCCTTCGTGCAGGGTACTAATGGCCTACATTTTTCAGAGATGCATCAAAATGGGTAGGTAAGTGTGAAGCCTATCAGAATTTTTTCGGGAGAACTAAGATAGCTAATTTACCACTCAAACCAGTAGTGATTGATGAGGCTTTTCAACAGTGGGGATTAGATTTCATTAGAACTCGTAACCCACCTTTGAGTGTTGGGCATACTCACATGCTAAATGGTACAGATTAATTTAGAAAGTGGGTAGAGGATATTCTAGTAAAAAGAACTACTTCTGAGGTGGTTTGTAATTTCATCAAGGAGAACATCTTGATAAGGTTTGAGGTACAAAACAATATTGTGACTGATAATGCTTCCAATTTTTCTTCTTCTGAGATGATGGATTTCTACTATGGATATGTAATTTCCCTTTCTCATTCTTTAGATTATTATCCTCAAGGGAATGGAAAAGAAGAATCAATAAATAAGAATCTGGTAGCCATCGTTTGGAATCTTGTCAATGACTCTCAAAGGAATTGGCACAAGAAGCTCTATGATGCTCTCTGGGCAGATAAAATTACACCCAAAAAATAAATTGGGATGTCCCCATTCCAGGTGGTGTATGGTGTTGAAGCTCAACTGCCACTAACAGCAGAATTTCTAGCCTTGCACTTAATGAAGGCTATTGAGGATTCAAGTCTCACTAGTTCCTTGGACAAGAGGATCACTTTCTCCATAAGATGGATGAAGATAGGATGTAGGTTTTTTATAGGATCTTAGCTCATAAACTGAAGGTGAAAGTTTTGTTTGATAAGAAGGCCAGACCCAGGTATTTTCAGGTGGGAGACATTGTTCTGTTGTGGGAAAAAATACATGAACCTCATGGAAGCCATTGTAAGTTTTATCTCTTTAGTTGGGTCCTTCCAAAATCTGACACTTTGCTGGAGAAAAATATTTCTACTTGGATTATATCGATGGATCCTCTCTCCCACTTCCTTAGAATGGACATTATTTGAAGTTGTTCAAGTCCTAGGTGATTAGGTAGTTCTTTGTATATACTGTGTGCAATGATTTGTTTGTTTTTTTTTTTCTTTTTGTTCATTTCCCTTTCATGCATGTTGTCTTCCATATTGGTTTGACCTTTGACTCTATTTTCCCAATGGATAAGGCACTGGTTTAATTTCGTAGATTTTTTCTATGATTCTTGATCTTTCCTCGTTCCTCTTTCCTAGTCAAGTCATCCCTAGAGAGAGCCAACTATTGTCACCCTCAAAATTCCCCTCATTTTTTAAGTCAAGCTTTTGAAAATTTTGAGTTGGTGCCTTTGAGAGATGTCTGAGAAAGAAGGAAGTCTAGAGAGATAGAACAAATTCATTCTTTGAAGAAGTGCGTTCTCATTTGTAATCTCACCCTGTTAATTTAGAATCCTGCAGCCTACATGGTTCTCATCTGGATGCTTGAAATTGTTTCCCCCCATTCGAATGAAATTGTAAAATCCTTTCTGTATGACCTTGGATTGCATTGATCCTAGTTTTGTTTATAGTTCTCCTTTCCACGAGAAGTAATGTGTTATTCAGGCGTAAATGGTGGAGTTTTCCCTCTCTATATTTTTCCACAGTCATGAGTGATGGGTGTATCTTCCTTGTCATTTTTTGGCCCCATAATCCACGAGTATGTTGACATCTCTGATTGGATGTGGGAAGGTAGGTCGTTGGGTCACTTTTGGGAATTCAGTTTTATATGAAGAAAGTCAGTGTTCAATCGAGGCCCAAATCAGCTAAGTATAGAAGGACCGCAGAAGGTGCCACGTATCTCTTTGGCATACTTTTTGTATTGCGCACAAAAGAGGAGACCCCAAACATGTGTAGGTCCTCCACATGGTAAAATTCTAAAAAGATAAATCCAGCTTATAAATTGAATAAGTATAAAGAGCTAGAAGAAATCTCCACACATCCCCATGGCACACCTCCAAAGGCTAAGTTCAAAGCAAGATCCTAAGTGAGTGTAGACTCGCCATGTGCCTCATCGGCACAACTTCATAAGTGAGACCCAAGGAACAAAACCTAAATGAGTGCCAACCCTCCACATGTTTTGAGCCTCAAAAATTTAAATCAGTGGTTGAAAGGTCTAAAGCCAACGGAAAAAACCATGTGTCTCTTCGGTGCTCTTTCATAAGTGAAATACAAAATGAATTCCCAAACAAGCGCAAAGCTTCCACATGTCTAGAACCAAACATAGTCACTCATAAATAAGTAGAAGGGACCCAACCAAAAAATAGAGAAAGAGGAGCGGGACCAAATCAGTTAAGTATGAAAGGATCAGTGGAAAGAACCACTTGTCTCATCGGCACAACTTCAAGGGTCGAAGCCAAAGGCGGTTCCCTAAACATGCACCAACTCTCCACGTGTCAGCTCGGTGTAACTTCAAAAGTGTAGCCAAAGGAGAGCCCTTGAACTAGCGCAGGCCCTCCACATGTCTAGGGTCCGATAGAAGTTAAATGGGCAGCAGGCCCAAATCAATTAAGTATAAAAGAACCGATGTACTTTCAAGGGTCGAAGCCAAAAGTGGTCCCCCAAATGAGTGCCAACTTTCCACGTGTCCCAGGTTTGAAAAAGGGAATAGAGTCAGCCGTTGAATCATCTAAGTATAGAAGGGTTTATAGAATCCTCCAAGTGTCAGCTTGACGTAACTTCAAATGTAAAATCTAAAGGTAGGTCCTAAATGCGTGCAGAGACTCCACGTGTCTAGGGTCAAACATATGGCCCCACCAAACAAAATGGACTTAGCCAAAACACAAAGAAATGAGGCGAGGCAGTGTAAAGAACCACGTGCCTCATCAGTGTAGTTTCAAGAGGAAAATCTAAATAGAGTCTCCAAATGAGCCGAAAGCCTTTACATGTCCTGGGTCAGACATAAAGCCTTTGTCAAATGAAAGGAAAAAAGTAAAATCTTAAGCCCGCATGAAAAGTCAAGGCGCGGAGACGGATTGTGGGAGTATTTTTAGATTTTGAGCCTTGTTTCCAAGAGGGAAAATTCAAATGTTGAGCCTATATTAAAATTCAAAGCGGAGAGGTGGGTCGGTGGAGAACTTTGAGATTTTGAGCCTTGTTTCTAAAATAAGTAAAATTTTAAAGTGAGTCGCGACTCCATCACCACTCAGGTAATGCCACGTGTCAAACCCAAATGCAAAATGTGAAGTTGCAGGCTTGCGGGGCTGCGGGGAAATTTTACACTTTTTCATCTTTTGCGCTAAAGGAGTGATTTTAATTTTGGGCCTGCATATCCATTTTTACATTTTTGCCATTTTTTACGGATTCGATTCAAATATTCAAATGAGCATAACTTTCTCTCTAGTGCTCGAAATTTGACAAATTTTTATATCGTTTGAAATGTCTTGGTCACCTCTACACCATGGAAGCATAAAATATTGTTTTCAATAGGAAAACCTCTTTCACACCATTAATACATGATCTGATTGCTTCAAATAGATCAAATTTGACCCAATCTTCATCCTTCCTTCTCCAACACGCCAAATAAACCTGGAGAACCAATTGGACATCTTGATTTAAGTGAAAACCTAGAAAACATCTTTCGTGCCATTAATATGTGATCATAAAACTTCAACTAGATCAAATTTTATCTGATCTTTTGTCCTTCCTTCTTCAGCACGCCAAAGACATGTTGAACCAGATTTGACAGATTGTAGGCAAATATGCAGGGGCACTAATGGTTGGTGGTTGAACTTCCAAATCAGATTTTCTCCTTTCTCTTCTTCTCCTTTTTTCGCCTTCATATATAAATATAAGAGCTTGGCTCATTGTTAAGGGTTGGACTCTGATGCTTTTGAAGTGTAATTATAGTCTAAAGTAAATCAATACAAAAGGATTTTTCCCTTTTCTCTATTTTCCTCCATTGTCCCTTATTGCTCATCTGAAATTCATGGATCATTTACTTTCTGTGATAAGAAACTTTATGTTCTTATTGATATATTTTTCTAGAATTTTGTGTCTATGGAATGATATCTTATGATGTGAATGTGAATGATTCTATTATGTATCACTCTTTCTCAGTACGTATAGGCTTATACTCTGCTATCTATTTTTCCTAAAAGTTTTGTTATATTCCACTCTTTCCTTTCTTCAGTTCTTCTATTCATTTGTATTGATAATATTTTAGTATAAAACCATTTCAAGATGTCAGAGGCCCATCCTTAAGATGAAAGTGTACATTTTTATATAAGCTTTACGGCTTGCTTTCAATAAGGGAACCTCTCCCATAAAGAGGAGGGACTTGTTGTCCCCTATTGTGGTTTTAATCAAAGTGCCACTTTAAAACCCAATGCATCCAAAAACAACCCTTTAACCAGTCAACTTTTATAGACCTCAAAACACCATGAACCTACATGAACATGCTCTAAAACCTACATGGACATCAATGAAAAATATGAAACATCATGCAACCATCGGTCTTGCATGTTGCTACTACGGCCAACGTTGTCCTAAAAACCTTCTTATTCATTAACTTCAATTTTTAGGTGGTGCCCACATATGGACATGATGTAAAACATACATTTATATAAATATAAGATACTCCTTTACAACATCCAATCATAAATTTTGAATAATCAATAAAAAATCGGTCACAATACTTCATTTTCTTCCAATTGCTCCTAACTAGGGTTTAACTAGGGTTTTAGACCACTTTACCTTCTTAACATTCATACATAAAATCCTGAATATCAAACAACCTAATTATTTTTTTGAAACATTATAAATGAACCATAGAATATTCCCTAAAAGCCTAAATTTCACATGCAAAGCACAATATTCATAACGACCATCAAAAGTTACACTTCGAGCTATAAATACACTTGTTTTTGACTTTGTCTTGCAAAAACAATCATATATGGTGAAATACACATCACGGGAACATTTATTTTTCTAAAATAATCATGACTCATCCCTCTAATATATCCAATCATCATAAATTCAATGTCATAGCTCAAAATCTCTAGTCACTAATACTTACCTATGTTTTCATGTTTAATCCTCACTATAAAAGCTAGAGTCAATTGAAATAATGCAATAACTAAAAAATAAACCTCTTTAAATGACCTAGACATACCTTATATGCCATGATACACCTTAATTTATGCTTCAATTAACTCATATATCTCCAAACCACACTGTCACACCTTAAAGATGTCATACCTCCTCCCAATGAACACATATAATTTAGTGAACCACCTATACCCGTACCATGGTACTATTGTGAGTGCACAAGAAACCTCAAAAAATTTTATCCATTATGTTAATATGATCCCCAAGAAACCAAGAATATAATTCTATCAGGCTACACCTCCTAGACACCTATATAGGCTTGCAAGAGCAAGCACACTTCACTGAATCTCATTGTATCGACTTAAATACATCTGAACCATCATGTTAAAATCATGTACATCATCATATGATCATAACATAACATTAAATTTTTCAATAATGTTGTTTTGCATCAATGAAAACACGTAATAGTACCACATGCCAACATAATATACTTACGGATACTAAACTCCAAGATCTGTTCATTAAAAGTCTCAACCCACCTTTCTAGGAGAGTGTTCTTTTTGAGAATTCTCCTTTGTTTGATATAAATTTTCATACTCTTAAAATACACAAATTCAAGCTCTTAGTTATAGGAAAGCTTAAGTATCAGGAGAAAATATCAACATCTACACAATTTCAAGGTAAGTCAACATTCAAACCATCTGCAACTAAATCCTCTGATACAAAGGTTACCGTCAATGCAGTCTCTATTACCATGGAAATAAAATCCCAACCATTTAGGAGTAGCTTCTCTAGGTTTAGCATACCTCTATGGATTTTTTTACCATAACTAATTGATAGTAACCTTATTACATTACCTTCTCCTCTAGAAGTTGGTCCATCTTGACCAAAAGGGTGTAAATTCAATGAAAATTCTCATTGCAAGTATCATCAATGTGTAGGACACTCCATCGATCATTTATTTTGACTAGAATTTCTCATCCATGGTTTGATTAACAAGGGTCAAATTGAGCTTCCATAATATACACAATATCCACCTATCAATGAGAATCATCAGCTCAAAATATTTAATAACTCTCTACCCAAGCATGATACAAAGGCAACTGACTCATTGACTAATCTTATGTATCACATAGTGCCTTCTCCTATATCAGGGGATCTTGATTTATTATTTTCACATACTGATGCTTCACCATCGATCATGTATTTCTCTAACCATTATTATCATGTGAATTTCACATCCACTAAATTACATATTAAGGAATCTCTTGATTCGGTCCCCATCAATAATACTAAGGGTGACCCATCATGGCCCATTAGTGCATGTTCCATTCCACTTCTTAATGCTATGAGTTACACTCTATCAAATATTGAATACCCTATGAACAAACCATTTGGTTTCATCCAAGTAAATGTTAGAGTTGGTCCTATTACTATGCTTGTACCTTTCCTTGTTGGAAACATAGTAGATGGGTGTGACATGTTTATTCGTCTCAATTGGATTCATCGGTCTCAAAATCTTATCTCTATGAATAATTTACAACTGAGATTCATCCATAACAATCAAGTTATTTATATTGATGGTGTCCCTCAATATTCTTCATGGTATTCATCTCCTCGTGCATCAGTTAGCACACCACCTACATCGTGTAACACATCGCATTCTATGTTACTCAAAGCGCAATATACTCTTGGTTCGCCTACTCTCGTGTTTTCTACATGAACTCGCCATTCTAGTAGTCCTATACATAGGTATAGGATCATTCCTAAGACAGTTACTATATCTTGATGTAGATCACCACCTTGGTTTATTCCACGTGGATGCCCATCACCTTCATGCTTGACATCACGTAGATCTCCATCACCAACACATTTTTCTCCACCATAGTCTTCATCATATATTCAACCATCACATGCACATAGAATTCATTCACCAGCATAAGGTTTAACTCATATACCACAACTATTAGAGTAGGTTCATATTCTTTCAGCACCACATACATTGGATGGAGGACCTTTGTCCTTCACTGTCATTGGAAGTTTCATTCTTTCACGCATACTTTGGGTGTCATATCATTTAACACATCCCCCCACTGGGTTAGCATAGATACATCTCTTATATTTACATTATCATATGTCAATATATTATCTTCAACAAACTTGTCACACATTTTAACATTTTCATTACCCGAAAACACACTCTTTTTATTCGGTTCACACTTGATTATTGGGGTATACATACTACACATGAACCAAACACATTACAAAATACGTACTAATCATCGTGACTCTTCACACATATTGCACCATACATCCTACATCATACATCCTACATTTCGGTTACATCATTTTGACCATTACATATTTACATATCATATTAATCTTCATTATAGGTACATCTACACTAGGGTTAATTACACACTTTGCATTTCATCTTACAATATTACACATTTTATTTATCATATGGTCTTCTATACTCATCACATAGGATACATACATTGACTACTATATATCTACATTTCATGCGCATTTTACACTCTCAGGATATCTACATATATTGCATATTACATCCTACATTATGTCACATCATTTATGTTTTCACACTTCTATACACAATACATATAATCTACACCATCCTTATTTTCATCATATTACACTTCTATTTTTTACAAGGTTGGCATCCTATACTACTCAACCTCCATACTACATCAGATGTATTTTTCATACTATTTCATACTGCACATATCACACATTACATACTCATCACCTAGTAACTTATTCTCATCACACATTTACACACTACACTCACCACTCTATGACGTGCTTTAGTTCCTTTGTCCATACTCAACTACCGAGGGTTTACAAATCAAATGGACCTTATAATACTCACACGTTTACCATTCGATATTCCATCATGAAACATTCCTAGGTTAGTTGCATACACTTTAGGATAAATGGTCACCTATCTATTCCTCTTATGGTGGTATATGGTTTAGGATAAATCACCACTCCCTCTATTCATCTTGTAGTGATATACGATTTAGGTTACATCATCACTCTTTCGATCATCTTGTTGTCATATACGCTTCATATATAGGGTTGATGCACACATCATTTCTAGGTCACATCTCATCAACACACACAAACACATTCATCACAACATGTTAGACACAATACACTATTTGACCATTTCTCAATGATGCACTCTCGTTTACGATTCATTATTGATTGCTGAGGGGGAAAACCAAATCAACCTCATTACATATATTTCCATTCGCTTAGGGGATGCATGGCTCATATCATCCATTTTTCATTATATTCCATCCATCTACAACATGTCGCATATCTTGGTTGTTTTTACTCTTTTTTTCGTTTACTTGTGTATGGTTTCTTTATTACACATACTAGTTGTATGTCATTTTTCTATATCATACACACATGCGTGTGCATGCCTTTTCCTATTTTTGATAACAAATATAAATCCCTTTCATGCAACATGAATTTTTTCCGTCTACCCCTCCTACAATGGTTGCTGGGGGCATCCACATTAGTCTCTTCCAAGTGCTATTTTTTCATTATGTAATTAGCACTTTACATTACTTGGTTATACACGATTTTGACATATGGGTTATCTTCCTAACATGTTAACGGGTGTTTCATGTGAGAAAATTATTTTCAAGACTATTTATTTCCATGGCTATCTATTTGTTTTACTTGTTTGTCTACTATTTACTATTGTATGCGGGTCTTGCCTTGTGTTTGGTGTGCAGACTTGTTTGTTGTATGCGGTTGTGATGGCCTTGCATGTCGTATGACATCATAAGTGATGTATCATGTTTGTAACCAAATTTTTCCCTCTACCATTGTCTTCTTGTGTGTTTAAATTACTATATTGTTTCATATCTTATACACTTTTTACGTAGATTACACATTATCTTATACATGCATGCTTGTTTTTACTAACACTTTCTTTTTATAGCATTTTGTTTGTGCATGCCTTAGTTTTTACCAAGTGCTCTCCTTTCACCCTGTAGGAAAAATTTATAGAGTTCATGTGGTTGGTCCTATTTTAGGGCCATATTCTCTTATCATCGACATTAGATGTGCCCCAAAAAAGGGGGTGCATAATTTAGGATTTATATACTACACAGAGCTCTATACCAGTACAATTATTCCATTTTTATGCTCTTGGAATTGTGGATATAATTAAATTAAGTTTCCACCCTTTTCATTGTGGGTTATACAACGAGTGGGTTCTAACAAGTCTATGAACCCCGTACACAGCGGCTTGTAGAGGACATGGTTTCCTTAGAATTATGGGAAGTATTTAGAGGATTGGAGGTTACAGTTGATGTGCCTCCCTACACTACTTCAGCCAGTGGAATCGAATCAACCAAAAAACTAGGTAGTACAAATATCTCTTCACATATGATTTAGGGAAGTAGTTAAAGGTTGGAGGGTACAACGTAATTCCCCCTATACTTCTTTGGCCTATAGCATTGGATCACCCAAAATACCCAAGACAGGATATCCTCTTGTACACTTTTTCTCTTTACATGGATCTGGTGCACATGTTCCATTTTTCATTTGCATATTTTACATATATATACACACATTTTTACACATATCTACATGCATATTTGACTACTTGATCATTTTCTCCTTACATGTCCATCTGTATGAGAAACAAGTAGTCAATAATAACCACTACAACAATGGGGGCAACAATAACATTTTATGATAGAAAACACCATACTAACCATGCAAGTACATCACACACATCAGCAACTACAAACATGTTTCCACCCTAGGTTCAATCGTATCACTTTTTTATGCTTTTTCATCTTTTGTTTCCACACTCTTTTTTTCTCATTCCACACTTTGTCTAGTCCTTTTTTGCATTTTCTACTACAATCTTCATAGACATCAGGTACACATCTCTATCTACTTTATGTTACCGAGATTTTTTCTCACCAACATAAAGTGGGGGAAAATGTAGACTTAAAATAATGCACTTTAGACATTATTTAGCCTTGGTCTCATAATATTATTCATATAGTTTTTTGAGTGAAGAAAGTACTAACCCCCATATTTTGGCCTTTTTTTATTTTCTTTCTTTCATCATTGTCAAACTTCAACACATACTTACCTAGTCTATTTTCATTGTTTCCATTCATTTTAGCCTTGAATGGGATGCCCATGCTAGTAATGGGGTGTTAACAAGTGCCCTGGTCCCAGTCTGAGCACCTTGATCCTTTTCCTTTTTTTCTGCCACTTTTTGGGCACTTTCTAGTCATTTAAGCATTTTTCATATTTCTTTTGGTTATCCTTTTTGGGGTTAATTATGAAAATTAGAACAAGATAACTATATGAATATAAAGTTATTAAAACCATAATGAGGGACCAAGAACTATTCACTACTATCATCCACCTAGAGTTAAATCCATCTAAGTCACCTAAAGCTCATTTGCATCCATCTAACTCCATCAAAAGGATGGTTTCATATACATTACATAATCATAGGAGGGAAGTTTATTCTATTCCATTCACCATTCTATTACATGTTCTACACATAGTTATTTCTCACTACTTTCATAAAGTGTGACTGACATAAGATCACCTAGGGCATGATTACAAAACACTTTCACATAGAACTCCATCAGTTCTAAGATGTAGTGCAGTGCTCAGTTAAAAAAGTCTACTATTGTGGCAGATGAGAACAATCTGACCCCTTTATATGCATTTTTATTTTTTTAGGTTTTAATTATTGTTTTGGGGTTTTGCATGTCTTCTCTTCATTATTGACTACTAGTGACATACGATCGACTACAGGGAAGTTAGTGCGATAGACAATGAGGTCTTCAGATCAAATAGTGACCTTACAAAAAAATTTTTTTGGACCTTATGACAAAATATGGGGCCCATAACTTAGAATAAGGTTTCCCATAGACACCCCAATCCAATGAAAACAACTTAGATTGATTTCTTCTAGAGCTCCTATGTGGTCGCTTCTGCATTCTATTTATCTAATTCATCGTACTGCATAGTCCCGATCAACATACAAATATGTTAAGCTCCTTCCAACCCTTATTTACACATTAGGGTTTTCTATTTACATTATCCTAGTTTATTGGGTCATTTTATATATCTATTTACTACTTATATCTACTATTATTTAGTGTTGTACTAGTTAGATTAACTAATCATATTCCACATTTTAGTTAATCAATAATATCTAGCATCACCTTTGGTGGCCCTGGATCAAAATTAATGCTCCATAAATGTAAAGGATTATTATAGATTTCTAGTTCCCACTTTTTCTCCTCCTAAACCCTCATGGATCTCTCAGAAGCAGCTAGGGAAGTCAATATTTAGTATTTGACTGCTCATTCCTTGCACTTAAAAATATTGTTGTTGAAAATTCTATTACTTAATGATTCAAAACATTTCCTAAATCTTCTTCAAATACTTCCAACACCTTAAATAATTTAAAATACCACATTTAGATACTTAATACATTTCCATAACCCTCCTATACAATGCACACAGGCTCTGAAATGGCCAAAAATTGGCCGTTTTAGGCTTACCAATGAATTAGTATTTTTATTACACTTCAATGAATGGAGTAATGGACTTTTAAAACCTTTTTGCAAAATTATACATGTTAAATCAATGCATTAGGAATACATTTAAGGACAAGGTGATCATGACATAGGAGGCAGGTGGGCACAAAGAGGGATTCAAGAAGATTTGGGAGAAATATTTCACATTGTGGCTTGGTTTTCATGGTTTAAGTTATACATTTTTAGGTTATTCTTTTACCCTTCCAATCTTCAAAATCATCCTTGAATGGAATAAAATTTAGGATTCTCATACACTTCTTTATCATATCCCTCTCACGAGAATAGGGGACTTCTTTATCCATCACACATGATGTTATTAGATTCCTCACTAGCCTAACTAGCTCATTTTGATTTGTATCTCTAAGAGATTTGGATACAATTGTAGAGTTAGGATATGATGATCATCAATTACCTCACTGAGCCTCACTTTTCACGTTTGAACATGATGGTCTCTTTTTAATCTCATAATTCACCTCCCTACCCAAGATGTCCACCTGATTAGAAACATGCTTATGATGTCTGCACACCCTCTATCTCAATTTATCCTCATGGAGATAGGTTTCCTCCTCCTGATAGAAGGATTAATCTCTGAATGAAAACTTGGAGAAATGTATAAGAATTAATTCCATGTCCTTGACCTCCACACTATACTAAAAACACTGCAAATTCCACCTCCATGACTTGTAAGATGTGTGTTCATTACCAAAAATTGATTAAGTGTTTTAGAAACACTCACATAAAATATGTATTATTTGTGAGTCTAGGATGATTTCAAACCATCAAGCATGGTTAGATTATCTTATCATGATTTTGATTACCATTCTCTTCATGATTTGAATCTAGATGAAGCTTTTGATGTTTCAGATCTTTCAAACCTCATGATTTTTTATGATTGCACCGATTATCCTTGTGGTGTTTTAGATCCTTTATAGATATCATGATGACCATTCCCTTGATTATTTGAATCAATAAAAGCTTACATGTGTGTTTTTGATTTATTATGTATTATAAGAAATTTATTATTTGAAATTTCATGAGTCTATCTATTCGAGAAATTGTTACTAGTTTTGAGAGTTTGTGAGGTTTTTTAAAATATAGTTTTTGACACATCTAATACTCCTAAAAAATGTAAGTAAATAATATAAAAGGACCCAAAAACCTAAACAATGACTATATTCTTTCCCTAAATAGACATCGATTGTAGAATTTAAACCCTAACATCTTTATGTTGAATGTTGAAACCTTGAAAAATACCTATGTACTAACCATGTTATAATATGAAATTTCATCTTCTAAACCGTGATAGATGGAGCTGTGGGACTAGTTCAATAAGGTGCAGAGTGACCCTAATTTATTATATTTACTAAAATAAATTTAAAGTATAATAAATAATAAAGTATATAGACTAAAATAAAGTTTAAAGTATAGTAAATATATCCCTCCCATGATCACATATACCCCATAGAAAATAGAAACGTGAGCACGTTATAACATGAACGTGTTATAGCGCACTCACATTATAATGCAAAGCGCATTATAGTGCACTTGTGTTAAAATGCGAGCACGTTTCATCTTATTTGGATTTGAAAATTACCAAAACCATAGGCTTGGATTTTTTCTTTGATATCCAAACCTAAGGTTTGAGACTATGTAATCTGTGAATAAATCAATTTTTTACAAAAATACATAAAAAATCTCACATGTACACCCTGATATCTCATGTGTTATGACATAATATTCCAAAAAAATTATATTACGACATCAAGCTCAGTTTACCTTGGTGATGATATACTTCTTTATAAAATCTTATTAGTGTAAGGATTTCATCCATAATTTATTTTACTAGTGCTCTCTTTTCTTGTCAAAATGTATGCATATGTTTTTTGTAAACAATTTATTATTTTTTTCATCTTAATTTAAAAAAAAAATATTCTAAACTCCATTATACACACATTCATAAAAAAATGGCATTTTTTTCTCAAATATAGGGGGTTGTACACAACAAATATTTTATTTTTAGGATGTGTGTACTTTGAAAATTATGAAAAAATTAGTGGGACCTCGTACATGGTTTTATCTAACTTTTTACCTAAGGTATTTTAAAAATAAATTATAGAACTAAAAAATGCGGGGGGGGTGCACACACAACAAGTTCTTATCTTTTTAACAAAAAAAATAGACATATTTTGTGTGTGCACCACATTTGACCCTCTTAAAACCCCACCATTTTTTGAAAAACAATAGTAGCTTAGAAACTGGATTTTGATATCTACTGTACTTATTCTTACCACTTTGTCAAATTTTGACAATATGCATGCCAAATTATTAGATGAAGTTTAGGTTTTTTCTTATTTCAAGAAAATGTGTCCAATTTTGACCTCCTTTTTGGCCCCCCATTTCCATGCACTTACCCATACATCATAAGAGAGTAAAATGAAAAAGGTATAAAAGCCAAGTTAAACAATGGAGCACCAAGATTAGAAACAACCTAATTTCCCAACATAAAAAAAAAAAAGACCTATAGCCAAACCGTGGCCTAAGCACAACAGAAAAAACATAGAAAGAATAGTGGGCCTCCAACCCTGAAATAAAAAATAAAAAAAATCATTCCTTGTTCGAAACAAGTGGTAGGTTTTTATCGTGGCATGTCCTTTCTTTCTCCTACCCACCATAGTCCATTCATTGCTACCTTTTTCTGCAAAAAATGAAAGAAAAAAATTCAAGAGTCTTGATAGGAATGTGATCCTATACGAGGGACAATGGGGAAAAATACATTGTAGATTTAGCAGTGACCTCTTGCTTAGCGAAATCCTATACTATCTCAGCAGAGTCAAGAGTGTTAGAATTTTTTTGATTTTTCATTTGCATTCAATGATTCTTCAACCAAATCTGAATGGGGACTAACTGTGATAAGTTTAGCAAGAGAGTCCCTCCACAAGGATATTTTTTTACTTCAGTTACGTTTAGAGTGTGTTGGTACCTAGATTTAACCTCCTTTAAAGGCCGGGCAACATCATGGATTTTGAAAGGACACTCAAAGGTAGATAGATAATCATATATGTCCTTTTGTAGCTGGGGAAATAATCTATCTGACTTTTGGCACTCATATTTTCAAAGGAGTGGGTAGCACTTTAAAAGGATGTGATTTGATCCTAACTATTTTAGGTTGTGCCTTTAAACCAAGGTAAGAGAACCTATTTTGTAACCTCTATTTATTGAAGGACAATGATAAATCCCTCTTTTATATAAATTTTATAGAGAAGACCTTTGGAAAACATGAACAACACACCAGATCTGACTCTTACGAGTTGTCACTTGCAGATCATGGAGATATCTTCACAACAAGGAAAAGGTTACTAAAAACATTTGAGATCTTGATTGCTTCTGCATGTTTTGGTAACAAAGATTATGCATTTGTGTGCACACAGGAAAAATAGGGGTAGTACAGGTAGGATTCGTTGTTTTCGAATGAATTTTGGTGGGAGGTGTGGCAGGGTGGACTTGATTCACTAGATTCTTGAGGAATCTTACAAAATGGAAAGTTAATACAACAAAATGCCACTGAATAGCTAGAATGTTTCTTTAACTAGAATATGTGCTTCAATGGAGGCCCAAATTAGCACTCTTTCACAGAATCTTTGGGATTCTATCAGGAAGGCTCGAGTCAAAAAACCCAACAAAGCATCAATATTTGAGTCAAATCACACCTAAGGTACACCCAGGGGCTTACAGACAATATCTATCAACAAATGAAAGAAAAGTGATTTTAAATCATTTATTCCAATCCCAGATGAAATCTCTTCTGAGAGATGAAATTACAGATGCCACTAGACTGTCACAAGGATTGAGGCCTATGTGATTGAATCAAATTTTAATACAAGATTTCAGCAGAAACAAGAAAAACTACTTGCATACATTCAAAAATAAAACCAACACATTTTTCTCAAGACAAAACATAAAAACTTGAATTTGATTAAGTCTATTAGCAGGGGAAATTTTCTAGAACAGTCTCATAGTTTTTTAATGGCTGTACACTTGTAACTACCTGGACACAATAAAAATTAACACAATAACAGATAACCTAGTTTCTCAGATAGATTCTGAAAAGAAAGGCTTTGCCAAATTTTCCTCTTGGGAATTTTCTTTGACCTCTCAAACCTCTAACCTCCAACTTTCAACCTCCTTTCATAGAAAATGTGTGCCATTTATAACATTTACAACAGATCCCCTTCTTCACCAAAAGAAAAAAATGTTTAATGCACTAGTGCTCGCCATGATTTAGTTTGTGATTCTTAGAATCAAATCTGCAAAAAGTCACCAAGTGTTCGAGGAGGCAGATCTCATCGAATATCTCCCACATTCAACTCTTTCCTCTCGTAGATCACTCTTTCTTTAATTTTCCAACCACTTCCACCCCTAATCTATCAAATCTTGCTTCTTGCGTGCTTGGGAGAAGAAAAACAGAAAATCTGATCGAGCATGATAGTAAGACCATTTTAATGGAGAAAGACATCTTCCAGATCTCCCCACCAAACTCAGATATCAACATTAACTCTCATGTCTACTTGCTGTGTAGAAAAGACCAAGAAATCATGTAGACTCCCACTTCTAGACGTGTTTTAGTAAAATGGGGGGAAAATCAGATTCAGACTCTCAGCTGCCATTGATCTTTACTTTGAATTTGGGTCGTTCACGTGGAAGATTCAAACTTAAAAACAGACCCGGGGGCTTTCTTTGAATTTTTACAACTTTTTGGAAAAATGGAAAAAAATTCCATTTTGCTCCGCACCTCTGCCCTTGGGAAATGAGCCTGACACGTGTCCTAATGTGGGCCCAAGCAGAACCGCGGATAAGTTCTTCCATTTGACCCTCTTTTTGGAAAAAGGCAAATTTTCCAAGTTTTCCCCACAGCTCCGCCCTTCCGTCATTGACTGGAGCAAGCTTTGACCCTTCCTTTATCAGGCTTGTGGGCCATTTTGATGTTTTAATCCTTCAGAGGAAAAAAATCCAAGTTACCTCCGATGGTTCACTTCTGCACCCCTATGAATTTTTAAACTGCCATATGTCACCTTGGCGTACCTTGAGATGGTCCTAAAAATTTGATACCTTGAATGAGCACGGGCTCGCCACATGTCCTGCTCCGACAATTTATGTCTAAATGCTTAAAGCTCGGTGGATGGCGCCACGTGTCATGATCTAAGGTAGTCTCCTTTGGCCGTTGAAAACTCTAAGAACACTGCAAAGTTAGTGGAGGCCTCCACGTGTCCTCCTAGTGCTTTTTCAAAGTGGAACTCAAAGGTCGGTCCCCAAACATGCACGGTTCCTCTACGTTTCTCCATGGTGCATGTATGCCAGAAAAGTGATAGGCGAGCATGAGAATCTAAAAGTAACTCTTTCACGTACCTGACCTCTCGAGGTCGTGCCGAGATAGCCGGTGGGGGTAGAATATGTGTGGGATGCAGACAAGCTAGTTAGGCAGTCTAATGTCTTCGACACGCACTAGCGGAATTTACGAATCTAAGGCAAAGAAGGCCCTTCTAACTTGGATTGGTGTGATAGATTGATCGGTAAGGATGACTGCTCGAAGGCTCCAATCAATATCGAGCTCTGGCGTGATTCGATCTATGGGTTGTAGAATACGTGGAAAATGACCTGGGATAGTTTCATGTATGTCTCCTGATAAGGTCATATAGTGGATGATGAATATAATTGACTCTACGGACGATTCTCTAGCCTAGTCCAGAATTCTCTAGCTTCGTTAGCCGCTATATCTAATAAGGAAAATTGTTCAATGATGATGGGTGGAAGTGGAGTGGACTCAAATACTAGTGTGCGTAGGCCAGTGTCTATATCTGATTGACTTGTGGACTCGTTGGGCTATGGGATCTGTGGATCGCAACCATAGACTCTTGGTTGTTGAAGTCCTGTTATGGTCATGCGCGAAATCAAGTTCTAATCCCTAGTATCCAATAATCATATGCTTTTTTAGCTTCTATGTTTAGAACCAACAACTGCGTGATCTTCTCAGAATATCTCACAGGCATTCGTGCAACCTGGATCCTTAGACTGGTATCTATATCTGTGAGAGTATCTCCTGCACCTGGCTATGGGACCAAAGGATCACAACCAAAGGTTTGTTCTCTTTCAAACCCTTCTACAGTCATGTGAGTGTTTACCTAGGGCAATCTGCAATTTGGTTGGTTTGACCAAAACGTGTGTGCTTGGTTGTCCTCTATGTTTAACCCTCTCAACTGAGAACTGATCAGTTGTAAATCTGTTATTGTTCGGAATATTTGTATTCTGAGATTTTGGTCTATGTCAACTATTGCTGTAACGAGATTTGGTTGAGGTACTATTGGCTCAAATATATATTCCCTGGGCTCCTGAGGTCCCGTGATTGTCATACGAAACAAAATGCAAATCTAACTGTAACGAAGCAAATTCTAACTACGTGAAATAAATCTAACATATATAAATTTTATTCTTCTAAGAAATCTTTTAATAATTTTAAGGAAAGCAAACTATTTTAAACATATCTAGGAATAATAAACAATATTTTAAAACAGACAAGATAACCGAGTATAGTTATTTTCCTGTGCGATTTGTAGAATTATTCTAAATAGCTCATCTAATCTATCTGCAAGATTCTCGATCCTACCTCAGAAGTGAGGAGTGAATCATAGTTTCTCAGAAACTATCAATCCTCATAGCTTCCCTGGCAATATCGAGAATAGAATTCACTGAAATGAAGCAATTATCTACTCTATTTGATATGATTCTAACTAGAACTTTGAAAGTTAAAACCTGGATTCCGCAGAACAATGGCGAATCCGATGGTGTGTGTGATCTTTTCCCCTCAGTATGATCTCCTCATTCTTTCATGTTCACATGGATCCAGAAAAGCGTGTAATGCTAGCACCGATGAGAGTAGATTTTAGGACAAGGACAGCTCAGAATGCAGACCGAAAATGTGAGTAGGAGAGGGACAGCGCAAGAGTACAGAGCTTGGCTTATGCGATTCCTAGCGGGATTTTACTGCGAGTCATGCAACATGAAGCGACCAAAACCTATAACCGTCTTATTCAAAGAGAAAAACCTGTAACTTTAATGGCTTCCTAGGCTATTCCGTTCCAATGGATTGGATAAAATAACAACACTGTTTGCACAAGCTGGATATGTGGCTTACCAACAGCTGAATAAAGCTAACCAAGCATATAATGGACTGAACTAAGAACTCTAAGCAACAATAAAATTAAATCTACAGCAAAGAGAAATTCAGAGGCAAGCTTCAAGGCCAATTGGATGAAATGACAGCACTGCCTGCACAAGATGGGTATGTGGCTTACCAACAGATGAGAAATCTAACTAAAGATGCAAGTGAATTCAAACTATGGCTTCTAAACAAGATAACAAGCTAAAAATACTAAAATGAGGAGAGCAAAGATCAGTCTTCCAAATCCAGCCAAACTTTAGACTAATTGCTTGTGCACAAACCATGCATTTATAGGAATTCAATCACCCAAAAATCAAAACTAAAAGGAACTCCTAAACAATAAACAAAGGAAAAACACTATTCTAGGGGACCAAAAACATAAATGCATGCCCAAGTCGGCAAAGAAAGCTGGTGAATCGTGATATTTCACACGAGTCGCGTCAAAAGAACATTCTGGAAAATGTGCACAGGACCGCCGCTCTAAGCAGGATGGTGGTTACAGGACCGCCGCCTTGCAGGGCGGTGGTTTCGTCGCTGAAGATCAAGAGGCCAAGGAAAGAAGGAAAAAGGGGAAAAAAAAGGGCGCGGGGGGCTAAGCGGGGCATGCGGGATGTTAACGCATACCCCGAGGGATTTTCCGGATCCCGAACACCTTGCGAGGAGACCTATATCATCATTGGGGAACTTATTACGCTGTTTCGCAGTACAATACCTTACAATTTTCGGTACGTACATATTGCCCCCTCGGGGAAGCGTTTTAGCCATGAAGAGGCATAAAACGGTGCATCCGAGTATGGCAGTCCCGAAATGGGGAGTTAGAGGCTATACCTTACTCGTCCGTGTGTTGAAACGACGCCATCCGAAATTCCCGCTATCTGCAAAATGAAAAGAGAACTCAAGTGCAGATAGATACAAAACTTGAAAAATAAACGCTAAATTAATAGGGAATGAGAACGTACCATTCGTGTGGGGATAGGAAATTACCTCCATCAGCGCTCCAAACCTGTGAAAAATTCATTCAAAATGAAATAGGGTGCTATATATATGAAAGTGGGCCCGTTTTCCTATTCATTTGCGCACATTGATTTGATTGATTTTGAGCTCTGGGACCCATGGTGACGGTTTCGTGCATGAGTAGAGTCAAAACGTCCGCAACGAGATTGTGATCATGCCTCCACATGTGGAACACCGCCATGCTAGATCACAGGTTGGTTTTCTTCAATTTTGCATTTTTCCCCCTTTAAATTTGAAATGTTAAATTTGTCGTAATGGGCGGGTTATTTTTGAAAATGTTAGGTTCAAAAGGTCCACCTAGGGGGGGCGCTTACTGGGTAGGCTCCATTTTTAGTTTAAATGGTTTTTTTTTTACTCATTTTGGGCTTTTTGGGGTTAGCAACCCGCGCGGGTTTTTGGACCGCGACCGTCGCCCTGGCCAGGGCGGCGGTTACATGACTGCCACCCTGTTCAGGGTGGCGGTTACACGACCACCACCCTTAAGGCAGCGGTTACAAAACCGCCTCCCTGCTCAGGGTGGCGGTTCTGACCAGAATGTAAAAGAACTTAATTTTTTAGATTGCACTTGTATTTTCCTGCATTTCTATACGTTTTTATGACCTGCTTGGTATTGTTCAGATACTAACTTGCTCTGTTTTGTGTGTTTTTTTGGGTGTATGCAGGCGAGGGAGGAATACATCAGATGGAGCCGAGAGAGAGTGTGTGACTGGCTGTCAGGGGTACTGGATGCCCTCTCACCAGATGAGGAGGACACCCTACAGAGGGCCAGTATACTGCGCATATCGCGCGTTCCACATGTCACACCATCTAGTCACATCCTTTGTGACTTATTTTCATATTGGGACGCAGATCGGAACACTTTCCGACTGCCAGGGGTCCGCGGTGAGTGGACTATCACGTTGGAGGATGTCTACCGTATTTTGGGGGTCCCGATCATTGGGAGGAGACTCACATTAGAGACGGCAGGCTCATGGGCACAGATTGCACAGTGGGCAGGTTACATGGGAGATGCAGCTATCTCCACGGGGTCGAAGAAGGGAGTGAGAGTTCGATCCATCCCTTCTTTGCCTATCCCCATATTTCGACAGGCCATCATGGGGATCCTTGCCTCGAGATTGATCGGGGACAAGGGAGGGGACACTTTGTTATACTGTTGGGCCCCCATCATTGCACAGATAGAGGGGCATGGCCGGATATACGCCTGGGGTGCAGACATTCTGGGGACCACCTACCATGATTTATATAGGGTGGTCCATTTACAGGGACAGTCATTGAGCCACCCAACTCTAGTCATGAGTTGGGTGTATGAGCATTTTATTCCCTATGGCAGAGGCGTAGAGGTGGCAGATCCTGGGGCTGTGAGGGCAGCCAGATGGTCAGATATGTCGGTGCTTAGAGCACCTCACCAGCCAGTTGCCTCCCTTACCACAGCAGATATGGAGGCGACACCGTACCGGCTTATGGCCGGCATATGGGGAGAGGAGACCCTTACATTGATCTCATGCTCCACCACAGGGCAGCTCATCGACCGCGTGGGACGGGTGGAGGTACACCCTTTTGGCAGAGTTCCTCAGCAGTTCGGCCTACCGTATTTGGGCATGCTTCCCCCAGTGGCGCCAGTTTACAGATCAGTCCGCGAGGCTAGAGGGGGGCCTAGAGGCCGAGGTTGGATAGTGGTCACTCCTGGCACTCCCATTGCAGCTAGGAGGATAGTTCGGGCCAGAGGGAGAGCCGGTGCACCTCAGGCACCTTTGCTTCAGATTGCTGCGGGTCCTGCTCATAGCAGCGATGACCCTATAGACATTGACTCCGATTCTGAGGAGCTTACAGAGGGAGGGTCGAAGGAGCAGACTGATGATAGCGATCCTGAGTGGCATGACACTCAGGATATTATGCAGGCAGAGAGGGCCAAGGAGAGCGCAGAGAGGGACACTCTAGTCTCAGAGGAGCCACTCTCTCAGGGCCATGGTGGAGAGGACGAGTCAGTTGTGGGGTGACATGTTGCCCCTGCTACAGGAGCAGCCCCTCAGTCGGCAGCGGCATCCGCGGCAGGTGCTGGTCCTAGCGATCCATCTTGGAGGCCCGGTGATCTGAGTAAGTTATCCTTTCTTCCTTTCAATGTTTGTTTAATTTAGGATTTGTTATCTCTCCTTGTGTTTGTATCTTGTATATTTCAGCCTCTTGCTTGGTTTCTAATTCATTTTTCTCCTTTGTTTGCAGAGACTGTCGACGAGTGGCGGGATCTGATCCGCAGGGTATGCACTGATTCCCTGATGATCCCCATGGATAGGACCCACGCGGAGCTATCCGTAGATGCCAGGGAGCCCTCAGCAGCCGGCAGGCATACCGATGTCTTCACTCCCATTTGGCACGTGGCCAAGATGGTGTCGACCCTACGTACAGAGTTGGCGGGCTATAGGACAGCTGAGCACCTTATGAGGAGCCACTCTCGTGGTGAGACCGCGGCTGCTCCTCAGGACCCTGAGCCCTCCGTTCATTCAGAGCGTCGGCGTAGCCGGAGTCCTAGGTGAGGGTGCGCACCTTCGGAGGGGTCGCGTAGGGGTTGAGAGACCACTTGGCTCCTATGTATTTTGTACTATAGATTTTTTTTTTGTATATTACGGGCTCTTTGAGCATTTTGACCATGCCTAGTGCATGATGGCATTGTATATAAACATTGATTATTTATATATATGCATTCATTTTTGGATCAAAAGCTTGTCACCCATGTTTTCCCTTTCTGTTTCCAGCTTCCTCGTGTATATTACGATGTATGGTTTATATGCCTTCTAGAATGTATGCAATGGAAAACAAATGATGCAAATGTTTTCTTTCTTTTTGTGTTTCATGATGCTGATACATGATATTGTAGATATATTGTGATCTTGAATCTTAGCTTCTGTGAGCAATTTGGATACCTCATGTTTGTTTTGGCAAAGTGATGAAAATAACCAGTATGATGAACAGATTAACTTGCCCCACTCCTAACTCCACGCAACTAGTAAGATGCGAGGGCTTATCACCAAGAGCCAAGAAGGGCGCAAGTTATGAAATATGGTGAAATGATAGTGATGAAAGACAGACAAAGCTTTGGCGGAACCAAATTGGAAGCTACAAGCCTACTCTACCTGAATGACTTCATAGTTTTGGATGCAACTTGCTTTGCGGTTTATCTAGACTTAGACCCGTAGATGGCCACATAGTAGACAAAATCTGGATTTTTTTAGGATTTTAACTCTCTTGGGATTTTGAACATCTGATTCATTCATTTTTGACTCAAAGTTTGAATTGTTTGTTTATGACTTTTTAACATTTGCTTTGTCAAGAGGACCCCCTACACCTTGCCCCATGCTACTAGTAAGAAGCGTGGGTTTATCACCGTGGGCAAGGCATAGGTGAGTAAGGGCATTTCCATCCTTTCCCAACCCTACGTCACTAGTAAGAGACGCAAGCTCATCACCGAAGGTTGGTGGGGCAAGGAAATGTGTAAAAATAAAATTTTCTGTTTAATCACTTTTTGACTTGCTTATTTGAGTAAAATGTCAGTATATGCTTATTTCCAAAGAGATGTATATATGGGATAGATGTGACACCATGAAGCTTCTAGAACAGACCATAGGCAAGACACCTATCCTAAGAAGAAATCAAAGCGAGAACAAACTTGCAGATCTTGGTATGGTTACCGTTAGGACTTTGTCATGTCTGATTTTATTTGATAAAAGATTCTGAGATGATTGAAGATATATGAAGATGGAGAGGTATGATTAGAAAGAACTTTATGCCAAAAACATCACGAGTTTGTAATGAATTGCTTTGAGAATAGATTCCTTGATCACAATTTATGTAAGAAACAAGTGGACAAAATGATCTTAATCTATATGAAGATGTAATGTAGATAGTTATATAGTAGCGTTAGCTGCTTATGCGTAGAAACGTTTGAGGTGCAGGGAATTGACTGTTTCGCCAAACTCCTCACCTTCTAACGTACATAAGAGGTATGCACCATTTCCATAGTCCTTCATGACTCGGTATGGGCCCAACCATTTGGGCCGGAATTTTCTTCCTTCGCGGTCTTCTTATCGATCCGGCTGTCCAGTCTTAGAACTAGATCACCTTCGTATATATCGCGTTCATAGACCTTCTTGTTATACTGCCGGCACATCTGGTCAGCATAAGCTCTATGTTGTTGCTCAGCATCTAACCTAGTTTCATCTAGGCTTTCTAGTTGGGAAAGACGTGCTTCTCTGTAAGCGTCTTCATCCAGAATCCCTTGTAGTGAAATGTGGAGACTGGGTATTTCGACTTCAAGCGGGAGAACAGCTTCTGCCCCAAATACCAGTGAGAAAGGAGTTGCTCCCGTTGGTGTTCTTATTGAGGTTCGGTGGGCCCACAAGGCCGGATATAACTTCAAATGCCAATCTCGTTTGTTTTCTTTCACCGTTTTAAGGAGAATGGCTTTCAGTGTTTTGTTTGTTGCTTCAGCCTGCCCGTTGGCTTGGGGATAATACAAGGAAGCCGTATGATGGCTTATTTTAAATTTATTGCATAGCTCACGAACCTCTTCATTCTTAAAAGAAGTTCCATTATCGGAGATAATGATTTGCGGGACACCGTATCTGCAAATGATTTGGTTCAAAATGAACTTGGCAATCACAGAACCAGGTACAGTAGTAAGAGGCATGGCCTCCACCCATTTGGTAAAATATTCAGTAGCCGTGATTATAAAATTATGGCCGTCTGTAGATGAGGGAGAAAATTTCCCTATTAAGTCCAGACCCCATGTAGAAAAGGGCCATGGAGTTGCGATTGGTTGTAGAGCTTGTGCTGGCATGTGGATCTCGTGGGAGAATTCTTGGCACTTATGACACCTGCGTGCAAACTCTATCACGTCATGTTCTAGAGTGGGCCAGAAATAGCCCATTCGATGTATTTTTCGAGCGGTGGCATGGCCACCGAAGTGGCCTCCACATATACCACTGTGGGATTCATGGAGAATCCTCTTGGACTCTTCTGTGTCAACACACCTTAAGAGCATTCCATCGAATGCTTTCCGATAGAGCACCTGCTCTATAATGACATATTTAGCTACGATTATGCGTAACCGCCTTCTTTGTTGCGGTGTAACTACCTCCGGGTATGTATGGTCTATGATATAATTAATGATATCAGTGTACCAAGGACACTCAGAGATAGCGGGTCGAGTTTCGATGTAGTATACGCATTCATCTGGAAAGTCTAAATCTACTAAATCACCTCCGTCTAATGGGTTGTCAGCTAACCAATCCGTGATGATTTGTCCTTTAACCGACTTCTGATTTACAAATGTTAATTCGAACTCTCCCATTAAGGTTATAAAACGTCCAGCCTTTTTAGACAAGGACCCTTGTGTGAGAAAAGTCCGTAAATGGTCCGTTTTTACCATGACCTTCGTTTCTTGATTCAGCATATAATGTCTTAGGCGTTTAGTAGCAAAGACTATGGCAAGGCATTCTCGTTCTGCCTGTGTATAGCATGTTTCATAGTCGAGCAGCATTCGGCTAATGAAATAAATCACACGTTCTCTCTTGTTATCGTCTTCTTGGGCCAACATACAGGCCAGCGAGACATTGGTAGCTCGTGAATATAGAATTAACGGGTGATCTAGCTTAGGTGGCATTAGCGTAGGTGGCGATAAAAGGAAACGCTTAACTGCATCAAAAGCTTCATTGCAATCTTCAGTCCAATCAAGGCTATAGTATTTCTTGAGTAAATTGTTGATTGGATGAACGGTGAAGCTTAAGTCTGGGATAAATCTCCGGATTGCACCCAGCTTTCTGAGAAATGATCTGATTCCAGATTCACTCGAAGGTGGGACCATTTCGAGGACAGCCCGAATTTTGGTTGGATCAACATCGATTCCTCGTGACGATATGATGTAACCTAGGATCTTTCCTCCTGTTACACCAAAGACGCATTTCTCTGGATTTAGTGTGACTCTGTATTCTATTAGACGTGAAAGAATGACGCGGAGTACTTCGGGATGGTCACAACGCTTCTTGGCTTTAGCCAATAAGTCATCTACGTAAGATTCCATGATTTTATGAATTAGATCGTGAAATATGTATGTCATGGCCCGCTGGTACGTAGCACCGGCGTTCTTGAGACCGAATGGCATAACAGCGTAGCAATAGGTTCCCCAAGGAGTTATAAACGTGGTTTTAGCTTGATCTTGCTCAGATATTCTGATTTGATTGTATCCCGAGAATCCATCCATGAGAGACAAGAGTTCAAAACCAGCTGTTGCATCAACAATAACATCTATGGATGGTAATGGGAAGTCGTCCTTAGGACACGCTTTGTTGATATCTCGAAAATCTATGCAGATGCGTATCTTTCCATTCTTCTTGAGAACGGGAACGATGTTAGATACCCATTGGGAGTAGTCAACTGGCTTGATGAATCCTACCTGAAGGAGTTTTATTACCTCCTCTTTTACCATGAGAGCTACTTTGGGCTTCATGGGTCTTGATTTTTGTTTAATTGGCTTTGCATCTGATCTAGTGACGAGGTTGTGCACCGCAATGTGGGGTGCGACTCCTGTCATCTCCTTGTAATTAAATGCAAATGCCTTTTGATGTTCTTTGAGAATCTGAGTATGTATTTCCACCTCTTCTGGGGTTAACGAAGAGCCTAGTTTCAATATTCTTGGTTCATCTTCTGTCCCGATGTTGACATCGATTGTTTCTTCGATCAAAGAGGCGTTACCCTCTTCGAACTCAGGTGGTGCTGGAGGTAAATCTAAATCATCCCCATTTTCTACTGCATATATGCTAGGTTCCATTTGTGAGGGAAGATCCGTTACGGGATTTCCGAAGTAGGAAGACGAATGTGGAATCAAGGATAAATCTAGCATGTGATAGGAGAGATGTAGTGCTGCATAGGCATTTAAGTAATCCAAAGTAGCAGCATCACTATCAACATGGTCTAGGATGGTAGATTCACTTCCGCTTGAAAGAGGATTTGTCATTATTTTTATCAATGGTTCATCACGAATGGACACCGTGAACTGGGTATCTTCTAACTCATTGCTTGGAGTAAAACGTGATGCTGAGGTTGCTATTGAATCGGCGAGAAGATTTTTCTCTCGCGGGATTGCTTCAATGGATATGAAGTTGAACGCCTTGCTTAAATCTAATACAGCGTTTTTGTAGAGCTGCAAGTGTTCGGCTTTAGTTTCATATACTTCAGAAACTTGATTTGTCACTAATTGCGAGTCTCCCAGGACTCTGATGTTATCAATACCAATTATTTTGGCTAAGGTAAGGCCAAGGAGGAGGGCTTCGTACTCAGCGCTGTTGTTTGTGCATTCAAAGTTTAATTTAAAAGTGAATGGGAGGACTTTCTCCTCGGGCGAAGTAAGAATTATACCTGCCCCTGCTCCATAACGACATTTAGCTCCATCGAAATGGAGAGTCCAATACTTAGCCGGGAGTATAGATGTTGGGGCATCTGCTGCGTTTACGCACTCTACTTCTACCATACAGAGGTCCTCTGCTGGAAAGGAACCAACACCTAGGGAAAATCCTATGCCTACTGAATCAAACGGTAAGAACATTGGTGAATCTTGTTCTATCAACTCAACGATTTTCGCAGTAGTTCCCTAATGATACTGTTTCTTTAGTTTTATCTTTAGGGGTTGGAATTGTTTTGGCTATGCTGGTAGTTTCAAGATCCGTCGTAGGTACCAACTTTTCCTCTGGTTTTGGGTCAGTGGGTTTATTAAGTTGGTTTGTTGGCAGTTCAAATTCTGAGTGCACCCCTGGTCTTTTCTTTAAATCAGCTAGGTGCAAATCGAAAGGTTTTGGATCGCCTTTGGCTACAAATACCTTTCCTAGATGCAAGAATCTTACTTCTTGAAATAGCGTAGAAGGGATTGCCTTCATGCGGTGTATCCATGGTCGGCCGAGGATCATATTATAATTGGTTTCCCGATCTATAATATAAAACTCAGTCAGGATTGTTTTGGGTCCTAGGGTGACCGGCAGTATTATAGTTCCTATCGAAGTGGCTTTAAGGCTATCATAGCCTCTCAATGTATTTCGAGTAGTGGAACAGTTTGTTTCCCCATATCCAAGTTTTTGGAGGAAAGAGAAAGGGACTATGTTAACTGCGGCCCCATCGTCAACCATTGCCCGTTTTACATAGTTATTATAAACCCATACTTGTAAGTGTAAGGCTGGATCACCTCGGCGTGCGATCTCAGCATCTGTGGGCATTTTACTTATTTCGAATATGAATTCGACATCCTTGTCCGGCTGCCCCGGAGGGTGGATATCAAAATCTACGTGATTTACTTGTGTTTCAGGAGGTGGAGTGATGTTAATTAGATGGCCTAGACCTAATGCTTCTAAAAGAGCAGCTCTGTGAGGGGGAGAGTTCTTTAGTAAGTCCAAAAATGAAATGTGTGAGAAGGTCTTTGTTAGGTCGCTAATTAAATCATAGGCACCTACGGGTTTTTCTACTATTTGCTGATTCTTATCTGTTTCTGGCAGAGGACTTGGGCTCGGTTGAGAGAAATACTCTCGTGTTCTTGTTATAGCTTCGATAGGTAGTTCAGCATCTAATTCTACCAAACTGACTATCTTGGGTCTCGGTTGAGCTCCTAACTGTGGTGCAACTGATGGATTTAATGAAGTCGAGGCTTCATGATCATTGTTTCCCGTCATTGCACCTTTGTTTGTTCCAGTTGGATTCAGCCTATTGCTATCATGATTTGGGAGCGGATCGTTAAAGATCTTGAGGGGAGCATTCTGAGGGGAAACTGCCCCTGCGAGCGTATTTGGTGATGATGGGACGGGATCTGCCAAAAAACAAATCTGTGAAGAACTGTCTTTGTTCTTCTGGCAAGCGTTGCATAAATTTATTGTAGTCACGACATGTTCTAGTATCGTGACCCTGAATTTTGTGGAAACCACAATAAGAATTGGGATTGTAATTCCTATTTTGTTGGTTAGGTGTGTATTGTGGCCTAAAATTCTGATCAAACTGTTGCCTATTAGGACTAAAATTTTGGAATTGTTGTTTCTGGTTTTGACTTTGGTTTTGATAACCAAATGAGTTTTGGCTTGGCCCTTGTATGGGATTTCACCATTGTTGTTGTTGTTGTGGATGGTTAAAATCCACTGTATTGATCGTCGGGGTAAAGTTGTTGTTTCGTTGGTTGTTTGTTTGTGATGGAGTATTAACAACATTTACCCTCTTGGGCTGGTCGGTTACCCCATCCGTTGTTACCCCACGATTTTTGTTAAGGATTTTGGGTCCTTGATTGACATTTGTGATAGTTGTAGTGTTTTGAGTGGAGGTGATTAACCTCCCATTTGTTCCATATGTCTTACGACCACTATCTATCGCTGCTTGGTCTATTCGAAGAGCGCTCTCAAGTACTTCATCGTAAGTTCTTAGTGGGAACTTCTGGACTTCTTCCTTCACCTCCTTGCTGAGAGAATGAAGGAATAAATCACATAGTTCCATCTGATCCATGTTTGGAGCACTTGCTGAAGAATAAAGAACTGTACGCCACCTCTGGATGAAATGGGTGACAGATTCGTTGTGTTCTTGTTTGATGTGCAAGAATTCCCTGATTCCTGTTCTCAACAGTTTGTTCATGTCGAAGGCTTTGATGAACTCTGACACGAGTTGTTTAAATGAATGTATGGAAGCCTCAGGTATTCTATAATACCAATCGAGAGCGATGCCTTCCAAAGTTTTGGGAAATATTTTAGCAACAACCCCATCCCAAGGGAGTAATTCTCGTATGGCTGTAGCGTAAGCTTTGATATGTGCGTTTGGATCTCCCTCACCCTTGAACTTGGGTAAATCAGGAAGAGGTCTTGGAAGCATGACGCTTCGTATGGTGAAGTCTAAGGGTTCCTTTAGATATTCTGAATAAGTCCCTATCGCATAGCTTTCGACCATTGATGGTGGTTGCTGAGGGAGTGATGGTGGGATAGGTTGTTGATACGGTGTAGCATATGCATTGGCAGGGGCATAAGGAGGTCCCTGCATTTGAGAAAACATGCCGGGAGAGGAGAAAATATCTCCTTGTGGTGATTTGGAGTACATGTTTAAGTATGATGGGGTATTGTCAAGGAATGGATTGTTTGACACTAGACCGGGAGGAATAGTGTTAGAGATGATGGGCCTTGTTGGCGTTTGTTGTGGATAGTGAGGTGGCATGCCTAATGTGCCTACCCCTGTGAGGAGATCTACTTGGCTAGAGTGGTATGGAGGATTGGAACTCCCTGTTTGTATGAACGGAGAATTTTGACTTGCTTGAGCCAGTTCTAACCCTCTCACTTTTTCTACTAACGTTGAAATGACTTCATTTGGTGAAGTCACGGTGTTTTGTCTGAGCGGCGTTTGTTGTACACCCTGGTGTTGTATAGGCATGTGATATCCTGTCATGAACTGATCGCTATCTTGCCAAGTTTCTCCGAGAGTATTTCCTATATGCAGTGGCATAGAGGTATTTTCTTGAAAAGAGATCTCGGGTTGTATTTGTAAACCTCCTACAGGTGGGTACATACCCCGAGAATGTTGTTCACTCCTAGGATAACATATTGACTGTCCATCATCTACGACCAGGTATGGATCTGATTGTCTACTAATTTGTGGTCTAAGTAGCATTTGAGGAGATGAACCAGATTCTCCGGTAAACGTCATATTGTTCGAGCCTGAAGGCTCTGTTTGTTGCGTTCGAGGGGGTTGATCTAACTCCTCAGCTTGAAAAGATGAACTATATCTGATTCTTGGGGTTTGTGTTGACAACTGATTAGTTGAATAGTTGTCGCCCCATACTGAGAGCGAGGGTGATGATTGCCTATTCTGTTGGGCGTAGTATGCCTCAAGACCCAAGAGGGGTCTGCCATATGCATCGAATCCCGACATATTCGGGGGGTATATGAATACCCGCAGAATAATGGGAAGGAGCGAAGGTGATTTGTGAAAGAACACGTGATACTATGACTCCGAATGAGAAAGTAGGAAGTTTTACGTCAGCTTCACTAATTTCGTTTGTTTCACGTCGGGTTCACCAATTTTGTACGCCGGAAAAGCGACAGGTGAGCGTGAGAATCTACAAGTAACTCTTCCGCGTACCCGACCTCTCGAGGTCGTGCCGAGACAGCCGGTGGGGGTAGAATATGCGTGGGATGCAGACAAACTAGTTAGGCAGTCTAATGTCTTCGACACGCACTAGTGGAATTTGTGAATCTAAGGCAAAGAAGGCCCTTCTAACTTGGACTGGTGTGATAGATCGATCGGCAAGGATGACTGCTCGAAGGCTCCAATCAATATCGAGCTCTGGCGTGATTCGATCTATGGGTTGTGGAATACATGGAAAATGACCTGGGATAGTTTCGTGTATGTCTCCTGATAAGGTCATATAGTGGATGGTGAATATAATTGACTCTACGGACGATTCTCTGGCCTAGTCCAGAATTCTCTAGCTTCGTTAGCCGCTATATCTAATAAGGACAATTGTTCGATGATGATGGGTGGAAGTGGAGTGGACTGAAATACTAGTGTGCGTAGGCCAGTGTCTATATCTGATTGACTTGTGGACTCGTTGGGCTGTGGGATCTGTGGATCGCAACCATAGACTCTTGGTTGTTGCGGTCCTGTTATGGTCATGCGCGAAATCAAGTTCTAATCCCTAGTATCCAGTAATCATATGCTTTCTCAGCTTCTATGTTTAGAACCAACAACTGCGTGATCTTCTCAGAATATCTCACAGGCGTTCGTGCAACCTGGATCCTTAGACTGGTATCTATATCTGTGAGAGTATCTCCTGCACCTGGCTGTGGGACCAAAGGATCACAACCAAAGGTTTGTTCTCTTTCGAACCCTTCTACAGTCATGTGAGTGTTTACCTAGGGCAATCTGTAATTTGGTTGGTTTGACCAAAACGTGTGTGCTTGGTCGTCCTCTATGTTTAACCCTCTCAACTGAGAACTGATCAGTTGTAAATCTGTTGTTGTTCGGAATACTTGTATTCTGAGATTTTGGTCTATGTCAACTATTGCTGTAACGAGATTTGGTTGAGGTACGATTGGCTCAAATATATATTCCCTGGGCTCCTGAGGTCCCGTGATTGTCATACGAAACAAAATGCAAATCTAACTGTAACGAAGCAAATTCTAACTACGTGAAATAAATCTAACATATATAACTTTTATTCTTCTAAGAAATCTTTTAACAATTTTAAGGAAAGCAAACTATTTTAAACGTATCTAGGAATAATAAACAATATTTTAAAACAGACAAGATAACCGAGTATAGTTATTTGCCTGTGTGATTTGTAGAATTATTCTAAATAGCTCGTCTAATCTATCTGCAAGATTCTCGATCCTACCTCAGAAGTGAGGAGTGAATCATAGTTTCTCAGAAACTATCAATCCTCACAGCTTCCCTGGCAATATCGAGAATAGAATTCACTGAAATGAAGCAATTATCTACTCTATTTGATATGATTCTAACTAGAACTTTGAAAGTTAAAACCTGGATTCCGCAGAACAGTGGCGAATCCGATGGTGTGTGTGATCTTGTCCCCTCAGTATGATCTCCTCGTTCTTTCGTGTTCACATGGATCCAGAAAAGCGTGTAATGCTAGCACTGATAAGAGTAGATTTTAGGACAAGGACAGCTCAGAATGCAGACCGAAAATGTGAGTAGGAGAGGGACAGCGCAAGAGTACAGAGCTTGGCTTATGCGATTCCTAGCGGGATTTTACTGCGAGTCATGCAACGTGAAGCGACCAGAACCTATAACTATCTTATTCAAAGAGAAAAACCTGCAACTTTAATGGCTTCCTAAGCTATTCCGTTCCAATGGATTGGATAAAATAACAACACTGTTTGCACAAGCTGGATATGTGGCTTACCAACAGCTGAATAAAGCTAACCAAGCATATAATGGACTGAACTAAGAACTCTAAGCAACAATAAAATTAAATCTACAGCAAAGAGAAATTCAGAGGCAAGCTTCAAGGCCGATTGGATGAAATGACAGCACTTCCTGCACAAGATGGGTATGTGGCTTACCAACAGCTGAGCAATCTAACTAAAGATGCAAGTGAATTCAAGCTATGGCTTCTAAACAAGATAACAAGCTAAAATACTAAAATGAGGAGAGCAAAGATCAGTCTTCCAAATCCAGCCAAACTTCAGACCATTTGCTTGTGCACAAACCATGCATTTATAGGAATTCAATCACCCAAAAACCAAAACCAAATGGAACTCCTAAACAATAAACAAAGGAAAAACACTATTCCAGGGGACCAAAAACATAAATGCATGCTCAAGTCGGCAAAGAAAGCTGGTGAATCGTGATATTTCACGCGAGTCGCGTCAAAAGAACATTCTGGAAAACGTGCGCAGGACCGCCGCTTTGAGCAGGGCGGTGGTTACAGGACCGCCGCCCTGATCAGGGCGGCGGTTTCGTCACTGAAGATCAAGAGGCCAAGGAAAGAGGGAAAAAGGGGAAAACAAAGGGCGCGGGGGCTAAGCGGGGCATGCGGGATGTTAACGCATACTCCGAGGGCTTTTCTGGATCCTGAACACCTTGCGAGGAGACCTGTATCATCATTGGGGAACTTATTACGCTGTTCCGCAGTACAGTACCTAGAAACGATCATTCGAGCCCAAAAATGAAAATTTCTCCAAGGATAGAGAAATTTGAAATGCTACAAGGCTCAAATATGTTTCTTACAGACACATCCATTCATTTTATTTAAGTGTTTAGGGTAGAAACAATAAGGAAGACAAAATCCTGACCTTGGAGGATGAAAAACATGGGAGAACTTGAGTTTTTAGATGAACAGAGAACAGGAGACCCAAATTACATACATTTTCAAGAGGAACAAAGATACTAGGAGCCAACCATGGACCCGCAAGTGATTTATGGCCCAGGAACAAATTAAAAATGGAAAAAAAGATTAACAAGGCACAACACGGGGAAAAAGAATAGTGACATAGGCCGCAAATTGATAGATTTTTGATGGAAAATTGGGGGTGAGACGCACACGCACGCACACACACACACATGCACACGCACACGTACACACACACACATGCACACACGCGCGTGTGTCCACCCACCCACCCACCCACACACACACACACACACACACAAGCACACATTCATTGGTCATGTCTAAAAATATAGCTATAATTTTTCATTCAAATATAACAGGAGTATATTACAAATTATGATGGGAAGGACTTGATATGAAAATGCACCCCGAGGATAAGTAATTTTATTTTCCTTGGTCATCTAGTGATACTTGAATTCAGTTACAACCATTGAAATGGTGTAAAAAGAAGAAATATTTATTTCTTTCCAAAATATCCAGAACCTAATCAATAAAAGGAAAAGGAAAAGGAAAATAATCCTTCCATGGTGATTTGTTTATTTCCATGTAATTTTTACAGACCTCTCCACTTCCCAAATTTTATTTCGTAATATGAATAAGGGATACTCCCATTGGGATTTTGAGATGGGTTATATAAAACATACCATTAATAATTTTTTTATTTCATTTTTGACAATATCTTTATGTGTATGATTTATCGTATTTTGAGATTATCTTAGAGGTTCCACATTTTTTATATAAATATGGTATCTAGACATGAGGATGAATTCCTCTCATATCACTCTATTATTATAAAAAATATTCTGAGTGGGAATGCAAGACTATAAATAATTTCTAATCTTCCTCATATGTTAACCAATTGTTGATATTCAAGGGTTTCCTTGCTTGTATTTGAATTTTTTGTACCTTTGGGAGTATTAAGGTTACTGCAGAAATTTCAATCAATAATGAATTTAATAGACATATATGTGGATGTAACATGTGCAAGGTCACCATATACTTACCATTTTATGTTGGCACGTAGTCCTATTAGGTGTTGTCATTGATGAAAAACCACATTAATGAAAAATTGAATGATTTATTATGGTCATATGATGTTGTGGATGATATTAGCATGATGATTCATATGTGTACTTGATGATATAATGAGACTTAGTGAGGAAAATTTACTCTTACAATCCTATTCAGGTGATTTTGCATGATGGTAGGAGATTTTTGGATGCTTTAGAAGCATATTATCATGATTGATAATAGGTTTTGATATTTTTAAGGCACTCACATTAGTTTCATAGTGCATTTACAGGTGTTTGTCTATGTTACATGTTCTCATTTGGAGTAGGAATGGTTATTAGGAGGTATGATATCAAGATTTGGAGCTGTATGAGCTCATTCATGCTTGCATTCATGTTTATAAAAGTGTATCATGTATTTTTATGTCATTTTCAGTGGTTTTATGATGAGTTATAGCATTCTTGCAGTTGACCCTAGATTCTACAGTGAGAAACCAAAAGGAGTTGTTATACAAGTCCCAGTGTTTAGAGAGTTTAAGGTATGGTGATGACATTTTGATTATTGGATAAGTGTTTATTATGTTTCATGGTTCTTTGCGAAATTTTTCATGTTTCAGTCATGATATTTTTGCAAATTATTTCAGTTTTTGTAAGACAGGGTCAAAATCTAGTGTAAATCCAACTCGAGTTAAGACTTCTAATGCTCATCCTGAAGTGTGTGATTCACATGATATTTTTTTGATTTCAGGGATGTGTCTATGGTGAGTTTATAAGTCTCACAAAACTAATTATTTCATTTCATCTTCATGTTTTTATGAACAGATGTTAAGAAGATAAAGTTGTCTAAAACCCTAGCTAGGAGTAGCTTACAAAAGAAGAGGTATAGTGAGCCAATTTTTATTGATTCATAAAAATTGATTATTGGATTATGTATATGACAATATTATATTTTTATAATGGTATATTAGAGTTAATGGTGATGAGTGGTCCCCACTCAAATAGGCCAGTTTCTAAAGGAGAGTGTTTTTGGGACAAGATTGTCCAAAGGAGTAGTATACAAAATTGATGGTGCAAGATGAATGTGAGATTTTATTTATGTTCAAATATATTTAAAGAAATTTTTATGTGGTTAAATTATAAAATGAGTTCCTTTCAGGTTGACTAGTCAAAGGGCAACTTTGAGGCCTTACAAAGCAATATTCAATGAAATGGGTATATCGGGAGCTACAGGTGGAATTTTGAGATGATTAAAAATGTGTTGGAAATATTATTCTGATATATTTACAGTGATAATTTTTTTTTATTCTTGATTAGGTGTTTTTATATGGTTTCAAGGTAATTATTTGGAAAGGAATGATTTTTCATTACATGACAAGATGTGTTTTGTGAAGGTTTTGAGTTGCATGAATTATGAGATGGATTGGGTGATGCTTGATATAAACTTTAATGTGAAGAGGGATTAATTTTACATCCAATGAATAAATTTATCGGTCATGATTATTCATATAAATTTTTTTATGAGATAATCTTTGGAAAGAAAGTTCTTGGCAAGTTGATTTGGTGAACACAAAAATGGTTGTGGTTTGAGCAGGCAGTTGATTCATGGATTATAAACTTCCTATAATTTTTATAAAGGTTATTTAAATTCCATAAATTTGTCACATGGAATGTTTTTGTTGATTTTAAGTTATGTGATGGCATAATGAAGTTTCTAGGGTGCTGAAGGGTGTAAGAAACAACAATTTTGAGAAACACAAATAGTACTAGTCCCATCAAATGAAATAATTTTATTTTTTGAGTTTAATGCTGACCATTTATGAATTTTAAATGATATTTTAATCATGTTTAATTATTTATGTGTCATTACTAAGTATTTTCTTTATGTAAGGGAATTTTAATCTTTGTGCCCATGGGGTTTTGAGTCATTTTTGGCAGATGTAATGAGGTTTTTAACTAGGCCTACCTACTTAGGTAACTTATACCTATTGTAATAATTTTTTTGGATGTTTACTTGTTGTATGTTTCAATCCAAAGGAGGTAAAAAGTTTTTGTTTGAATTTGAAATCAAGAGGAGCTTATAAAAGCATAGTTTTGGGTGTTTTTGCAACCTAGTTGTGTGTGTGTAATGTGTGTACCCTTAGTGTGGGATATTTTAAGGTTTTGAATCATGAATTGAGGTTGAATAATGTTTATTGTAGGTTAAGGAATATCAACAACCATGCGTGCATGAGTATGAAGGCTTGAGAAGTGAAGATAGTGATTTTTTGTGAATGATTGGACACCTTGGGTTTGAGGGTGGATTGAAGAAGTGTGAGTGTAATAATTGCTATCCATCAGTTTTTCTAGAAAAATAATTAGATATCAGATATACCTAAGGTAATTGAGTGGGTTCTTTATCATCTTGGGGGGTTGTAGCCCATAATGGGTTCTTCAAACAATTATGGGTTAGTGCTCCTTGTAGGGTTGGTGTTCTACTAAACTAGGTATTGGTGCTCCTTATGGGGTTTGTGCCTCACTAAATTTGAGACATATCAATAAAAATATTGTGTTTCTGAGGGTTTATTATATCTTTTGTTCATGTGTTGATTTTATGTTTCATTGCTGCTTGCATATTTTATATTTGATGGTGTGCACACATTAATCATTGGATATGTGAATTTTTATTTATTTTAATAATCTAAAATATTGTTTAAGTTTTATTAAGTACTAATTAACCCCCCATCTCAATCCATTGTTCTTATAACAATTGGTATCAGAGGAGGTATTTTTGGAGAAGTTTGAAAAGTTGAAAGGAGATCCTTGAAGCACAATATGAAGATAAACATAGTCATTGGAAAGGAACCATTGTTTAAACTTTGGTGACTCAAAGGTAAGGATTACAAAGCTTTGAACTTTCATAAATCAATTTGAATCTCTTAAGATGAGTGATGATGAATCTATTTTCACCACAACTTCTTAGATTTGAAAATATTGTCAATAGTATGAAACAGTTAGGAGAAGCAGTAAAAGAGGAAGTAATTGTTCAAAAAAATTTGAGGCTTTTAACTTCAAAATTTGACTCCAAAGTGTCTGGCATAGAAGAAGATAAGTATGTGTTTAAGATGAGGATGAATGATTTACATGGTATTTTGACAACCTATGAGATGAGGGTAGTTGATTCTAAACCTACTAAGAAGGAGATAACCTTCAAAATGGAGAAGATGACTAAGGATAAAAAGGTAAAATAACAATACACCACCTTAGATCTTGATGATGAAGAACTATTATACATGGTTGCTAGAATAATGAAACTTGGAACCAGTAAGTACAATGGTAAACTTCCTTTTAAATGTTTTTCATTTAGTAAAGTAGGTTATTTTGATGCTAAGTGTCCTCATAGACATGATAAGAAAATAAATTATGAACATGATAGTGATCATGAGAAAAAAAATCAGAAGTTTGACAAGAAGAAGAAAGGGTTCAAGAAGAATGAATCCATAAATAAGAACAAGAAGATACTCTATACTAAGAAAGAGGACTCATTCTCTGATTTAAGTAGGGAAGTAGATAGATCTGATTTAGATATTGAATCTAATCACAATGATGTAGTTGATGAAGTTATTTTAATGACAAAAGAAGCGATGAGATACTCTAGTAGTTGCTGCATTTTATGGGGTGATATTTTACCTGATCCTTGCAAATAATATGAAGGAAAATATTATGTTTTAAGGCTTGATTTGGCATGTGTCTGATCTAAACTTGAACTTTTTGAAAATAATAAAAATAACATGACATCACAAGTCAAAGAGTATAAAGAAAAGATACAAGAGAATCAAGGAAAACATTGGGATATTTCTAAGAAATTTGAGGAATAAGTGAGAAGGTTAGAACTGGAAATGAGTAACATGACTCTAAATTTGTAATGCAAGGAGGAAGAGGTGATAGTTCTCAAGAATGAAATCTAATATGTTGCAAGAAATTTGAGAAGCTATCAAAAATTTTGATGAAAGTACTTAAGCTCTAGATGATCTCTTGAGAATTCAAAAGGTTCCAGGTTACAAAGTTGGTTTAGGATTCAAATTTGAAGTAAAAGATAACAAGGTGAAGAAAGAAGACATGATTTCATGAAAATAAGTAGGAGAATCAAGAACCAAGGAAGGAAAGAAGGATATCCATATAAAGTACATTGAGAAGATCAAGAAAATTAGGAAACCCAATGCCTCAAGGTATGAAATATCCTTTAATGGTTTTTTTTGTATATGTAATACTGTTGGTCATAGAGCTAAGGAGTGTAGAAGACCTCCTAGAGATACTCAACCATGGAAATAAATTATAAAAGATCATGTTAAGGATAACATATGCTACAAGTAAAATGAAGTAGGAAGTATTGCTAGTGCTTGTTTGAATGCTTCATATAATCATGTTGATAACTTAAAGAAAAGAGGTATAGTGGTATGGTTCATTTGTAATAGAGCTATTCATGTTGCAAGGGACTATTATCAGGGGTATCCAATTCAAAATATGGGTTCTTCTGGTCCAAGAGTACAAGCCTAAGGGATTCAAATACCTAGAGTGTATGACAATGGTCTAAGAAGGACTTAGGAACCTAGATGAGACCATAGTGTCTAATAAAGAAATGATGGTAATGAAATAAGATGTGTTTCTTAGGGATAAAATTAGAAGAGAGAGGATGATAGAGTTCTGTAGGTGCCCAAGAAGGCTTGGGACCTCTTCAAGACCTTCTTTTAGGTCATTATGGTATATATATACCTTCACTATGATTCTTGAGGGTATATCAATGCATGTGAATCATTCAAGAGAGGGGGAGTGGTCTGAGTCAATTTTTACCTCCTCTATGTGGTCAAGGTATGTCCATATTATGCTATCTTGATAATATTATTATTGGTACAATGATGGTAATTCCTGTGTCAGATGTCATGATCTCAGTCTAGTGAGTCATAAGTAGTAAATGCATATGTTCACTAAGTATGTGTGTTGTATCATCATGGTGTATGGAACTCGTCTGAATTGGCTATGTATGTTAATTGTTATCATTGACATGTCATAAGTAGTGTGTACTCTGATGTGTAAATCTTTGAGACTTTACTGAGTATCATGGTCTCAAAATTTGATTATGATTGAATGTGTCATGAATTTTATCATGTGTTGAACATAGTTTCTTGTATGTCATCTAATGTGTTGTATCAATTTCATTCATGAGTTATTATGGAAATTATGTGAAGGTATGATCTCAAAGGTTTTAAATGTGCACCAAGCTAAACTCAGTATATAAATAGTTGTCACCTATCATCAAGTTGTCTATGGGTGCACAAGTCTTCTATTGGAGGTATGGTCTTCTCATTTCATAGTGGTCAATACAGTCCTAGTCAGGATGTCTAATATCACTCATTGGGAAATATGTAGAAGATTCCCTAATAATGTGAATGATTCTTGATCAAGTGATAATTGGATCATTCCCTAATGCTTCATCAAGTTTGATTGATCTATCAGCTTAACATTTGAAAAGTCAAAATCAGTGTAGTGTTTCTTGATGGCAACAAGACAAATTGAAGGTGGTTTTAAGTATGTTGTTGGATAGTATTCATGCACCTTAGTCATTAAAAAATATTCCCAAATCAGTTCGAAGGTTTATTGTTAGCATGCAACTTGATAAAGATACTTTTGAATTCATGAATAGTTAAAATTGATGTATTTTGGAGTACGTTCTCTATCCTGTGACTATGTTTTCACATTGACTGTGAGTGGTACTAGATGGAAACTTTGTTTTTAGAGGTCCTACTGATGGTATTTGGACGACTTAAAATTTTGTACATATCAACTTTAAATTATTAACACTAAATGATGCAGGTGATTCTAAGATGCCTAAAAATATGTACACATTATTAGAAATTTTCATGACAATATTATGAAGGTTGGCATAGTTTAGGTGTCTAAGGAGACCTAATCTACTGTCGGGTGTGTATCTTGCAAACTGGGTCTAGTGCATGATCTATTTAAGGTAAGTCCTAAAGGCTTGAGAGAATGAGATTTTTTCTCAAATTGGATGTTAGAATAATAGGTGTGATATCATTGTGAGAATTTGCATACATCAAAATTTATAGGAGAGATTTCACTATAGGTTTAAGGGCTATTAAGCTGTGAATTCTGTGACTGTGATTGTGTAAGGAAGGAACTTAGTGAGCTTGTATGATGGACTTTCTAAGAAAATGATAGTATGAACTAGAAATGTGATATTCTAGAGGATAAGTGTATGACCTTTGATGGTCAATAACATGAAAAAAAGCTTTTATATATAGTGTGACTCATGAATCTTTTGAATGTGTCTAAACTACATTGTTGAGTGTGATATTGCCATCTCAGTAAGCACTGTAAGTGATTCATGTGAGATCTCTAAATCCTCAAATATGGATGTGAGCATGAGTGAATTTTTTTGGGAATCCTAAGATATCCCAAACAAGGTAGAATTGTTTTATCATGAGTTCTCTAATTGAAGACTGACAAGTTAGAATGATAAGGTGATCCCTTTTTGATTTAATTACATGATGAACAAATATGATTAGCTACATGTACTAAGGCATTAGCATGCTAATCTTCAGGTATGGGTGATTGTATGTGCATCATCTGGGAGGTGGATTATAGAATATAAACCCCTAGTGTGAGATTTGGTACTATACATCCATATGGTATAGTGTTACAATCCTTTTGATTATGGCTGTGAGGTCAAATATTATTCTTAGGCATTGATATATCATAAAAGTATGATCTCAAGTATGTAAACTCAAAGATTATGAATGAGGTACTTTAGGTACTGTACAAATAAGAGGCATGGTATATATATATAATTTCTCATGTAAGTAACATATTGATATTCTCTTAAGGATTTATAAATGATTATGTTTCTCATAAACAAGTTACATGTGCACCAAGATTGGTAATATTTCTTAGACTCAATTATCAAACGTTGTACAAGTTGGATAGCTACAGGAAAGAACATTGACATATTACATTATTGATGAGTCTAATATCTTGAGTAGATAGTGTATATATTTGCATTAAGGTTGTATTATGTCTTTGAGGCATGAAAAAGGTTGTCTTGGTGTTCTTGGGTTTCTCTATTAGTGAATATGTTACCCTAAGATAGTTATAGGTACTATATAAATGTGATAATTAGTGTTTCATGGTCTATTATGCCTAATAGTGTAAGTGAAAGAATCCTCGTAATGTTTTGTAAGTGTTCGATGTGAATTATTAAGATTGGTTGAGGTGTAAAGATTTTTTTTTTTCATTCCCATTATTCATACTTAAGCCCAAAACAAAGGTCTAAACCTCATGAAGTATGTTACAGTGCTACAGTGACAACAAATGTTTCTCCTACAGGTGTGTATGAGCTCATCATGTCAAGGAGAGCTTAGAAGAAATATTATAAGTGGAAACATAGTGTTTCTCAAAGAAATAGAGGTATGAGCTGGGTATTTACTTCTTACATTGACAAATTTTTACCCTTGAATGTATGTTCTCAATCAACAATGATTGTTATAAACTAAGAAAGTTGTTCAGGTCATGAAAAAGTGGTGATGGTGCCTTCTAGCCAAGTTATAATGGTGAGTATCTCAAATTTTTACTCATGAGAAATAAATGTAAGTCCTACTTCTAGGGGGGGCTATGAATTTCATTTTCAAGGTATGTATGAGGTTATAGAGCATGCCAAAGTTGGTTGAAATTACACTAAGATGACTGATTAGGGACATATGTCCATGTGGTTGAATAATGACAAGACCGGTAAGTGACAAGCTTGATGTATGCATATAAAAATTTGGTTTATGATCAAGAAAGGTGATATGATGATATGTTATGCTCAGTTTTACATTGTTGGCATGTTCTTGATGTTTATGCTTTAGATAATGCTTTGTTACAGTTGGTTCTTGAAGGCTAGAACATGATTGATAGTTGATTTATCTACTTTTGCATGCCTAGGTGATGAAATTTGATGTTTTGGATCCAAAAAAGGTATGATAATTCTATTTTCATGATTTATTGATGATTCTCGAATGATGTATATGTTTGGCCCAGGGGGAGCATGGTCATTGCATACTTGAAATGAAGACAAAATTAGATTTTGAGGTAATTTTAAAAGTTTTGAGCTAAGTCAAGATCTTTGGTTATTATTTCTAACCAAAATTTGATACTATGAAGATTAGGTAGGTGAAGAATAAGTTGATACAGGTATTCCTTTTTAATTAATGTAAAAAGAGGGAGAAATTCAAGTAATTTTTCATTAATGAAAAGGGGGGAGATTGTTGGCATGTGGTCCTATTAGGTGTTTTCCCTAATGAAAAAAAACATTAATGAAAAAGTGGATGATGAAGTAGGGTTATATAATGATGTGGATGATGTTAGAATGATGATTCAAATGTGTACTTGATGATACAATGAGATTTACCAAGGAATGCTTTCTCTTGCAAGCTTATTCAGGTGCCTAAGTGATGCTTCATGATGGTAATATCTTCTTGGATTCTTGAGAATCATGTTAGCATGATGGATAGAAGGTTTGGATAGTTTTTATGCACTCACATCAGTTACATAGTGTAGTAATAGGTGTTTGGCTATGTTACAAGTGCTCATTTGGAGAAGGCATGGTTGTTAGGAGGTATGAGATTGAGCTTTGGAGATTTATGAGGTCATTTATTCTTGAATTTAGGTATATAAAGGTGTATCATGTATGTTTGGGTCATTTTCAGTGGTTTTATTTTGAGTTATAACATTCTTTCAGTTGACCCTAGCTTCTATAGTGAGAAACAAAAAGGAGTTTCTATACAAGTCTTAGTGTTTAGAGATTTTTAGGTATGGTGATAAACTTATGATGATTGGAGAATTTTATATGATGTATCATGGGTTTTTTGGAAACATTTCAGGTTATCATGATGATAATTTTGCAAGTTATCTCAATTTTTGTGAGACAGGGTTAAAATCTAGTGCAAATCTAGCTCGAGTTGGGACTTGTAATGCTCACCCTAAAGTGTGTGATTTGCATTGGACCTTATGGATTTAAATGATATTTATATGGGAAGCATAAAATTTTTAAATAAATATTATGTCATTTCATCGTCAACATTTTATGAATGAATGTTAAGATGATAAAGTTTTCTAAAACCCTCGTTAAACCCTAGCTAGGAGCAACTTGCAAAAGAACAGGTATAGTGCGAAATTTTTGATTGATTAATCAAATGTGATTATTTTAGGATGTAGATAAATATCTTATATTTCCATAAATTTATCGTATAAGTCATGGTGATGAGTGGGCCCCACTCAAACAGGTCAGTTTCTGAAGGAGAGTATTTTGGGACAAGGTTGTCCTAAGGAGCACCATGCAAAATTAATAGTGGATGATTAATGTGAGTTTTTATTGATGTAAAAATATAATTCATAACATTTTCATGTAGGTGCATGGTCAAATGAGGTCCTTTCAAGTTGACTAGTCAAAGGGTGGTTTGAGGCCTTAAAAACCAGTGTTCATTGAAATGGGTATATCTGGAGTTACAGGGGGAATTTTTAGATGATTAAAAATGTGTTGCAAATATAATTCAGATATATTTCCATTTATATGATATTTTATTAATGATTAGGTCTTTTTATATGGTTTCTACGTAATTCTTTGGATAGGTAGGATTTTCCTAGTGTAGGACAAGATGTGTTTTTATGAAAGTTTTGAGTTTTTTGAAGCATGAGATGGATTGGGTGATGCTTGATATCACATTTAATGTGAAGAGGGATGAATTTTTAATCCATTAAATCAATTTATAGGTATTTATTGTTCATATAAATATTTTTATGAGCTAATCTTTGGAAATATATTTTTTGGAAGGTTGATTTAGTGAAGGCAAAAGTGGTTGTGGTTTGAGTAGGTGGTTGGTTCAAGACTTATAACTTGCTTAGAAGTATTTTAAAGGTTCTGTAAATTCCATAAAATTGTCACATGTCATGGTTTGGTTTATTTTAATTTATTTTGTAGTATAATGAAGCTTCTAGGGTGCTAAAGGGTGTAGGAAACATACGTTTTGAGAAACAAAAAGAGTACGGGGCCCATTAAATGAAATAATTTTATTGGTTGAGATAAATTGAGACCATGAATAAATGTTAAATTATATTTTAATCATGTATAATGATTTATGGGTCTTGACTAAGTATGGTTTTTATGTAAGGGAATTTTTATCTTTGTTCCCATGGGGTTTGGATCCATTTTGGCCATGTAATGAGGTTTTTAGCTAGGCCGGCCTACTTCGGTAATTTGACTATTGTAATTCAATTTTTTTTATGTTTCCTTGATGTATGGGTTGAGCTAAAGGAGGGATTTTTTTTTTAAATTAAAATCAAGAGGAGCTTATAAAAACATAGTTTTGGGTGCTTTTACAAGCTAGTTGTGTGTCTACAAGGTGTGTGACCTAGGTGTAAGAGATTTTCAGGTGTTGAATCATTTAGGTTCAATAAAGTGTGTTTCAGGTTAAGGCAGATCATAAAGCATGTTTGCATAGGTATGAAGGCTTGAGAAGTGAAGATAGTGATTATTTGTGAAGGATTAAAGACCTAGGGTTTGAGTAAAGGATTGAATAAGTACAAGCCGGATTCTTGCTCTCCATCATTTTTGGTAGAAAAAATAAGAGATAAGATCTAAATAAGGTGTTTGAGTGGGTGCTTGATCATATTTAGGGTTGAAACCTCCTTGTGGAGTTGGAGCTTCATAAAATTAGGGGTTAGTGCTCCTTGTACGGTTGGTGTTCTACTAAACTAGGGGTTGGTACTCCTTGTGGGGTTTGTGCTTCACTAAATTTGAAACATATAAATAAAAATAATGTTTTTCAGTGGGTTTTATTCCCCTTGATGGTTTCCCACTTGTATTTTGTGTTCACATGTTACTTCTATGTTTCATGGTTGTTTGCCTATTTGATATTTGATGGTGTGTACACATTAATCATTGGATAAGTGAATTTTTTATTGTTTGAATAATCTAAAATATGGTTTAAAGTTTTAGAAGAACTAATTAAGCCCCCCTCTCATTCCATTATTCTTCTAACATTTTATCAATTATTGGCTATTTTTTCAAAACAATGATAACGAAAAATTAGGGTCCACTGCTAAGTGTCTTTTACCTATTTGAAAATGTTTTAATGAAAATTATTTTGTCTATCATCCTATTTTTTTATTTTTAGGAGAATAAAAAATATATTTTGTAAGTGTCACTGAATCCCAAAAGATCATTAATTTCATTGGTAAATTTTCATTACTTCATCTGAGGTATATGCCAACAAATGAGATTGTTACATCTAGAACCACTTATAACATGTTTTATAACAAAGAGTGGACACATATAAAAGAGATTTTTAATAGTTCAGGTATGTTTCTAGTTGCCTACGCAGCTTCCCCAGCTAGGCCAATTGAGCATGAGATCCACTTGTTACCCGATAGTCTGCTTCTGAACTAGGGATTATACAGGTATTCTTTAAAAGATGCCAACGAGGTAAAATAATAGTTACAGTATTTGATTAAACAAGTTATAATCCATCTTATTACTTCTCCATGTGGTTCTCTTATTTCTCTAGTACCTTAGAAATATGGTTCATGGAGAATTTGTGTTGATTATAGAGAATTGAATAAAATAACCATTAATAATAGGTACCCTCTACCTTGCATTATTGATTTGTTATATCAATTACAACATGCTAGATATTTAACTAAGCTTGATTTTAAATTTTGGTATCACCAAGTATGGATAAAGGAAGATGACATCTGTTAAACAACGTTCAAGACTAGGAAGGGTTTATATGAATGGTTGGTTTTATCATTTTTCCTATGCAGTACACCAGCTACCTTCATGAGGTAATGATTTACAATTTATTGATTCCTTTATAATTTTGCATCTGGATGAGATTCTAGTATTTAGCAAAACGTTTGAAGAACATATTAACTATTTATGTCAATTTTTGCAAGTTTTTAAGGAGACCAGACTAATGTTGAATGATAAGAAGTGTGATTGTTCTCAATAATCACTTGTATTTTGGGGCATGTGGTTGGAGATGGAGATTTGAGGATTGAATTGGCTAAGATAGATGAAATTAAGAATTCACCTACACCATTAAGTTTGACAAAGACAAAGAGCTTTGTGGGTGTAGTTCAGTATTTTAGGAATTTCATTAATAACTTCTCATAGAAAAAATCATCTTTATATTCAGTGATAAAAAGGTGTAAGGCATTTAATTAGGGTAAGAAACAAAAGAGTTCTATTGATTCATTTAAGTATAAGATTAATCACGCTCCATTTTTGGCTTTACCTACCTTAAAAACTCCTTTTGAAGTGTCAATCGATGCTAGTGACTATGCTATGGTGATTTCCTACTTTAGAGAGGTAGGCATGTATGTTATCATTAGAAGTTATTTCATGGAAATGTTATGAATTATTGTACATATGAAAATGAATTATATGCTCTTGTGAAAGCAATCAAGAAATGGAAACATTATCTGATGGGTAAGGAAAATATCATCCACGTCGATCACCAACCTCTTCAATATTTTAAATCTAAAAATAAACTTCAGTAGGCTAGACATTATAAATGGATGGGTTTCTTACAAAAGTTTCATTAGATTATAAAATATAAGAAATGTGTGATGAACAAGTTATCTGATATGTTATCTAGGACTCCTTTGCTTTCATCTATGGGCACATTAACTATTCTTGAGAATTTTTTGTGTGAAGTGTATTAGGAAGGTTATGAGTAGCATCAATATTTTGCATAAGTCTATCAGCATAAACCTCCAAATGTGGGATTTGCACCTAAGGGAGAATACTACTTCCAGGAAATTTTTCTCTACAAGAACAAGAAAATTTGCCTACCTAAAAGGGAAAGATATTAGTTGATGAAGGAAGCACACACTTCCAAGGTAGATGGTCATTTTGGTGTGATAAATGATTTTAGTGCACTTATAAATATATATTTATTAGCCAAACATACAAGTTGAGGTTGATAAATTCATCAAAGGTTATGCTTTATGTAGTAAAAGAAATCCCGATAACAGAAATTTGGGTTTATATAAACCATTTCCAATTCCTTCATGGCCATGGGAAACAACTTACATGGATTTTGTGGGTAGTTTTCCTACTTAAAAGAAAGGTCATGATTACATTTTTGTGGTAGTATATCAATTTATAAAAATGTGCATTCTCATTCCTTACAGGAAGAAATTTAAGACCAATGATGTAGCAAAGTTATTTTTTACTAATGTGTGGGTTCACTTTGGTTTTCTCATTTGTATTGTGTCATACAGAGATGATAAGAACTGCAATATAAAAACACCGAATTTTATAATATGCAAATTAGAATTCATCTGGGGATATTGTATTAATCTAGAGATAGCTTCTTATACAAATGCTTGATCCTATAATCAAGGAGTCAAGTCTTATCACTTAGTATTCCTTATATCTCTCTCCATGAATCTCTCAAGCTTATTCCTAGGATCACTCACACTCCAAAATAGCTACGTGAGTTTTTTATCACAACACACTCACACTAACTATATTATTAATATGAGTTATATAAACTCATTATTAATAATATTACAATATATTAATAATGTTACACAATATACTTGTAAAATTCACTCCCCTACTGTTAACATTATAAATTTCCAATATACACTCCCCTAATGTTGACATGGTACAATATAACTCCTTTTTCTGCAACATGTTGCACGGGCTTGCCTCATAATCTGGATCAAAGAAAGGCAGTGTAAACTTCCAACCATGGTTGACTTTCTTGCTACACATGACCACAACTATGCGAATGAATACATCTCGCATTTACTCCATGAAAATAAAGCACTTGAGCATTCCACTGGTGGATCATCCTCATAAAGAAGGAAGGCAGTCAAAGGACCGCTACATTAGTAAAAGTTTATCTACCTTTTTACATTTTTGGTTTTCAAGATCTACCACCAACCCTTTCCAAATTTATGAGTGTTACAATAAACTTAGAGACATACTCTACAATGTTTTCTTCTAAGAGGTTACATATAAGAAATTTCTCACACATTACAACTAAATAATAATGTGACATCTGTTCTTATTTTCACACAGTGGAAAATTTACACACAATTGAAAAAATTCCAAAACTTCATTGTGCGGCCTCATCGCTTGCAGCTAGCGAGAGGTTACTGATTGACCTCCTTCCTCTGTTGCCTCCATCTTGCATGAACATGATTGTTACCTTAGCTAGATGTGATCATGAAGCTCAATAATTACATACCTTACCTGAACGTTTGATTCTACCGAAAATGCATTCGTAAGGCAAATTTCTGTTTATTTTTAAAACTTTTTACAATATTTCCTTAACACTATTGAATGACTATGACATAATGACTTCTTATTTTTTATATGATAAAGGACTATACTTTGAACATGAATTTGACAATTTTATAGACTATAAATCTATTGATAAAAAATTGAACTGCTTATTAAAGACTCTGAAAAAAACTTGATACCAAACCTTACATATTACCACACCTTTGCGATTGAGATATCCACAATTTTGTATGTATTGTAGGTGATTTTACTCCTATAACTTGTATTCGCCCCCTATTGTTCTTATTATCCTCCATCTAGTAAATGAATAGAAATGAATCTATTTGATCTACTCCAATGGTCACGAGATCCTCTGAAGCTGAGCCGTGCAGCTGATCTATCAACACAATAATCTCTGCATATATCTGTCATTCTAGATGGTCATTCCCAACTCCCACACTCCGCTGTCAATGACATCCTGCATGAAGCATACTGTTGAGAAAGTAACTAGAGCAAATGTGGAAAATTACGCATGAGAATAGGACATAGATTGGAAAGCGCAGGTTGTTAGGTTAGAAGTATTTGGGCCTGCTGATGCAATGGGAATTGACTTGCAAAGTAGTATAACCTTGGAACATGCATATCAATTTTTATAACCCACAATGGACTGTTCGCGATGCACTTAGAGGTTCACAATATCTGGGATTAAGTCTGATTAAAGGATTTTAACTGCAAGGAAGACGTGGACATGGATGGAATTGGATAGATGAACCTCCAATTGCCAGCTGTAAGAGAATTCGTGCATGCATACGGATTTGACATACAATCTTCCACGATCCAATAGGTGCGAAATGGTTGAAACTTATATGCAACCACTAATTAAACTAATCCAAAACAATTCCACAAGAGAAATCAATTAATGCAAGAGATACATACTTCCACACATGCATGAATTAGGATGAGAGGTTCTGAGTTGGCAAGGAGAGCTTAGAATACCACTGAACGGAAAGTGAGAGAAAACACAAAAACCGGTCTTCCTGATTTATAACCATAAACCCATTTTGGATTGCCTTTTCCCTCACAAATCTGACAACGGGGCGTGTTGAATGAAGAAGAACTTTGAAAGACAAAGCGAGATCTTAGAAATGCACAATGGGCAAGAGTTGATAAATGGATCACAAATTTTTAATAAATTCGAAACAAAAAAAATATGCACTAGACTCTCATGGCAAACACTCTGCTCTAATATTCATCCGTTGCGAGCTCACTGTTATTTCTCCATTATATGGATCAGAAACTGCTTTGATACCAGTGATAAGAACTGCAATATAAAAACATCGAATATTATAATATGCAAATTAAATTCATCTGGAGATATTGTATTCATCTAGAGATAGCTTCTTATACAAATGCTTGATCATATAATCTAGGAGTCAAGTCTTATCACTTAGTCTTCCTAATATCTCTCTCTATGAATCTCTCAAGCTTATCCCTAGGATCACTCAAATTCCAAAATAGCTACATAAGTTTGTTTATCACAACACACTCACACTAACTATATTATTAATATGAGTTATATAAACTCATTATTAATAATATTACAATATATTAATAATGTTACATAATATATTTGTAACAAGAGACTCACGATTTATAGGAATGTTTTGGTTTACTTTGTGGGAAAAGATATATATTAAGTTGAAGAGGTCTATCACATTTCATTCAAAGACAAATGGGAAGGTAGAAGTGATGAAATATACCTTGGTTTAGCTCTTACAATGGTATAATAGGAAACATCAAAGAACTTGGGATGAGAACTTAGTATATATATAACACTATTATAACAGTGTAGTTCATACTTCTACTAACAAGACTCTTTTTGAAACATGTTTCATTTATTTTCGTAAAATTTATTATGATTTTTTTTTTGAGATTACCATGTAAAGACAATAGAAAGGTGGAACTGGAGGACCAAAAACCTGAGAAGTTAATTAAGAAAATGTAAGAGATACACCTTCAATTACAAGAGAGGTTAACAAAATGACAGGCCAAGTACAAAGCATTACATGATCACCACATGAATGATCATTCTTTCCTTGTTGGAGATACGGTATGGTTTTAATCGAGAAGAGAATGGATACAGGGAAAATCTAAGAAGCTCAATCCTCTTTTATATGGCCTATTAGATATTTTCGAACAAGTGGTTAAGAATGCATTTCACTTAAATTTATTTATATGAGGATCTAATCAGTTGTGAATGTGGAAAATCTATGTCTCTTCGAGCCCTCTATGTTGGATGAAAAATAAGAGAGTTTTTCTACCATCTATTAAAGATATTTCTCTATACTGTCAGTTAGAGTTGGAGGAAGATGTTCTTTTGACACGGAAAGAGAGGATGACACAGAGAAGTGTATGATAGCTAGTTGATTGGGTTGAAAGGATAATTTACTACCAAGGTCAAGCGGTATTCAAGAGAGGATGTGGGGATATAACTCATCAGTCCTTGAATATTTTAGGTACGTAAAATCATCAAATTAGGGAGGTATGATCCAAAAATGAATATGAAAATACCCAATTCTATGTATTTCCCATACTTTCTAATTGTTTTACAGATTCTCAGCATATTATTTCTTCAAAATATGGTCTAGTCAGGTTGAGGGCGATCCAGACACCTTCAAGTGACATAGGAAGCCCATCATTTTTTTCTTTGGAGAGTTTTTTATGTGACAACTGCGTAATTTTTGTAATAGTTATATAACCTTCAGTTAGAGGGACCAGTGGTTGTGCAACTACCATGGATGTTACACAACTGTGATTCTGTCTTTACCGTGATCATGTTCCCAATGACACCAAAAATTAGAAATTCAAAAGTTGCAAATGTTTTGTCTTCCAAAGCAGTTTGTTTCATCTTTCCATCCATCCATAGGTAGAGCAACTATAAATACAAGTTTAATTATTCATTCTAGTAAGTGATTTTGAGTGAATTTAAGTGTGATAAAAGAAGAGGAGTTAGAATTATTTATTTTTGAGGAGTTGAGAGAAAGTAAATACAATTAGAATGAGTTAGAATCCTTTTTGAAGGCCAATTGTTGGCAGTATCTTTGTATTTTGTATATTTACATTGTGAGAGGGTTCAACAATTTTCTTACCCACTGGAGTTTTTCCCACTTTGCATTTCTCTAGTAAAAATTTGGTGTCTCCTTTGTCTGTATTTATCAATTTTACAATATAGTTGTGATTAATTCTTGCACGTTATATTAGTTTAAAGGAACTTAGTAAATTTAACTTTAAATTATCAATAGAAAGGATTTTTTTATTGTTAAAATGGGTATTTTACGGCTCAATAGTAGTGCATGATCTTGAGATATGTCATGTTTAATGAGAAATTAATATATTTATTTTTTTAATAGATCATGTTCATTGTACTACCAATGATGACTAGATCATTGAAATGTACAACCATGAAAGTATCTCCTCCTTTCTTCTTAAGTTAGAGATTAGGGATCATATAGATTCCTCTCAAAAACATTTTGAATGATATGTTAATCAATCTTGATATACCATGCTTGAGAATATTGTTTAAGACCATACAATGATTTGATGATTCTATAGACCTTTTCTTCTTTTCTAGGTACGAAAAAACCCTTTGGTTGAGTCACGTAGACTTATTCTTTTAAGTATCCATTGATAAATGCACTTTTCACATCTATCTAGTCAAATTTCCATTAAAAAAATTGAGTAGGTAGCGAAAATATAATATGTATCATTTTGATCTTAGATGTGGGAATAAATGTCTCCTCGTAGTCTATGCATTCCTTTTTAGCATACCCCTTTACAACAAATATCACCTTATGCTTGTCAAATATCCCATCTACTTTGTACTTTCTTATTAAAATCCATGTGCATCCAATGTGATTATTACCTGATGGAATATCAACAACTTCCCACATGTTATTATTCATTATTTACTAATACTAAACATCCATGTCATATTTCCAATATTTAGACAATAGGTCTTCCTAAACAGTAGATTCCTCAACAGATTCAACAACTCTACTCATTAAGGAAAAAATTATCTCTTCACGAGATTTGTTGCGAGTCCATTCTCTAGGAGTGCATGTGTTAAGAGGACCATCCAATTTTACATATAAAATCATATTTATATACTACTTAGTTATATGTTTAACTATTCTCTTGGGTTTTGGTCTTATCAAATCATCACCATCATCCCCGTCATCACTTTCATCATCACTAGGAACATTAATTTTTATTTTCATAAAAGGGTAATTTGTACATATAATGAGTTTTTGGAAGGTTCCTTAACTTATTTTTTCTCAAATAACTCAACATCCATACTGGTGTAGACTTTCCTAGTCTTGAAATCCGTCAGTATTTACCTAAGAGACTCTTAACTATATCCAATGAAGATGTATTTTAACACTTTCAAATCCATATTATTTCTCTTCTACTTGGGAATGTGCATGTTATATTTTCACCCAAATAATCTAAGGTGTGAAATCAATGGATTCCTTTTTGACCATGTTTCATGTGGTGTTACTCCATTAAGAGAAAATTTGGGCACTTTGTTTAATAGGTACGCTACAGTATTCACTTATTTAGCCTATAACTTATTCACTAGTATTGAATCATCAATCATAAAATGCACCATATCCATGATAATATGATTCATTCTCTTACAAACACAATTTTGTTGTGGTATATGTAGAGGAGGAATATGTTAACGGATCCCATAAGATTCGAGAAATTCTTTAAGATCATTACTGGTGAATTCCCTTCGGGATCTGAGAAGAGAGATGATTTTTTGACAAGAATATCACTCTCAACAACCACTTTAAATTTTTTGAAGTTCTCAAAATCTTGATTGTATAGTACAAATAAACTATATCCAATTCTTTATAGAATAATGTTAAAAAAAAAGCACGAAATACTAAAATATAGTATGAATAGATTGCATTGGACTAAAAATATTGGTGTGCACCATATTAAGCTTACTTGGAGCTTGATATGTAATATTTTGGAATGATGCTCCATTTTGCTTACTTATAAGGTAGTTAGGATACTTATCTATTTCCTTTATGATATATAAAAAGCCCTTTCCCATATCATACCAAAACAGTAAGTTGCAATATCCAAAAATTATTTGACTAAGTATCTTATTCCACAACTATGCGGAGGAGTTTTTTTCTTAGCCACAAGTGCCTGATCATCTATGTAGATAAAATAAAGTTATAAATTCCATCCCAAATTTTAATCTCTGGCATAAATATTCGATCTTATGTATTTATCTAGAATTAAACATACTTTCTGACCATATTTACAATCAAAATAAATCTTCAGATTATGATGTAGAAGATGAATAAGTGATAACAAGTTTTTTATCAAACTTGGGACATATAATACATTTGATAACCTATAACTACATTATCCAAAAGGTAAACAAATCATCCCAATACCTTAAACACTATAATATGAGTCACCACCCAATGAGACATGATATTTGGAGGGTATTTCCCACATTGTGGAGAATCATTCTCTATGTTTGGTCATGCGTTGAGTGGATCCCAAATCAATGTACCAGATAACACTAGATGAAGTGATTGTTTCACTAGATTGGGTAGTGTACAAGAATTATTCATCATTTGAATGGTCATTTATTCAATATACTTTCCTTGCTGATGGGTTTATTTCTCTATTTCCCTCTTTTCTTCCCCTTCTTATAGCTATATTTTCCATGTTGTGATTACTGAGTATTAGGTAAAGAATTACTAGATGAACCATTCTTGTACGTGTTATACTACAAATATTTTAGATCATGTCCTTTGCTACAAATAGGAAATATTTTATTCTGTTATTTCCCAAGATGATTCTACTTCTAGGACTTGTTAGAAGATTTTTTTTTTTTCCTTTAATTTCTAATGAGAAGAAAGTTCCTACTCTTCTTCTTCATCCTTATTGTACATTAATTCTTGTTACTTTAACAAGTCAACCAACTTTTCAAAGTTTATGATCTAAACAAATAGATTAATTTTTGTCACAAAAATATTATCTAAGGAATAATTGATCTCAAAAAAATAGGAATGAGTGCATCATTTTATATTTCCTCTACAATGACTAGAACTGAATCCCTCAATGTTACAACTCTTCTCAATAAAGCCTCAACTTTCTCATTAGGCTTGAAATTTAGCGTATATAGATAACTTTATAAATTAAGTATATTGTTATTTTTATTTTCTAACTCTACAACTCATCCCATGCTTATTTGGACGTTTTTTCATCCGAAACGTGTGGTTACATGCCATTAGAGGCACCCCTACAAGATGATCAATTTCACATTCTAATTGGCCCTGTCACACTATTATTGTTGTATAACATATACCTCGAATTTGGTTAAGAAACCATCTACAATAATTCATAGTTCTTCAAACTCAAGTTGAGTTCAAATTTTTGTCTTCTACACAACATAAATATCACCACAGAGCAGGTGTAAATAAGGAAAATAGAACTTTGGAGTATTGTTATCCCTTTTTGGTGATTATAAGTGTCCTACCAAAATGACTCGTTAGGACAATACAAATGAATATAATACACTGAAAAATAAAATTTATCCCCTTATGTTGTAAAAATTGATTGGAAGGAAAAAAAATTTCTATTTGGGTTGTGGTGGCCTCCATATCTCTAATTGGGTCAAGAATGAAAAATCTCATAAAAATAATAAAAAGTCCATTTTAAGAAATACCATTTTACAAAAATTTATCGATATCATTTATTAGAGAAATTTGGAGAAATATAATTGCCCTTAGATAGGGCTTTCTCTACAAATTTAGTAGGGGATTTAGTTATCATTGTTGGTGTAGGATTGTACCCACCTCTTTGTTTTTAACTACATGTTCTAATTAGCTTGCTTAGGTCAATCATAGGTTATTTAGGGGAATGTACTTTCAATTATTTTCTAATTGTGAGTTCAGTAAGTTTCCTTTTGTTTCAGCTAATTTCTCACTATATAATGCAAAAGCATATGCATATTTTATACTAATTTTCCTATGCATGAATGAATGAAGAGTTTTTTCTTTTCTTGAGTGTTTTTGGATCTCATTGTTGACAATTTTTACACTTGTGCAAAAATGGGCAACTTGAAACTTTGTTTTTGATGGAAGGCATTGATGAATGAACCTAACTAAGGGAAAACTGATAAAATTTTAGTGTGTTTTAAGTCACAGTCATTAATTAACTGCAAGCAATCTGCAACTATGTGTACTATTATAAAATGTAACACCTCACATAGAATGTCATTACATGTTCGTCTTCAGCATTGAAACATAAAATCCCCAAAGGACCAATGCATTGCCTTGATGAAGGCATGAATCACAGTTTAGGTGAGAGGTTAAATTCAATAACAAAAAACAAGGTTGCAGTTTACATGCAGAAGAGTACATTATTAAGTTACAGGTACACCAAATCTCATTATTTATTCATGTTTAAATACTATTAATCATGTGAATGAGTTGTTTATTTCATTATACAATAAATAAATATCATCAAACTTGAATGAAGAAAGAATTATACAACTCAGTTACAAAAATTAATGTCATTTATTCATACAGAAATTTAATGTTTCCCACATAAGTTGTGGGACATAACTTATATCTACTGAAATAAGAGATACATTTGCATAAAACTAAAAGCAAAGCAATGTAGAAGGAACCCATCATTTCCTTGGGGTTTCCTCTTGGTCTTTATTTTTCTAGCTTCAGTTCCTTTATATTCATCTTCTCTGGATCATTCCACCGCAACATTGTACCTGAAAGAGTAATAAGAAGACAGTTTGTTTTTTATCTCAGGGTTAAATCTGCATGCCTGTGCTATTACCTTCAAGAAAATGAATCTTCTAAGATCAAGAGGAATAAGGTACATCAAAGTTGATACAGAAATGAAAAGTACTATCTTGTAGAAGCACATATGATTCTCACAATCAAGATAGACAAAGAGAAAAGAAAAGAAAGTCACTATGGAACACAAGAGAGGTCAAAAAGCATAATATTTTCTAACTAGTTTGTCTAAATGTGCAGGTACATGTAAGAAGAAAAAAATAAACACTAACTATTGTGTTTCAAAACTACCTTCTAAGAATTAAAAGATTGATGAATACAAAAGGTAACCATTACATACTTTGAAATATTCAGATCAGAAGGTACCACATTCCATGAAAATAAATCAGAGTAATGCATTTGTTTCAGGACAATCAAGTACACAAAACATGAATGGATGGTTGTGAAGAAGCTTTTAAAATCTTGTTAGAATTGATTCACAAATTAAAAGTCTATCATCAATGTTACAGAGACAAACTTTGGAGAGTTAAAATGAAAGGAAGAATTTATCATAATATGACATTCATCAAGGAAGGTAGACTTAAATTACAGCTCATGATAGATCAAAAAAGTATAAAAATAAGATCACTATTCTCAAAGTCTGAAGTACAAATTACAAATATCAAACAATATAGAGTCAAAATATTTAGAAGAAAATAAAAGAGAATCTACAGTCACTCATGCTTTATCCTATAATGTTTAACAAAGAAGTGCATTTTCTTATCAGAAATGCAGGTCATTAGAAATTCATCAGTGAAGCATATTATTTCCAAAGAAAGCTATAGTTAGCTAAAAGGGCCAAAATGAATATATGTGCATCTGCATTTATCAACCAGTTGAAGAGATAAAGAAGAGTTCAATAAGGTGACAAATCTAGGTGTTCAATTTCGAAGACTTCATCTATATGATAGGGATCAAAGTGTTCCAAAACATATCAAGTATGCAAAACAAAACATCATGATTGGAGCTTCTTCAACTCAAAGCATTTATTCATATTCAATAGTATTAAGGACTTACATATCAAAGTACACAATTATATTAAAATTATCAAGGTAAAATCATGTTCAAGAAAAAAAGTGAATGTTTTTATGACTCTCACAATAATCATGAAATAACTAAAGTGAATTAAGTACAATTTTCATTACCTCGAAGTGAGATTTTAAGATTAAAGCTACAACTCATGATATATCAGAAAGGCATAGTCACTGAAATAATCACTAAATTTAATACAAAATCCTAGAGTTCCATTTATATTGCATCAAGAAAGTTATTTTTAGACAAATGAATTACAATATCAAAAGGAACATGTTTTCCCCCATCTACAGTTTCAAAGTACAAATTCATAAAAATAAATTTATTATACTTTTGGTAAAATGGAGACAAAAAGAAGTTCAAATTTTAGAAATTTAGTTCACCCTGAACTAACAGATACATTTTGCAAATTATCCAAGAAGTTCTCCATTAAGATCTCATTTCAAGCTAATGCGGTTCATAGAGCCACCTAAATAAATGTAAACTATATCTCAAGGTAATAACTCTGAATCAAGGAGAAAGCACAAAATTTGAAGAAGGGTTTCAATATCGAAATACAATAGCAAATTTTAAATGATATGGCCTAAGTTTAGCTATAAACACAGAGACAAAGTGCCCATAATGAGTTTTTAACATGAAAAATCAAGCAATCATGCAAATAAAATAGAAAAGAACCATTCACAAAACTTCATACATCAATTTAGTAGAGTATAACAGTTGTAATGGCAGAAAGCAAATGAAGACGATATGCTCAACCATAACTAGAACTCAAGAGATTTCTAACCCATCCGAAGAAAATATCAAGCTTCTAATAGATGACAACTATTACAAATAAAATAAATACAAAAAATCCATGAATTTGAGAGCAAAGTAAATCTTGAATATGGTGAAATACTAGAACTTAGATTTTAGTATTATTAAATTCCAACATACATCGAGAAAAGAAAATGGTGGTTCAAAGAAGAACATGCTAGGTTGCAATGGCTTAAAAATTTCATGAATTTCAATGCCCCTAATCTTCCTTGTGATGGTTAATAGTGAACAAATAAACCTATATCGACATTCGAGGATGAAGTTCATTTTTGCATGAGGTAATAAAATGGTTCACAATAAGTAAATGCAGGAATGATTCAAGTATACCCCAACTCGCTCATGATAAATAAAGTCAACAAAAACCAGCTAGATTGCCCTTGACCGACACATGGAAAGATGAGAATACGAAACCATAAGCAAAATAATGGCACATAACAAAGCAATTATGGTTTTTGAACCACTTTTGCAAGTACCCATCAAAACGGGTTTGATATTATGAAAATACATATTAATAAAGTACTTCACACTCCACAACTATCTATATTTTGAAATTTTTGCAAAGAAACCTACAGAAATGAGAAGCACACTTACCATTTTTCAAAAAATATTTAGAAACCCTTGAAATGTCAAGTACAAAGACCACTCAGAATGGTTTTTAAGCTCAAAATTGAAGGCCATTCAACATAATGCAAAGGAATACAAAGATTTCAAAGAGTTAGAGCCAGATGAAGCCAAACAGTAAGAATTAAATGAAACATTTACATAGTTCATTTAACTAGAAACTCACCTTCCAAGGAAATAGTGGCATTTATTTTATCATAACCAAAAAATGCGTTTACGCAAGCTCGAATCAAAACTAAAAATTCCGAATGGATTAGAAAAGAGCGGAAACAAATTTTTAAGCTCCAAAATGGGTTACAGTGAAGCCCCAAGTCACGACCAAACCATGGAATGGGAAATGCACCAACAAAACTCGTAGAGTTCATTTTGAGAATAAAATCAAACTTGTCAAATCCATTCATGGTGGCCATATAACTCATAGAGAGTAGAAAATAAGTGAATAACACATACCTATTAAATAATCATATTCCTATGCTCAAAATCATCAATAATGACATTACAAGATTTTTTTTGAGATCTTCTCTATGCTCAATCATGCTCGATGAAATGACCAAATGCTTAGGATTTGAATTTGTTTTACTTTACTAACTCTACCAAAGTTACCAATAATCCAACTATAGGTCAAGGAAATCATTGATCATTGATGAAAAGGATAGAAATTGATAATGGAGAATCCACCACCAACTTCAGTGCAAACCCCAGACCCAACAATAGTCAATGATAACTTCACCATGGTCATAGGGTACATGATCGAGTTGTTAAGATCCAGTAGGTACCATGATCAATGGTAAAAAAAAATACCATGATCATTAAATGCCAACTCTACTGCTATTACCAACATAATTCATCCAGAGTTAAATCAAATGGTGGAGATCAATCAAGAACCAAATTGATGGGATAGGTCAAGATAACCACTTTCCATGCTAATTCCAATGATAACCAGGGTCTTCCTTAACTTGATCGTGGTAAGGAAGGTACCATACATGGTGAGCTGTCCAAAAACCCTAACTAGGGTTAAATCATTAATGCCACTGAAACAATGATGAGTAGGATTATCGTAAGAATGGGACTAAGCCCAAAAATTATCATTTGCATTGACCTTTGAAAAGGTGGTCGATAAAACAATGTATATGCGAATATATCAAATGATCAATATTTGATGCCATGGTCAACAAAACCAAAGGAGAACCCCATCATGATGTATGTACCATACCTTTTTAAAAGTAGGAGATCAATATACTATGCCAATGTCTAATCAAAGGGAGCTTGAAACTTATATCCAATGATCCTAAACATAAGGAGGACAAAAATACAATATGTGCAAATATAGTATATGTCATCAAAAGGCTCCCGTGACCTTGTGTTTTTAAAAAAGGTAATAATTATTCAAAAGAAAACCAAGTATATGGCCAAGTGTTCTATAAACTCTTCAACTTTGGAATTATCCACATAATCAAAAATTAAATGTTGTTATTCTACTTTCTATTAGAAAATGGCATAGATATCTAGTGAATAAATTTTTCTTGTGCTTAGAATCAACAATTGCAGGAAAGGAAAGAATATAAACTCACAAACACCAAAAAACATTGTCTTAGAAACCTCCAGAGGAGGAAAAGCTAATTAGGAAGGGAAATTTCTCTTTCTTCCCACTTTTATTGGCCAATTCAAACAATAAGTATAGAAATTACAATAAATATGAAAGATAAGTAGATATTATCTCACACTTCCTCCCAATTACTTGTTTTCTTTGTCTCAACACTCCTTTCTTCTACAAAACAAAATTCCAGCACTAAGAACTTCTTTCTCACTTGCTTTCATGCTTTGATGATCCTATTCTCTTATACAAACATATATTTATATCCTTTCTCATGTCCTCCCTAGCATTGGAGAATGGGAAAGGTCATGGAGGAGAAGAGACACAGACAACCTTTCAAATTATGAGGTTGTTCATTTCTTGTTTTTTATTTTTTATTTGAAAGAACCAGGACTACCACCCAATGCAAATCGGCGGTCTCAGGATTGTTGCCTTGGTTAGGCAGCAGTTCTGTAACTGCCGCTATGCACAGAGCGGTGGTCATATTACTATAAAGACAAAACCTCTATGTATTTATTTTCCTTCTTCAGTTTGAATGATCTGATGAAGTAGAGTCATTTTGGATCCCTATGGATCACACCTCCCCTGCTTAGAAGTATTTTGGTCCCAAAAAATCTTAGTGGGGGAGTAGATGAGGAAACAATTCCCTCACTTGCTCCTTCGAGTACCACCGGGCCTACCTTAGTGTCTTTCCTTTAAGTCTAATCTGCCAAGACTCTTGCAGACCTATCCTAGTATCTCTAACCTTCTGTTGTAGCACTACATCCTCCTCCAATTCACCTCGTGAGTCCAAGATGTAATCCTCAATGGAAGGTAAAACTGTATTCCTTCATCGTCATCTAGCATGGATGGCTCATATAGGTGCAAATTCTCACAATTTACTACAAAGTACATCCTCATAAATGATGGTAAATCAAGTCGAAAGGAATTTTCTCCAACCTTCTCCAATATGGTGAAGAGCCCATATCGTAGTGGCTTGAGCTTCCGTGCTTAACTTTGTAGTCTCTCCTTACTCAAGTAAAGCCAAACTCTTTCTCCAACATGAAGATTATGTTACCTACTATGCTGATCATTCCTAGATTTGTACTTGGCTTGATATTTCCATAGTTGTTCTTTGAATTTGAGATGGATTTTCTGGATCCTCTTAATGAAATTTTTTTCTCTAGTCACCTTTTTATCTCATGTCTCCTTCTCATCCTTCTACTCAACTGCTATATCCAGTGGATTTGTAGGTAGATATCCCAAGCATGCTTCAAACAGTGACTCCATAGTGCATGTGTGTACTACCCAGTTATAGGAATGTTGAATGTATGCTAAGGACTCATCCCAAGTCCTTGGGTATTTTTTGTTATACCCTTTGATCAACTCTACCAAATTTTTGTTCACCACCTCTGTCTGTCCATCTGTCTGTGGATGGAAAATTGTGCTCCTCTGTAACCTGGTATCCATCTTGTCCCACAAAGTAGTCCAAAACTTCTCCAAGAACCTAAAATCCCTATCAGAAACAACAGATTTTGGTAAACCAAAAATGCACCCATACATTAGCAAAGAAAATATTTTTTGCCTCATGTGATTTTCTTATCTTTTTACATGCCATAAGATTACGCATCTTACTTAATCTATCAACAAACAACATAGAGATAGTCATGGCCATGTTTAGACATAGGTAATCCTACTAAAAAAATCCATAGAAATGTCCTCCCATAAACAAGTAGGTACTAGAAAAGGTATATACATACCCTCCTTCCTAGTCTTAGGCTTTCTGGTACAACAAATTTTACATCCACGTATAAATTTTTATACTTCTTCTTGCATATTGGGCCAATACACGTACCTTGGAAGTGGGATAGGGTCTTACAAACACCAAAATGTCCCACTAATTTCGAGGTATGTGCTTCCCTCATAAATATAAGCCTTTCTTATTTAGGCACGCAAAGCTTCACCCATCGGTAGAGAAACCTTTCCTTGAGATAAAAATCTTCAATCCCTATCCTTTTAGTCCCTTGGAACTACAACTTCTGAAATGTCACTCCAAAGTATCTATCCTAGGCATATGCCTCTCCGTAAGCTTCCTCTGTGAAGGGATTAATCTAAGAGATAGTGGCCAAACAAGAGAACTTCTCCTGTGTGGGTGGCCTAGACAACATTTTTTCCACCAAGTTTGTACTACCCTTCTTGTATTTGATCACTAGATGGAACTGTTGAAGGAACCCATTTATAGTGCCTTGCCTGCTATAATTTAGACTCTTCTTGCAAATACTAGAGAGGTTTGTGGTCAGTGTGCACAATAGTTTCTTTAACCAACAAATAATTATTCCATTTTTAATTTCTGAAACTAGTGCATACATTTCCTTATCATATACTGAATATCCTTTAACTGTTGTAGTGAAATTTTCATAATGATAGTGTACAAGTTTACCTCCTTGAGGCAACACTATGCCCATAGCGTAATCACTGGCATTTGTCCCTACTTCAAAAGGTTGTTGCAAATTAGGATGAGAAAGTACTGAAGCATGACTAATCTTTTATTTCAATAACTCAAAGTCTTTATCTTGTTCCTTACCCCAGTCAAAACTCTTACTCTTTATAGCCACTATATGTAGAGGTGCTGAAATTGTAGAGAATCCTAGAATGAACTTCCACATGTATTTTACTGCTCCCACAAAAATCCTAGTCTCTATGGCTCATGTTGGTGTTGTCCAATTATTAATGGCTTTCACCTTCTTTGGATCCACTCATAGCTCTCCTCCTCAAATCACGTGCCCAAGATAGACAAGTGACTATTTGAAAAATTCACATTTCCTCATACTACAAAGCAGTTGTTTCTCCTTGAGAACTTGTAAGACTTTTTGTAACTGAGTTAGATGTTCTTCCCATGTGGCAATAAAAATAAAGATATCATCTAGATATACAATGACACATGAATCTATGAAATTTTGCAATACCTCATTCATCAATCTCATAAATGTAGTGGGTATATTGAATAACCCAAAAGGAAGTACTAACCATTCATACAAACCTTATTTTTTCTTGAAGGAATTCTCTCATATATCCTCCTCCTTCATTTTGACTTGGTGATAACCTGACTTGAGATCCAGCTTTGTGAAAAATTTGGGATGCTAAAGTTGGTACAAGAGATAATATATGCGGGGAAGTGGATATATGTTCTTTATGGTGATCTTGTTCAAAGCGCGATAGTTGATGCACATTCTCCAAGAAACATCCTTCTTTGGAACTGTTATCCTGTAAAATTGACAAGGGAAATTTTGTAGGTAACCATACCAAAAAATTTGTTTTGGTTCCCCGTCAAGGTCCCTTAGAGTTCAGAATGGCATAAAATCCCTTTCCGGAAAATCTGGTTTATCAAACTTAGTCATTTGGTCCTTTTTTGGCTGGGCACAGATTTTTTTCATGCAACATCAAATGAATATGTGCCCCTTCTTTTCCTTTGGTGCATCTTTTGGAGTGTTGACACTCCAAATGTTGCACCTTCCCATGATGCACCCTTCTTGCCTATGCTAAGGTGCATGTGCCTCCATGTCGACATTTAAATTGTTGCACCCCTGAAGGGTGCACCAAAGAGCTAAAAAGGTGATGTCAACAGTCCCAAATCCGTGCCCTTGGCGCCAATATTTTCATGTTGTCATTCGTTTTGGTGCGCCTTACCAAAAAGTTGGTGGCGCATTTATTAAACCTTTTGCTATAAATAGACGCATATGACATGTCATTTTCAAGATTTAAAAAATGTGAAAAAGCTTTTTCCTCTACACTTGTCAGCGCTTTTGTCATCCCCGTGTCACTTTACGTCGCATTCATGGACCCCGCATCGTTTCTCCATTCTATATATTCATGGTAAGTGGCCCTTGCTCTTCTTGTGTCGTTGTTTGTGGGATTTTTGTTTGCTTTTTAGAGGTGGTCGTTTAAAACAAAGAAATTGAATATAAAATAAAACACAACCTCCAGCCCATTTTGCAATCAACTCTTTTGCCCAAACTAGTTTTACCCCCTTCTAGATCTGTTGGCTTGGAGGGATTTTTCCTCAAAAATGAATCTAGAATCCCCTTTTCCCTTTTCCTCTCATTGACAAGATCTATGTCTACATCAAGTAAAAGGCCATAAACTTGTCCAAAAGAGAAAAAATCTAAAATTTATTAGTCTTAAAACCATGGATTTTTCCTTTAGTGCAAACGCCATCTCTGTTGCATAAAAAATAGTCACGCCAAGGGGCGCACTGACCCTACGTGCAACACGCTTCCTCCTTATGCCATCTAAAAACTTTCAAAACCCTAACACAAGCGCGTGCACAAATCCAGCTACACCAGCATCATGTCATGCAAAATCTTCCTACGTCGTGCCAAAGCTGAGAACTAGCACACCTTAACTCAGTGATACACCATTTAAATCTGTGCCCCTTTGGTGCACCATAACTTGTTGCAACATGTTAAATATCTGCGCCAATGGTGCATCCTGCAGTCTTGCAACACCTGAATTATCTGTGCCTTTTTAAAAAGCCTTTAACTTGGCACAGGCGCACATCCTTTGACACCAACACTGAATGTTATGTGTAATATATATGTTCCCTTTGCGTTGTTTTCTTCCATGCAACACTCTTTAGCCACGTGCCTTGATTTTTTTTAGCCCTGTAGCCTGTAGTATAGCTACACCCTATGCCCGGAAGCTTCTAAATTGCTAACTCTTCTTTCTGTAAAGCTCTAATGGATGATTTAACAACTAACATGACTCTTCTATGATGGAATTTGCTCCTTCTTCTTGCAGATCAGTAGCTGAACTCAGAATCGGATATGTCTACATCAAGTAAAAGGTCAACCAAGTCTAAGGGTAAGGCCAAACTCACAGAGGAAGAAATGAAGTATAAGTACCAAAGGGTCAGGATGCCCGAGTCCCTTGCAGAGTGTGACTTAGACATCGGGGATTCTGAACTTGGCCACATAGACATGGAGGATTTTTGGGAAAGAACAAGGAGGGTCACAGGCAGTCCGTGGATGGACACACTAGTGGGCAATGGTCTACACTTCACTGGGGGAATCCCTATGAGTGCGGCAAACAATGAATTCATGATGGTGGTGGCCCGATGCTACAATAAGGACACAATATGTGTTGAGAATAAAAAGGGCGAGGTAATAATCAACCTCACTGCTCGGAATTTAAAAATCATGTTGGGTATCCCCCACCACCGGAACTTTGTGGCTATAAGCCAAGAAAACTACATAAAAGTGTGGGATGAGAATGAGGACAAATGTATGCAGCTCATGAATGAAGTATATCTGAAAAAAAAGAAGGTAATAACCAGGTGGCCCCAAGTTATTCATCACAGAGACTTTTCGAAGGAGTTGAGCGACACCATTACCTTAATGAGTAGGGTGTTTGGGCTACCTGATGCCCATTACTTCTACAAATGGATGCTCAGATACTTGGAGACAATGAAAAAAAACATGCCTGATCAACATTTTGAATGGGTGGAGATCATCAATAGTACTATATCCGAGCAACTCCAACAACTCTCAACAACGAGGAGGTTTTACATGAACTCCTATGTGGTATACGTTGTGCCTTAGAAATAGACTACCCAGCGCTAAGTCGATGCGGGGTGTGGCGCCAAGAAAAAATAGATGAATATTATCCAGAGTTGAGACTAGAAAATAGCATCGCACAGTTCAACAAGATCAATGATGCTTTCTTCTATGGCATCATCTGCCTCTTGAGGCCTAATATGACTATTGGTCGAATGACCAAGAGCATAGTGAATACCACAGAGAAGTGGGGAGTGTTATTTACGTAATTACCCACTTTTAATATTCTCAGAGCTGCCAACTTCTTGGGGGAGCCCACCAAGTTGCCAAGATATGCGGGGCCGAAGTTGATCCTATTGGAGCTGTCCAGACATCTCATAACATACCACGATAAGTGCCTAAAAAGAAAGAAGGGTGGAACTCCTTTCCCCTCACAGTGGGTAGGTACACATGCACTTCTCACACCAACTCCGAGGAGATGTTTACAGAGCTAGAGTTGCTCAACTTGAAACACAACTTCCCGATAAGGCCGACCTTTGATCCTCGCAACTGCCTTCCAAGGGAAAAGATTGATCTGATCCATGTCCCATAGATCAAGAATATCTATATCGATCTCTATCACGAGGTCGAGCTTAGAAGAAATGATCACTCTCACCTAGCCTTAGCAGAGATCATCCAGTATGGTGTGGCCATTATTCCGAAAGGTTTCCAAGTGACTGATCAAGAAGTTGATCAGGTCTATATAAAAAAAGACGGGGAAAACTGGCCATTTTCCAAGATAGATAGAATGAGGGCACCTCAAACTATCGAGGAAAAAGTCAAAGGAACTCTGCAGTGCATAGGACATTGGTGCAAGAAGAATGGCCTCATCTACCTTGGGGTAGACTTCACTATGTCTCCCTTGGGAAATGCACCTACCAAGCCAAAGTGTTTGCCAAAAGGGAAAGGGAAAGACAAAGAGGGAGAATTGAACTCCACTTAAGAAGAAGCTCCTGATAGCCCTCCCTCCACCGCACAGGAACAGGTAGTAATCCTGGTCTCACCTGAAGAAGAAGAAGCGGTAACCATTCCAATGGGCACACCCACTCAGGATGTTGCCACTAATGTAACCAATGAGGTTCCCATCATTCCTTCTCCCACTCCTTCTTCCCCTCCTCATGTTGCTCAACCAACCATTCCTTTGGTTGTGTCTTCTCCCCCGTCTTCTACTATTTCCCCTTCCTCTTCCTCCATCTTTTCTTCCCTCGCCGAGCTCTCCCCCAACATTTATTCTCTTATCTCTCAGATCCCTTCCACTCCCGTGGTTTCCTCTCCTCCAGTGTCTCCTCCCCTTGTGAGCACTTTGTTGGCTTCTCTCTAAATTCTGCCACCAAGTGTCTCGACGCATTTCCCCTCATCCACTGCAGCTTCTCCCTCTTTTGCCTCCATTCCCTCTTCTCCCTCTGGTCCAACTCCCTTAAGTCCAGCATGGATCTCCTAGCACCTGAGCTAGCATAAGAGGAAAGTCCCCATTACACCTATGGACTTCTCCGTCATCCTAACAAAAGGGGCCAAGAAAAAAAAGATAACCCACTTCTCTTAGAGTGCATCAGGAGAAAGAGTAATGGAGATCGCATACCCTGATCCCACAAAAGATAAAAACGATTTGTCTCCTAAAAATTATACAGTGACACAGGTCACAATGGGAACATCCTTAGAGATCCTGCAAGGGAAGGCCTTATCTGCAGTGGATACTCTTTGCAAGAAGCTTCATGAAGAAAAGGAAGAGAAGAGGATACTAAAAGAACAAAACAAACATCTTCTCCAAGCCCTACAAAAAATGGGCAGTGCACCTCCTATAGCTACCACAGAAACTCCTGAGGCCCTTATCCAGGAGAAGATAAATGAATATGCCAAGATTGGTGAACAAGGCATGGCAGTATCCACCTGGAGAGACCAGATCCTCAAGGATAGTGAGGAAGTGATAACAAAGTTCACTGAGCTTTATCACAAAATTGATCAGGCAAACGGTGAGCTCCAGGTGATTGTAGGGCCTATCTCTGAAGAGTTAGACCATGCCAGGTTGCAACATGAGACATTCTAGAAGATGCTCGACTGCTCGGTCGATGAATTAGTAAAATTTGGTGTCTTCGATCACTGAAGAGCACCCAAAAAAGTCCTTGCTACTTTGGATTATTAGGTCGATAAAATGGAGTTCGTCTTGGAGAAGATCGATAACGTCAACGAGGAAGCTCTGGAGGCCATGCATCAAATGGAACAAATCATCTTGAGGATGTCTTCGGGGTTACTCAGTGTGGAATATACACTGAGGAAGGTAGATGATACCATTCTAATCTTCAAAGAGATCGTCTCGCAAGGGTTAGGGTCAGAAGCTACTTTTGACGTGGAATCCATCAACAACCTTTTGGCCTACCATGATTTTGTTGGATACCTGATGGAGGTAGGTAATGAATACTTCAAGCTCTCAGTGAAGCTCAGAGATGAGCGGGAGACTTGTGAAGTCATCAGTGATCACACCAAGGGTCCTACCCAGGATCAACTTCAACCAATGATTGGAAAATTCATGGAGTACCGGGCCCAATTCCACATTTCCTCTCCTGAGCAGAAGTAGGATACTCCTTTCTAACTGCGAGACGAAGACGAATAGCCTTCCTCCTCTTGGCTTTCTTCTCATTTTTGTAAAATATTTAAAATTATGTTGGCACAAACGACGACATCATCCATGTTGCACCATGGGATGTTGTTATCCACCAAGTTGCCCCAAAGTCAACAGTTGACTTTTAGATATTTTTGTAAATATTTTGTAATTAGTTGTAGATTTCTTTTTTCCTTCTTCCTCCTTCTCCTTCTATATATACTTGAATACTTGTTGTATTCAAGGTGGTGGACATTTTTTAGATAAAAAATAGAATTGAGAAGAAAAGGCTTTGTACTTTTTATAACAGAAGAAAATATTAATACAAATATTGAGACTTTGTGATGAATACATGTGTTATATGCATCAGACCTTTCTTATGTTAGATCTGTGTGTTTATTTTGTTAGATCTATCTCTCCTTATTTGTCATTTTCTCATCAATATTGCTTTGTTCGTTTATGCAAGTAGGTTTGGCTGCGTTTATTACCAATCCCAAAACATAAACCCTCTAACCTTTCTGCTTTGGAATTCATTTATTTTCTCTCTTCGGATCTATCCTATCTTCGTTTTTCCCTTCATTCCTTTCTTTTCACAGTTGGAAATACCCCAACTGGGACGAAATACCAAACCCCCAAAGGCAGAATATTGTGATACTTGCATAGGTTCCTGCTAGTAGAATAGCAATAAACCAGTTTTGCTTTGTTGTCTCAAAGAGGGGCTATGCCCTACACAATTTTGGCTCGTCTATCCATAGATATTCCCTCCTGATAGATTTTCAGACCAACAAGCACCATCACAATAGTCAAACTGCATGGTGAGGTTCTTAGACATATCACACGTTGGTGTAGTAGTTCTTGGAGTTGTTTCTTTACTTCAATACTCTCAAGAAAGGATTTCTTATACAACCTGATGTTCAATATAGGGGACTCTTGCAATAGCTGAATCACATGCTTTACTTCTCATTTTGGTGGTAATCCATTGGGAACCTAAAATACTTCCTGAAAAGACTGAATAATACTATCCAATTCATTATTTCCCTGGTTATAAATATCTAAAATTTCTACCCCATCTTGTTTATCCTTTAACAAAAGTAAACAAAAATGATTATGATTTTCCTGAATAAGTCATTTTTCTTGGTTGGTACTCACCATAGTAGCTCTTGTCTTGTGTTGGTGTTCCCATATGTTGTATCTAATCCCATCCTTGACCCATATGTATCGGTTTTCCCTTCTCATAAATATAGCATCCCTTATATACAAGTAAGGACTCCCAAATACAACATCAAAAGCATCAAGTGGAATAACGCCATCTTCCAAAACATCAATATACTGGGAATTTATCCCAAACTTTGTCTTATATATTATTTTTACCTGAATTTCAACACCCTTCTTCACCTAACCCAAAGGATAAGGGTGTGGAAGCTTGTAAGTCTCAAGACCAAGCTTCTTTACAACTGCTACAAAAATCAAGTTAGAATGAGAACTGGTATCAACCAAAGCATTTACCTTAGTTCTCTTGATCTAGATTTTTATCTAGAATAGTCTACTCATCTCCTCTTCCTGGTTATACATGTTGGTGGCCGTGAATCCAAGCCTTTTGTCTACATCAGAGACATCTTAGATTTCCACCTCCCCTTATGTTTTAATAGCTGTCATGGATTTATTTGAGTCCTTGGTTCAGTTCTTCGAATGTAATTCCGGATGGAATTGAACCAACATGTAACATCAGTATGACCACTGATATCATAGTTCTTGCAAAAATTCTTGGGATCTTTATAAGTAATTGTTGTGGTGGCAGCTTGTTTACCTTTCCTTTTCCACTTACCCTTGTTACTTTTTGGCCCATACTCTTTTTTCTATTTATTTTTTGACTACTTTACCCTTGGCTCTTCTTCTCATTGATTTTTTTCATCATCTATGTAATATTCCTGTACACATTCCTCATTGAGATCTTTGGGATTTGTGGAGATGAATTTTATTTTAAGGTGAGTGTGAATTCCTCCCAAGTACTTCGTCAGAATATCCTCATCCTCCAATTCCATGTTTAGCAACATGGTTTGCCTCTAAAACTCCATAGTATATACTTGCATAATTTGACCACTGTCTTATCTAAAATACTACCATTTAATCATTTGGTCAGTCTTATGGCCAATAGGGTAGAAGATAGCTCTAAGTAATTCTTTAAATTCTTGCGAAGATTTCACAATAGGATGCTTCCTCTTTTCACAAGTAGTTAGATGGGTTTCCCACCAAACCAGAGCGTGTCCCTCCATTTTGAGACGTACAAAGGTGATCATCTTTGCCTCTATGACATTATGGATGCTAAAGTAAGCTTCTCACTATTTTAACCATTTATCAAGAAAATTTGCATCTTATTTTCCTTCAAAGATTTTAATCTCAACTTTCATCTCAACTTTAAAAGGACTATGATTAGATTTTACCTTTTCTCTTGCGTTTGAAGTCTCTTCTTCATGATCTTCCCCATAATATTCCTCATGGTGGCTCTTCCCTATTCCTCACGATGGCTCTTCTTACCTTATAAACGTCCTATCCATCTTGGTCTCCAACATCGTGATTCTACAGAAAAAGTTCTCTTACTCCATTTTCCCCTGAATTTTCTATTTCCACTTCCTTGTAGAAATTTATGGATCACAAGGTAAATCCTCTTCACCTTTAGATCTCGTTACTGTCATAAAAATCCAAGAATGGATACCAAAATCCTAGATACTTGTTAGCTCTTATGCCAAAATGATCTGTAAAATCTTCAACTTTGGAATCATCCACTGAATCACAAGTTTAACGATGATGTTCTACTTTCTATTAGAAAATGGCAGCTATAACTAGTGAATGAATTTTGCTTGTACTTAGAATCAAAAATTGAAGGGAAGGAAAGAAAATAAACTCACAACCTGTTGGTCTAAAAATCTGTCACTTGGGCAGATCTATGGATAGATGAGCCAACAGTGTGTAGGGCATAGCCCCTCTTTGAGTTAGCAAAGTGAAACTGGTTTATTGCTATTCTACCTGCAGGAACCTGTGCAAGTCTCATAATATTCTACCTTCGGGGGTTTGGGATCTCATCCCAGTAGGGGTGTTTCCGACTGCGAAAAGAAAGGAATGAAAGAGAGGATGAAGAAAGAGCAAGGTCTGAAGGAAGAAAAGAAATGAATTCCAAAGCAGAAAGGTCAGAAGGTTTATGTTTTGGGATTGGTAGTAAATAGAGCCAAACCCTACTTGCATAAACAAGCAAAATCAATACTGATGAATTAAATGAAAATAAAATGGAAAGCAGATCCAACAAAATGAACACACAGATTTGACATAAGAAAGATCTAATGCATATAAACACATGTATTTAACACAAAGTCTAAATATTGTATTAATATATTCTTTCTGTTACAAAAAGCTCAAAGTCTTTTCTCCTCACCTTCTATTTTTCATCTGAAAGAGTATCCACCCCCACAAATACAACAAGTATTTGAGTATTTATAGAAGAAGGAGAGAAAAGGAAGGCAAAAAGGAACCAACCACCTATTTACAAAAATATCTACAAAATATCTCAAAGTCATGTTGACTTTTGACAACTTGATGGATGACATCATCCCATGGTGCAACATGGATGATGTCATCATTTGTGCCAACATACTCTCAGATATTTACAAAAAAATAAAGTCGAAGAAGAGAGAGAAGAAAAAAAAGAGCCACTATTCGTCGTCGTCATCCTGCAGCCGAAAGGGGGGTAACCTGCTTCTGCTTGCTGCTCAGGTGACGAGATTGTGGAATTAGGCGCAATATTCCATGAACTTTCTGATCATGGGCTCTTAGTTGATCCTGGCGAAGGGTCCTTGTGTCGCTCGTTGAACGCCTCCGTAAGTCTCCTGCTCATCTATGAGCTTCTCTAGGAGTTTGGAATATTCTTTCTCTGCCTCTATTAAGAATCCAATGAAGTCCCGACATGCCAGCAGGTTATTGATGGACTTTGCGTCAAAAGAGACCACTGGCCCCAACCCTTGCAAAACGATCTCCTTGAAGATCTGGATGGTTTCTTTAACTTTCCTTAAGGAAAAAGAAGGAGTAAGTAACCCTGGAGACATGTTGAGAATGATTTGTTCCATTTGGTGCATTGCGTCCAGGGATTCTTCCTTTACCCTTATCGATCTTTTCAAGGACGAATTCTAGTTGATCCATCCGGTAGTCCAGAGTGGAAATGACTTTATTTAGGGCTCTGGGATGACTGAATACATGCCAAACTTAACCAGATCTTCAACTGAAAAGTCGAAACATTTGTTGAAAGGTCTCATGCTATAGCCTAGCATGGTCCAGCTCTTCTGATATGGGTCCCGCTAACGCTTGGAGCTCTTTATTTTCCTTGTTGATGTTCAGATAAAAATCAGTGAACTTGGCGATTACTCGTTCACTGTCCTTGAGGATTTAGCTCCTCTAAACGGAAACGGCCATACCCTGCTCGCCAATCTTTACATATTCATTAATTTTATCCTGGCTCAGAGGCTTAGGAGTCTCGACAGTAAGTTGTGGGAGGTGCACTGCCCATCTTCTGGAAGGCTTGGAGAAAATATTTATTTTTCTCTTTCAATAGCCTATTCTCTTCTTTTGCTTCTTGAAGCTTCTTGCAGAGGGCATCAACTACAGATAGGGCCTCTCCCTGAAGGATTTCAGAAGACGTCCCCATTATGACTTGAGTCACTGTGTAATCTGTCAGACACAGATCCTTTTTTATCCTTCAGAGGATTGGGGTATGCGATCTCCATTACCCTCTCTCCCAAAGCACTCTGAGAGAAGCGTGTGACGGGCTTCTGATTCCTTGCCCCTTTGGACGGGATTACGGAAGAAGTCCATCAGAGCGCAATGGCAACTTTCCTTTTCTGTTGACTTAAGATGCTGGGAGATCCAGGCTGGACTTATGGGAGAAGGACCAGAAACAGAAAAGGGGGTAGCTGCCGTAGTAGAGGGGAAAAATGTGGAGACACTTGGAGGTAGCATCAAGAGGGAGGCCGAGGAAGCGCTCATGGGAGGAAGAGATACTACAAGAGAGGAAGACATAGGAAGGGAAGGGAGCTCAGAGATGAGGGAAGAAAATGGAGGGGGACAGATCCGCGAGAGAAGAGAAGATGGACAAAGAAGTAGGAGGAATAGTAGAAGAAGGCTGGAGAGGACATGACCAAAGGAATGGTTGCTTGAGTCACTCGAGGAGGGGAAGGAGGAGAATAATAAGGGACAGAAGGGACCCTCAGTTACTGTAGTAGTGGTGAAATCCTGAGTGGATGTGCCTATTAGAACATCTTCTTTCACTTCTTCTCTCTGGAGATTTTCGGGACTTACAACCCGTTCTTGTGCAGCGGAAGAAGGGACTTTCTGGAGCTTCTTCTTGGGTGGTGTTGGATTCACCCTCTTTACATTTACCCTTGCCTTTAGGCTACTGTTTTGATCGAGGAGGTGCGTTACCCAACGAGAGAGGTTGTGAAATTGACTCCGAGGTAGATGAGTCCGTTTATTTCGGCACCAATGCTCTGTTCTATGCAGAGTTTCCTTGACTCTCTCTTCAATTGTCTAAGGTGCTTTAGTTCTATCAATTACCGCAAAAGGCCAATCATCCCCACCTATGTCAAGATACACTTGATCTAATTCCTCCTTCGGTAGTTTGGTAGCCTTTGGGGACGATGGCTACCCCGTACTGGATGATTTCTGCTAAGGCCAAGCGAGAATGATCCTTCCTCTTGAGCTCAACCTCGTGATATAGGTCAATGTAGATATCCTCGATCTCAGGGATATGGATCGGATCAAGCTTAGCCCTTGGCAGAAAATTTTCTCAATTCGAAGGTAGGCCTTGCTGGGAAGTCATGTTTCATATTCAGCAGCTCCATCTCTGTAAACATGTCTTTCACCTTGTGGTGAGTAACACATGTATATCTACCCACTGTGAGGGGGAAAGGAGTTCCACTCTTCTTTCTCTTGAGGCATTTCTCATGGTAGGTGACTAGCTGTCTTGACAGCTCTAGCAGAATCAACTTGGGCGTAGCATACCTTGGCAATCTAGTTGGCTCTCCTAAGAAGTTATTCCACTCTCAGATAAGTGAACGTGGGGAATTGGGTGAACAAGTCCCCCCATTTCTCTGTGGCTGTCACACGATGCTCTTGGTCGTGTGACTGTAAGTCATATTCGGCCTTAATAGGAAGATGACGAAATATAAAAATGCATCATTGATGTTTGTAAATTGAGGGATGCTATTTTCCAGCTTCAGCTCTGGGTAATATTCAAAGATTTTAACCTAGGGCCAAACCCCACTCCACATCAGGGCTGAGTAGTCCCTTTCTAAAGCTGCAGCGTAAACAAAATAGGAGTTTATGTAGAATGTCCCCAGTTGTGGTAAATTATTGCAGCTGCTTTGATATCGTGTTGCTTATGATTTCTACCCACTCAAAGCGTTGATCGGGCATATTTTTGGTTCATTGTTTCTAAATATCGCAGCATCCATTTGTGGAAATAGTGGGCATCAGTAAGCCCGAACACCCTGCTCAGGAACGTGATTGTGTCACTTAGCTCCTCTAAAAAATCACTCCGGTGAATGATTTGTCGCCAACGGGTCACTACTTTTTTGTTTTTCAGATAAACTTCATTCATCAGCTGCATGCAATGATCTTCATTGTCGTCCAAGGCTTTAATAAAATCTTCTTGGATGATGGCCACAAAGTGCCGGTGATGAGGAATTCCGAGTATTATCTCGAAGTGGCGGGCAGTGAGGTTAATTATGACCTCAACCTTTCTCATTTATGACACATCTTGTGTCTTTATTGTAACAATGGGAAACCACCTATCATAAACTCATCAATCACTTAACGGCACTAACTGGGATCCCACCAGCAAAGTACAGGGCACTGCCTATCAGCTGGTCCATCCATGGAATTCTTGTGACCTTCTGAGTCCTGACCCAGAAATATCCTCCATATCAATATGACCCAACTCTGAGTCTTTGATGTCCAGGTCACACTCGGCTTGGGACTCGGGCATTCTGACCCTCTGATATTTATACTTCATTTCTTCTTCTGTGAGCTTGGTCTTGAGCCTTTGGATTTGGTAGGTCTCTTGCTTGATGTTGACATATATTCTTCTGAACTTAATTGCTGATCTGCAAGAATGAGAAGTGAAACCCAATTGAAGAAAGTCCGTGTCAGGTGTTTGATTTTCTATTGAAATGCTGACAGAAGAAAGAGTTAGCAATTTTAAGGCCTCAGGGTGCATGGCAACATTGATACTACAGGTTACAGAGCTAAATAGATAAGGTGCAACGGGAAAGGGTTGATGTAAAGAGATAAATCGGCACCAAAAGGCGCGATGGCACATAGATTTTTACAGGGTGCATTCTTTGTTGCTGTAAAGCTCAAGTGCGCCCTGCACCATGTGTATGCATTTTGTAAAGGGCGCACGATTATTCTTTATGTTACATGGGTAACAGCATGCACCCGTGGCACATATATCTTTCATGTTGCATGGAACTTCGGTGTGCCAAAGGTTCATATAAGGCATGTAACATCATATGTTCATGCGCTGTAGGAGAACTTGGCACGGCGCATGGAAGGTCTGCACAACATGATGTTGTTGCGATGAAGGACGCGCCTGCGCCGTTTATAGATTTGCACTTGGCACATAGGAAAAGACTACTACATGGATGCTGGGTGTGCCAAAGGGCACAGGAATATGTAATGTTGCACTCAAGTTTGATGCACCAAGGGGCGCATGCTTAACATTTACAGCAAGCGAGGGAAGTGCGCCATCAGGGTGTAACTTTTCATGATGCAGTAGGCAGGGAATGTGCACCATTGGCGTGGCTGCTCTTGATGTGACAGGGGCGATAGATGCACCAAGGGCGCAACTGTTCTTGATGTTGCATGGTGAGCTCACGCGCTAAAAGGAGAAGGAAAATTTAGTTTCCTTTTCAAGGTTTGATCTTTCTCTGAGGGGTTTGCATATGGTTAAAATCCTTTTTATGCAGGGTTGCTTGGGGTGATAGAAATAGCTTTAAACAAAGGGGTCCAAGCTTATTATTATTTTTAGAACAGAGCTTCCTCTACCAGCAGATTTAGAAAGAGGGGGAAGAACATGTGGAAAGACAGTAGGGGGGAGCAAGTTAATGATTTCATTCTTTTCCAATCCAAACTAAACCAGATAGCATCCAAAAACCTCAAATACACAAACACACAAAAGAAAGAAGGCCACTTACCTGGATATTTAAACAATGAAAAAGCGTGAAAATGGGTCCACAACGTGATCGAAAGCGACAAGGTAGGTGCGCTGATAGGCTCAGAGAAAAATCACGTGATTTGCGTTGGTGATAATGACAGCGCAGACCGCACCTATTTATAGGTGAGGTAGTAATAAATGCGCCACCAAATTTTCAAGTGGCGCACCAAAAGAGCTGTCAACATGAGAAAACATGCACCCTTTGGCGCACTAAAACACATTGTCAACACGAAGATATGTGTGCCTACGGCACACTGAGAGTGGTGTCGACAGAGGAAATGTGCGCCCTTGGCACACCAAAAAGAGGTGCAACAAAATTTATGTTGACAGGAAGGCGCATGCGCCTTGGCGCACGTAGGAAAGACTCAACATAGAGAGGCACACCAAAATGCCTGCTGACACAAGAAAGCATGTGCCAAAGGATTAAAGGGGGCGCATCAAAAGTTGATGTTGCATAGTCATTATATGCGCCCTACCAAAAAAGACCAAAAACGGCTAAGTTCAGAAAACTAGATTTCCTGGAAAGGAAATTTTGCAACGTTCCAAATGCAAGGGATCCCCAACAAGGGATCGGAACAAAATTTTCGGTATGGTTATCTGTAAAATTTCCCTTGCCAATTTTACGGGATAACAGTTGGCTCTTTCTGGGGACTATCCTTGAGCAAAACCTCAGGGGTAGAGAATCCCAGATCTCACATGCCTATCCATTGGGCTGGAGAGAGTCAAAAACAAGGGCGACCAGAGGGCAAAACAAAGAGAACACACAAATGAACAGAAAGCAAACACACGACTAAACCAAACTGTACAAGGAAGAGAGCAAGCTCTACTTCCTGAAGATCTTGAGATGCTGCTCACTATAGGGAAGTGGGAGCTCAGTTCCATCCAGCTATGAGAGATAGAAACTATTCTCTCTGTTGAGCTACATGATCTTGAAATGCCCTCTCCACAGGGAATCAAACTTTCAGTGCATGTCTTTAGGCTCTCTTCACTTGTCCCACAGAAGGACGAGGTCTCCCACCTGAAAACCTCTTTGCTTAGCTTTTTTATCGAACAATCTTTTGACTTGATTCTGATGTTCGGTGATCTTGTCGACTACTCTTACTCTCTTTTCTTCTAACTCTGTCAGATACATGATCCTCTTTTCTAGAGAATTTTTAAAAGTTTCATCTTCAATAGCTCGTGCCAAGCACAGAGCAAGGAGTTCAACAGAAATAGGAAGCTTGGCATCAATGCCATATAAGACTTGAAAAGGTTACATACCGAGGGACCTCTTGGGAGTAATACGATCTGCCCATAAAGCGTCGTATAAGGACTTGTGCCACATTCGTTGATTCTCATCCACCAGTTTTCATATGATGGTCACCAAGTTTTTGTTACTGGATTCTGCCTGGCCATTTCCCTGAGGGTAATAATCTGAGGCGTGAGCCAAAGTTATCCCATATTCGTAGCAAAAACTAATAACTTCCCATGAAGAGAAATTAAAAGCATTATCAACAACAATCTTGTTTGGAACGCCAAACCTGACAATGATGTTTTCTTTGATGAAACTGCAAACAACTTCGGAAGTGGCATGTTTGACCGGTATGGCTTCCACCCACTTGGTGAAGTAATCTATTGTTGTAAGGACATAACTATGTCTGACACTCGATTGGGGATTGAGTGCACCGATAAAATCAACTCCCCACTACCTGAATGGTTCGTTGACAACGACCATCCTGAGGGGAAAAGCAACCAACTTGGGCTTGCCGACGAACTGCTGGCAAGGTTCACACTTTGCTACCCAGGTGGCTGTATCTTGGAAAAGTGTTGGCCAATAGTACCTGGCTTGGATGATGTTGTGTGCCGTCACAGAAGAGGAGAAATGGCCTCCATAGGATGAATTATGAAAACTTTCAAGTAACCTCACCTGCTGTGGCTTGTTGACACATCGCAAGAAGACACCATCTATCCCGCGTTTGTATAAACCATCATCCCAGATGACATATTTAGCTGCTCTAAGCTTTATAGTGCGTTTCTCCTTTACAGTTAGGTGAGTTAGGACATTCACCGTAGGTAAGGAAGAAAGCAATATCAGAATACCACTCATCGCTGGTTATGAAAAATAGGACCAGAGGCAGAGAAAGGGATTTCTCTAGCTAGCTTTGCGCTTCGTTGGTATAATCATCCTTTTCCTCAGGGCTTTCTAAATTTTTATTTTCAGCCATAAGCTGACATAGGCCCTTGCCTCTTACCAGCTTGGTTGGTTTTATATCCAGGTCGTACTCCTGGACCTTTGCAATCCAATTTCCTCGCAAGATTCCTAACTCCTATTGAGTTAGAATTGATTTGACTGCCGTGTCAGGAACTAATACTACAATATGAGAATTTAAAATGTAATACCTGAAGTTTTTTACTGCTTTGACAACGGCGAAGGCATGCTTTTCCAATTGAGACATTTTTAGTTCATGAGGCTTGAGGGGAGAGCTCATGAATGCAATCAGAGATTCGACATCCTCAGAATTCTTTTGCATCAAGATGGTAGACACAGTATGCTCAGATGCATAACTATACATGATAAAATCTTTGGAGAAATCAGGACATACCAGGACTGGCACGTGAGTGACTGAACCTTTTATTTCTTCAAACGACCTTTTTCTTTCCTCGCTCCACCGGAAAGTCAATGACCCTTTCATCATGTCCAATATATGACGAGTCTTCTCAACAAATTCGGGAACAAAACGCCTAAGAAAGTTCACCTTTCCGAAGAAATAATGAACACCAGTCTTGAATGTAGGCAGAGTGAGGCTCTGAATAGCCTTAACTCTTTTGGTATCTATCTTCGTTCCTTCTTTGCTAACAACATGCCCTAGCAAATTTCCTTCTGTGACTCCAAAAAAGACTTTTTTGGGTTTAGGGAAATCCCATGTTCTCGGCACCTGGCCAACACTTGCTCCAGATGATCACAATGATCACTTCGTTGTTTAGAGAACATAGTCCAAGTCATCCAAATAAATGACAATGAATTTCCCCATCATACCTTTGAATGCCAGGTCCATGGCCCGCTGAAAAGTGGCGCCAACATTGGTTAGGCCAAAAGGCATCCTGTTGTAGGCAAACATACCCCAGGGAGTAGTGAATGCTATTTTAAATTGATCTTCAGGTGAAACTTCAATCTGATTGTAGCCCGAAAAACCATCAAGCATGGACAACATTTCTGATCCGTTTACCACTTGCAGAACTTGGTCCATTATAGGAAGTGGGTACTTGTCTTTCAAGGAAGCCTGATTCAAGTTTTGAAAATCTACGCATATGCATATTTCCCCGTTCTTCTTACGTACTGGCACAATATTTGCCACCCAAAGTGTTGTGATGGATAGGAAAAATGATTCTCGCATCCAGCATTTTCTGAATTTCAGCCTGGATAGTACCTGAAATCTTAGGATTATAATGCCTCTGTTTCTAGCGAAAGGGCTTGACATCTTCTTTCAATGGGATGTCATGCTGGATGTCCTTTGGCTTAAAAGACTTCAGATTGGCATAGGACCATGCCAATACATCCATGTATTTCTTCAGCAACTTGACGAATTTCCGCTTCTCTTCGGGTGTGCAACATTTTCCAATGTTCACGAACTGCGGACGTTCTACCGAACCTAAATTAACCAGTTCAGTTTCTGGGGATGAGTTAGCATCATCTCACCTTTTCTTTTTCACAAAATGATCATGCATGTTGAACAACCATTCCAGAGAAACCAGGCCCTTCGGAATTTTATTTCCTTTAAGCTGAAATATGTCGTCGTTCCCTTCGGATTCATTGTTATGATCGGTGACTGATTCACGGCAAGTGGAAGTGGATCCTTCAAAGTGAAGCTCCTTGAAATTTTCCACCTTTTCTAGAAAGGAAATGAGTTGATTTTCATCGGTGAATACTTGCCAATGTTGAGAATTGTCTGGCACACTCGGGTGGAAAACCACCTCAATGGTGTATTTGTTTGTTTTCAAACCTGGGTGAGGGAGCATGAGGGATGCTGAAATGGCCAATGAATTAGCCATGTCATTCTGAGCTCTTGGAATGGATTCTATTGAAAAAGTGTCAAATTCCTCGATGCTATCCCATACCGCATTACAGTAGTGCCTGAGCCTCTCATTCTTCACTTGATATATCCTTTTAACTTGATTCACGACTAGCTTTTCATCACCTTGCGCTTTCAGATTTTTAATCCCTCTTTCCTTTGCAGCTTGCATGCCAAGTAACAGAGATTCATACTCAGCAGTGTTATTTGTGTTGAAAAACTGTAACTTGAAAGAGAGAGGAATAACCTCCTCTTCGGGAGATATTAACACGGCTCCGGCACCACATCCACTGGTTGCGCAGCTGCCATCAAACTGTAAAGTCCAGATCTTATTAAGATCTTCTTCTTGAACGAGAACAACCATTTTTTCAGACTCGGTAGACAAGAAATAGTTCCCCATCCCTGATGATTCAAAAATAATTTGAGCTTTGGGGTCCTCATAGTTAGTAACCAAGTACTTCTTTTGTGATTCTGGCTCCAAAGTATGCATTACACCTTTGACGGGGATTCTAGCCTTGGACCATTCCATATGAATTTCCCCACCAACTTCGCTGCAAAAAATTCTTCCCAGTAAAATTCCGTAAGCTACCGGAATGTCGGTAACAAGGACGGTCATCTTTACTCTCTTCTCTGGGAATGCTGCAAATGCAAACTGCACATCTTTGATTTGACCAATCAACGGCACCTGCTTGGTTTCCAAGGAATAACATCTGCCAAAAGGCTTGGTAAGGGTGAGGCCCAAAGCATGGGTGACTTTTTTTCGGCATGACGTTATCAGAAGCTCCAGAATCAATTATGCAGTTACTTAGCTTGTGGCCATTGATTAGGAGGGAGAGGTAGAAAGGTTCTATCTTGCCTGATGCAGATGTTGAGGCAACATTTATGTAAGATTTAGGAGGAGTGGAAAGGATTCCTTTTGGGAAAACCTGATCAGATAGGACAGCTTGACTTTGAATATACTTAGTCAATCTTACAAGCTGTTCGGGATTTGACTAAAGGTACTTAGCTTCTAGACATTTGGATCTTGGTCTTTTTAGCATGATCTATGATATCAAACGTGGCCAAGGGTTAGGCCGGTGAAGGAATGAGTCCCTCACTTTATGATGGTAGGGTAGGATTTACTAGTTTTGATAGGAATATGAGAGGGCTGATTTGGAGGAGATTAATGGGGGGAAAATATTTCCTTGTAAAAGACTTAACAGGGAGTGAAGCAGGAAGAGGATTACCTCTTTTAGCAATGGTTGGAGGGGTGCTTGACATGGCCCTCTCCTTCTGCACATGGGCAGTGACCTCTACTTCTTTTCCTTGCAAGCGGGTAAAAACAACATATGAATGTCCACTTGCATATCCCTGGGTACCCTCTTCTTCATCGGATTCCTCCTCATCAAATTCCATATACCCGATAGTAGAGTCGCCAATCAGCTCACCGACGTCTTGATCGTCTTCACCTTGGGACGAAGGTTCTTCGTAATCTTGTTCCTCTTCTTCAATTTCGGCTAAGAGCGTTAACCGGGGGAGCCTCAAGCCAACCAGCTACGGAGCAGTTGCAGGTAAGCGCGGACTTTATGAAACATTGTTGGAAACGAAGTTCCTCCGTGGAATATCCCAGTATGAGGAACTGGGGGAAGCTTGGGCTAACTATTTCTTCAATGCAAGCAGATCGTTCGCCATCTTTTGAAATGCCAGATTAGACGAAGTAGTGGGCGAAGGGCCTGAAGATTTAGGGTTGGATGATTCCCTTTTCAATTCGCCAGATATTATCAAATTATCTTCAATTCAGATGGCAGCAGCCTGGGTGAGAATTAAGGTAGCCACTTGCTCTTGTAGGAGAAAGAAACTTACTTTCGAGCTCATAGCATTCACGAAAAAACATTTATGATTTTCCGGTGTTGGAAGCATGGCGACAGGGACACGGTTGATTAGTGCATTGAACCTGGCGATGAAATCACGCATGGTTTCATTGGTCTCCTTTTTCAAGTGAGTGATCTGTGATAAAAAAGCAAATGCATCTTCTGAAGGCTTGTACCTATCTTCAAAAGCATCCCGCAAGGTGGCCCAACTGGTAATAGATCTCGGCTGGTAAATGCTGAAACCATTCAGCTGCAGGCCCTTGTAGAGTTTCCAGAAAAAGGTGAACTGACACATCTTCGTGAGTTACATCCAGAATACTACATGACATGATAAATGTAGATATGTGTGAATCTGTGCTTTGGTTTCCACTCCCGTCGAATTTGGGAAAATTCTTTCGGTTTCCGTGAGGGAGAGCGTGAACTAGGATGTGGTAATGCGAGAGGGCCCATAGCATTTTCCCATGGTACCGCCATCTGGACAGCTGGAAAAAGAACATGGGCCGGAAGTGTAGTTCCACTGAGCAGCAAGGCGCTACAAAGGGATGTGGAGGCTCCTTGTGAAAATCAGTTCTTTCGTGGAGGTGAGGCGCTTCTGGCTGACCGATCAACTGAACTTAGTGTTGAAAAGCACGCCTTGGTGGTGTTACACTGAAATTGTGCCTTTGAAGTAGATCGAAAGTAGGATCGACTTCTCCACGAGCTCTCCTGCTACGCAGTAAATGGTTCACTTCGCCAGCGTACCTTCCATAGATCTGTGATGTTGTGGAAGCAGATTTAAAATTTCTTTTTGGTTGTACTTGCTGATTTTCTGGTTTTTCTGACAAAATCTAGCATCATGTACTTTTCTGAATATTTAAAAAACTATCCTCTTCTAAAAACTGATTGCGGTTTAATGACAAATAACAGGATGAGGATAAAATGACAGTGAAGATTAGCAAGCTGATTTTCTGATCTGAATTTGACTTTTTCAAAGAGTTTGAAATTTTTGGTAAACATTCAAAAACTCAGATCTACGAAAAAATACAAATTTTTATAAAAACTTAGTGAACTAAAGATCTCCAACTAGGCCAGATCTATGGATCTCAGAAGAAAACTTTCAATTCGGGTCACTTTTGCAAAAAAATTGGATTTTTAACAAGAAGTGCAAATTTGCAAACAAGTAGTGATTTTTCTGATTTTTTTCTGATTTTCTAAACATACCACTATCATAGATCTGATAGATCTGTTCATTCCCCAGTAGAGTCACCAAAAACTGTTGGTCCAAAAATCTGTCGCTTGGGCAGATCTATGGATAGACGAGCCAACAATGTGCAGGGCATAGCCCCTCTTTGAGTCAGCAAAGCGAAACTGGTTTATTGCTATTCTACAGCAGGAATCTGTGCAAGTCTCACAATATTCTGCCTTCGGGGGTTTGGGATCTCATCCCAGTAGGGGTGTTTCTGACTGCGAAAAGAAAGGAATGAAAGAGAGGATGAAGAAAGAGCAGGTCCGAAGGAAGAAAAGAAATGAATTCCAAAGCAGAAAGGTCAGAAGGTTTATGTTTTGGGATTGGTAGTAAACAGAGCCAAACCTACTTGCATAAATGAGCAAAGCAATACTTGATGAATAAATGACAATAAAACAGAAGCAGATCCAACAGAATAAACACACAGATCTGACATAAGAAATATTTAATGCATATAACACATCTATTTAGCACAAAGTCTAAATATTGTATTAATATTTCTTTCTGTTACAAAAATCTCAAAGTCTTTTCTTCTCACTTCTATTTTTCATCTGAAAAGTATCCACACATCCAATACAACAAGTATTTGAGTATTTATAGAAGAAGGAGAAGAAGGAAGGCAAAAAGGAACCAACCACCTATTTACAAAATATCTACAAAATATCTCAAAGTCATGTTGACTTTTGACAACTTGATGGATGACATCATCCCATGGTGCAACATGGATGATGTCATCATTTGTGCCAACATACTCCAGATATTTACAAAAAAGAAAGTCGAAGAAGAGAGAGAAGAAGAAAGAGAAACTATTCATCATCGTCGTCCTGCGGCCGAAAGGGGGTAGCCTGCTTCTGCTGCTGCTCAGGTGACGAGATGTGGAATTGGGCACGGTATTCCATGAACTTGCTGATCATGGGCTCTAGTTGATCCTGGGAAGGATCCTTGTGTCGCTCGCTAATCACCTCGCAAGTCTCCCGCTCGTCTATGAGCTTCTCTGGGAGTTTGGAATATTCTTTCTCTGCCTCTATTAGGAATCCGATGAAGTCCCGATCAGGCCAGCAGGTTATTGATGGACTCTGCGTCAAAAGTGACCTCTGGCCCTAGCCCTTGTGAAATGATCTCCTTGAAGATCTGGATGGTTTCATCAACTTTTCTTAAGGTGAAAGAAGGAGTAAGCAACCCTGGGGACATATTGAGAATGATCTGTTCCATTTGGTGCATCGCGTCCAGGGCTTCTTCCTTTACCTTATCGATCTTTTCAAGGACGAATTCTAGTTGATCCATCTGGTAATCCAGAGTGGAAATGACTTTATTGAGGGCTCCTGGGATGACCGAAAATTCCGAACTTCACCAGATCTTTGACTGAATAGTCAAACATTTGTTGAAAGGTCTCATGCTGTAGCCTAGCATGGTCCAGCTCTTCTGATATGGGTCCCGCTAACGCTTGGAGCTCTTTATTCACCTTGTTGATGTTCAGATACAAATCAGAGAACTTGGCGATTACTCTTTCACTATCCTTGAGGATCTGGCTCCTCCAAGGGGCCATGCCCTACTCACCGATCTTTCATATTCATTAATTTTATCCTGACTCAGAGGCTCAGGAGTCTCGGCGGTAGTTGTGGGAGGTGCACTGCCCATCTTCTGTAAGGCATGAAGCAGTGTTTACTTTTTGCTCTTTCAGTAGCCTTTTCTCTTCTTTTGCTTCTGAAGCTTCTTGCAGAGGGCATCAACTGCAGATAGGGCCTCTCCCTGAAGGCTTTCTGAGGATGTCCCCATTGTGACTTGAGTCACTGTATAATCTGTCGGAGACAGATCCTTTTTATCCTTCAAGAGGATTGGGGTAGATCTCCATTACCCTCTCTCCCTGAAGCACTCTGAGAGAAGCGTGTGATGGGCTTCTGCTTCTTTCGCCTTTTGACGGGATTACGGAGAAGTCCATCGGAGCGATGGGACTTTCCTTTTCTGTTGACTAGCTGCTGGGAGATCCAGCTGGACTTATGGGAGAAGGGCCAGAAATAGAAAAGGGGGTAGCTGCAGTAGTAGAGGGGAAAAACGTGGAGACACTTGGAGGCGGCATCGAGAGGGAGGCCAAGGAAGCACTCACGGGAGGAAGAGATACTGCAGGAGAGGAAGACATAGGAAGGGAAGGGAGCTCAGAGATGAGGGAAGAAATGGAGGGGGACAGATCCGCGAGGGAAGAGAAGATGGACGAAGAAGCAGGAGGAACATTAGAAGAAGAGGGGAGAGGACACGACCAAAGGAATGGTCGCTTGAGTCACTCGAGGAGGGGAAGGAGGAGAAGGAGAAGGAACAGAAGGGACCTCAGTTGTTGCAGCAGTGGCGACATCCTGAGTGGATGGGCCCATTAGAACATCTTCCGCCACTTCTTCTTCTGAGCTTTTTCGAGACTTCAACCCATTCTTGTGAAGCGGAAGGAGGACTTTCTGGAGCTTCCTCTTGGGTGGAACTGGATTCACCCTCTTTACCTTTACCCTTTCCTTTAGGCTGCTGTTTTGATCGAGGAGGTGCGTTACCCAACAGAGAGGTTGTGAAATCGACCCCGAGGTAGATGAGTCCAGTTCATTCGACACACCAATGCTCTGTTCTACGCAGAGTTTCCTTGACCCTCTCCTCAATTGTCTGAGGTGCTTTAGTTCTATCAATTATTGTGAAAGGCCAATTGTCCCCACCTGTGTCAAGATACACTTGATCTACTTCCTCCTCAGTAGTTTGGTAGCCTTTGGGGACGATGGCTACCCCGTACTGGATGATTTCTGCAAAGGCCAAGCATGAGAATGATCCTTCCTCCTAAGCTCCACCTCATGATATAGGTCAATGTAGATATCCTCGATTTGAGGGATATGGATCGGATCGAGCTTAGCCCTTGGCAGACAATTTCTTGGGTCGAAGGTAGGCCTTGCTGGGAAGTCATGTTTCAGATTCAGTAGCTCCAGCTCTAGCAAACATGTCTTTTGCCTTGTGGTGAGTGAGACATGTATATCTACCCACTATGAGGGGGAAAGGAGTTCCACCCTTCTTTCTCTTGAGGCATTTCTCATGGTAGGTGACTAGCTGTCTTGACAGCTCTAGTAGAATCAACTTGGGCCCAGCATACCTTGGCAGTCTAGTTGGCTCTCCCAAGAAGTTAGCCGCCCTCAGATAAGTGAATGTGGGGAATTGAGTGAACAGGGCCCCCCATTTCTCTGTGGCTGCCACTGATGCTCTTGGTCGTACGACCGTGAGTCATATTTGGCCTCAACAGGCAGATGATGAAATAGAAAAATGCATCATTGATCTTTGTAAATTGAGGGATGCTATTTCTCCAGACTTCAGCTCTGGATAATATTCATAGATTTTAACCTGGGGCCAAACCCCACTCGCATCAGAGCTGGGTAGTCCCTTTCTGAAGCTGCAATGTAAACAACATAGGAGTTCATGTAGAACCTCCCAGTTGTGGTAAATTGTTGTAGCTGCTCTGATATCGTGCTGCTTATGATTTCTGCCCACTCAAAGCGTTGATCGGGCATATTTTTGTTCATTATTTCTAAATACCGCAGCATCCATTTGTGGAAATAGTGGGCATCTAGGAAGCCCAAACACCCTTCTCAGGAATGTGATTGTGTCACTGAGCTCCTCTGAAAAATCACTGTCGGTGAATGATTTGTGGCCAATGGGTCACCACCTTCTTATTTTTCAAATATACCTCATTCATCAGCTGCATGCACTGATCTTCATTGTCGTCCCAGGCCTTGATGCATCCTCGTTGGCTTACAGCCACGTAAAGTACCGGTGGTGAGGGATGCCAAGCATTAATTCAAAGTGGCGGGAAGTGAGGTTGATTATGACCTCACCCTTCTCATTTACGACACATCTTGTGTCTTTATTGTAGCACTAGGAAACCACCATCATAAATTTGTTGTTGACATGGCACTGACTGGGATTCCTCCAGTAAAGTGTAGGGCACTGCCTATTAATTTGTCCATCCATGGACTTCTTGTGACCTTCTGAGGTTCTGACACCAGAACTCCTCCATATCAATATGACCCAGCTCTGAGTCTCTGATGTCCAAGTCACACTCGGCCTGGGATTTGGGCATTCTGACCCTTCTGATATTTATACTTCATTTCTTCTTCTGTGAGCTTGGCCTTGCCTATGGATTTGGTAGGTCTCTTGCTTGATGTTGACATATGTTCTTGTGAACTTAGTTGCTAATCTGCAAGAATAAGAAGTGAAACCCAATTGCAAGAAATCAATGTTAGCCACTTGATTTTCCATTGAAATGCTGACAGAAGAAAGAGTTAGCAGATTTAAAGGCCTCAGGGCACATGGCACATGGATACTGCAGGTTACAGAGCTAAATAGGTAAGGCGCATGGGAAAGGGCTGTTGCAAGGAGATAAATCAGTGCCAAAAGGCGCATGCCACATGGAAACTATAGGGTGCATTGTTAGTTGTTGTAATCACAAGTGTGCCTGCGCTATGTGGATGCATTTTGTAAAGGGCGCAGATTATTTATCATGTTACATGGGTACAGGATGCTCCAAAGGGCGCAGGATTAATGCGCATGTTATGTAATTTTTTTTTGTGCCGTAAGGGAACCTAGCACGGTGCTTGCAAGGGTCTGCATGACATGATGTTATTGCAGTGAGGGACGTGCCAGCACTGCGCCATTTATAGCTTTGTTTTTTAGTCGCATAGGAAAAGTTGGTGTTACATTGACGCAGGGTGCGCCAATGGGCGCAAGATTTTGTAATGTTGCACTCAAGTTTGGGTGTGCCAAGAGGGCACACGAGTTAGCGTTTGCAACAAGTGAGGGAAGTTTGCACCATGAGGGTGCATCTTTTCATGATGTAGTAGGTAGGGAATGTACGCCATTGGCGCGGCTACTCTTTGTGTAATAGGGGCGACATACACACCAATGGCGCAACTGTTCTTCATGTTGCAGGGCGCGCCAATGCGCCAAAGGAGAACAAAAATACAGTTTCATTTTAAAGATTTGATTTCTCTCTGTGAGGGATTTCACATATGGTTTCAAACTTCTTCTTGCAAGGGTGTTTTAGGTGATAGAAGATAGCTTAAAATAAAGAGTTTTAAGCTTATAGTCATTTTCAGGATAGAGTTTTCCCCTACCAGCAGATCTGGAAAGAGGGGGGGGAGAGATCATGGGGGAGAATAGGAAAAGACAACAAGGAAGGTGGGGCAAGTCTCATGACTTGACATATCTTTTAAATAAACCCCAATCCATAACCAGCAAGCAAACAAAGAAACAGAGCACAAACACGAAGCACAAAAGAGATAGAGGATCTCTTACCCAGATATTTATAGTGAAGAAACGTGCGCAAAACGGGTCCACGACGTGATTCGAAAACAACACGGCTAGGTGCACTAGACAGGCTACAGAGAAACTAATAATAAAAATAATAATGTGATTTTCTGTTGGTGACAATGACATTGTAGACGCGCCTATATATAGGCGAGGTGGTGGCAATAAATGCACCACCAACTTTTCAAGTGGCGCACCAAAAGAGCCGTCGACACAAGAAAATATGTGCCCTTTGGCGCACCAAAACACTTTTCCACACAAAGAAAATATGCACACCTTTGGCGCACCGAAAGGGGGTTTCGGGAGAGGAATATGCGCACCCTTGGCACACCGAAAAGTGGGTGCAACAAATTTTCTGTTGACAAGAAGGCGCATGCGCCTTGGCACATGCAAGGAAGAATCAACATAGTGAGGTGCACCAAAATGCCTATTGACATGAGAAAGCATGCGCCAAAGGATTTAAAGGGGGCGCATCAAAAGTTTGATGTTGCATAGTCATTATGTGCGCCTGACCAAAAAGGACAAAAGAAATGGCTAAGTTCAGAAAACTAGATTTCCCGGGAAGGGATTTTGCAACGTTCTGAATGCAAGGGATCCCTGACGAGGGACCGGAACAAAATTTTGGTATGGTTATCTATAAAATTTCCCTTGCCAATTTTATGGGATAACACAACCACCAAAATTTTTGATCCTAGTAACCTCCAGAGGAAGAAAACCTAGTTGGGAAGAGAAATTGCATCTTTGTTCCCACTTTTATTGGGTGAGGTAAACAAGGAGTACAAAAATTACAATAGAGTATGAAATATAAGTCAGAGTAATATGTCACAATTCCTACCAAAGGTCTTTTTGGGTCGGGGGTCAACAGTCCCCTCTTCTAATAGAGTACAATATCAGCACTGAGGTAAATAAGATGATGACTTGGATTCATTGCTACAATGATCAAATATTCTCTAGAGTCGGTAGGTGAACATGGATATTTGAGAATCCAAGTAGGCTCATGGTCCCCCATGCAAACTTGTTGGTTAAACGAGGGATGGTTTGAAAGGTCACGGACGAGTCAGATAGGTGGTCAAAACCTATGTCCACATGATCTTTGATACTATTCAAAGTGTCTCATGTATGGCATTAGTATATACCGATTAACTTGGTTTATGATCAATTGACCACCTCACCAAAGATGTTGATGGACTTGTGGTCTCAAGGACCATAAGCAGCCTGGTTGGGTAGAGGTTTTATACGAGTGCTTCGCTATTCAAAAATATCGGTGGTCTTGTTACAATCAAAGATAGAATATTTGTATAAGACAAAGGCATGGGTTCACTTCATCAAGCTGACTGATATGAGGATAACACCAGCCCCACCCCCAGAGCCAAAACTTAGATCACCAATTCGAAGAGAGACATGTCATTGTAAAGTGGTGCCCACAAGCGGGAATATCATCCAGGGACAAGGAGGTCAGCAATCAGAGCTCATGAATATTATTTTGAAGTCCAAAGTTAGATTTATTGTTCCCCGGAAATAGGTACGTCAGATATTAATTTATTGGTGATAGCCTATAGGCCTTTGATCCCCACACTTTGGATGGATGAATTTGAGGTCAAGTGTCGAAAAGCCAAAAGCATTAGCTAGCGTGTGACGCAGATTGAATTTTGGTAAGGTTTGGCATCACATGAAGTGTATAGGGGTTGGTGTTGGTCACAACATACCCTTACAAATGTGGTTAAGTATGCATAGTGCTACATCAGTGATTAAGTGTGCATTATTTAATCAAGCATCAAGGCTAAGAAAAGTTGCATCGTACATTGGCGTATACTTGGATTTCATAGTCCAAAAGAGTAAAAATTATGTAATAAACTGCTTGCTCCCTATGTATGTTCACTCACGATGAGTAAAGCATGAACCCCCAAGGAGTGACTTGGTAGCTGAGAGTGCATTTAGGTAACTAAGGATATTGATTCATCTTTAGGTGGAATGAGTATGGGTGGTTGAAGAAGGTAATGTTTTAAGGCCTCAAAAGCTTTATTGGCAGTCATCATCCCATTTAAAGTGAGTACATCCTAGCTTGCAGTAGATGAGTACAAATGGTTAGTCTACCTATCAGGAGGGGTTGGGTGAAGTATTTTTGCTATATATTGTGTGAACTAGACAACAACTTACCTTGTAGGCTACAGGAGTTTCCTGGACAGGTTAGTGTTGAAGCAGAATTTTTCGAGAATGGCCTTTGAATAAAAAGCAGGGTCATTACCTTCTATACCACATATGCGAAAAGGATAAATCTTGGGATCTAATTCTTGTGAAGATTAGTTCCATGAAGACATACTTCTTGGGCTGAAGGTCAAATGCTAATATTTAATGCAGGCAGTCAAAGCATTTTTTTTTAAGATGGTGAGGTTCTCATAGCGGTGATTTGGATCCCTGGCAAGGAGATAAGTCCACATAATCTTCCAGATTATGTTGAATACCATTGATGTCATGAAAGATGTAAGTCATATCTCGCTGATATGTGGTGCCAACATCTTACTAAGGCCAAAAGGCACGAATTGATAGCAATTTTTTGTATCACCCAAGGGGTGATGAATGTGGTTTTATGTTGATCCTCTGGGGTAAGTAAGATTTGGTTATAACCTCAAGAAGCCATCCATGAGTGATAGCATCTTAGTGACTAGCATCAATAAGGTCAACCAGTTAATCAATACCAGGTAGGGGAAATTCATCTTTTGGGAAAGCTAGATTGAGGTCACGGAAATCCATGCATACATGTGGAGTCCCCCTTGTATGCCTTCAGAAGTCAGACATGGAGCAATGCTTATAAATCCTAATGTCATCTCTCAATCAATGGGTGCACTTATGAGAGAAAACACTGACCAGAAGGATCATGATATTTCTTCTTTGTGCAAGAAGAGTCCTATGCGAGGGTGCATTTTCCTCAGCTTTTGTTTTACGGGTACATGGCATCAAAGTTGATCTGGTTACGATGAATGTTATGGACCACTATGGTGGGGTCAATATCTATGGCATGTCTAGTGTAAGACCAATTTTTTTCCTTTGGTTATGATATTTGAGAAGAGAAGTTTAATGGCTTCTTGATTCTAGCAGCATCTATGCAAGATTGACCAATCCTTTAGAATGTGCGGGTCGTACCTGAGAAATAGAGAGTGCCAATGACTTCAAAATTAGTCGATATCGTTCAACATGGTTTGAGTCTCAAATAGAAAAATGACCTTCTGAATATATGTCCAGGTCTTTTGCACCAACTTGGTAGGTGAGTATAGATTCATCATGCTGAAACACTTGAATTTGATGTTAGATCTAAAGAATTTAGGGTATGGAAGCTCATCGATCAAATTTCAAGCATATCAGTGTAAATTTGGGCTCAGAGATAGAGGGAGCTCTTCTAGTTTCTTCTAATCACGTTGAATAAGTCAGAGGCCTCATTTTCTATGGTGTTTTATGAAAAAAAACCATTTTCTCATATTTGTAGGTTCCTTGCATTTTTTCATTTGTAGTGTTTCAAGTTTTTTATACATGTTCAACAAGTTAAAAAAATATGCATAAGGTAAAATCATTTTTTTGGGTATGTTTGACAAGTTAAAATCCTCCCAAGTATAAATAATGTCAAGTCAAAATCTCCAGCCTCAGTGTATTGGGTTTATTACCTTGCTTTACACCTATCAAGTTCCAACCCTTGCTTTCAACCTGTCATGTTTTGACCCCTGCTCAACACATGTCTGGTTCCGACCCCTTCTCATATAGTATCAGGATGGTTGAAAACTTAGGTATTTTCAACATACTCAATTCAATCTACAACAACTTACTACAATGGATTCATCCCTTATTCCACCTCTTACATTGCTAAAGTATCACGAGTGGAAAGTGAAAATATAAATCCACTTGAGGAGTATAAGATTACACTGGATCATTATGGGTATAGAAACAAAATAGACAGAAGATGTAGAAAAGGTGAAGTGGTATGACAAAAGTGATGAAGCCTATGATCTATTATGTATGTCCATGTATTGCAACTAACTCTTTCATATTGAATCTACACGTACTCCTAATGATGTATCGATCATTTTGGAAGGAATTTTTGGGAAACATGACATAATGAGACATAACGAGCTGGAGAATGAGCTCATTAGTTTGAACCTAGGTGACTTTGACATAATACAATCAACTTCTTCACCAAATTCAAATCACTAAGGTTGTAGTTGAAACTGTGTGGCATAGAAAAAATAAATTATCAATTGGTTCTTTCCATTCTTGCCAAATTGGGTTCCAACTATTATGTCCTTGTCTCTTCCTTTCACACCACCAAGTGTGCCATGGGAGCTACATGGATCATGTCTTCCATGGAATTTTGTTTTTTGTTGAATTATCTTGGGATAATGGAAAGCTTAATCTAATGGGTGCATTGAAGTTCTCTAAACTCGATGCTCTACTTGCTATACATGAGAAATTAAAGGCATAAAACAAATAGAAGAACATAATAATAAGGATCATGAGAACAAGAAGGATTAAAAATGATCCCACCTTGAAATAAAAATCTGGAAATTCTTCTTCCAATGTTAAGTCTAAGAAAGAAAGGATCAAATGTGGGTATTTCAAAGGAAAACATGATGAAAGAAAATATATGAAGAAGCAGATTGACCACTTCACGAGTATTCTTGAGAAGAACAACATAGGTGTTCCCTGGTATTTAAAACCATGTCCATAAACCCATGAATCTTCCAAGGTAAATGACCATGGAAAATGGAAAAGGAGAGAATGAAGACAAGAGAAAACAAAGGGGAGAGCCCTAGTTACAGTTCTACCACCAACTCCTACATGAGTAATTGATTCTAGTGCATCACATAATATGTCCCCTTCATATGTGGATTTGATTTCATTGGAGCCATGTGACATTTCCTCTATATGAATGGATGATAACACTTTTGAAAATATTTTAGGGAGAGGGTGTCTTGAAGTGATTGGAGGAACATTCAATAATGTTTTCAATATTCCCTTATTTTCAACTAATCTCCTATTAGTCTACAATATTACTCACCTTGTTCAAGGCTTGCATGTCGAGTTCACTCTAGATTATGTGTATGTTAGAGAGTTGCACGGTGATGCCATCATTACAATGGGTGTATTCAATCATAAAAATCAGTTATATTCCCTATCTCACTTTTTCTCTCTAGATTCCTTTTAATATTCACCTACACTTGATGTCATTTCTAATCCTAAGCACATTTATTATGATGAGGAATTCTCTTCTAGCGTGTATTACTATACTAATGATGGGGACTCACATCCACCATTTCCTTATGAACTTCTAAATCTTGAGGATTTATTTCTTTTATCCACCTTTCAGTCCTCCATTGACTTTTCAAGGAGAAGGCACCTTGATTGAAGACTCATCAAACATTGGGAAATCTAGTACACACTTCTAGGGCCTTCCATATTCCTTCTTTTTTGTTGCTTTAGATACAACATCCATTTATGGAGAAGTTGGCTCTTCTATTTTTCATGAGGAGCATATTTCCTTGTCTAGGAATCACATCTTGGATAGATGTGCATTATCCACTTGGTGAAATCATTCACTTTTCCATGGTGATCCAATCCTCATTACATCTAATTATTTTCCTTGTACCTCTCAAAAAACATATCAACGTTTCCTCGAAAGGCTGCTTCATCCAGAACATAGTGATGTTCTGCCTTGGAACATAATTCAAGGATTTGGAAAATCTAACAAAATCTTCACTGCTGCTCCTTCCTTACCAAATTTACTTCAGGAGGTTGATTTTATAGATACAAGATGGTGACATGTTGTTGTAGTTTCAAGTGGGGCTTTCTAGTCCTATCTTTTTTCCATTCTCTCTTTTAGGGAGGATTTTTTCCCACTGGGTTTTCTTTTTTTATCTATTTTATGAGAGATATAAATTGTATGTGGGTACCTCATCAGGCCTTTTTATGGGGACCCATCATTATTTTCAACCCGCCTACGTTATGTGTAAGTGGGTGTTGGTGTAGGATTTTGCCCACCATGTGGTTTTACTGACAAGGTCAAATTATCTTTCTTAGCTTAATCATATGTTATTAGGGGAATATACATTAAGTCATTTTCTAATTGTGAGATGATTTAGTTACCTTTTTGGGTAGCCTAATTCCTCACTATATAATATAACCTCCTATGCATATTTTTAGCTAATTGGCTTATACATGAATGAATGAATAGTTTTTTTCTTTTCTTGAGTGTTTTAAGATCTCACCGCTCCACAAAAATTCATATTTTATGTATTCAATCCTATCCAGATGCAATCCTTGATTGTGTCCCACTCCTACAATCACTAAGTGGTTTTGCATAGGTTTGAAATGGTGGTTCTGCCAATTTTGGGTCTATGTATATAATATGTGAAAAAAAAAGAAGTGAGAGGGAGGGATGAGAACTCGACACCTCGATCTTACCTTTCCAAATCACTTTATAAAATTCAACTTGTGAATTCAATGATCAAAGAGCATGTGAATAATGTAGGAGAAGTTTGTTTTGAAATTTTAAAGGAAAATACTTTGTAAAAAACTCACTTCACCTCCTAAGACAACTGAGATGGAAAGTCACTTGGCTTCAATTTAGGGTTTCTTTATAGGTCACTACTTAATCTTCCTTCATTTAATTTTATTTTCCTTTTCTTATATAGGGATCGGCGTTGAGGTATGTGGGAAGGGAACGCTCTAGTGGAACAATTTGGATAGGATATGAATCAACATTATGGTTCCTCAAATCAGTCATTTAAAGATGGTTGATGGCTTTTGGGGAGATCATTTGCCTAGTTTGTTGTGTAAATTCTATGGTGTGGAGATGTTAACTTTGTAGGTGTGTAATGTGTTTAGATTTACAAATAGGGCTTAGATAGAGAAGAGATTGGTGAACACAAAAATGGTGGGAGTCAGGGGTTAGCCTTGGTGGCTCACCTTTTTATTTCTCAACCCTAACTCAGTTCGCATGTGGCCAACTCTGCAGGTGTGCATAATTTGTTAGAGGAATCGATCTATAGCTCATTTTGAACTCACTCAAAATAACTCATCCAAACTTAGCTTAAACTTAGCTCACCAACTCGATGTAGTGCATGTTATATGCTCATTTTCAACTCTTATGACCATTTTTTAGCTCTTTTGCATCCAAATATAGGCTTCCGTAGATGATTATAAAGGACTGTAATTTTTTACTCCAATATGATGAAAAACATCACATTTGAAAAAATGAATTTATATATTTTTATTTTATTTCCCTATAATACTATAACTTGATTTTTGCTCAAATAGATCCTGTAGATCTTACCAGGGTGTGGGGATGCAGATGGTGCTGGGAAGTTACAAGAGGAAGCTTCTGGATCTCCTTTACATGAAAATTCTTCTCCAAAGTCGTCAATATTTTTTTATGTCCTCCAATACTCTTTGGTTTACTTGTATAGGATCCTTAACCTGCTTTGATATCAAATGTGAATGATAAAATAGAAAATATTCCTGATAATTTTATTAATTTAGAATCACTCAAGTTATAAAGCAGTGAGATGTTGTAATACTTATATGTATTAAAAGATATATAATACAATAATATTTACTACATAGTTGCAAAAATAAACCAGATACATGCATGAAATTCAAAATTCAAAATAATATGGTTTAAACAATAAAACCATATAATAACTAATTACCCATATAATTGTCTAAGGTAACCGTAACTAAAATATATTTACTAAATATAATGTATAATTTGAATAATCTATAGGTTTTGATGGTGTAGCATAGAATTTACCAGTAATAACCCAAGAGCACTGGCACATCACTCAACCTAGACTGAGTGCTCACCTGAAGCACACAAAGGTACCGGGACCATCTTTAACATTGTTGTTGTAGGATGTTAGCATAATGGAGACTTAATGCATTCAAATATATAATTAATATAACATTCTACATAGCATGTCTAGATCTAGATCTATAGAGTAACAAATTTAAATAATATCCATAATAAAGTCAATCATGCAAGAACCAATTGAACTCAAGATTAATACTCTGATTTATCCAATACACTCAATTATATTAAACACAATAAATACATAGAATCTTATTACAAAAATTAATACCAAAAGCTCATGTGCGCATTAGATCAAGAAGCATAATCTCAGAACAATTCATTTCTAACATCATCCTCTTATACTACGCAGATAACTAAATATTATAAGGGTGGGTACTTGCCCTTCACCACTTGCATAACTCCCAAAATAGGTCACATGATGAAAATATCCATGCACCTTTATAGTAATAGCCACACATGAAAGTGCACTAACAATATACCTCCTTTTGTTAACTGGTAGTAGCAGTTCTATTATTAGTCTGAGCCCATATAAAGTGCTTAGTAGTCACTCTTCCAAAAATAGTTGATGCATGTCATGTAAGTCTTTATCTGGTTTGTGTGCTATACACGCTATCTCTAAAAATAGCCCATACATGTGAAAATGACTAAGTCCCAAACCAGTCCTTGTCTTTCATTCGTGTGTCCTTCCCTATCCTTCTGTGCCTTTGACTATGCTCTGTTCTACCTTCTATGTGCCTTTTGCTAAGTATCAAACTTTTTTTGCTCAACATTACCCCACACTAAACTACATTTTCACCCCGGAAATAGTTTCCTTGTAATATGAAATGAATAAAGAATAAGGGATGGATGAATGTAAAGAACTACTATACAAAGAATAATTATTTACTATGCAACATCCTCTACTTCAAATGGAAGAATTAGTTCTAGATATTATTCTTTTATTTCTACCTCTAATGTTTTCCACTCATTCAGCACAACCTCTGCCTTTCCTAGAATATTTACTGTAATAAACTCTAACTCATCCTAGGAAATTTCTCCCTTTTCATTATGTAATACTAAAATAATGTTAGACATTACAGACATTATCTCTTCCAAAAGATCCATTTTCTGCGATATAAGTTTCCCAAGTTCATCCAACCTATTCTTATGGGGCTCCCAGGCCATTGCAAGGGCCTCACGCTTTTGTGTTACCAGTGCCAAGTTCTCCGCTTGCCTCAAGGTTTCATCCTTCATTTCCTTTAGGACATCATTGTCCTCTACCATGGTCCTTATTCTTATGACTTCCTCTAGAGCTGTACAAATATTCAACACTTGATCCACTTTCTTCAGCTCCTCCCATAAGGTTTGGAGAAGTGCATCATATGATGAAATATTTCACACTACTTAATCCTTTTCAAACTCTACTTCCTGCTCAGGGTACTTTGGTGCGGGAATATGAACTATTCCCTCCTCAAGCACCAAATCGACTAACGTACGCACATAGTGCATATCCAAAGGGAACCTTTCAGGGACCTTGGACTCCAAGTGTGGTATTTCTTTCAAGACATGGTCTCCGATCTCCTCTTCCATGCCAATAAGGACTCCATTCTTCTTCTTCTTAAGGTCCTTATCTCCTTTCAAGTGCACAATATCTACATATTTTTCCTTGATCTCTTCTCTTAGCGCTTTAATACGAGGAGATTTTTCTATATTCCTCTGTGCCACCTCTGTAGATACTTTTACCAAGGCATTACTTACCTGTTCATTAGACATAATAGTGGATTTTACAGTTATATGTCTAACCTGAGGTACTTTCTTCAATGTTCTTGACACACAACATTCTTCGCATACATCAAATTCTAGCTCATCCATGTGTGTGTGCATAAACCAATATAGTTACTTCCTTATGCATGTGGTGTCCATGTCATCATCCATCATATCCAATACATATAACTCATTAGGGCTGACCGTGATTTGAAAATGGGTGTTGACAATTTTACGTGAGTCTTCAGCATAGCCCAAAGATAAAACAATATACTCTCCACTTGTTATTTTAGTTCTTTGACCCTTATGAGCTAAAGTGCCAATATTTAGAGCTTGACGTTCTATGTCTTAAGCATTATCTGGTCCTACTTCTCTTTCCTTTATCCCTTCTCCTCCATTCTTCATATCCTCATCTTTCATTTGTTCATCCCTCAGCTCTTCCACATCCTCTATTTGTGTAGGTGATCTAGGCACGCTCTCTTCATACTCCTCTGCTTCCTCGTTCAACTTCAATTTTCTCATTATCTTCTCAGCTATCTCCTTCCATGGAGAGAGTCGTGGTGATCTCCGTACTAATTTTGGAGTAGCACCATGATTTATTGTTTGTTTGAACACCCTCTTAAAGTGACATTCTTCAGGGTCTTCTCCTACTTCAAATTCTTCGTTTCCTTCTTCTTGTGTCTAGGGTGGGGTACTTGCATGCTCAAATTATACCTTGTCTAAGGGTTGCCTTTGTCCTCTATGTACCAAGCCTCCACTGTCTTCACATTCTTCCTCCTCATTATCTACCTCTATAGGTTTAGTGGGCTTCAGAACTGGTACATTCTCCAGTGTATGCTTACCCTTGGTTGGTCCTAGGAGCGCAAACTCATTCTCCCCATATTTATTACCCTGTAACTTAGGATTAAGCTGAAGGTAGATAAGCATGGCCCCACTTCCTCTAATCACAAAACTCATAGGCTTCATGCTTATCATGTTTGAAATTAGCTTCTCAATGTAGGAAGTTTAACCTATATATACATAAGTCTTACGCAACATGTAGTAGTCGCAGTCTACCTTGTTTATAACAAAATTCAGGCATCGCACATTATTGAACTAATGGAATGGTGCCTAGAAGTAGCACGCTGTGAAGGAATACAAAAAATTACACTAGGCGATCCAAGTCCCATCCTTCATCGCAAATCATGCGATGCATAAGTAGTGATATACGACGAACTGGACTGCCTTGCCCACGACCAAAGGTAACTCTTTGGGGATGCACCACTCCTCTTTTGATGTCGTGTGGAGCCTGTCATACCACATTTACGTCCTCTAATTGAATGACCCACTCATTGACCCTTCACATAATTACTTGTCAAATCTTTCCACAAGGGACTTATTTTGCATGGGATATGTCGACACTAAAATTTTCCTCCGTAATTTCTATTTTATTAATGTGTGTATCAGAAATAAGATGTTTGTAAGTATAATTGGTAGTGGCATCCGATAGAAGATAACAAAATTGTCAATACGATGTCGCCAATAAAGTACAATTTAGTAATAGTCAAATTATAATAGTAATGTTGTAGTAAAAGTCAATGGAAAAATGTAAATATTTGTCGTAAGTGGTCTGGGTAATGTTAAAAGGATCAAAATTTAGTAGGGTCTACATGATTTAGAATTATAAATATTGTACTTGTAATAATGAGAAGGATTGATCTCATAAATATTTTGAATATTTTATTTATATAAAATATAGAAAGGTGGAACCCATTTCAAAGGATAAGGTTTATCCTATCTTTAAGGATAATCCTACATGTAAAGATAAGAGTTTAGCTATGGAGTATGATTAGCCAGAAGATATTATATCCTATGTTATAAATATGGTGGATAAGCTTGAAAGTGCTATAAATAGAGAGGCCACCCCCCTCATTTAGCATAGAATAAAGTAGTGAGAAATATTGTATCAGTAAGTGTGTAAAGGAATGCCAGTCATTTTGAATATGTGTTAAAGGGAGCCATCAAAAGGCGTAACTATGAAGCTTCTCCCATAGAATTACTATTGGAAGGCAAGTGGAGTCTGGTGACACTCGAATTAATTCATGGGTAAGATTGTAACAATATCATGTTAATAATATAATGTTGCAGTTGTATTTTAGATTTTTCATCATTCCCTTCTTATCATAGTCTGTGGTATTCTTTTGTTATGTCTATTATTGCATGTTTTCAGATTACTATCCACCAAACCAAAGGTCGTGCATTACTAAATAATCATAGAACAAGGATTTTGCAGTGAAATAATTACCATAATGTTAGACTAGTGATGAAATTTTAGTTCCATTTCGAGGACCATTCCTTGTTGGTGAATTTTTTGGAGAGATATTCCCACTTACTCAAGAAAATATTTGGAGGGTAAGCTTATTTTTACCGTGTATAGTATTTACCATGGTAAAGTCTACTTTTTGTACCATGACTAGTATTTACCGCAGTAAAGTCTCTTTTTACCATGAATAGTATTTACCGCATAGTAAAGTATACTTTTTACCATGAATGGTATTTACCACAGTAAATTCAATTTTTATGATGAATAGTATTTACCGTTGTAAGTCAACTTTTACCATACTAAATTTAAGTTTATCGTGGCCATTCCTAGTTTACTGCAGAAAGGTGTACATTCACTTTCTATGGTAGTGATTCCAATTATTTGAGCACATAAGTCTTACTGATTATACTTGTGGGTTGGTATTTCACTGTGGTTACTTTTGTAAACATGGGAAAGATTCATTTTTTTTTAGTTAAATCTAATGAAGATGCTCCCTCTTTAATTCAAGAGTTTAAACGATCTTACATTTGTAATGGCCTCATAAAAAGGGAACAATGGATTGAATTTTTTCATACCTTTTTGGATAGTTCAACCCTTAGGGTGGTTTGAAACACTAGGTGATAATGTTAAACACTCATGGGATTTATTAAATGAAATTTTTCTTGAAGAATTTTGTGCACAACATAAGTATGAAGATCTCAAGATCGAAATCACAAAGTTATCCCAAGGTGATAAGGATAATATCAGAGACTATCATGCTCATGCTTCTGAAAGCTTAGGAAGAAGCTCGATTCCTAGATTCAGAAGGAAGGATTAGTGGATGGGTTGACTGAAAGGACATGGATAATCTCCTCTCTAAGCACTTCATTCTTGGCATGAAGCTATAGATCAGACAATGAGTAAATTATGACCTCCCAGATGACCCTCGAACAAGCAAGGGAGATTTCTAGAAGGAAAGAAGAAAGCACAGAAGAGGAGCCCAAACAAATTGTCTGTTAAGGTGGAGCCTACACCAACACCTTTGGTTCTAGACATCCATAAACACTCTCGGTGAGCAGAAATATTTCCCTCTAGTAAATCCATTGAGTATGAGGATATCCTTAGGAAAATGGGTCAATTAACTATCAAGCTTCTTCAAGGAAAGGAATTTAGTTCCCAAAATTCCCAAGGAGATAGAGGTCCAAAAATAAATATATCTGAAGTTGTATGTTATGGTTGTCATAAAAAGGGTCCATTATAAGTATAATTTTCTAGATAGGGCCTCTACATCTGGTATATTAGATAGTGATAAAGGAAAAACACCTGTGAATTCATTTGATGTAGTATATAGGAGCATAAATAATTAATTAGATGTGCTTGTGACAAAAATAAAGAAAGAGAAAGATAACCAAGATGGAAATGATTCCTAAAAATATGAAAGGAGAGACTAGTAAGAAATATAGGAGAAGAAAGATTGGGTGTGCAAGATTTTATGATTTCACAGGGGCAAGGACCATACTCCATCTTAGAAGATCTCTCCAAAAGTGTCTTGAAAATATTACATATGGAAAACTTCCTGGCTTATTTCTTATAAGAAGATATGGGAGCTACAAAGTGGACTCAACGCTTGACGAAGGAAGGAGGTTGAGGTCCCTATTTTACAAGCAAAGGCGGATCCCTACGGTCCACAAGATGAGGTATTATATAATGGAATTTCAATTCATGATGTAGTAGTAGATGGAGGTGTTATAGTTAATGTAATGATTGAGTCTCTAATGAATATTTTGGGTTTAAAAATTGATCGCCCCTTGACACTTATATTAAGGTCATTAAATAAAGGAAAAAATAAACCAGAAGGTGTTGTTTTAGATGTGACAATATCTGTTATGGGTGTTGTATGTGTGCTAGAATTTCAGGTGATAAAAAATGGTACTTTTACGTACCCAATGTTGTTGGGAAGACCATGGCTAAGGAGAGTTCATGCAAGAAACTACTGGAATGAAAGATTCATGACACTTGGACATGGTAGAGAGAGGGTGAAGATAAATGTGATCTCTCGGCATCATAAGGTAGAAACCTGTGGATTCAAGTGATGAAACTAATGATTGGACATCCTCTGATTAGTCTAGTACTAGTGAAGTGAACACAAAAGATGAAGAAAGTGAGGTTGATGTTTCGGTCATGGACATCCTTCCAGTCACACCGACTCATGAACCCATAAAATTATCTAAAGAAGAAATTGATGATCATCTCCAGCAAATAAAGATTGGTGATGCTGTGATGGATAGTGAGAAGGAATGCTACCCTCCAACTCTTTCAAAGGTACATACACCTATTCAATTTTTATTACAAGGAACTCCGTCAAGTAAGTTGGGTAGAACATTCTATTGAGATGGTAGATAGTGCTAAGCCCATAAAGAAAATTCCATATAGAATGAATCCTAATTTTTCCAAGATTGTAAAAGAAGAAATAGATAAGTTGCTTGATGCAGGATTCATATTTGTTGTGGAGAATTCAAAATGGGTTTCTCCCATTGTGAACTCAATAAAAAAAGAATGGGAAGCTACACATTTTTGTTGATTATAGGAAGCTTAATAAGGCAACAAAGAAGGATCATTAACCTCTTCCATTCTCAGATCAGATCTTGGACGAAGTAGCTGGCCAGGAGTGCTATAGTTTTGCTGATGGATATAGTGGATGCAACCAAGTTCGTATAGCAGAGAAAGATCAGCTGAAAACCATGTTCACCACTCTTTGGGGAACGTTTTCCTTATAGAGTTATGCCTTTTGGGTTGTGTAATGCTCCGGCAATGTTCTAGCGTTTGATGAATAGGGTGTTTGAACCCTACATTGGGAACTTCATTGGAGTATTTCTGGATGATTTTTGCATCTATGGGAGTAAGATGGAACACCTACACCAGATGGAGACATCATTTCAAAGGTTAGATGAATCACAAGCCTCATTAAAACCCCTACAAAGTGTCTCTTTGGATGTTCTAAAGGCATTTTGTTAGGGCATGTTGTATCCAAAGATGGTATTGGTACTGATCCTGATAAAGTTTCAAAAATCAAAGAGTTACAATTTCTTATGAATAGAAGTAAGTTGAGATCATTTTTAGGCCATGTGGGTTATTATAGAAGGTTCATCAAGAATTTCTCAAAGATTACACAGCCACTAACCCAGTTCTTGAAGAATGATGTTACTTATGAACCAGGAAATAAGGCACATGAATCTTTTGAAAAAACTGAAGGAAGCCCTGGTGTCTTCACCTGTTTTAAAGAATCTAGATTAAAGAAAGACACTCATTGTGTATACTGATGCGTCAGATGCATCACTAGGAAGTACTCTGAGCCAAAAGGATGAAAATGGGAATGATCATCCAGTTTTTTTTGGGAGCAGACAAATGAGCAGTGCTGAGGTAAATTATACTATAACTCAAAAAGAGGCTCTAGCTATCATTTTTTCTGTAAAGAAGTTTAGAAATTACTTGCTAGGGCAGAAATTTATAGTTGTAACAAATCATCAGGCTCTAAAATATATTGTAAATAAGTCTAACCCATCAGAGAGGATAGTAAGATGGATAATTTTGCTACAAGAATTTGAATTTTGATATTATAGATAGGCCAGGAAAGAAGCATGTCAATGCAGATGCACTCTCTTGAGCCTATGATGGTTTAGGTTCATTTTGTGATGATGATGATTTCCCAGATGCAACATTATTATCCCTTGACACAATCCCTAGTGAATACATAGATATTTGGAATTATCTGAATGAATTCAAGTTTCCTGATGGTGCCAATGCAAAGACTAAGAGGAAGATTACTCAAGCAAGTCATCCATATTCTATTCTACATGGAGTATTATTTCAAATAGGACATGATGGACAGTACAAGAGGGCAGTTGGACGTGATCAAGGGAAGAAGCTGATAGAATAATTCCACAAAGGCACGTGTGGAGGACACTTTTCTGGACAACTTACAACAAGAAGGATCTTGGATGTAAGTTATCACTTGCCCCACACTTTTTAGAGATTGTTATAATTATTGTAAGACATGTGATATTTGTCAAACACATGGTAACCATAAGACTTCGTCAGCTCCATTATGCCCTATTCTTCCACTTGGTCCCTTTGAAAAGTGGGGAATAGACATTGTAGGTCCACTTCTAATTACCCCACGCCAAAATAAGTACATTGTAGTTGCCACAAATTATTTAACCAAATGGGTTGAAGCTAGACCATTGAAAATAGCTTCCATGGATGAAGTGGCAAGGTTCATATATGAACGCATTGTCACAAGATTTGGTTGTCCATTAGAAATTGTAACAGATCAAGGAAGACACTTCATTAATGAGGTAGTAGAAGCCCTAGTCAATAAGTTTTTCTATTAAGCACAGAAAGGAAAACAACATACAAGCCAAACACAAATGGATAGGTGGAATGAACAAATTTTGTGTTGTGTCAAATTTCTAGCAAAAATATGTAGCCTTGCAGGTACATAAGTGGGATAAAAGGATTCATGCAGTATTGTGGGCATATATGGCAACATCAAAGTCAACAACAAGATACTCCCCATTTCAGTTGGCTTATGGCATTGATCCAATTCTTCCTATTGAGTTTGATATTCCCACTGTGAGAGTTATGAAAAATGAAAGGATGGATGAAAGTGATTTAGTACAATGAAAGGTTGGTACATCTTCATTTGCTAAATAAAATGAGGGAAATAGCAAAGGATACAAGCTATAAGAAGAAAATGAAGCAGAAGGAAAACTTTGATAAAAAGATCCATTGGTCTCCATTTCATGTGAATGACTTGGTTCTAGTATATGGTTCCAGATACAAAAAAAGAAGACAGAGAAAATTTCTTCCAAAATGTATGGGGCCCTACAAAATAGAAGTTGTGCGTGAAAATGGTACATACTGACTGGAGGAATTGGATGGCACTCCCATTACGAAATGGGTTAACCACGACAAGTGAAAGATTTTCTGAGCACCAGAATAGTCTACTCTGAGAACAGAGTAGAAGCTAGGAAGGGGGAATATGTCGACACTAAAATTTTCCTCCGTAATTTATTTTTCATTAACGTGTGTATTAGGAATAGGATGTTTATAAGTATAATTAGTAGTAGCATCCGATAGAAGTTAACAGCGCTGCCAGTACGATGCTACCAATAAATTATAGTACGGTAATAGTCAAAAGTACAATGGGAATGTTGTGGTAAAAAGTAAATATTTGTCGTAAGTGGTCCGGTAATGTTAAAATGTCAAAGTTAGGGTAAGTAGAGAAGTAGGGTCTACAAGATTAGGAATTAGAAATATTATATTGGTAATAAGGACAAGGAGTGATGTCATAAATATTTTGTGTATTTTATTTGTAAAAATTCTAAAAATGTGGAACCCATGTGAAATGATAAGCTTTATCTTATCTTAAAAGATAAGCTTACATGTACAGATAAGAGTTAAGGTATGGGATATGATTCGTCAGAGTAGATTTCTTATCCTATCTTAGAGATAAGATGGATAAGCTTGGAAGTTCTATAAATAGAGAGGCCACACCCCTCATTTAGCATAGAAGGAAGTAGTGAGAAATATTGTATGAGTAAGTGTGTAAAGGAAGCCATCATTTTGAAGGTGTGTTAAAGAAACCATTAAGAGGTGTAATTGTGAAGTTTCTCCCATAGTTATTGTTGGAAGGAAAGTGAAGTCAGTAACACTTGAAGTACCTCATGGGTGAGATTGTAACAATTTCAAGTTGATATTATAATTTATACTTATATTTCAGATTTATCATCATTCCTTCTTATCATAGTCTATGGTATTCTTGTGTTATGTTTTTTGTTGTGTTTCCATATTCCATCCACCAAACTAAAAATTTGTGCATTAGTAAATAATCATAGCATGAGGAGTTCCTGATAAATAATTATCATAGTCCCAGATTGGTGATGACAGGTACTACCATATCTTGTTCTTCTGCCCATGGGGCACTTTGATCTCCATAAATACCAGGGACAATAGGAAATCTCTGAAACTGATTTTCCTCACTTGTATGTGCTTCTTTAATGATAGTCTCTGCAATGTAGCCTAATATGTTGTAAATTATTCCTTGTGACATTCTCCTTGAAATGTGTAGCCACATTGTATTCACCTGGGACTATCTCTCTTGATCATTCAATTTGGTGACTAGATGTGTAGCTTCCTATACCACTAGGTACTTATTTATTTTGTCAATATCCATTCCACGCAGAACCTTGGTGTATCCTAAATCCTTCCGCGTCTCTAGGATTGTTTCTTTATCTATCAAGTCACTATTTAGATCCACTCCTATGCCCCTTAATCCTGTTATAGTTGAAATCAAACTAGCTATTATCCTTACCTTGCATCTGAAAAAATAGAAAAAATTCTTCATGTACCCTTCTCATCAGCCACATGTACAAAGGTTCATACTTTCCAAAACATGAAAGCTCGTATAACCGGTAAACTCCAATTTGCTTTAGCAACTTCTCTCTAGCATCATCATACACTGACATGTTCTCTTTGGTGTGCTGGTTCATCTTCATACTCAAAAATGCATCCAATTCTTTTTTATTATCTAATGTGATGTGGGTGTAGTCACTTATCTTGCTATTTCAAACTTGAGAATCCCATTCTTATCTCAATATCACGCCTTCTTGGTATTGCATATCTGAGAAATTTCTCTCGTTAATAATTTCAACCTCTACTTCAAATTTCTTCTTCCCTTTGGCTCGTACATTAGGTTCTTTCTTTGGTGCCATTTGTAAATCATAGATTTATGTCCTCAATAGATTGCAAAAATTTCCTTCTACCTTCTATAATGAGCAAGTCTGAAACCCTAGCTTGAATCCACATGCACTATTTTAAATCATATACCATAACTCTTTCACAATGCTCTGATTCACTCAAACCCTTCACCAATGGGGACATAAGCTTCTCTTATGCACAAATATTTTTTCCATGTCTTATTTCACACTCTCCACACCTCAACACAATTCGCTCAACTCATTTTTCACTTGGCTCATTCAATTTTTTATGATTTACAATGGTAAAAATTAACTTGTATCCCTTCCTTATATATATTTTGAAAAATTTACTACATTTATTACTCCTTCACCTACCAATAATATTAATTAATTGACCCCTTTCACATTTTTCCATGTAGTACATCTTTGCGCCTCCAGCTATAACTTTTTAGTGCACCTTCCTACCTTCTAGATATAGACTTCTCTTTAGTGTGCTTCCATGCGCTTGAGTACCTTGTCACTACGCCTTCTCTTGGTAGTCTACACGGTTGTTGTTTACCTTGCGTTACATTTTTCCTTCATTTATCTCCATCTATGGTCCTTATTTAGAAGCAATGTTTTGTTTACCAACTCTTAAAAATTTCAATAACACCTATAGCAGTTTGTTCCTTTATGTGTACCCATTTCTCAATAACCACCCCACACCAGTGGTTTGTGCAGTCCTCTGTGCATAAAAATACTATAAATGGTAATTATATTATAGCCCGAAACCATGTTTATTTCACAAAAAACAAACTTAAATTGACAAAGCATAGCTATGAATAAGGAAATACATTAAGAGAAGACATAATTCAAAACCTAACCTAAATGGAAATATTACCTTATTACAAACACCAAGAAGACTTATTTATAGTAGTGCTTCAGCCTACTCCCATTAAAGTAACTAGGTAACCATATTCCATCAAGTGTTTCTAATTGACAAGCTCCTATTTCAAGTATGTGAGTGATAACATATGGTCCTAAACAATGTACTTTGAGTTTTCCTAGATGGCACAGAAACTTAGAATAATAAAGAAGCACCATCTATCCCATCTCAAGCTTTTTGTCTTTAATGTGCCTATCATGTCATTATTTCTACCTAGATTTTTCTTACTTATGAATCTAGCGTGATATTACTCATCATTCATCCAACTTAATCAAATTTTCAATTCATTCTTATAATTCTTTCTCATTAGCAAGACCTCCAACACACGCAATACACAAAGAAGGTAACATGAATTCCATAGGAAGAACTGCTTCTACGTAAAACACCAATTGAAAAGGTGTGGCCTTGTTTAACCGCTTGTATTTTATTCTATACGCCTAAAGTACTACAGAAACTTTATCATCCCAATCCTTTCTTCCAACATCACAAATTTTTGTCAATGTCTGGCTCAATATCTTTTTGAAAGCCACAACAGTCCCATTTGACTTAGGATGATATGGTGTAGTGTTATGGTGTGAAATTTTGAATTCATCCAATGAAATTCTTATTATCTCATTCAGAAAATGTGTGCCCCTATCAATGGTAAAATGCAATGGGCATCCATACCTTGTAAGAATATTTTCCCATAGAAACTTGGCTGTTATAGTCATTTTACAATCCTTTGTAGGTGTTGCTTCTTCTCACCTTGTCAAATAGGCTCTACAAGTAATGATAAAGCATGATCCAGTCCTACACATGGCTAGTGAAATAGGAGCCACAAAATCTATAGCCCATTTTTCAAATGGTTCTACACTAGTAATAGGTTTTAGAGGCATTTCATCTCTTTGACCTAGTTTTCTAAGGTACTGATAGTGATCACAATCGGTGCAATATGCCTTACAATCTTTATACAGGGTCTCCCACCATAATCTAGTGAGTAGAATCTTGTGCGTAGTGGCATCACCTATATATTGCCCACCTGCAATACCACCATGAGCCTCCTCCATGATATCTATGTGCTCAGGCTCTAGTACACAGTGGCACAATACTTCATCCTCACCTAACTTGTAAAGGTCACCACTAATCAACATAAATGGTGCTACATGAATAGAAAGTTGTTTCTTTTCTAAGGATGTCGTCCCTTCTGGCACCATTCTTGTTTGTTGAAAAACAAAAATGTCTTCTAATTCTGAAGTAATGAGTTATAACCTGTATAACTGTGAAATGGACATGGTATCTTCAATTGCCTATGCTTATTCTCCCGACTGTATTCTAGATAGATGGTCCAGTCCAAAATTACTTTTCCCTTATTTTACCACAACTGTGAAATAAAATTCTTGGAATAATAGAACCCATCTACATATTCACCCTTGTAAAATGGGCATGTTTACCAAATACTTCAATGTCATGTGATTGGTATAAAATATAAATATTGTTGCTAGCAGGTACTGTCTGAATTTATGTAGTGCATAGATCATCAACAAAGCTTCATGCTCTATAGTTGTATAATTCTACTCTATAGAAGTCAAAATTATACTAGAAAATAAAATAGGATTATCTATAATACCATCTCCAGACTAAGCCAATACTGTGCCAATGGTCATTCCAGACGCATTCACATCTACATGAAATGGTTTATCCCATGAATGAAAGTGTAGAATAGGTGTTGTAGAAATTTTCCCCTTCAATGTCTCGAATGCACACAATTGCAATTCTCCCCAGTAGAATGTCCATTTTCCTTTTAGTAACTCCTCCAAAGGTGTGATAACCTTAACATACCCCTTAATGAATTTTATATAATATCTAGTGTGACCCAAGAATCCGTGCATCTCACTTTGACTAGTAGGCTATGCCAAACTGATAATGAGTGCAACCTTAGCTAGATCATCCAACAAACCTTCTTTGCATATGATGTGCCCTAACAATATTCCAAATGATGTAGCAAATACACACTTCTTGATGTTCAAAGAAATACTCAAATATCTAAATTTTTCAAACATTAAGTGCAGATTGTCGCAATGATCTTTAACAAGTCCATACACCATCCAATCAACTAAATAAACCTGTAAGAAGTTTTGAATAAAATATTTGAATGCTAGAAAAACTAAGCGTGAAAATACAATAGGAATGTTTTACAGACCAAAAGACATCATAGTATAGGTAAAGGTGCCCCATTCAATATTAAAAGAAGTATTTTCCTGATCCTTCTATACAATCCTAACCTGATGATACCAAAAAAATCCTTCTGTAAATGAATAGATTTAGCTCCCTGTAGTGCCTTCTAGAATATCCTCAGTAAATTGTGTAGGAAAGGAATTAGTCACACATACAACATCCAGATCCCTGTAGTCAACATAGATCCTAATCCGACCATCCTTCTTGATACTGATCACCATTTGGTTAACCCATTCTGACTCGTCCAGGGGCTTGATGATTCCAAACTTAAACATTTTGTCAATTTCTTCTTTGAATTTTTCACGTAAGTTGGGGTTCATCCTATAGGATCTCTTTTTGACTAGGAACACACCTTCCTTAAGATTTATCTTCATCTCTCCTAATGATTCATGCATGCCTTTAAGTTTATGGTATCCCTGAGGAAATAAGTCCTGATAATCTCCTAGTAACTCAATAATTTTTTCCACTTCAAATTCAGATCAATAGTCCCCATCTATGGCCACCTTAGGCTCAGCATCTGACCCAATATTTACTTTATTTATTTTTATAGGTTCATGATAGGAGTGTGTGTTCTTATTTGCACTGTCGAAAACCTCACACCTACTTGTTGAATCATCTACATCCATATTTTATACTTCTTCATCATCCACTAAGTAGACCATCTTTTCTTTTTCCTTCTCAAGGCAAGCACGCTTAAGTAGTGTGGCATGTATCTCTATTTCTTTAGCAAAATGCACTCCTGGGTCTTCTTCATCAAACAACTCATCAATGAGTTCTTCCGCCTTTGCATTATATCCCATAATTAAGTGCTTTATAACATATAATGCCTCTTATACTAGAGGTTTAGTAGATAAATATTCAAGCATTTGGATTATTCCTATAATCAAATCCTACCAATTTCTAGTCTCTCTATGGAGTTCCACATATACATACCAAGTATGCACGCAACCTTCTAAAGTGGAATAAAAATTTTGCACTGAGAACGAAGGTGGTAAATATTCCTACCCCACTGTCTGTAGTCTCTTACACAGTTGAACATGGTGTTGAAAAAGTTGATTACCATGATAAGTACATATTTGAGTAGGTGCATTTCTCCTAAATAACCTATTAGTAAGAGAAATCCTAATTTCATTCCATCCTACAACATTATCCTTGTGAACCACCCACCAATGTGTTGTTGTCCCGCATAGGGTATATGTTAGCATATTTTGTCTCTCTAACTGGTCTATCTATTATTCCTCCATGGCACACAAAAATACTGTAGGATCTCCTTCTCCAGTGTAACAAGGGACCAATTTGTTACTTATTCTCTCGATACAATGAGGTTTGTTGTCCCACACAAATGTTCTTTTTACTTCACGTCCTACCAAATCATAAGTACTATGAGCCCAACTATCACAAGCTACACTTGTAGTATCACTAACAGAATGTGCATCTTCCCACTAAAGGAATCCTTCTTTAGATGGCTCGAGTACCTCTAGGTCCCAGATGGTGGGTACATAAATCCTATTCAGATCTTCCTCACTTAAAGGCTCAACATAGGGAGTAGATTTGCCATTTTTAAAGGGATAATAACTCTTTCCTCCTTATTTGCAAAACTAATATAACCCTTGTTTAACAAAAGATCAACGTTATTTGCATAGCACCAAGGATGCCAAAGTAGAGCTGGGAAGCTATCTGCCTCTGCCACCACCAAAACCTTAAAATCCCCAGTGAACTTGGCTCCTTGTATGATAATGGATGCATCTTTTAAAACTCTGATGGGAGTGGCCTTAGTTCGGTTAGCCATGAACAATACATTCAAAGATAGCATGACGGTCTCCCCATTTGTACCCATGCATCTAAAGTAAGAACATTGACTTCTGTGCTTGTATCAATCAATAAATTACTCAAACACCATCCATCCACAACAACATTCAGATTGATTTCCTTGTCATAATCTAAGCTATGAGGGGGAAGATTTACATGCAGGATTTTCAGTCCAGTCTCAATACTTGCGCATGGAGTGTATCCCTATAACCAATTCCCTAACAATGGGATGATATTCTCCTAGCATAACATCTTACACACTTGTTTCAAGTCATCCATATCAGATTTGACCATTTCTGTTGTCTTCTTTTGCTCCATATTTATTGATTTCTCCTTTAAATACTTAACTTTAACCTGAAGATTTCTGAGTACCTCCATGGTTTCCTAAAAAACCTCCTTCTGATGGACAGGATTTGGGTACTGTGTATGTAGAACCTCCTCCTTAGTGATGGTAGGCTTCTGCTGCAATGATTCTTTAGCATGCGAAACATCAACGCGGGTAGTGATCTTTACAGATAATGCCTCAAATTTTGGTTCCAACTTAGGCATCCATTTATTTTCCACAGCGTGTTGTACCCTAATCATCCATGCACCTTTTTTTTCTTTTTTATGCTACTTACTAAGATGCTCATACAAGTCTGGGAATTTCTCATAACTATTTTTCTTTCCACAGAAAGAACATGTAATATTCCAAGGAAATCTGTTCCTGTAGTGGTCAGGAGATCCACATGTATAACATGTTCCACGAGGAAATTCTCCTCATCCACCACCATGACCTCATCCTCTGAATCCACCATGGTATCCTCTACCTCTTCCACGACTTCCTTAAAAAATCCCTTCATTCTGATCATAGCATGCTTGATTGTGATCGCAATAATGATGGTCTTACTTGCCTTTAGAGTTATCTAATACTCCTATCTGTCGTACAGCAATATCTATAGCATTATGGATGTGAAAAATCAGCCAGAAGTCTTTCGTGTTGTGACTCGCGGACCTACAAATTTTACAGTAGTAAGAGATGTTCTTTCTTAGTACACGTTGTAATAATGGGTAGTGGCTAACATCATGGTTTAAATGACATATCTCATAGTTTAGCAGAAATGAGTGTATTGATCTGCGGGGACGAATATCCTTGGTGTGACCTTCCACTGTTGGAAAATAATGATTAAGTGGTCTAACCAACCCTTAATTATTATGGGTCCATCACTATTATATAGGTTAAATATTTAATAATATGAAATACTTTTCTATTATTAAATATTTATACCTAGGTAATATACATTAGGTAAGTATTTAATAATGTGAATCATTTATGTTTATATTTATTAAATACACTCACGTAGGTATATGTGTCAACCATTTTAGGTTGAAAAGGTGGGTCGGGAGACATACCCGATCACCTTATATAAAAAGGACTCTAGGTCCTCATTTGATATATTTTGGGAAATATATCAAAGGTGTACAAATCAAGTAATTTGTTTTTACACTTGGTAAATAGGGTTTTAAGAAGGAGGTGATCTTACTGGATGTAAAATAAGTTCTCTAAAGTAAAAGGTTATTTTCAAAGTGGTTTTTACCATATTGGGGTTTTCCACTATAAATACTATGTCACCCTGTGTTATTTATTTTTTGTATGTATTTCTTTATTCACCTTATGTTATGATGTAATATTTATTTAAATATTCATTGTAACATTATATAATATGTAATTTGATTAAATCCATATTTATTAGAATCTTCAAATTCTAACATGGTAATAGAGCAAGGTAAATTAAATAAATTAAGATAAAATGTTTTGTATTTTATTTATTTAATTTGTACGAGTTTTTCCAACCAACCCGGAAAGATAAATTAAGATCAAATGTTTTGTATCTTATTTATTTAATTTGTACGGGTTTTTTAAACCAACCTAGAAAGGTAAATTAAATAAATTAAGATTAAATGTTTTGTATTTTATTTATTTAATTTGTACGGGGTTTTTTAACCAACCCCGGAAGGGTATTTAAAATAATCGGCCCCTTCTCTCCATTGTGAAACCTAAAAGTTTTTCTTTGTGAAGAATCAAGGTGAATTCACAGGTATAAATTTGGAAACTTCTTACCTTCTGTGAAAACTTGTGTAGAGGTAAGGGTAAAATATTTGAAATATTTTTTTTTCTATAGTTTTAATATGTGCAGGTTGAATTTTTTCAATGGTAAATTAAGAAGGAGACAAAGCTCCATCTATTAGTGTAGAATCACAACACCCCTGAATGCCTGCAAAACAAATGGGTTGAGACTTTCAGTGTGATTGCATAACATGGAGCGTCTCTCAAAGTGTGGGACCTTGCAAGTTGAGAGAGCTCTCCAGATTAAGGCTGGTTCTTATTCCTCTGTTCAGGGGCATACAAATATATTTCAGAGGATCTTTTTTATATATTATACCTTTCCAAGGAGGCAGGGTTAAAGAGATGCAAGGAAATAAACCTAAGCTAATGAGGTGATGCACCAAAGGAATGTTAGAGTCTCGTTTTGCAATTTAACACATGCAACGAAATACAATACAAACACTATGCACAGATGACCAAATCACAATAAGAGATCAGGGAGATAATAACAAATACATGAGAGGGTCGAGAAACATCCACAGTCATATATATTATTGCTCAGGAGTCGATACATTATACTGCAATGGCCAAGAAGCAAAAATTTCATTACAACCTAAAGAAGAGGTTAGAGAAGCTCCACAAGTCCTTCTGTGAACAAATGAAGAAGGGAGGGCACAAAACAAAAAAATGTCAAACCCTTTACAATGAGTCTTGAATGTTCCTTTATAGATTTGGCACAGAGGGGAGAAAGAGAGAGAAGCGAGAAAACTAGTTCGAATTTCAACTAATATCATCAATTCCTCCTACAAATCTGCCCCCAAATCTGTCATGTTTGTAAAAATTACTCATTTGGTGCCTCGAAGGAGGAGGAATGACGAATTAGATCAAAACCGATCTGGTTGTTGGGGAAATTAGATCTTGTATTAATGGCACAAAGTCATTTCTTCATTTTTCACCCAATTAGCTTCTCCAAAATTAAAGCTTCATATCTTCATGGACTAGAAGGGGTTGAGATCTTTCCATCGGTACCCCCAGATTTTTCGGATATCAAGCACTGATTCAAAAGATATGGCCATTTGAAATTTAAATCAGGTCCATACAAAACGGTGGGAAACAGCTACCAAAACGGGCCCCTTTTTGAAACCGGACACATGGAGGGTGATGGGTGTCATTATTCCCTTCATTTAATCAACTTCTTGTTAATGTCATATCAAACAAGGGGTGTGTCTAAAGCTATATGCAACAAGAGTAATCTAATCGATCTAGTAGTTGACTGTAGTTATTTTTATATTTTCTAGGGAATCTCTTCAATGTCTTAAGGACTTCTTGGTAAAACCTTATTTAAATCATACTATGAAATTCTTGTTGAAAGTAAACACACTTAAAGATTTTTTGAAAGGAAACACATTGTGTAGAATGGAAACACACTTGTTATTGGAAAATAAACACACTTTCTTTTGGAAATAAACACACTCAATTTAGAATGCTTGAAAATGATTGCAAGAAATATAAAAATCTATCTAAACACCTACGGGAACAAGTATACAAAAAATTTTAACTGAAAGAATTAAAACAATAAAAAATTAACAGATCTAAGCTATTTGTTGAAGAAATATAAATACCAAATAAACGAATATCCTGGTCCTTGGGGGAGTGGGCCCTTGCTCCCACCTCGAATCAGGATTTAACAATTCAAAATTATCTCAAATAGGAATGGCTATTTTATTGATAAAACATTCAATATTACAAAACGTACAGGATCTGAGTACTTAGCCTATATTTATTTTCTCTTTTCTATTTCTATCACATATCATATTCTATATATTATCTATCTACTGCAGTTTTAATTTTATATACATTTTACAAGCATAATTGTCTCAACAATTATGATGAAATCGAATCATGCCCAAAATAGATGCTGAGTCAAATTATCAGTTGATTCAAATAGCTATAAGATAACTCTCCCTCGATCTGCATTCAGAAATCTTCTCATCCTTTCTTCATTGAAAGGGTCGTAGATGCAAAATCTATCGATATGCGGTTGGAATAGATAACTCCCATCGGTTTCGGAACTTCATAGAAGTTCTAGAACCATAGGAAATTGTTAAGGATCAAAACCGTGAGAGTTATCAGAGCTATACCCAGGAGTTTCGGAACTAATTCCAAAAATTCCTGGAACTAAATACTGGAGTTCCAGAACTAAGTCCGAAAGTTCCAAAACTAGATGATGACTGTGTGATGGAGTTCCAGAACTAGCTTGGAAGTTTTGGAACTAAGCTGTGTGGGAACAGATGTTACCATTTCCTCGACTGATTAGACTTGCTTTATTACAAAATTGAATTTCAAACACACACTTCGTCAAGAATTCTAGAGCTTTTAACATTAGAATCACAATCAATCAAAATACAGACAATTACATCGTAACTCATATCAGATCAACTAAAAGTCACCAAATGTAATCAAACTTAATAAAAAGGAGAGTAAGATGAGATCATATGTTATACATTAATCAAGCATATTATGGCCTCATCATTCTCCCCAAAATTTCTTGTTTGTAAGTCATTTTACAAACTTCATTCTTCAAAAGTTGGGTTATATGTTCTACATTGCATTTGATTTCTTAGATCAAATGGATGAAACTGGATTTTCCAATGTTTAAACTTAGATGTACTGTACCTTGCTCCTACTTCTATTTTCCTCTCCCACTCTTCAAATTCAGTAGGGTCTTGAGGTTCTCTATTTTTCCAAGGAGACATGGGGGTGAGAAGTAGAGGGAGTCTTGTTCACATTCCCATCCATATTTTCTCGTAGGTTTCATTGACTTGGGGAATTATTGTGCATAATGATTTTTCCTTTCCTAAACTCCAGATCATATTTGTAGGGGAAATTACTTCCCTTCTTCTCAAGGAAACAGTAAGGAGTTCCCACCTCTTTGATCATCCTTCATAAATATCTTCAAACTTTTCCTCCTCATAGGAGGTTGAGGCATCAATACCATTTTGCAGAATGGCAAGATAATGTGTCTTGAATCTCTCATCAAAGGCATGGGTTCTAAGATGTGTGAGGAAGGTAGAAGGTTTACCATAATGAGCTCTCATATAGAGACCTATTGAGCTAGCTTTCAATAAAAAATCAGATTTCCTTTCCTTCCATGTAATTTGGTTTCATAGAATAGAGAAAAATGCATTGAGCTGGCTCTCCCCCACATACAAATTGATCATAAATCCTGTGTTTTTCTATAGCATAAAATTACAAAGATAAAATTCACACAAAAGATTTTTCTGCTCAAGACCGGATAGCGATTAAGTTGTCATGAATTCAAATTCATTTTTTAGTTCATGTGGAAGCCCACATGCAATCCTTGACAGCTGCCAGCGAATGAAATTCTCTTCTAAAAACACACTATATGGAAGAGAGGGCCTCCTACAGGCAAGCAATTTTTCACTCATAATACAGACCATATGAATTTTTGTAAGACATTTATATTTATTTCCTTCCTCCTTATAAAAATTATCTTCCCATTTCTTGCCTTCATCTCTTCTTCCATCTTAGTCTTCAATTATTCATTTGATGTTTTGGCTTCTCTGAGTTCCCTGCAAGTGTCATTCCATAGCTGTTTGAGTGGAAAATAGGTTAACTCAGTCTGTGCAGAAACTGTGGACACAACACTCTGTTTTCTGGAAGTCTAAAATTCTTCCTCTTTTTCTATCAGTTGTTTCTTGGTTGTTAATAATTCCTCAGCCCTAGCTACAAGCTGAGTTGTTAGCTCTCCAATGAGCATTTCCCTTTGTTCCAATTTGATTTTGAGGAAATACAATTCCTCATCTTTTTCTCTGATAATGAGCTCTACTCTAGACAAGAACAAATCCTGTTTAACTTGATGTCTTTCTTCTTCCTCTGAAATTACTTGAGGAGTTGGGCATTCTTCCTCTATCAAAGGAAAATTTTCTTTTCTTCTCCAAGATGCTAACTCTTCTTCTTCATGTGGCAATGCTGATGGTTCAGCCAATTCCTGAAAATCTTTCTCTTCAAGTCTCTCCTCTCCTCTATCCATTTTAGCTTGACTTGGCTCAGGAGGAGTCATGGCCATGCTGACCAAAATGTCAGCAGCTTCCTTTTCCATCCTTTCCTACTCACTCTTTCCCTCTGGGGTTTCCCTTAACCTCTTATGAATTTTTCTTCTCTGGGGAATTTCAACATGCCCAGCGGTGGATTTCCTTCTAGAGCTACTTTTTAATATTCTTTATTTCTCTTGCATGGGTGAGCTATATCTGTTAGAGAAAAATATTGGCTCCCCTGAATCTGCTACATAAGAAGGAATTTCCTTCACAGGTATAGAAGGCTCTACTATTTTGATCTTTCACACGGAACTTCTTTTTTGTATATTTTATCTTTCTGTTTCCCTCTATTCTTCTAAAAGGGCATAAATTTCCAGATTAGTTGAAGGAGAGAATGGGGCTGGAATTGTCCTTCTGCTAATATTAGGGTTTTTCTTGAACTTGCCAAGAAACTTGTCCCAAATTTCTTCTCCATTTTCCTTTGACAGAAAATGGTGCTGGCATATTGAATGAATTAGACCGTGATATCTGGTTGTTCCAACACCCTAGGAATACCTTTGAGCCATGGTCTGGATAGAATAAAAAATAAACCCTGGAAGGTTTATTATGTACTCACGTTTTGCGGCTCCATACTTCAGATATATGAGCATTTTTAGGACTTCTTTTCCCACAGACCCTAATTGACCATCACAGGTTAAATATTTCACTATCCAAAATGCTACCTTGTCAAAGTGTTTGGGAAAACTGGCCCTTCTGAACCCTTTTATTATTTTCTTTATATTGTAGATGTATTGGGGTTCATTTTTTCCTTCTTGCAATAAGACTTCAACCAGTTCTTTCAAAGTCCCTTTTACAGGTTATGGGAAATGCACAATTGGCACTCCAGACACATTACTTACAATATTTACATAAAAAGGAATAAACATATTTCTCACCTTTGTCCTGGATTGCTCTAAGTTTATGACGAATTCTCTTACCAATTTTTCATTATGCCTTGAAAATTTATTCAGGAACTCTAGCCATCCTGCATGCTCAAAGATAGATGCCACTTCTTCATCTGCGAGCAGCTGGGAATCATCCTTTCATTATGATTTCTTCTTAATCCCCATATCAGCTCAAGTTTAGTCTCTTTTGATTTTGTTCAAATTGGTTGCACGCCCTCTTACTTAGCTGCAGAATCTTTGTTCTTTACTGTGGAACAAAACTTAATTCGATGCTCCATCCTAAAAATATCTCTGCAACTTATTTTACTTGAAGTTTGTAATAATGATTACTAATGATAACCATATCACCACTTATTCCATCAAAATCATCTTCATGATTACACACTTGTAATCATAATGTATAAATAGATGAATCATCATACCTACTTTTAAATTAAGTCAAATCACACATGCAAACATTTAATTCAACCCTAAATAAGTTAAAATATATAATTATTGTCCTTGATGATGTAATCCTTTTGCTATGATGACTTGTCATTCCTACAAGTGGAACAAAACATGATTAAATAAAAAAGATGGAATTATAAAGAATTCCCTTTTATTTGAACTAGCCAAAAAGAGGTCAACTGCCATTTGTTGCTTTTCAATTGACCTTTGAGAGAAAGTTTTCCTTTTTTTGGGAAGAAAACGCCATTTTATAATTTTCATCTTCTTCCCTTTATTCTGAATCTATCATCTAGTTATTTGATCATTTTGGAAGAACTGGGTTCTTCCATATGATAAAATTCTTTGTCTGCTTCAATATTCCTCAAGAATTCATCCTTAGTGGAATGCTTCCTATAGAGTTTCAGCCTATGTCCATTGACCAAGAGTTTTCTGTTGCTGCCATCAATGGGAAGTAACTGAATAGAACCATTGTCAAATATATGCTCAATCTGATAGGGTCCCAACCATTTAGCTTTCAATTTTCCCTTGAATTGTTGGTACTTAGAATCGAACAACAATGCCCAGTCTCCTACATTGAATTTTATTTTCTTGATATGTGTGTCATGCCATTGCTTCCTTGCTCTTAAATTATCTGTCTACTGAAGTGCTTCCAACCTTAATTCATCCGACTCATTGAGTTGAAGGATTATTTCTTTTTGAGTTGCATCCAACTCAATTCCCACCTTCATTGTTTTCCTAAATGTATGAAGTTCAAACTCTATAGGAAAAAAGGGATTTTTACCATAGACTAATTCATATGGTGAGAACCCAATTGTAGTTTTATAAGTTATATTATAAGCCCAAATAGCTTTAGGTAGTCTCTTTACCCTATCTTTTCTCCCAGCTTCAACTATTTTTGTGAGGATGTTCTCTAATTCTTTATTTTTTACTTCAGCTTGTCCGTTTGACTATGGGTGATAAGGAGATGACTTCCTATGATTGATTTGGTAATACCATGTGAAATCTTGGATCATATTAGACATGAATTGTGGTCCTTGATCTAAAACTATGCTCCTTGGTGCTCCAAACTTTATCATAATTTTGTTCCAAAGGAAATCAACAACCGCTTCTTCAGTGGCATTTGTCAATGCCTGCACTTCTACCCATTTTGTCACATAGTACACACAAGAATATATTCCTTCCCTTGTGAAGGAGGATTAAAGGGACCAACAAAATCCAATACCCATCTCTCATATGGTTCAACCACAACTTGAGGTTGAAGAGGTATTTCATTGGTGAAAGTTGGTTGTCCCATCCTTTGACAAGGATCACATCTCTTGATATATCTCTTCGCATCCTTGTACAAAGATGGCCAATAATAACTAGTGAAAAGTATCGTATGAGTTGTTCTTTTTACTGAATAGTGTCCTCCACTTGGTTCATCATGACATGCTCTTAGGATGTCAAATATTTCATCCTCTCTTACACACCTACAAAAGACAAAATCAGGACCACATTTAAATAGCATTCCATTTAACCATTTAAATTTTGCACTGGTTTTAATTAACTTCTTTATTTGTTTCTTAATGAAAGAAGGAGGAAAATTCCCTGTTGCAATATGATTTCCATATCAGCAAACCATGGTGTTCTTGCTGAGATTGCAAATAGTTTTTCATCTGGAAAGTTATCCTTGACTGGATCTTGCTCCCCTATGGTGGTTAGTCTTGACAAAAAATTAGCTACCACATTATATTTACCTAGATTGTCCACAATGGTAATATCAATTTCTTGCAAAAGTAATAACCATCTAATTATTCTTCCTCCAACCACTGGTTTGTTCATTATATACTTAATTTCTGAATGATCTATGTGTACAAATATCTTGTACCCTGTAATGTAATGTCTCAAATTATTGATTGTATAAATCACAACAAGAAATTCCTTTTCAGTGGTGGTGTAATTATTTTCATTGGGAGTAAGATTCTTGCTAAGATAATAAATGACATATATCTTTCCTTCCTCATCTTTCTATCCCAATATTGCACTAATGGAATAATTTGAGGCATCTGTTTGGATATGAAATGGCTTTTCCCAATTAGGTCCTCTCAATATTGGGGCAGCGATTAATTTTTCTTTAATTTCTTCAAAAGCATGCTGACACTTTTCATCCCAAAGAAAATCACGGTCCTTGGTTAGAAATTAAACATGGGGGCAGTAATTTTGTTGAAATATTTTATAAAGCACCTATAGTACCCAAAATTCCCTAGAAATGATTTGATATCTATAGGGGTATAAAGAATAGGTAAATCTGAAATGATCATAATTTTTTTTTATCCACATGAATTCCTTTTTTTGAAATATTGTGTCCTAATACAATCCCCTCATCCACCATCATCAAACACTTTTCATCACTAAGAGACAGGTTATGTTGTTCAAATCTTGTTAACACTATTTCCATATTTCTCAAATCATCTTCAAATGTATCTCCATGTACAGTGAATTCATCCATATATACCTCAACAAAATCATTTGTTAGATCAACAAATATTGCAAGTACAACTCTCTAGAAAGTTGCAAGAGCATTGCATAAACCAAATGGTAACACTCTATAGGAAAAGGTTCCCCATGGACATGTAAATGTAGTTTTGTCCTGATCTTCAGCAAAAACTCTGATCTGATTGTACCCACTAAAGCCATCCAAGAAAGAAAAGTACTGTTTACCTGAAAGGTTATCTAGGACTTGATCTATGAATGGTAAGGGAAATTAATCTCTCATTGTGGATTTGTTTATTTCCCTATAGTCAACACATATTCTCCATTTTCTGTTCTTTTTGGGAATAATTACAAGAGGAGATACCCACTGACTATCTGAGATAGGGTAGATAAAACCTACTTGTAATAGTTTTTTAATTTCTTGTTTGACTATATCCCTTAAAGCTGGGTTAATCCTTCTTTGAGGCTGCCCAACTGGTTTAATGTTTTCAGTATAGATGTTATGAGTGTAGATACTTGGATGAATCCCCTTCATGTCTTTTTAATCCCAAGTAAAATATTTAGTATGATATTTTAGAACATCAAACAATTTATCTTCTTCATCATCCTTCAACCAGCTGTTAATGTTTAAAGTTTTACCTGGTTGAATTTCAATATGCTTGGTTCTAATATGTGATGAACTTATTTGTGGGAAGGGTTTCATTAATGTATTTAATGGACATGCATGTGGTAACAACATATGGTATGTAGCAACATCTCCAAAATTTCCTTGAGACAAAATACTGGAAAAATGACAGTAATGAGAGTTATGATACTTATCTCTTTGCAGGACAAATTCTTCATCACTGCTACTTTCCAAAATTTCTTCACCACTTCTTGATGTACTTGAAACTGAAGCTAATAATTCATCCTCTCCCCATGAGAAATCTCGTTCCTCCGAAGTGAAATCATTTTCAATCAAAGAGGACTGTTGTTGTCATGGTTCTAGAACTAAATGTGGTGGTTCTGTAACTATAGCCGCAAGTTCCAAAACTAAGTTTGTGGGTTTTGGAACTAATTTTAAAGGTTTTGAAACTATTTCTGATTGCTTCGAGGATAACAAGTTCTCATCCAACGGTGGATTAATCATTTCTTATACTTCTCTTACATGATCTTGTAATGTGATCATAGCCAAAGAAGACAAAGTTTTCTTATCAGTTTCATGAAAATCAACCCATAATTGTTCATGATTGTTAGCAAAAGGTCGTGTAGTAGGATATAAGGAAATTTGTTTAGATTTCTTACCATTCAACATTGTCATATCACCTGACCTGTAATCTATTAAAGCAACAACTGTAGCTAACCATGGTCTACCCAAAATAATGGGATAACCCAATGTTTTACCTTTTGGCTGTAGTATAAGGAAGTCAACTGGATATTCCCATGACTCCACCATAATCACCACGTCTTCAATAATTCCTTCTAGTTTTGTTATAGACTGGTCTGCCATCTGTAATATGGTATTAGTAGGTTGTATACCCGTTAATGGTAATGTTTTTAGAGTATCCACTGTCATTACATTGATAGCCACTCCCAAATATACCAAAACATTATGTACATCCTTATTTCCTATAGAGACAGAAATAATAGGACTTCTGGGATCTCTGTATTTGGGAAGTAAAATTTTTCCTGCTGATAAATCAACAAGCTTCCCATCTACTTTGATAGTCTTGGGGTACTGTTTCTTCTTTCCAGTATTTTTCATCCATAACATTTTGATTAATTTGTTCAATTTTGGAATGTATTTAATTTCTTGTAACAGTGGTATTTCAATATTCAATTTCCTTAGTTCCTGGACCATTCAGACTCCTTGATTTTTATAGCTTCTTTAAATCTCTCTGGAAATGGAGTCTTAGTAGTGTTGCTATCTGGCTCCTTTTCTTTTCTTTATATATTTTCTTTTGGAACAACACTACTAGGGATTTCATTTTCTTCTGTCATTATGGTGATTTATAAGTGGTGAACTATTATTGATTTTCTCAGATCCAATTTGAATATCCTTACAATCCATAACATGTAAAACAAATGATTTTTCTGGTTCTGTTCCATAAACAGGAGTGTTTTGTTTGTTTCTTGTATTTTCTACCCATTGTGATGGAATTTGTGTTTGGACTACATTATCAATTTGTGAATTTTGTTAGGAGATCCCATGATGGCCTGTTGATTCTGATTTGGATATGTTCTTCCTTGAGAATAATTACTAGGGTTCCATCTAGGTTATGACCAAGCATAAGGATTTCCTTGACCAACCCATGGTTGTTGATGTCCCTAAGCATACCAAGCTTTATTTTCCCAATCTTGAGGGTTCCAAGTTGGTTGAGGTACCCAAGGTGGTTGTCCCCAATTTTGTGGTACTGAAAGAGCAGCCCATGGCATCGTCCAGGGATTAAGAGCTGAACTTAGGATAAACTACCCTTGATTAGGTTGTCTCTGAAAAAAATTCAATTCTTCTGTTGTAGATGAGTCACTGGTTTATTTAAGATAGTTCGTAACAATGGGAAGTAAAGAATAAACATTAGTATTATGTTCTTTAGATTCACATATAAGACACATTTATGTTTTATCCAAAGGATGTCTCTTAGAGCATGCTTCTTCCTACATCTAGGCCAATACATATCCAATGGTTCCATTTTGGAATTTTCTTTAGCTTGTAATCCATCCATAATAGAGGCTAATTGCACTAAAATGTCTGTTTTAAATTTTTCTAACTCATCCATTAGTTTGTTCATATCTAGATTTAGACTTATCACTATTTTTCCTTTTCTAGATCCACCTCTTCTTTTTGGAATAGCTTCTATAAATCTCCTTAATTCCATTCATTATTATCTTATCAATGTATCCACCTCCTATCAAGTTAAGGGCTTCCCTAGATTCGTCATCCAAGCCTTTAAGAAAAATGGTTTTACTTAACTCCTTTGAAAGCACAAATACACATCTTTTGCTAACAAAAGAGGAATCTGTATAAATAGTCTTCTATGTTTTCATCTTCCTCCTGCTTAATTTTAAATAATTCTTCCTTCCTATTTCTCCCTCTACAATAATTCTGGTATTTATCTAGGAAGGCAAACTCCATTTTTGCCCAAGTACTAATAGAGTTTGATGGTAATCCCATGAACCACCTCATTTCTGCATCCTTCAAAGTGGATGGAAACAAATTGAGTTTTTGATTATCTGTCTTATAATCATATGTCTGACATAGTAATTTGAACTCAAACAGAAATTGGTTAGGATTTTCAGATGACAACCCTCTAAATGTGGGTAAATGTGCAATTGAGATAGTTTTCATTGATGTATCATCATCTCCCAATTGGATTAGATAATTAAAGGTCCTATCAGGTACTCTCTCAGTTTCATGTGCCATTTTCAAATATTTTCTGAATTTTCCTCCCAATCAATGTGGTAAGTGGTATGCCTTGGGGAATGTGAAAAATCAGGAGTAGGAGGTTAACTACTCAATTGAGAATCAAAAGTCGCCCTAAATGGATCTTGAGTAATAAGTCTTTTCCTAAAAGTTCCACTTCCTTCAGGTGACTGATCTAAGAATTCCAAAAATGACAATTATGTTTCTTGTTTGACAGGGGATGATGGTGTCTCCAATTCTTAATCACTTTCCTTACTTTGACTAGAGGATGTTATGAATTCTTGTGAAGATGTATTTGGGAGAAATCTACCCTGTGAGTCTCTTGGTCTACTCATATATTTTGTGATATAGTAGGGAAGATACTTCAACTACTAGATGTATGATTTGTTGCTCTTGCTAACACTTAATTATAAAGTTCCAACTATTGTTCCCTGGAAACGGTGCTAAAAATGATGGGTTTCATTATTCCCTTCCTTTAATCAACTTCTTGTTAATGTCATATCAAACCAGGGGTGTGTCTAAAGCTATATGTAGCAAGATTAATCTAATCGATCTAATAGTTAACTGTAGTTATTTTTGTATTTTCTGGGGGATCTCTTCAATGTTTTAAGGAATTCTTGGTAAAACCTTATTTAAATCATACTATGAAAACTTGTTTATAGTAAACACACTGAAAGCTTTGCTAAAAGGAAACACACTGTGTAGAATGGAGACACACTTGTTGTTGGAAAATAAACACAATTTCTTTTGGAAATAAACACACTCAATTTAGAATGCTTGAAAATGATTGCAAGAAATATAAATATCTATCTAAACACCTACAGGAACAAGTATACAATAGATTTTAACTGAAAGAATTAAAACAATACAAAATTAACAGATCTAAGCTATTTGTTGAAGAAATATAAATACCAAATAAATGAATATCCTGGTCTTTGGGGGAGTGGGCCCTTGCTCCACCCTGAATCAGGATTTAACAATTCAGAATTCTCTCAAATAGGAATGGCTATTTTATTGATAAAACATTTGGTATTACAAAACGTACTGGATCTGAGTACTTAGTCTATATTTCTCTTCTCTGTTCTATTTATATCTCATATCATATTCTATATATTATCTATCTACTGTAGGTCTATTTTTCTATACATTTTACAATCACAGTTGTCTCAAAAATTATGATGAAATCAAATCATGCCTAGAATAGATGCTGAGTTGGATTACGGTTGATCAGATAGCTGTAAAATAAATCTCCCTGGATTTATGTTCATAAATTTTCTCGTCCTTTCCTGATTGAAAGCGTTATAGATGAAAAATCTCCAAATGTGGTTAAAAGAGATAACTCCCATTGGTTCCAAAACTTTAGAGAAGTTCTAGAACCATAGGAAATCATTAAGAATCAACACCATGAGAGTTTTGCAGCTATACCCAGAAGTTACGGAACTAATTCTAAAATTTTTGGAACTAAATACTCGAGTTCCGAAACTAAATGATGACTGTGTGATGGAGTTCCAGAACTAGCTTTGAAGTTTCAGAACTAAGCTTTGTAGGAAAAGATGCTACCAAAAACATACTAAACGCTACCTACCTCATTTCCTCGACTGATTAGACTTGCTTTATTACAAAATTGAATTTCAAACACAAATTTCATCAGGAATTCTAGAGATTTTAACATTAGAATCACAATCAATCAAAAGATAGACAATTACATCCTAACTTATATAAGATCAACTAAAAGTCACAAAATGCAATCAAATTAATAAAAAGGAGAGTAAGATGAGATCATATATTATACATTAATCAGACATATTCTGGCCTCATGAGAGGGTTGGCACATGTCTGAGGGCTTCCTTTGTATTTTTATTTTGAAGTTGCACCAGGATGGCACATGTCTTCTTCCGTGGCTCGCTCAGTTTCTTCATGTTTTGGTTAAGTCTTTTTACTCGGCAGGGTCATATATCTAACCAGGGACACACGGAGGCCTGGAGCTTGTTTGGAGACCTTTCCCCAATTTTACTCTTGGATAAGCACCATGTAGACATTTGGAACCTTTTTCCCACCCGCTTCTAATTTGACTTTTCAATCCTCTAGAATCTATCACTTTATGAAATTAGATACGTAGAGGTTCCGCGCTTACTTAGAAACTCGTTCAGGATTCTACCCTTGAAGGAGCGTCAGATTGACACATGGAGGCTTCCGAAGACTCTTGGAATTTTCAACAGCCACTCCTACCTCTTTCAGGCCCTGAATACGTGGTGATTTGGTTCTCATTTCAAGATCCCCTTTTGAGCTGCGCCTTGAAATTGTGCCGACATAACACGTGGAGCTATCCACAGACCCTCTATACTTAGCCGATTTTGGGCCTACTTTGTCCCACTTTTAACTTGGGATATGTGTTGAACCTACACTCATTTGGGCCTCCAATTTTGGATCTATCTTTGGATATGCATCATTTGGACACCTGGTAGCATGCACTACCTTCTCCATACTTATTCATTTTTGAGGCTCGTTCTAAGTCATTTCAGATCCCGATGACTTCGAACCTTTAACGCTCCTTTTCTTTAGAGCCTCTACCTTATTTGACATTGTATTCTCCTAATTTGACCCTACTATCTCATTTTAGAGCCCACCTGCAACCTGTTTGCTGGATTTAGATGTGATTTCTATGGTTCCTCTTGTGTAGGGTCATGGCTGATCAATTTTGTCAGGGGAAAAAATAGTGATAATAATTTGGTAACTCGTGGGGGCATCTACCTGTTATATGAAGGGATTAGTAGCCTTGAAGCATCCATTGGACATGGAGTCAAGAATGATGGCCTGATACTGACCCTGCCTCTGATCTGTGAGCCTGACCATCTGTACCCTCAATTTTCATAAGAAATATTGAAACAAGGATTTTGAGAGTAGAAATTTTTTTCGATCCGGGGCTTTCATCTTTCCTTGAATAAACTGTTTGAAAGATGGCGTTTTAGTTGCTATGCATTTGTTGTATTCTAAAATAACAACTATTACAAGAAACTATGGGTCTCTCTATCATGAATAATGAAAGGGATAGCACATTCACTTGGAGGCACGTTGAATTGTGTAATGATGCAACCTGTAGAAACAAAATACATGTGCCACATAACTTAGGAAAACAAAACTACACTACAACAAAACAACGTACATACACACTTGGGAAAACTAAAAAACCTATGCTAATATTTACAGGGGGGAACCTCCTTTATAGTAGTAGTGTTTGAGATGGATCTCATTCACTGGGATTTGTAATTCTTCACCATCTAATTTAGCCAGATGGAAGGCATTTCTACTCTTGCAATTTGTGATCATGTAACAGCCACTCCAGATGGCATCAAATTTGGAGTGTTTTCCTGGCTTTTCCCGATCTACATCTAATGTTAGGACTAAGTCCACTTCTTGAAAGGTCCTTGTTCTTTCCTTCTTGTAAAAAATATTTTTTATCAATGCCTGGTCTTTCTCCATGGCCTGCATTGCATGATATCTTACCTCTCCTACCTCCATCAACTTTGCATACCTGATTGTCGTGGGTTCAAACTCAGCTAGCTCTAACTGTTTCATGAGTTCCAAAGCAGGAAACTCCAATGAGATGGGAAATACTACCTCTTTTCCATATACAAGCTTGTATGGTGAGATCCCTGTGGATCTTTTGGATGTGATCCTATCAGCCCATAGAGATGATCTGAGATTTTTATGCCAAGTCCTCTGATTTTCTTTAGGGTCCTTCTGATTATCCTTAATAGGTTATTATTTGTGGACTTTTCTTGGCCATTACCTTGAGGGTAATAATTTGATGAGGTGCTAAGATACACACTATTCTTAACTACCCATTCAGTGATCATTGTACCAAGGAATGGTAATGCATTATCTGTTATAATAGTGGCAGGGACTCCAAACCTGGTGGCTATTCCTTCACAAAAATCCAAGATGTTGGATTCATTTGCTTCTTTTACTGCCACTACTTCAGTCCACTTGGTGAAGTAGTCTATTTCAGTAAGTATCCACTTGTGTCCTTGGCTGGAATTTGGGTTAATCACCCCAATGAAGTCTAGTCCCTATTGCATGAATGACTGATTCACTGAGATGGGATGAAGGGGAAGGGCTGCTATCTTGTCTTTTGCTATGAAGAATGCACATTTTTTACACTTCTTGACCCATGAGTAGTAGTCCTTGAACACTGATTTCCAATAATAACCGGCTTTCATGATATTGAGAATTGTTACTCCATGGGAAAAGTGACCTCCTGCTTCTCCATCATGGAATTCATGCAACACTCTCTCAATCTGGCCTATTCCAATGCACCTTAATAGAAAATTATTGATATCCTTCTTAAACAAGACACCACCAACAAGCACATATGGGATGGCTTGTAATATGAAGTATCTTATCTTCACTTTGTTCCATTCTAGAGGGAACAAACCTGTTTGCAGGTAGTGCACCAAGGCCTGGGTACAACATGGAGCAGGTGCATCATTAGCTGGTTATTCTTGACCATTATGTAGAAATAGGAAAACTTCCTTTTCACCCACTGACACATCTTGTTGCTTGGAGGTGAGATTTTCACACAGTCCCTTACCTCTAACCAGTTTGGTCATCTTGATCTCAATGTCATATTTCCATTACCCAGGTGATCCAACCTGTCCTCTTCTCATTCAAATCCTTATTTAAAAGGAAGTCCTTAACACTAGCATGAGATACTAGCAGTTGAATATTGTTATTTGAGACCAAGTGTCTGAACTTCTTTAAGCTCCTAATAACAACAAGGACTTGTTTTTCAATGAAAGAGTATTTTACCTCATAGTCCTCTAGGCTCTGACTGAAGAAAGCTATGGGTTGCTCTAAACCTTCATTTTTGGGATAGACCAAGATGGATGAGATGGTGTCTAACCCTCCTAAAGCATATAACATGAAGTATTTTGAGAATTTTGGGTTAATGAGAGTTGGAGCCTGTGATATTGCAAGCTTAATGGCCTTAAAATTCTCTTTTCATTCTACTATCCATTTAAATCCGAGACTCTTCTTTAACATCATTTTTAAAGGCTTCACAAGAGTAGAAAATTCAAGTATAAACCTACAAACAAAGTTTATTCTCCCTAGGAAGCTTTGGAGATACCTTTTATGTTGTGGCAATGGAAGTGTCCAAATGGCTTCAACCCTTTCAGGATCAATTGTTAATCCCTTTCTTGAGACAATGTGCCCCAAAAATTTCCCTGAATGAGCTAGGAACACACACTTTTTTGGGTTTAATGACACCCCAAACCTTCTACATCTCTCGAATACCTGTCTAAGGTGAAAGAGATGGTTTGCAACATTCTTTGAAAAGATAGTGATATCATCAAGATACACCAAGACTATGTTGTTAATTAATCCTTTGAATGCCATGTCCTTAGCTCGCTGGAATGTTGCCCCAGCATTTGATAGTCCAAATGGAATTTTATTATAAGCATAGGTTCCCCATTTGGTGGTGAAGGTTGTCTTCAATTGATATTCCTCTTTCACCATTATCTAGTTATAACCTGAGTATCCATCTAACAATGAAAACCTCTTAGAACTAGCTACAACTTGTAATATATGTTCCATTGATGGAAGGGGGTAGTTATCCTTAAGTGATGCTTTGTTCAGATCATGAAAGTCCACACACAGCCTGATTTCTCCATTTTTATTTCTCACAGGAACTAAGTTATCAACCCAACTCGAATGCTTGATGGGTAAGATGATGTTGGTCTCAATTAGCTTGTTTAATTCTTTCCTCATGAGGAGCTCAATGTGAGAATTCATGGGCCTTTGCTTCTGTCTAAAATGATTATATTTTGGATCTAACTCGATGGTGTGTTGTGCTAGCTTTGGGTTGAAGCCCCTTAAATTTTTATAAGTCCAGGAAAAGACATATGGGAACTCTTGAAAAAGTTGAATAAACTTATATTTTTCTTCTTGAGTGCTTACCTTACCAATCTGTGATGATTTTCCTTCTTCTATGAAAACAAGCTCTGAATCTTCACCCTTTACCTAAATGTTTTCCTTCTCCTTTCAGAATTGTTTTTTTGGGTTGAAGATTGATTCCAAAGTGACAAGACCCTTTGGTAGTTTATTAGTCCTTAGCTGTACCACTTGATCACCGTACTACTGCTCCAATCTGTCTTGATTCCTGGAGGAGAACTCAACTTCTTCCTGAAGAAAGTTGATAATTTGTTGATCATTTTCAAAGACTTGCTAACTTATGTTGTTGTCTGGGACAACTGGTCTTACAACCAAATCGATATGAGGTTGATGTTTATCATTCTTGATACTTTCCACAACGTCAAATGTTGCCCCAACTACTGCCAATCTGTCTGTTGCTTCATTTTTCTTCCTAGGGATGGATTTGATGTTGAATGTCTCAAAATATTCAATGAGGTCCCATACCCGGTTCTTGAAACTCTTTAACAGGTCGTTCTTGGCAGCATTCTTTCTTCTGACATGGTTAGCAACTAGTTCACTGTCACCGAACACCTACAAGTTCTTGATTCCTCATTTCCTTGCCCAATGCAGCCCATGGACCAAAGCCTCACACTCTACTGTATTATTTGAATAGGAAAATTGGAAACAAAAAGTGGAGTAGTATCTCATACCTTGGGGAGAAACAATCATAGATCTTCTACTGGATTCTTGCCTACTTCTTGAGCCATCAAAGAACATCTGCCATACCTCATTTTCATCTTTGTGGTCTGGCTTAATAATATCAGGAAGAGGCTGATTTTCTTCATGCAAATAGTATACTCCTAACTAAGACTCCTCCATATATTTATAGGGGTCAAAAGCATGTCTCTTTTTCACCCATTCGTTGAGAGAAAAGTTTGGGATACACCCACCTTGGTATTTGTCTCACAAGTGCTTAGGAGGTCCTCCAAATCAAAGGATGAAAAATTTGCATTGATTGGGCTAGGTACATAAGACTCAATATGATAGTCTACAATGGTCTTAGATCTAATCATGGCCTTGGCTCTATATCATTTCCTAAGGAGCATATGCGACCAATCAACAGACAGATAGCCCACAATATTAGCAGTGAAGTCTCTCGACAAACAAAATGAAAAATGTGGTGGCAAGTCTATGACTGATACGTTTTGCAATACAGTCACATTGGGGTAGGCATGCAGTGTGAGGTTCAAATCTTTGATGATTCCAATAGTTGTCACTACTGTCCCATCTAATTGCACTACCCCTTTAGAGATGACTTTATATTGGAGTCCTAGTTTATTAGTTATTTGTTTGGGCATTACAGAGCTACTTGCCCCTAAATCAATCATGCAATTGTGTACCAACTTGTCTCCAATGATTAAAGAAACATAGAATGGAGGAGGCATCAATTTCTTACCTTGTTGTTCTTCATGGTTTCCCTTAGGTTGAACTGCATTGGTAAGTACTTTCTCTTGCTCGCTAGGGGGTCCATTTGAGCGTGACCAATTGGCCATAGTAGTCTGTAATAGATCTCTCTATCCTGGAATGGCCAATGACTCCCACATTGAAATGTTCAAATTTGTTTTCTTCATTTTTTCAATGATATTAAATGAGTTATCCATTTGTTTCCCCTTCCCTGGTACACTTTTCTCTTGCACATGGGTTGTTACAACCGGTGTCTGAGTGGACCTGGAAGGTGGCTTAGATTGACTATGCATATTGTGAGTTGTATTTTGAGTGCCAATGCCTTATGGAGTAATGGAAGGTTGAGGATTACCTAGGTTTGGTGGTTGTCCCTCTCCAATATTTCTCTTTTTGGACTGTGTATTGGAATCTATACTTTGAGAAGGGGCCCGATTCATTCCACAAAAGTCTTCAACTTTCCATTTGACAAGCATAGTTTCACTTGGAGGTGCCTCTTACTGAGCTCCTTGTTGCTGATTTTATTCTTGACTAGACCCTTGTGACACACCACTGGTATGTACCATCAAGGCCTAGGTTAGTGCACCATTGAAGCACATTGATTAGTTATGTGGCTGATTGCATGGAAAACACCAATCATATTCTTGGGCCATATTATTTTGTGCTGGGACCAAGGCCCTTGATGTTGAAGCTGTGTTTGGATCATATGACGTAAAAGGCCTAGCAACTCGAGGTTGTCCTTGGTTTTGTTTCTAATTTGTAGCCTGAGCTGGTGGCCTATTTTACTGATATGGGGGTCTAGCCTAGTATTGAGCTTAAGGTTGATATGCCCTAGAACTCTGAGCTTGTTGCCTCTGGATAGTTACTAACTCATTCCTTAGGTTCTAAATCTATTTCATAACTTCTTGAATCTATTTTTAGGTACTAGAGGATGAGGTGGAGGCTTTAACTGAACTCTTATTCCTAGGAGTAGGTATAAGAGCTAATATGGGTGTCTGAATGGTACCTGGGTTTCCTAATTTTGGGTATAGAGGCATGAAAGGCCTAGGAGCAAGCTTTCCAACCTTAATTAAATAGTTTTCAGCTCTTATAGATATGTTGTAGGATGCAGGTAAGGTTGTGCCTCCCATTGATTGAATCATTAAATCAATATCGAAATTTAGAGCCCTAAGAAAGTATAAGAAGGCACCTTCCTCTACGGGCTTTATAGCCACATGAATCCTGTCCCATGTCCTTTGAAATATGAGGTTGAAATCTATCAAACTACTTGTTAGGGGCTCTCTTGATTGTTGTCAGTTTCTCCAAAAAATACAAGTTATCTCCTTTTTCTCCAAACTGGTCATGAAGAGCTCTGCACAGATGGTCCCAAGTTTGAATAGAGCCTATTGCTAGACACCTGAACCATTGTGAAGCTTTAACTTTGAGTAAAGTGGCTAAAAACTTGAGTGCAATGTCCATCTCAGTGATCTCATGGATTGCACATACATTTTCAATGTCTTGAACATGGCCACAAGGAGAAGTCTGGTTCTCACCAGTGAAATATGGGATGCTCTTTAAAGCTGCCACTGGGACTGGATTTTGTGCATCAAGAGTGAGTGGGATGTTGCCAGTGAAATTTACATAAGGGTTTGGTTGTGTCATCCTGATCAGCCTGGGCACCCTTCTTGATCAAAGGAAAGGCCTTCCAGGAGGAGGTGTTGACAAAGTTCTGCTTGGTGGAGATAGACACTTGTGGGCTCCTCTTCCCCTTCTTCTTCTGTCTGGGGACAAGTGCATTTAGAAAAATAGTCCTTCCTCTTTGGTTCTTGACCTTGTTTGTATTATTCACATGAACTTGGAAAGCTTGGGAAACTAAAACTAGTGGATTTTGTACCTTTTAAAGTCACCATATGTGCAGTTTCAAAGCTTCTTAAAAGCTAAAATAATAACAAGTGCACATCAATCTTACTACAATAAATATCGAGACTTATTTGTCCCACCGGGTGTGCCAAAAATGTTAGTACAAAATCACATCACCCCTGAATGCCTATAACCAGATGGATTGAGACTTTCAGTTTGATTGCACAACATGGAACATCGCTCAAAGTGTGAGACCTTACGACATGGGAGAGCTCTCCGAATAAAGGATGATTCCTATTCCTCTGTTCAAGTGCATACAAATATATTGCAGAGGATCTATTTTTATCTATTATACCTTTCCAAGGAGGCAGGGTTAAAGAGATGCAAGGAAATAAACCTAAGCTAATGAGGTGATGCACCAAAGGAATGTTAGACTCACGTTTGACAGTTTAACATAGGCCATGAAATGCAATACAAACACTATTCATAGATGACCAAATCGTAATAAGAGATTAGAGATATAATAACAAATACATGAGATGGTTGAGAAACATCCACAGTCATATATATTATTGCTTAGGAGTCGATACACTATAATGCAATGGCCAAGAAGCAAAACATGCATTACAACCTGAAGAAGAGGTTAGAGAAGCTCTACAAGTCATTTTGTGAAAAAAATAATAAGTGAGGGTGCATAACAGAAAAAGTTCCAACCCTTTACAATAATTCCTAACCATTCCTTTATAGATTCGTCATAGAGGGGAGAAAGAGAGAGAAGCGGGAAAACTAGTTTAGAGTTCAACTACTATCATCAATGCCTCCTGTAAATCCGCCCCAAATTTGTCGTGTCTGTAGCAATTACTCATTAGACACCTCGAAGGAGGAGGAACAATGAATTAGATAAAAAATGATCTAGTCATTGGGGAAAATAGATCCTCTATTAATGGCATGAAGACGTTTCTCCATTTTCACCCACTTAGCTTCTTGTTGTACCCTCAAGATTTTGCATTCTTTTTCCAAGTCTGGACTTAGAAATTTTTTGAGTTGTTACCCTTTTAAAATGGTCTAATAAGAGTATTTTGAAATATGACACTTTCCAAGGGCTAAAGGATGTTTGGAACCTACTTCATTAGATGGGAAATTTCTTCCCCTTTCCAAAAAAGGTAAAGAAGTTGTTCTAACTCCTTGTTTTGTGCAAGATATGGCTTGGTAGACTTGAGTTGTATTATTTGCCTGAGGCGGACCAGCGGAGCTGCGGAGGTTTCTTTGTCACTTTTATTTTTTGGAAAATATCTGCAAATGGTGATGGCAGATCGGCGAGCCTGACCTAGGTGGAGAAAATAATGAAGTTTTAACCCCGTAGGAAATCAAATTGTGCCATGTGTACACGGGAGTACGAGCTGGCAGAGAATGTTGTGAATTTGAACCTTTTTCTAACAAAGATTGAAAATATTCTAAATGAAGTAGTGACCCCATATCCAATCCAAAGGTGCCACATATGCATGTTAAAAAGTCAAACTGGGTCGGCGGAGGAAATTGTTCCAAATTGCCAAATTGTAAAAAAGTCGTGAAATGAAGGGAGCTTGCCTGCGGCCACTCCAATAACTTTCTGCCACATGGATGACTCATATTTAATGGCATAAAAGATAAATCTAATGGTCCACATTCAATCTGGAAAGTTTGAAAATGTTTTAATTATTAATTCTCTGGCTTTTCCCACCATGGCTGTTTTTTTGCAAAAGATGAATTCAAAATGGTGTGAAATGATGAGATATTTTTGTAACTACTTCTTGGTAGTTAGCGGAAGTTGTAACTACCTCGTGTGAGCTATTTCATGGCTTTTGGAAGTCATTGCATGGGTTGGAATTTGATTTTTGAAGACTGTAAATGATTTTCATGAACAAAGGATAAAAACAATAGTCACCATTCTTCTAAGCTTCTTCTTTCTGTATTTTTCTTCCATTTCCTTTCCTTGTACAAGTTTCTACTTCAGATACAATACGAAAAGAAGGATTTTATGCCCCTTTGACAGAGCATTCAATTGGTACCTGGTGTCCAATGCATTTTTACAGTCTTGTATCTTTGTTTTGTGAAATTGTATTCTTCTTCCATTTAAATGCATGTTACAAACTTCCTGATCAATGTTTGTAGGCCTCTGATGTTCTACCTCCATAATTGATCTCCTTACCTTCATTCCCACTCCCCTTTTCCAATCTCAGACCACTTTCTATCATTGCAAGAAATTTTAGGCTTTGCCATAGGGTCAGTGGAGTGCCCTTATGGATCTCTAATTCAAAAACCACCATTGAATCCACTTATTTTTCATGCATAATATGGAAGCTACACCGTTATAAGTAGAGGGACTCAGATTCCCATAGCGTTGTTTTGGAAACCACCAATTTTTCCCCTGAGATGAATTTCCAAGCCAATAGTTTTAGCGCCAACCGTGGGGCAGATTTTGCAGCATCTATACCCTAGAAATGACCACAAGGTCATTAAATACCATTAGAGTTAATTGAAAATTCAAAATTTCTTATGATCCACATGGATACCAATCATGGAAATTCTCACACATCCTTCTATTGAGAGACCTACCTTTCTCTTTCACATTCAAGAAGATATCATTTCTGACCTAAGGGAGGTTGTTTGGAGTAAAAGGAAAAGTGTAGACCATTACTCTATTGCTTCAAGAATTTTGGATCAAGAAGAAGAACTTGCCGCTGAATTGGAGGAACGACGACAAATCTTGGCACCCCAAAGAAGACAATAAGTCTTCAAGCTAGCTAATAAAAGGTATACCTGGCAGTTGAGATCAGGAGGACCCGTCAATCCTCCTCTTGATGAGCTTAAGGAAGAAGAACAAGAGATAGAAAGAGAGGAAGCGGATAGAGTTCAAATTGAAGAGATTGAAAGACTCCAAAGAGAGGCAGAGGAAAGAGAAGAAGCCCTAGCTGCTCAAGAAGCTAGAAATAGAAATAGAATGGCTGATAATGAATATGAAGCACGTAGACCCAATGTATCATGGGGAAAAATATTGGTCCACTTTCCCTCCCACTAATACTCCATGATATTCCAAGAGGCTCAAGAAAGAACTTTGGTAAATTTAAAGAAGATGGTTCCCAACTCCCTGAGGAACATGTAGCGTATTTCATCACTGCTTGTGGTGTGTTGGGTGTTGAAGATTAAGATGTGTTGGTTAGACTTTTTTTGGATTCACTCAAAGAGAAAGCTGCTGAGTGGTTTTACATGCCTCCCCCAAGATCTGTCACTGGCTGGGAGGACATAAGGAGTGCATTTGAAAGTAGATTCAAGAGAACAAAATATGGCCAAGACTTGTTGGTTCAATTGGTGCAAATGAAGAAAGAAGTATCTGATTTCATGAGATATTTTGTAGCAATATTTTATGGATTGACAAGAAGAATCCCCGAAGATTTAGTTCCTCCTGAAAACAACTTGAAGAGGTTCTTCATCAGTGCCTTGCCATCAGAAATTTGTTTCTTCCTCAGAAGAGATCAACCAAGAACATTGAGGGAACCTCAAGACCTTGCAATCGAGACTGATGATGATTAAATCCTTTCTGGAAAGGTGAAGGGCCTAAATGGAAATCAAAAGGGTCAGAGTTCAAATTCAGTCACAACAGATCCTATGTTCTAAAAAATGGCAAATGATCTACTCGCCTTGAAGAAACAATTGTCACAAATTACTATGAGGAATACTCCATGAAGACTGAATTTCCAAGAGAGGTAAAGAATTGCACCACCTCCTTGCCAACTTGCTCTTGAAGCACCACCAATCAATACGTCCTATGATATAAGAGAGGAAGCTGAAGTTGATGAGCTCGAAGGAGATGATGAAGAAAACTACGAGAGCTACCTAGAAGTTGAAGAGGTCAATATGCATAATGGCCTGTTTGAATTCATTGATGATGATGAAGAAGAAGAGGAGGAAAAACTAAGTTTTTCATTTGTTGTTTTAACTAGAACACAGTCCAAGAAGAACACTCCATCCTCGGTGGCTATAAAGGAGAAGAAAACCATAGAATTTTCCACTTCTGAGGTCGCACAGAAGAGGATTATCAACAAAGGTTCTCCATTACCCGCCCTCCATGGATTATGCTAAAGAAAAACTAGAATTGGTTACTGTTAAGGATCATGCTATCATACCAAGTAAGTCTTTTTCTCCTTCTTCTAGTTCTACAGTTGTTAAGAGTACTTTCCCTTCCATTGGATTCTCTTCCAAAGCACCAATAGTTTAGCCAAAGGTTGTACCTTTTCCTTCTGCTAAATCGACTATTTCACCTTTAGGAGAAAATCCTTCATCCAAAATATCCAAGGTTCCTTCAAAGCCCTTTCTAGGTAAATCCTCTTTCATCCCAGGAGCTTCCTCCTCGTCCAGTATTTCCCCATTTTATTTTGTAGAGCACGCAAGAAAAACCAAATTCCAAATCTTAGAGTTAGAGTACTTGCAAACACACCCGACCCAGTTTGACAGATTTATTAATGCAGTCTGAGGTAGTAGCTCTATATCTTCAAGTTCCACTTCTAAAGGACTCCTTCCAATGCCATCCACACCTCCATCTCAAAACATGTTAGCTCTCAGTAATGCCAAAACATCTAGAGTTGAGCATTTTTATTTTTCTCTCCTCATAAATGGTTTTGAGTTGAACAACTATATTATTGATTTCGGAGGTTCTGATAACGTAATGCCACTCAAAGTTACAAATTCCCTTGGCCTGAATTTTACTAGAGTAAATGGAGCTTGTTATTCTATAGAATCTAAACAAGTGCTACTGATTGGAAGAATAAAGGATGCACAAGTAACTCTAGCTGACTTCACCGAAAAGAAAGTGCTCCTAACTATCTTGGTGGTGGACATCCCAGCATCCTTTGGCATGATTCTCAGCAGAATTTTTTGTAGAGATCTAGGTGGAGAAATTAAAATGGATTGGTCATCCACTACTATCCTTGTCAAAGGTGAAATGAAGAGGTTTCTTCCTGTTAGAAATATGAAATTCATAGTAAAGAAGTCCGATGATCCAAGAGCTAACATCCTTCTTCAAGATTTTGAGTTAGGAAATTACTTCCTCACATCACAAAAAGATGAGAACCTGCCAATTCTCGTGGAGGAAGAAGAAAATCAGATCTAGATGATGGAATTTGATGGAAGTCATTCAAGGGTAGGTTCTAGAGCTGGTGTTGTTCTGTATTCACCTTCAAAGGAAATGCATCCTTTTACTTACAAACTACAGTTTGACAACACAGAAAAATATAGTAGAATACAAAGCCCTTCTTCTGGGCATGAATGTTGTAGAGGATATGGGAATCAACAAGTTGAGATTCCTTGGTGATGTAGAGGTAATCATGAAACAAATCTTCTAGCAATATCAAGTGAAGAACCCAAGGCTCAGACACTATAGAAATCAGGTTTGGGATTGTATTGAATCATTTGATGCTTTCTCTATTGAAGTTGTTCCAAGGGAACAAAACAAAAGGGTTGATTCTATTGTTGTGTCAGCCTCCTTATTAATACCTCATCCTTCCTTTGGTAAAGATAAGATAAACATTGATATGGTTTTCAAACTGAGTGTACCTGATAATGCTAATCATTGGCAAGTCTTCAATGTTGATAATCAAATTTTGAGCTTCTTAGAGGAAAGAGATCATTTCAATAATATCTTCTTTGAAGGAAGTGTAAATCCTCATAGAGAAGTTATTGCTAAGGAAGAATCTAATGGAATTGATGAAGTTGATGATGAGGGAATGATCAGATTGAAAGGAAACAAAATTCCCAAAGGCTTAGTCTCTTTAAAATACCTATTTGAAAAACAGGACAGATTCATTAAAGAGAAGGATAAGTTATCTTCTCAGTTTCCATCTGAATTTGACAAAGAAAATATTGGTACTTCAGAAGATCCAAGAATGGTAAACATTGGTAAATGTTGTTCACCTAAATAGAAGAGAAGGTTTGTTACTCTACTCAGGAAATATTATGATGTTTTAGCTTACTCCTATGAAGAACTCAAGTCATTCTAGCCAAAATAAATGCACCATTCCATTCCTTTGAAGCAAGGTGCTAAGCCTTTCAGGAAAAAGCAAAGGCCATATAATCCAAAGGTTGTTGATATCATCAAGGAAGAAGTGATGAAGAAGTTGAATGCCAGAATCATTTTTCCAATCCACCACTCAACGTGGGTGGCTAACATTGTGTCAGTAAGAAAGAAGAACGATGAAATAAGGATATGTGTTGATTTCATAAATTTGAATCAAGCCTCACTTAAAGACAACTATCCTCTGCCCATCATGGATCAAATTTTGCAAGCAGTCACTGGATCTGAGATGCTCTCTTTGTTTGAGAGGTTTTTGGGGTATAACCAAATCAAAGTGGCAGAGGAAAGCTGTAGCAAAACAACATTCACAACTCCTTGGGGCACTTTTGCTTATAGCAGAATGCCTTTCGACCTAATCATTGTGGAAGAAATGTTTCAAAGAGCAATGGACTTGGCCTTTAGATATCTGAAACATTGCATTGTTATATATCTGGATGATCTCACGGTATTTTTGAAGAAAAGAGAAGAGCACATCTGTCATTTAGAACAAGTTCTTGCAAGGTGTAGAAAACATGGTAAATCTTTGAATCCCAATAAATGCATCTTTGGAGTCACATAAGGCAATTTTTTGGGACACATCATGAAAAAACATGGAGCACACATTGACCCCGAAAGAGTAAGACCTATTCAAGCAATATCTCTGCCCACCAGCAAGAAAGGAGTGCATTCATTCTTCAGGAAGGTAAAATTTCTTTGTCGCTTTATCCTTGAGTTCGCTGAACTGACAAAGCATATCACTTCTATGATGAGGCCTCAATCAAGTTTCAAATGGATCCATGAAGGGAAAACTACATTTAAAGAGATAAAAAGAGCTATTTCTAAAGCTCCTACTCTTGTATCTCCAGATTTTAACAAAGAGTTCATCATGTACTGTTATGCCTCAAAACACACTCTATCTGTTATCCTTGTCTAGAAGAACAACGAAGATTTGGAAGCACCCATTGCTTTCATGAGTTATCCTTTGAAGAAACACGAGCTCAATTATAGTAAATTAGAAAAGTATGCATTCGCAGTGGTCAAAGCTGTAAAAAATTTCCACTTCTACATTCTCAATTCTCATACTGTGGTAATGGTCCCTGGAAGTGCAATCAAATCCATTTTGACACAGCAAGATCCCAGATTCAAAAGAAGGAATTGGATCGTAAACAATCAAGAATATGACCTGGAGATTTGTCCTTCCCATCTGGTAAGAGGATATTTTTTGTGCAAGTTAATTGCTGAAGATGAAACTCTCAAAGTTCAACACGGAGAGAAAGATGACACTTGTTTAACTTGCCCAGAAAACTACCTACAAGTTCTCTTTGTAACCACTACTGATGAGTGGTATACAGACATCACGTTTCTACTTACTTATGGAGAATCACCCTCTCATCTAGATTACAAGCAAAGAAGAAATCTCAAACTTACAGCAACCAAGTACATTATCTAGAATCATGCACTTTATAAGAAAGGAATGGATGGTTGCTTCCTTTGATGTGTTGATAAAGAGCAATAAGGAAAGTTTCTTAGAGCCTATCATGACCAAGCATGTGGTGGACACTTCTTAGCAGTGGTGGCTTCCCACAATATTCTCATAGGTAGATATTATTGGCCTTCTCTTTTTGCTGATACTTAGAGCTGGGTTTCTAATTGCAAAGCATGCCAGCAATTTGTTGGAAAACCATAGTTAGTTGCATTGCCTCTCAGGCCTGTGACTATTGAAGAACCATTTCAACAATGGGGGCTGGAATTCTTTGGCATGTTGAATCTCCATTCAAGTGTTGGGCATAATTATGTGCTCACTGCCACAAACTACTTCACTAAATGGGTGGACGTCATTCCAATCAAACGAGCTAGTTCTGAAGTAGTTTGTAGTTTCATCAAAGAATACATCATTGTCCATTTTGGGGTGCCTCAAAAGATTTTTGTAGACAATGCCACTTATTTATCTTCAAGAGAATTGACACAGTTCTGTTATGGTTTTGGCATCTCTCTAGCACATTCTTCTGACTACTATCTACAAGGAAATGGTCAAGCTGAGTAAAGTAATAAGAGCATTGTGACCATTTTCCGAAAGGTTGTTGATGAGAACCAAAGGAATTAGCACAAGAGATTTTATGATGCATTATGGGCTGATAGGATCACTCCCAAGAAGGAAATAGGTACATCACCTTTTTAGCTGTTGTATGGAGTCGAAGCAGAGATCCCTATCACAATTGAAATGCCAGCTCTCAAATTGCTTCAATCAGTGGATGATGGCCAATACAAAGACTCCATTGACAAAAGGATCCTTTTTCTTGAGAGGTTGGATGAAAGAAGACCTCAGGTGGTTGATAAAATCAAAGAACATAAGCCAAAAGTGAAAAATATATTTGAAAAAAGGACCAAGGCAGGAGAGTTCAGAGTTGGAGATTTTGTCCTACTTTGGGACAAGAGAAGAAAACCAAAGGGCAGAGATGGAAAATTTGATTCTTTGTGGCTGGGACCTTTTCGAATTCTTGGAACTTGTGGTGAGAATTTTTTTCTCCTATCATACTTGGATGGGACTCCATTAGGATTTCCTAGAAGTGGGCTATATTCTAAGCTATATCATCAGTGAAAGTGAGTTTTCCCTCACCTTGTAGCATAGTTTTTTTTTTCCAATTTTCTGTCATGTGCTTTTTTTTTCCTTTTTTGTTTTGGTGTGTTTTTGGTTTGTGTGTCCTCTTCTTCCTTCTTGATTTCCTCAGAGGTTGAACATGACTCTGCAAGGCCCAATGGATAAGGAACTAGTCAACGTTATATGTTTTAAAACTTGAGATTTTGGATCCTCATGCCATGTTTTCTCCCTATTCAATCCATGTCATGTCCCCAAGCTAGAGCCACTATTGTCCCCTCAAGATTTCCCTTCTTTTTCCACGTCTGGACTTAGAAATTTTGAGTTGTTACCATTTGAAAATGGTCTACTAAGATTATTTTGAAATATGGCACTTTCTAAGGGCTCAAGGATGTTTAGAACCTACTTCATCAGATGGGAAATTTCTTCCCCTTTCTAAAAAAAGTAAAGAAGTTGTTATAACTCCTTGTTTTGTGCAAGATATGGCTTGGCGGACTTGAGTTGTATTTTTGTCCCAAGACGGACCAGCGGAGCTGTGGAGGTTTCTTTGCCACTTTGCCTTTTTCAAAAAAAAGATGTAAATGGCGATGGCAGATCCACGAGCCCGAGCTAGGCAGAGAAAATAATGAAGTTTGAACCCCGTAGATAATCAAATTGTGCCATGTGTACACGGGAGTGCGGGCCAGCGGAGGATATTACGAATTTGAATTTTTTTCTAAAAAAGGTTCAAAATGTTCTAAATGAATCCGTGACCCCGTATCTAATCCAAAGACGCCATGTATGCATGTTGAAAAGGCAAACAGGGCCAGTGGAGGAAATTGTTCCAAATTTTCAAATTCTAAAAAAGTCATGAAACGAAGGGAGCTTGCCTGCGGCCACTCCAATAACTTTCTACCACGTGGATGGCTCATATTTAATGGCATAAAAGATAAATCTAATGGCCCACATTCAATCTGGAAAGTTTGTAACCATTTTAAGTACTATTTCTCTAGCATTTCCCACCATGGCCGTTTTTTGCAAAAGAAGAATTCAAAATGGTGTGAAATGATGAGATCTCTTTGTAACTGCTTCTTGGCAGTTAGCAGAAGTTGTAACTACCTCATGTGAGCTATTTCATGGATTTTGGAAGTCATTGCATGGGTTGGCATTTTATTTTTGAAGACTATAAATGATTTTCATGAATAAAGGACAAAAAACAATAGTCGCCATTCGTCTAAGCTTCTTCTTTCTGTATTTTTTTTACATTTCCTTTCCTTGTACAAGTTTATACTTCAGCTGCAATAAGAAAAGAAGGATTTTATGCTCCTTTGATAGAGGATTCAATTGGTACCTGGTGACCAATGCATTTTTATTCAGTCTTGTAGCTCTATTTTTTGAAATTGGATTCTTCTTCCATTTATATGCATGTTACAAACTTCCTAATCAATGTTTGTAGGCCTCTCATGTTCTACCTCCATAATTGATCTCCTTTCCTTCATTCCCACTCCCTTTTCCCACTCTCAGACCACTTCATATCCTTTCAAGAAATCGTAGGCTTTTCCATAGGGTCAGTGGAGTGCCCCTATGGATCTTTGGTTCAAAAACCACCATTGAATCCACTTATTTTTCATGCATAATACGGAAGCTGCACCGTTATAAGTAGAGGGACTTAGATTCCCATAGTGTTGTTTTGGAAACAACTAATTTATCCCCTAAGATGAATTTCCAAGCCAACACTTCTCCAAAATTAAACCTTCAGATCTTCGTGGCATAGAAGGGGCCGAGACATTTCCAATGGTGCCAGATTTGTCGGATATCGAGAACTGAGTCAAAAGATATGCCCATTTTAAATTTGAATCGGGCCCATACAAAATGGCGGGAACCAGCTACCAAAATGGGCCCCTTTTTGAAACCGGACACGTGTATGGTTGGCGCATGTCTGAGGGCTTCCTTTATATTTTGATTTTGAAGTTGTGTCAGGCTAGCACGTGTCTTCTTCTGCGACTCACTCAGTTTCTTCATGTTTTGGTTAAGTTGTTTTTCTCGGTGGGGTCATATATCTGATGGGGGACACATGGAGGCCTCGCACTTGTTTAGATACCTTTCCCCAATTTAACTCTTAGATAAGTGCTGTGTAGACACTTGGCACCTTTTTCCTGCCTACTTCTGCTTTGAATTTTCAATCCTCCTGATTCTGTCCCTTTATGAAATTTGACGTGTGGAGGTTTAACGCTTACTTAGAAACCCATTCAAGATTTTTCCCTTGAAAGAGCATCATGTTGACACATGGAAGCTTCCGTAGACTCTTGGAATTTTCAACGGCTGCTCCTACCTCTTTCGGGCCTTGAATACATGGTGAGTTGGTGCTCGTTTGGAGATCCCCTTTTGGGTCGCACCTTGAAATTGCACCGACACAACATGTGAATCCATCTGTAGACCCTCTAAACTTAGCTGATTTTGGGCCTGCTCTATCCCACTTTTAACTTGGGCTACATGGTGACCCTGCACTCATTTGGGCCTCGGATTTTTGATCTACCTTTGGAGATGTTCCGTTTGAACACCTGGCAGCGTCTAATGCCTTTTACATACTTAGTCATTTTTGGGGCTCATTCTGACTCATTTCAGATCCCAACGACTTCGAACCTTTTTCACTCCTTTTCTTTAGAGCCTCTACATTCTTTGACACTATCTTCTGCCTGTAACCTGTTTGCTGGATTTAGACGTGAATTCTCTGGTTCCTCTTGTGCAGGGCCGTGGCTGATCAATTTTGTCGGGGGATAAAATAGTGATAACACCATCAAAACAGGATTTGAATTTTTTCTATTGGAAGTGTGAAAAATGTTGTCTCCTTTGTAAATTCTAAGGTTTATGTAGAATTTAAAATAATATGACCTGATAAATGTTTTTTAAAAAAAATCATTAGGGGCCCTCGTAATAAGGGTTATATATGTTTATTTATTTTAAAAAGTATATATACTATAGTTAATAATTTTTTATAGACTATATGTTGTTTTTTATTTACATTATATAAACTATCGACCTCTTTTTTAAAGTGAATATATTTTACATTATAAATTATAATAGGTTAATATAATGTATTAAAATATACAAGGTTAATATAATGTATTAGAATATAACCTCCCTAATATTATATAGAAGAATAAATTGTGGAAATACACAAGATTTGAATCTATTAAATTTGACGGTCAAATGATCATCATGACAGACGAAACATAAGGCAGTATGACGATCATTTAGACGTCAAATTTAAGATGGTCGGATCTGTCTACATTATTTTTTTCCATAAATTTGAAGTTTTTTTGCATTCTCAGAGGCTTCTTCTTCACTTCTATATGGCTAGAATTTTTTTAATATATAAGTATGGGCTATAATGCAAAGTCCTTTATATTACGGGGTATTATTTTGATCATGGGAGGTTAATTAATATGCATTATAATGACAAAATTAGTTATGATTAAATATTTTATGTAGATCTATAAAATTTAGATCTGTTTCTATTAAAAGTGTTTCTTTTTTGATAAATATGTATCTAACTCTGTGGTACACTATATACTATAATGGGGTGTGTTTTACAGGTTTAGGAAAACAATGACGTCCAACTATTTCTGTCTTGACAAAAACCAGATCTTGAATGGAACCAACTACAACATTTGGAAGATTAGGATCAAATCTGAACTTATCGCGAGGAAAATCTAGACAATTATTTATGGATCTGAGGTTTCTCCCAACGGTCGTCATGCAACTATAGATAATATGAATGCATTCTCGCAATGAATGCAGGAGGTTCTTTCCATGATTTTACACAATGTTAAAGAATATTACCTTCTACACATTGGTAATATCGAACATCCGAAATAGGAATGGCCGTAACTAGAATCCATGAATGAAGGTATGTGTTTATCTAAAATTATTATATTATTTTTAGAAATGCTTACAACTCCTATGAAAGGAGATGAAAAAGTAGTTAATTTCATAGCCAAAAAAAATATTAAAGCACAATTATATAGATGCAATTGTGATTTAATTTGTGAAAAATTAATCTAATTTATTGTTCAGTTAAATATACAAGAAAGATTTAAAAAGTTTATTTCTATCTTGAACTCTAAATATCAGAATGAAAATGATCTACCTGATTTAAATACCATGAGTTCACTTCTCATACAGAAAGAGAAAGTGATGATGAATTTGACTTAAGGAGAATGCCTCTCAAGAACTTCTTGCTCAGAATTCAAAGTTAAAATCTCAAAAGCCCTTCTCAGATCAAAAATTTAGATCTAAATCTTCTTTTGTTGATAAGAAAAGTTTTTCTTCTGATGAATTGTGTGTTAGCTCTAGTGGTAAATGTTACAAATGTGGTAAATTTAGACATACAAAGGAATATTACAAAACTAAGAAACCTATTCATAAAAATAAAAATCAAACTATTTCTTCTAAATATAATTTAAGGAAAAAAGATAACTATAATGATATTCCTAAAACTGCTGCATTATATGCTGCGTTGTATTCTTCCTCTAATTCTGAATGGATTTTAGATTCAGGTGCATCAAATCATATGACTATTGTTTCAAATTCTTTATTTGATGTTGTAAATATCAATGAATGTGTGTATCTTGGTGATAACTCGTCTTTAGAAGAAATAGATAAAGGAAAAGTAAAATTTGTTAATGGTGTGTTGAATAGTGTTTTATTTGTTCCTAATCTCAAAAAGAACCTTTTATCATGTTCTCAATTAACTCATGATGGTTTTGCTATTCAAATTTTGAAAGATAATTGATATATCAATTATAGTAATAATAATATAATAGTTGAAGGAATTCAAATATATGGTCTATATATTTTTGATGATTTCTATTCTACATCCTATTCTATTTCTCAAAGTTTGAATAATTCAAAACTATGGCATGAAAGATTAAGACATGTTAATTATCAAAGTGTATATGAAATGGCTAGATATAATCTTGTGAAAGTTTTTCCTATGTTTTCTTCTTCTCATGATGCGTGTGGAGGGTGTTTACACTCATAACATCTTGAAGAGAGTTCCTCTTCTCCACTAGAACTTATTCATAGTGATTTTAGAGGACCTCTTGAATTAGCTTCATTAAACTGTTCTTTATATGATGTGGATTTCATTGATGATTTTACCAAGATGATTTGGTCATATTTTCTTAAAAATAAATCTGATGTACTTAGGAAATTTAAGGAATTTAAAGCATCTATTGAAAACTCTTAAAATTATAAAATTAAGAGACTCAGTTAATGTGGGTGAATATTTTAACAAAGCATTTGAAAATTTTTGTATTAATTTTGGTATTAAAAGGGAATTAACTTCTCCTCATTCTCCCCAATCTAATGGTGTTGCAGAACGTAAGAATAGGACTATTTTAAATATGGCTCGCACTATGCTCCATTCTGCTAGTCTTTCCAAAGTTCTGTGAGTAGAAGCAATGAACACATCAATCTACATTCTAAATAGGGTTCCCACCAAATATATTCTTCTTTCAATTCCTTTAGAAAAATGGTCAAATAAAAAACCTAATATTTCTCATCTAAAATTTCTTGGTAGTCCTCCTTCTTTATACATTCCTAAAAAGAAAAGAAAGAAACTTGATATGACTTCTTTCTCTTGTGTTTTCATTAGATATGGTATTAACACTGCATGTCTAATGATCTATGACCTTGTAAAAAGGGAAGTAACTGAAAAACGTAATGCGGTGGTTTTAGAAAAATATTTTTGTTCATCTACTAATGGAAAAGATGTTTCTAACTCTGTCAATATTTCTAATGATGGTTATGATTCTGATAATGAGAATATAGTAAATGGTCATGATGATGTTTCTTGTGTTAATACTATAGATGCTTCTGAATCTCCTAACTCTCTAGGTAAGAAACCAAAATGGGCTCAATCTGTGTTAGAAAGTTCTAATCCTATTAATCTTAGGAAAATGATTAGAAGCCATCATACATACCATGCATTAATGACCTTGTATGAACCTGAGTTGTAAAGTTTTGAAAAATCTTCTCAGGATGAGAAGTGGATCAATGCAATGCAAGCTGAATATAATGCCCTAATTCAAAATCAAACCTAGGAGTTGGCTCCACCTCCAGAGAAAAGAAGTATTATAGGTTCTAGGTGGTTATAAAAAGTAAAATATAATGTAGATGATAGTATTGACAACATAAAGCTAGACTTGTTGTTAGAGGTTTCACTCAGAAACCTGGTATTGATTATGTTGATACATTTTCTCCTGTAGCTAAAATGAGTACTGTTAGGACCTTATTTGTAATTACCGCTCAATTTGGGTGGGAAATCCACCAAAGGGATGTGAAAAATACCTTTTTGAATGGTGATTTAAAATAATAACTTTACATGTCTTAACCTAAAGAATTTGAAGAAACTGGTAAAGAAAACTATGTTTATAAATTGAAAAAATCCTTGTATGGTTTAAAGCAAGCTCCTAAAGCTTGGTATGCAAAAATTAATTATTTATCTAAAAAGTTAGGATTTTTTAATTGTTTTTCTGATAATTATGTATTCATTAAGCAAGAAGGATCACATATTATCATTGTTTGTATATATCTTGATGATTTTCTTATGACTGGTGATAATATTGATTTAATTTGTAGAATTAAAGAAAAATTTAAACAGTGCTTTGAAATGAATGATTTAAGTCTCTTACATCATTTTCTTGGCATGGTTATATTTCAAGATAAACATTCTATTGTTGTTTCTCAAGCACAATATGTACCCAATGTAATGAATTTTTTTAAGATGATTGATTGTAAACCAATTTCTACTCCTATGGAAGTTAGACTGAAATTTGATCCTAAACCTGCATGTGAAAAATTTGATCCTACTTTATATAGGTAGTTAGTTGGTAGTTTGATATATCTAACTATCACCAAACTAGGTATTTCCTATGTAGTAGGAATTACTTCTAGGCTTATGCAGGAACCTTATAAAGATCATTGAAATTTTGCAAAATAGATTCTTAGATATATTAAAAGTACAATCAATTATGGGTTGCATTATACTAAGAATAAAAATGCTAACTTATATGGATTTTGTGATTCTGATCATGCTGGTGATGTATTGGATAAAAAATCTATTTCTGGTTATGTGTTTAAATTTGGTGCATGTGTCATTACTTAGTACATTAAAAGCAGTCAACTGTTTCTATATCAACAAAAGTTGAGTATAGAAGTGCAATGGAAGATGTAAAAGTGGCTCATTGGCTAAAGAGGTTGTTCGATGAGATAAAGATGATGGATCCACATAGTGTTCCTTTGTTCTATGAAAATCAACGCACCATATCTCTTGCAAATAATTTAGTACAACATCAGAGGATGAAGTACATTAAGATACATATACCCTTCATCCGTGAGAAGGTGCTAAGTGGTGAGAGAGATCTCAAGTTCGTGTTGACTGAAGAGCAGGTTGCTGATATCTTCACAAAGCCCCTGAGTGCTACAAAGTTTTGTCATTTTCGTAAAAATATTGGATTGTCAGAGTTTCCATTGAGGGGGAGTGTGCATGACAATGTCACCTCCTAATGGAACTTGGTTTTTGACAAAGGACCTTCAGGCGTTTGTAAAATAATTTCAGGAAAGTGTAAAAATACCGTCACGCATGTATACCTCCTCGGATTAGTTTTATAAAGAAGTGTAGAAAGATCTTAAAGATGATCTTTAGTAAAATCTTTAGGCTATTGAGTTTACTGGTAAACATCCAGTACAAGCATATTATTAAGGAGGTCCTTGGTTATAAAATACTCATATATGCTTGGGTTCAATAAAATTTTATGAAAACCTGTGAGAATATGTAAAACTCACAAATCATACTTAACCATTGATCATGGGATGATCTTTGGGATTCCAAATCCTTTTGTATCAAAAGGTAACTTGAGTATGATGAAGGTGTTATAATTCTTTCACCCGATATGCTAGCCTAAAACCTTAATGGTTTAAGGATTGTAAATCTTATAGTGTACCACGAGTAGGTAATCTATTAACATATGTTATCCCACTTAACATTAAGGGGGAGTGTTGGAATATAATGATTAAGTAGTAGTCTGGCCAACCCTTAATTATTATGGGTCCATCAAAGGTGTACAAATCAAGTGATTCGGTTTTACCCTTGGTAAATAGGGTTTTAAGGAGGAGGTGATCTTACTGGATGTAAAATAAGTTCTCTGAAGTAAAAGATTATTTTCAAAGTGGTTTTTACCCTATTGGGGTTTTGCACTATAAATATTGTGTCACCTGTATTATTTATTTCCTGTAAGTATTTCTTTAGATACTTATGTTATGATGTAATGTTTATTTAAATATTGATTGTAACATTATATAATATGTATTTGATTAAATTTGTATTTATTAGAATCCTCAAATTCTAACATGGTAACAGAGCAAGGTAAATTAAATAAATTAATATCAAATGTTTTGTATTTTATTTATTTAATTTGTATGGGTTTTTTCAACCAACCCGAAAGGGTAAACTAAATAAATTAAGATCAAATATTTTGTATTTTCTTTATTTAATTTACACGGGTTTTTCTAACCAACCCAGAAGGGTATTTAAAATAACCAGCCTCTTCTTTCCATTGTGCAACCTAAAAGTTTTTCTTTGTGAAGAATCAAGGTGAGTTCATAGGTGGAAAATTTAGAAACTTCTTACCTTCCGTGAAAAATTGTGTAGAGGTAAGGGTAAAATATTTGAAATATTTTTTTCTATAGTTTGAATGTGTAGGTTAAATTTTTTCAATGGTAAATTAAGGAGGAGATAAAGCTCCATCAAAATAGGATTTGAAGTTTTTCCATTGGAAGTGTGAAAACTGTTTTCTCCTCTTGTAAATTCTAAGGTTTATGTGGAATTTAAAATTACATGGCCTCGTAAATGTTTTTTTTTTAAATATCATGAGCCCCCCCTGTAATAAGGGTTATACATGTTTATTTTTTTAAAGTATATATACTATAGTTTATAGTTTTTTATAGAGTATATATTATTTTTTAATTACATTATATAAACTATATACCTCTTTTTTAAAATGAATATATTTCTACATTATAAATTATAATAGGTTAAAATAATGTATTAAAATATACAAGGTTAATAAAATGTATTAAAATATAACCTCCCTAATATTATATAGAATAAGAAAGTGTTGAAATACACAAGTTTTGGATGTATTAAATTTAACGGTCAAATGACCGTCACAGTAGACCAAACATAAGGCAGTATGACGGTAATTTAGACATCAAATTTAAGCTTTCCAGATCTTTTTCTACATTAGTTTTTCCCATAAATTTGAAGTTGTTTTGCATTCTTAGGGGTTTCTTATTCACTTCTATATGGTTAGAATTTTTTAATATATAAGTCTGGGGTATAATGCAAATGTCTTTATATTGCGGGTTATTATTTTGATCATGGGAGGTTAATTAATATGCATTGTAATGACAAAATTAGTTATGATTAAATTTTTTATATAAATCTATAAAATTTAGATCTCTTTCTATTAAAAGTGTTTCTTTTATTGATAAATATGTATCTAACTCTGTGGTACATTGTATAGTATAATGGGGTGTGTTTTACAAGTTCAGGAAAACAATGACGTCCAACTATTTATGTCTTGACAAAACCCAAATCTTGAATGGAACCAACTACAACATTTGGAAGATCGGGGTCACATCAGAACTTATGGCGAGGAAACTCTAGACAATTATTTTTTAATCTGAGATTTCTCCCACCGGTCGTCAAGCAACTGTAGATAACATGAATGCATTCTCTCAGCGAATGCATGAGGTTATATCCATAATTTTGCACAATGTGAATGATAAGTACCTTCTACAAATTGGTAATATCGAACATCCGAAAGTGGTATGGATGTAACTAGAATCCATGCATGAAGGTACGGATTTATCTAAAATTATTAAATTAGTTTTATAATTGCTTATAACTCCTATAAAAGGAGATGAAAAAGCAGTTAATTTCTTAGCCTAAATTAAAAATATTAAAGTAAAATTAGATGGATGCAATTGTGATTTAATTAGTGAAAAATTAATCTACTTTATTGTTCAGATAAATATACATGAAAGATTTAAGAATTTTATTTCTATCTTGAACTCTAAATATCATAATGAAAATGATTTACCTAATTTAAATACCTTGAGTTCACTTCTGATACAGGAAGAGAAAGTGATGATGAAATTTGACTCTAAGGAGAATTCCTCTTAGGCACTTCTTGCTAAGAATTCAAAGTTCAAACCTCGCAAGCCCTTCTCAGATCAAAACTTTAGATCTAAATATTCTTTTGTCGATAAAAAAAGTTTTTCTTATGATCAATTGTGTGTTAGATTTAGTGGTAGATGTCAAAAATGTGGTAAATTTAGACATAAAAAGGAAGATTGCAAAACTAATAAACCTATCCATAAAAATAAATAAAAAACTGTTTCTTCTAAATACAATTTAAGGAAAAAGGATAGCTCTAATGATATTCCTAAAATTGTTGGATTATGTGTTGCGTTGTATTCTTCCTCTAATTATGAATGGATTTTAGATTCAGTTGCATCAAATCATATGAATGGAGTTTCAAATTCTTTATTATATGTTCTGAAAATCAATGAACATGTGTATCTTAGTGATAACTTATCTATAGAAGCAATAGAGAAAGGAAAAGTAAAATTTGTTAATGGTGTGTTGAATAATGTTTTATTTGTTCCTAATCTCAAAAATAACCTTGTATCATATTCTCAATTAAATCATGATGATTTGGATATTAAAATTTTGAAAGATACTTGATATATCAAGGATAGTAATGATAATATAATAGCTCAAGGAATTCAAAGAAATGGCCTATATATTTTTGATGATTTCTATTCTACATCCTATTTTGTTTCTCAAAGTTTGAATAATTCAAAAGTATGACATGAAATATTATGACATGTTAATTATCGAAATTTATACGAAATGGTTGGATATAATATTGTGAATTTTTTTCCTTTGTTGTCTTCTTCTCATGATGAGTGTGAAGGGTGTTTACGCTCAACACAAAGTGATAAACCCTTTCACTCACATCATGAAGAGAGTTCCTCTTCCCCACTAGAACTCATTCATAGTAATATAAAAGAACCTCTTGAAGTAGCTTCATTCAATGGTTATTTATATGATGTGAATTTTATTGATGATTTCACCAAGATGATTTGGTCATATTTTCTTAAAAATAAATCTGATGTACTTGGGAAATTTAAGGAATTTAAAGCATCTGTTGAAAACTCTTCAAATTATAAACTTAAGAGACTTAGAAAAAATAATGGGGGTGAATATGTTAGAAAAATATTTGAAATTTTTTGTATTGATTGTGGTATTAAAAGGGAATTCTCTTCTTCTCATTCTCCCCAATCTAATGGTGTTGCAGAACGTAAGAATATTACTATTTTAGATATGGCTTGCACTATGCTCCATTTTGCTAGTCTTCCCAAATTTTTGTGGGTAGAACCAATGAACACATCAGTCTACATTCTAAATAGGGTTCCCACCAAAGATATTTATCTTTCAACTCCTTTATAAAAATGGTCAAATTAAAAACTTGATATTTCTCATCTAAAAGTTTTTGGTAGTCCTACTTTTTTATACATTCCTAAAAAGAAAAGAAAGAAACTTGATATGAATTATTTCTCTTGTGTTTTCATTAGATATGGTATTAACACTACATGTATAAGGATTTAAGATCCTGTAAAGAGGGAAGTAACTGAAAACCACAATGTGGTGGTTTTAGAAAAATAATTTTGTTCATATGATAATGGTAAAGATGGTCCTAACTCTGTCAATATTTCTAATGATGGTTATGATTTTGATAATGAGAATATAGTAAATGGTCATGATGATGTTTTTTGTGTCGATACTATAGATTATTTTGAATCTCCTAACTCCCTAGTTAAGAAACCAAAATGGGCTCAATCTGTGTTAGAAAGTTCTAATCCTATTGATCTTAGGAAAATGACCAAAAGCCATCATACATACCATGCATTAATGACCTCGTATGAACCTTAGATTGAATTTTTTGAAGAATCTTCTCAGGATGAGAAGTGGATCAATGCAATGCAAGCTGAATATAATGCCCTAATTCAAAATCAAACCTGGGAGTTGGTTCCACCTCCAGAGAAAAGAAGTATTATAGGGTCTAGGTAGTTATACAAAGTAAAATATAATGTAGATGGTAGTATTGAAAAACATAAAGCTAGACTTGTTGTTAGAGGTTTCACTCAGAAACCTGATATTGATTATGTTGAGACATTTTCTCCTGTAGCTAAAATGAGTACTATTAGGACCTTATTTGCAATTGCTTATCTATTTGGGTGGGAAATCCACTAAATGGATGTGAAAAATACCTTTTTAAATGGTGATTTAAAATAATAACTTTACATGTATCAAGCTAAAGGATTTGAAGAAATTAGTAAAGAAAACTATGTTTGTAAATTGAAAATATCCTTGTATGGTTTAAAGCAAGCTCCTAGAGCTTGGTATGTGAAAATTAATTCATTCTTTAAATAGTTAGCATTTTTTAATTGTTCTTCTAATAATGATCTATTCACGAAGCAAGAAGGAGAAAATATTATCATTATTTTTATATACGTTGATGATTTACTTATGATTGTTATATACCTTGGGATATAATATTATAATGTATATGGGTTGATGGAGATGTCGACATGTGGCACACATCCCCTTATCTTATTATATCATTCATTTATGATTTATTATGCTTAGGAGGTTGGCCTTAGTATTGGCCATAGGTTAGAATGGTATATATAGGGGTTAGAAGGTTGTAGTTAAGTATCATATTAAGTATTGGAGTGTTATTGTATGGTTTGGAGGTTACCCCCTCGAAGTGGCAAGGCTATTATATGAGCATATTGTCATCATTTACCTATATTTTGGTGTTATCTCATGTTATTCTGCTGTATATGTTCTGATTTATACAAGTAATATCCTTACAAATGGTATCAGAGCAGCGATTTCAGCTAAAATTAGGGCAAAAACCCTAAAAAAAAATTTCGAGTATATCTTGAAGAGGGTATCAAATTTTTCCCCAATTTTTTCAGAATAGTTATAAAACACTCTAAGTCAGAATATCTAAAAAATTAAGCTCCATTGGATCTGTTTTGCGGATGTTATTGGCGTTTTAGGTTTTTTCATAAATTCACTTTTCAGGAAGCAAATTGTAGTATTTTTTAAAAATTTATATTTTCAGAAATCTCTTGAAATTTCAGTTAGGGTTTGTTCTTTGTATTTTTATCCATCTACCGAAAATTTTTCATAATTCCTAAAACCCTAGTTTTGTGGATCATGGGGATAGTAGCTTTTTTTGGAGATGGCAAGATTGATGCTAGAGAATGGTGGAACAAATTTAGGGATAAATTATCTAAACCATAAAATATTTGGTTATTAAAGTTTTAGATTAGTGGCCCTACACATATTTTCTTTTCTAAGTTAGAAAAGGAAAAGTCTAATTGGTCTTTGCAGGAACTGGAACAAGTTTTCATGGACAGATAGACAACAAAAGAAGAAGAAAATGAAGCAGAAGAAGAAGAAGAAAAAGACAAAGAAGAAGAAGTAGAAGGAGGAGAATCAGAAGCAAAAGAAACATCAGAATAATAATAATAATAATAATAATAATAATATGTTGATGATGAAGCTGCTACACAAGATAGGATTTCATATGGTGGTTGGATGATCGAGCTTGGTGACAAGTGTGCAATAATTTAAAGCACACTCATTATATGGCTTCTTCTTATGTTTCGGGGATGAAACATGTCAAAGAGGGAGGTAATGCTATGTACCTTGGGATATAATATTATAATGTATATGGGTTGATGGAGATGTCGACATGTGGCACACATCCCCTTATCTTATTATATCATTCATTTATGATTTATTATGCTTAGGAGGTTGGCCTCAGTATTGGCCATAGGTTAGAATGGTATATATAGGGGTTAGAAGGTTGTAGTTAAGGATCATATTGAGTATTAGAGTGTTATTGTATGGTTTGGAGGTTATCCCCTCGAAGTGGTATTGGAGGTTGCCCCCTCGAAGTAGTAAGGCTATTATATGAGCATATTGTCATCATTTACCTATATTTTGGTGTTATCTCATGTTATTCTGTTGTATATGTTCTGATTTATACAAGTAATATCCTTACAATGACTGGTTATAATCCTTCTTAATTTGTAGAATTAAATAAAAATTGAAACAATACTTGGAAATGACTGATTTAGGTCTCTTACATCATTTTTTTGGCATAGTTGTATTTCAAGATAAACATTCTCTTTGTTTCTCAAGCACAGTGTGCAACCAATGTATTAAAAAGTTTATCATGATTGATTGTAAACCAATTTCTACTCCTATGGAAGTTGGACTTAAAATTGATCCTAAACCTACATGTGAAAAATTTGATACTATTTTATATAAGCAGTTAGTTGGTAGTTTGATAAATCTAACTATCACCGGACCAGATATTTCCTATGAAGTGGAAATTACTTCTAAGTTTATGCAGGAAACTTATAGAGATCATTGGAATCTTACAAAAAAGATTCTTAGATATATTAAAGGTACAATCAATCATGGGTTGCATTATACTAAGAATGAAAATGCTAACTTATATGGATTCTGTGATTCTGATCTTGATGGTTATGTATTGGATAGAAAATCTACTTTTGGTTAGGTTTTTAAATTTGGTGCAGGTGCCATTACTTGGTGTAGCAAAAAACAACCAACTATTTCTATCTCTTCAACAAAATCTTAGTATAGAGATGCAATGAAAGCTACAAAAGAGGTTTTATGGCTAAAGAGGTTGTTCGATGAGAAAAAGATGAAAGATCCATTGAGTGTTCCTTTGTTCTGTGATAACCAAAACACCATAGCTCTTGCACATAATCAAATACAACATCAGAGGATGAAGTACATTGAGATACATATACACTTCATCTGTGGTAAGGTGCTAAGTGGTGAGATTGATCTCAAGTTCGTGTCGCCTGAAGAGCAGGTTGTTGATATCTTTGCAAATCCCCTGAGTGCTGCAAATATTTTTCACTTTCGTGAAAAGCTTGGATTGTCAGAGTTTCCATTAAGGGGGAGTGTGCATGATAATGTCACCTCCTAATGGAACTTAGTTTTTGTAAAAAGACCTTTAGGCGTTTGTTAAAAATACCTTCGAGCAAGTTTAAAAAGACCTTTGGGCATGTATACCTCCTCAGTTTATTTTTAGAAAGAAGTGTAGAAAGATATTAAAGGCGGTCTTCAGTAAACTCTTTAGTGCTATTGAGTTTACTAGTAAACATCAAGTATAAACATATTATTAAGGAGGTCCTTCGTTATAAAATACTCCTATTTGCTTGGGTTCCATAAACTTTTATGAGAACCTGTGAGAATATGTAAAACTCACAAATCATACTTAGCCACTGATCATGGGATGATCTTTGGGATTCCAAATCCTTTTGTATCAAAAGGTAACTTGAGAATGATGAAGGTGTTATAATTCCTTCACCCGATATGCTAGCCTCAAACATTTATGGTTTAAGGATTAAAAATCCTCTAGAGTACCACGGGCAGGTAAACTATAAGCATATTTTATCCCACTTAACATTAAGGAGGAGTGTAGGAATATAATGATTAAGTGGTCTGGCCAACTCTTAATTAAGATGGGTCCATCACTATTATATAGGTTAAATATTTAATAATATGAAATAGTTTCTATTATTAAATATTTATACCTAGGTAATATATATTAGGTAAGTATTTAATAATGTGAATCATTTATGTTTATATTTATTAAATACACTCACCTAGGTATATGTGTCAACAATTTTAGGTTGAAAAGTTGGGTCAGGAGACATAATGATCACCCTATATAAAAAGAAATCTAGGTCCTCATTTGATATATTTTGGAAAATATATAAAAGGTGTGCAAATCAAGTGATTTGGTTTTACCCTTGGTAAATAGAGTTGTAAGGAGGAGGTGATCTTACTGGATGTAAAATAAGTTCTCTAAAGTAAAAGGTTATTTTCAAAGTGGTTTTTACTCTATTGGGGTTTTTCACTATAAATATTGTGTCACCTGTGTTATTTATTTCCTGTAAGTATTTAGTTATTTACTTATGTTATGATGTAATGTTTATTTAAATATTCATTGTAACATTATATAATATGTAATTTGATTAAATCTGTATTTATTAGAATCCTCAAATTCAAACATCCACCTCACAATTTACACACAAAATCCCTGTGCACATTTCATGTGTTGAATTTACTGATAGATTCTCCAAATTCTTCATCATGGTTACAATATGTGCTTCCAAAAATGGACTCACCCCAATGTCTATACTTCTGACTGCCTTAGCACGTAAAGCTGCTTCAAGTGATTCTTGTGGATCAGTGTATGTCTTATGTCATGGAGTCTTTCTAAAAGGTGTAATCATACCTCAAATGAACCATTGTGCCTATTGGCTTGCATGAATATCATATAAAATCTTTTTAAAATAGGCATCATACTCTCTGGCACTCTCAATAGTGCCTTGGTTAACATCCTTGAGCATGATTATACTCTTTTTCTTGAACTCTGGGATGTGAAACTCTTTAAGGAAATCATCTTTTAAAGCTACATAGTCTACACAAGTTTGATCAGGGTCACACTTTCTATACCAGCTATGCACACACCCTTGTAACGAAGTGGAAAATTGACTTACCCCATGCTCAGAAGTCGTGATTCCTTTTGTGCGCCATAGGATCTCACATAAGTACACATGTTCAACAACATATTCTATGCCCCTATCCTCTTGAAGATGAAGAGACATCTCCATGTAAATATTCTAGGGTTGGTGTGGATCTTTCCCACCTGATCTAAAACCTCTTGTGTTTCCTCTTCCTATAGAACCAGCAGATCCACCGGAACTAGTACCATCTATACCTCTGATCCTCCACCTGTAGCCAGAGATGGACCAGAAGATGTACTTCCTTGTGTTAAAATAGTAGTACTGAACTACACCCCTACAATTTGTGAAGTGTTACCACTTCTAGAAGTGAGTCCAAAATTTTTCACACTTGAATTATGTGTGGATGATACATCTGAAAAGGTACCTCTAAACAAAAATGAAGATATTTTCCCTTCCATCGATGTACTTGCTATATGATTTACTCCTACTCTCTCACTTCCTAAATTAACTTGCTGACTATTTTTTGTACTAGATACTGGAAGACCAAGCACAAGGGCAAGGTTCTTAGGTAGATTCAGATGTGCCCCAATGGCCTAGGTCGTCTCTATTGGCGTGCTTCTACGTGAGGCCGAGGGGGGCTCCCTGTCATGTTTTCCCAAATGGGGGAGTTCTTGATGCTTTGGTTCTACTTTTTCTGTGTGAAATTCAAATCCTTCACAAGCCATGTCTCTCTATAATGACATTCACTCTACAACATCCCATTGCTTCTCTATTTCCCTCTCGCATGCCTCATTATATTTAAGCCGCCTTTCCTCTCTCTACATTTTTGTCGCTAGGTATGCCATCTTTCAGAAAACCTACTCCTATCCCTGCACGTTTTGGGGTTTAGTTACCCATCAATTTGCTTTCTAATTTCAGGGTTACCATCAATACTTTTATCGCCAGTGTAATTCCTTGTAGGTAAGTTCTCCCGGGTTTTCGTAAAAATTGGAATTCTGCTACCTCTAGGCAAGAAAAAGTGGAAATTGAGTACTCCAGAATATAGTTGTTCAGAACACCACAAAACCAAGTATTCACAACAGGTGTCCAAATGATATCATCATCATAGAGGGCCTAGAATTATTCCTGTGTCCAAACAAGTGCACAATACCTCCAATCTCTTTTATACGCATAAGAAAACAACCACTCATACAGTTCCACTAGAAAAATAACAAAGAAGCTATCATACAAATTCTCTTCCACCCATGTGTGTGTGTTAAAATCAGATCTAGTGCTGAACCTCCATGTGTATTCTTCTTCTAGACCATGTATTCACTCCTCAACACTTGATAGGGTCAACTGGGATGTCTTCATCATGAACCATCCTGAAAACAACTGAAAAAGAGGTCCCCGGAAGGGAACCAATGATGTATCCTAGAATTTACAAGTAATAACCAAGGCATGCGAGCACATCACTCAACCTAGACTGAGCACTCTCCCGAAGCATGCAAAGGTACCAGGCCCCTCTTTAAGGTTTTTGTTGCAAGATGTTAGCATGATGAAAACTTAATGCATTCAGATCCAAAATTAATATAACATTCTACAGAGCATGTCAAGACCTAGATCTATAGAATAACAAGTTTAAATAATATCCATAATGAAGTCAATCATGCAAGAACCAATTGTACTCAAGATTAATACTATGGTTTAGCCAATACACTCCATTATATTAAACACAATAAATACACAGAAGCTTATTACAACAAGTAATACCACAAGCTCATGCGTGCATTAGATCTGGTAGCATAATCTCATAACAATTAAATTCTCACATCGTCATCTTATACTAAGAATATCATTACATGTTTATAAGGGTGAGGACTTGCCCTTCACGACTTGCATAACTCCCAAAATAGGTCCCATGCTGAAAATAGTCATGCACCTTTACAATAATAGCCACACATGCAAGTGTGCTAATAATAGACCTCTTATGGTGAACTAGTAGTAAAAATTCTATTATTATTTTGAGCCCATGGAAAGTGCTTAGTACCCTCTCTTCCAAAAACAACCGATGCATGTCACAAAATTCTTTATCTGACTTTTGTGCTCTGCATGCTATCTCCAAAAATAGCCCGTACATGTGAAAACAGCTAAGTCCCGAACCATTCCTTATCTTTATCGTGCATGTCCTTCCCTATCCTTCTGTGCCTTTGACTATGCCTTGTTCTCACACGTGTGAACCTCTTGTGTGCCTTCTACTAAGTATCACATGTCTGCTCAAAATTTTCCTAACATTAGTAAAATAATATCTTTACAAGGTATGGACATACATCGAGGCACAATAAGATTTTTTTGTTGGATTTTTTAGTTGTATTAGGATAGCACACAATTCACCACAAATTAAAACTCCAACAAACGTGACATGTATATACATTCTGCATTTTCTGAAGAGATGGAATACATTTGTCAAAATGGAATATGGGGATATGATTTTTAGCAAATGAGTCATCTTAAATTTGTAATAGGGAAATGGTAAGAAATGTATTCATTTACCTGTCATACATTTTTTTGTTATTGATTTCATGATTTCTTAGATTACTCAGTCCATATGTTAAATTTGAGGGAGACTTTGTGGTCACGAATCGAGACTACATTAAATATTTTCCGCCATTTACACTTGTTTATGTGTTTTAAAAAAAAACAAAATTCAAAATTTCATATATCTCTTTTTAAATTTCTTATTGATAGGTGAGATACAGTGTCTAATGAGATCATTATACATAAGGAGGAAAAAAGAGTTGATTCTCTTAAGGTTAAGCATTAAAAAATTATTTTAAATCTAGAATTAAAGATAAAATCCTAGTTAAATGATCATTACATTTTTTTTATCTTGATGTCTTTACAAACTAACTCACTCATACCTCAAAATCATCATTTGAATCATCACACCCCTTTTTTTCCAAATTTTTTTTCAAAGCCTCACCAATTACTAGGATAAAACTATTGTCTCTGAGTTCATGCCAGGGAAAATTTTAAGAGGCATTACCAAAATACCCGTTGGATTTTATTGGGTGATTATGTGATAACATGTTTTGAATTCATGGTGAATAACAGGAAAATATTTATTGTGAGGCTTGTGAATGAAAATCATGAACCATGAAATTGAATTCATGAATTTGTAAAGGTGAAAATCTATAAGAATATAAAAACCTCAATCTTCATTTATGCCTCAATCATTCACCTACATTATAGACGAACCATATGAGGTTTCTTTGTAGATTGTCATCCACATTATAGATGACCATCTATACTACAGAAGATCATCATCACTACAACCAGGATAACACATGTGAAATTTTTTGATGTGCATGTAGTAATTAGATATATACACAAATGCACGGTTGGATGATATGAATATAAATAGCCATCAACAAATTTGACCAACCATCTACAAATATAGAAGGTATAGAAAGACAAACATGCAACAGGTACACGCATTACAACTTGCCACATCCATATGTATCCAAATGCATGTGTGATTTCCCAATCAAATGACGCCACATTTCTCCATTGGTTTATAAATATAGACAAATCCTATTAAATTTGTAATTTTATCAATAGTCATTGTTGTGCACTATTGCTCCTAAAATTTTCCAAGTTTTGATGGATGCCTATTTGTATCCACATTTTTATCTATGTAAATAAACATAGAGAAATTGATTTTTATGAATCCATAAAATAAATAAGGTGAAACATTATTTTTGTAGCCAAATCTAAAAAGGTATTTAATGCATTTAAGGCCATTCTGGGTTCTAAATATCTCGATGTTCAAAAATGCCCACAGTCAAATTCTGACATAGTTGTTGTCTTTATTGACAATATGCTCAAATTAAATCCTAACAAGAGTGACATTTTGGAAATGGTCATAATCTTCAACAGGCCTGAGAATAAGGAAAAATTAGATGACATGTTAGAAAATATGGATTTAACAGGACATAGTTTTTCATTTCTTTCCCCTTCCTTCTCTCTACCCCATGTATTCCTTTCTGTCATGGATTTCAAGACATTAGAGGTTCAATTTTTTACTCTTCTAATTTTTTTAAAGTTAACTGGTGAATTAGGATTCCTATAACTCCATAAGATTTCCTATGCTAAATTGGATACCTTGAAGGAATCAATTTCACTAATGGGGAGCATTAACATCATGAGGAAACCATGAAAGAAAAATCTTACAAAATTTACTCTCTAAATCATGCAATTTTTGTATTATTTCGTCTTGGTCTCATATTACTATTCATTAGGTTTTTGAGTGAAGAAAATAATAATTAACCCATGCCTTTTACCCATTTTAGTTTTCCTTTTGTCACCATTTCCGATTCTTCGACCATACTTGTCGAGTTAATTTTTCCATCTTGCACTCATCCTACTTCTGACTGGAGCACCAAGCCTGAACTAGGGTTCCCGAGGTGCGTTAGTCCCCTCTAGGAACCATGATCCTATTTTCACTTTACTCTCTTCTTTTGGGCACTTTCTAGCCATTTGAGATTTCCATTTTTAGTGGTTATCCTTTTCGGGGTTAATTACGAAATAAGAACAATATAACCATATAAATATAAAGTTATGAGACCATAATGAGGGATCAAGCACTAAGTACTACTATCATCCACCTAAGGTTGCATCCATCCAAGGCATCTAGAACTCCATTTGCATCCATCTAGCTCCATCGCAAGGGACAAGGTTGGTTTATCTACATCACACTTTATAGGAGGGGATATTATTCTATTCCATCCACCATCTATTTATATTTCTACATCTAGTTATTTCTCGCTACTTACAAGGTGGGACTGACACAAGAGCACCTACGACATGATTTACACACACACACACACACACCTAGAACTACATTTGGGTCTGAAATGTAGTGTAGTGCTCAGCTAGTAATTCCACCATTGTGGCCGCTGAGGAAATTCTGAGCTCTTCATATGCATAGGGTTTTGATACTTGGATTGGGGTTTTATAGGTGTTATCTCTATCTTTTATTATTAGTGACATCCAGTGCAGTTCAGTGACATAACACGACAGTCAGAAAAGTCTTCACATAATTTAATGTTTTTATAAAATTGGTTTCTGGACCTCCTACATAGCCCAGGGCTCTTAGATATCATACCAGGGCACCCCAAGCACCCCCATCCTTCTCCAGGCAACCCAATCTTCTCAGACAGCTCGTGTCTGCACTTTTTTGAGCCTTAGTGCAGCTATTTACTCCATATATTCATTCAGTCTTTACTGCGACATAGTCTTGCGACCTCACCAAATCATTTAAGGCCTCTCTAACCATTATTTTTACATCTAGGGTTTCATATTTCATTTACTTAGTTTCTTCGGTCATTTCTTTCATTTATTTAGCTATTATTTACTGCTTTGCATAACATCATATTAAACTAAATTAGGCCCATTTATATTCCATTTTATTTTAATCATTTTTGGTGAATCTGAACTCGATCTTCACGCTTAGGATTTTCATTTTCCCTCTATCATGGATCCCAAGATTTCTCAATTTTCTTTGTCATATTTACTTAAGATGCATCCCAATTACCAAGATGTTATACAAAAAACCTTAGACACCACATATCATCTTAAATCTACTTCGCCACACAAAATAAGTCTTATATTCAATCATTTATCTAATGACCCTAGTCCTTGTGATCCTTCATCTAACCAATCCATCTTTCACTCAATTCAATATTTACATGCTTTATTTCAAGAAAATTTTTAGCATATGGAATCCATGATTATATCCCTCAAATCCAAAATCCAATATCTTAAGGACACTTGTTAGACTCATGGTTTTTCTCCTTCTACATATCATTATCATTCTATGTCTACTACATGTTCTCATATCAGTGAGCCTCAAGTCATACCATCACTAGAGCCTCTTATATTTGATCGTAATACTAAATAACATGACCTTCTTACTGAGATACTTAGTCGTCAATTGATCAATTTACCACCTACTCATTACTATCCTCCGTATCAGCCATCAAAATATAAATTTCTTCCATATTGCAATTATTGTCAAATCAATGGACTTAATGGTGATTATTGTTATGCTTTATAACACAAAATCAAAGATCTTGAGTGCTAAGGGTTTATCTCATTCACTGCACAACATCATGTTACATCGTCCTCTCCAATTGTTACATCTAAATGGGCCCCTAAATCTTCTCCTCATATGTCCAATAAGCATTCGGCCACCACTTCTAATATGCCTTCTCTGGTCAATCAAGCGTGACTTATTCAATTGATTCCCACTAATCCATCACCTCTCAAGGTTTGTTTTCTACCGCTTCCTCCTACTAGGTCATCTACAACATTACCTAATCAAACTAATCAATACCCTATTAATTTTGATCTCACTCCTCCATCAAAGGTATCTAGGACATCACCAAGTCATGCTCAACAACAACCTCCTATAGTTAAACTTGTAATTCCGCCATCTACTATAGACCATACCTATGTCGATGACAAGGACCCAAATGAAGCTTACTATGATGATGAACCATTTTATGGTCACACTCCTCTATCACCTCAACACTCCATCACTTTTGTTAAGGAAACTACTCCTTACATTGATCCAATTAGTGTCTTTTGAATAGAATTCAATAACTTACATAATTGGGGGGCATAACATTCATATGTTCCCCCAGCCTAGAATGATCATACATTACAATATATGATACTTCTAACATCTGCATATTACATCCTCATCGTATTACGCACTCATCAAACTCATACTAGTATCAAAAATTACATGATGATAAAATTTTGTGCTTCATTTCACACTCGAATGTTGAGGCCATACTATATATGAACCCCATACATTGCACAATCGCTAGTACATAATGTATCCAAATTCTAAACAAACTCAATATACTGCAAATAATTTGAACTCCGAAATAAAATAGCTCTCCATCGTTATCCAATCATGAATTAAAATGTTTCCTAAATAGGAAAAACAACTCCCAACTTCATTTTCTAAGAAAACTCTAACTAACTTTGACTAAATCTACACTAGGTGGTGGAAACTACTATTTTTAGTAGTTTACTAGAACTTGCTATTCTTAGTATGTTCACATGCTTATTCGTACGGGAATATAAATTTCCACGCATCTTCTACAAGCCTAAATTAGAGGAATTACTAACTTTCCAACTCATAATACAACTAAGATACTACAATTAACTAATGCCCTAAAATAAGAAAAAACTGAACTACAACTTAAATCCTAATTTCCAGCCTCAAGATGGTGGATTTTGGGCTCAAAAAATGTGCTAAAACTTGATCCAACTGGTAGGGTAGTTTCATCAATGTGTTTGTATCATCAAAACATGTGGTTTATAAAAAAACTGGACTCAAACGGAAACCCGGAGCACAAGTTATGACCTTTTCAAGTTCCTACTTATTTTGGCACATCACTACACATTGCATCTCTTCACACATCTTGCATCATATGTCTTACTTCTTACATCCTACATTCTACATTCAATCTACATCATTTCAACCATTGCACATTTACACATCATACATATTCTACACACCATACTAGTGTTCATCATACATGTTTCACACTCCTATTGTCTATGAATCTAGTATTATGTGTTTCTCATCCTACATACTACAGTAGCACACACTTCACACTTTAAGGTTATATACATATCTTGCATTACATTCTATTCATCGTACGTTACACATTTAACACATCACATGGTCGTATCTCATCATCATATATACTACATATCCTTCTAATGTGTTCCACTCAGTACCCTCTGACACACTCTATTTCCTCAGTATATAATCAAATGTCGAGGGTTTACAAATCAAATATACCTCCTCATTCTAACACGCTCATCATCCATCCTTCTATCATGCAACATTCCTATGATAGTAACATATGTTATAGGCTAAATGGTTTAGTTATTCCATCACAATGTAGTGGTATACACTTTAGGATACATCACCAGTCCCCCTATTCAGCTAGTAGTGATATTTTCTTATAGGATAAATCATCACTTTTTTTTATCATCTTATCGTGATAGATGTTTCAGCTATCGAGTCATGCATACATCATCTCTAGGTCACATATCATCAACACACATACACATTTACCACAACATGCTAAACTCAAGACACACTTCGACCATTTCTCGATGAAACACTCTTGTTTATAGTTCATTCTTGATTTCTGAGGTGGAAAAACTAAATAAACATCACTACATATAATTCCATTCACTCTGGATGCATGAGGATCCTATCATCCATCTTGCATTCCATTCCATCCATCCACAATATTTTGCATATCTTGGTTGATCTTACTCTTGCTTGCATTTTCTTCTACATGTTTGTCTTATTAAACATGCAAGATAAATCTCTTGAATGTCATTATATTTTCCCATGACACATGTTTGCATTCACCTCTTTGTCTAGTTATGATCTCAAATACAGGTCTCTCACATGCAACATGGATGCTTAGCTACTACCAGTCCCACAACGACTATTGGAGGAATCCACATTCGTACACTACAGGTGCTATTGTTTAATTTTATTTCATAAGACATTATTTTCTTGGTTATACACGCTCTTGACATATGGGTTATCTTTGGCTAACATGCTAATGGGTGCTTCAATGTGTATCATTTATTTTGTAGGATTACTTGCTACCTATGGTTATTTGTCTTCTATTACTCTGTCATTGTTTGTTATTGTATGTGGTCCTTGACCTTTTTTTGGTGTGGCACACTTGGTTGTTTCTATGCGGCCAAACTAGGACCTTGAGTGTCTTGTGATATCATGAGTGATGTCCCATGTTTATAAACTGATTTTTTTTGGTCTATGATTGTCCTTCTTGGGTGTTAAAATGTTTCACTTTTTCTTACTTACTTCGACATTGTCTACATAGCTTGACACTTGTTTTTATACATGCATGATTGTTCGTACTAACATTTATTTTCTTTCCACTTGTTTGTGTGCACCCTATTTTCTACCAAGTGTATTCCCTTCCCCCTACAGGGAAAAATTTACATGGTTGATCCTCTTTTGGAGCTGAATCCTCTTATCTATGAGGTTCATTTTCTCCCAAAGAGGGAGGGCATCATTTGGGGTTTACACACTACCACAATGCTCTATACTGGTATAGTTTGGTTTTTCATCCTTTACATAGTAGGTTATATAACAAGTGGGTTAAAATCAGTCTACATAACTCCTATACACAACAAATTTTACTGGAAAGGTTGTCCTTAGCATTTTGGGGAGCATTTAAGTGTTGCAGGATACAAAAAAAAAAATCCTCTCTAAATTACTTTTGCTAACAACGTCAGATTACCCAAAATACCATGTAGTACAAAGATCTCTTCACATTCTTAGGGAGGTAGTTATAGGGTTGGAGAATAACACAACTTTCTCCCTACTCTTATTCGGCCATAGTGGCGTGAGATTGCACAAAAAACTTGCACTTCACCAGAAGTTACAGGATATCCTTTTTACACCCTTTCTCTCACCACGGATCAGGTACGCATTGTTCCTTTTACATTTTTCATACTTCCATTACAATATTTTTACTATATACATGCAGGTTTTACACATATACATGAGTATTTGAATACTTGATCATCTTCTCCTTTGTATGTCTTTCCCATATGGGAAGTAAGAATTCAACCAAAAAAACAATAACAAAGGCGTCAACAAATAACAACAACATCATTTGACACTTTGCAACCTCATACTAGCATGCAAGTACCATACACACATTGTCATCTCCACACGCGCTTCCACCCTAGGTTAACTCTCATCACTTTTTACTCTTTTACATAGATTTAGTCTCCACACTTCATATTTTTATCACTCCACACTTTTCCTAGTCCATTGACACGCTTTCTGCCATCACTCTATATGGACATTAGGTATGCATCTATATCTACTTTATGTTACCAAATATTGCAATCACCAACATAAAGTGGCGGAAAAAAAAACACTAAATCACACACTTTGGGTATTATTTAGACTCGGTCTCATACTTCTATTCATATGGTTTTTTGAGTGAAGATATTACTAATTAAGTCATATCCTTTGGCCATTTTACTTTTATTTCTATCGTCACTTTTGATCCCTCAACCATACTTTCCTAGTCAGTTTTTCCATCTCGCATTCATCATACTTCTAACTGGGGTGGCCCAGCCAAGACTGGGGCACCTCGGGTGCCCTATTCCCCTTTGGGCACCCTGATCCTATTTGCATTATACTCTCTTATTTTGGGCACTTTCTAGCCATTTGAGCTTTCCATATTTGTAATTGGTCAACCTTTTTGGGGGTTAGTTAAGACATTAGAATTAGAGAATGATATATATATATAGGGGTACTCATATCTATATCACATATATATATATAGGACTTACACCTGGCCTGGTCTTTTGAGGTACGCTGCACCTAGAATTGAATGCTGTACTATTACTCAATTTTACAAATAAGCCTGGCTTCCATGGATTTGAACCTAGGGCTCAGTCATTGGAAGTCATCTAGCTCGATGTTATAACCTGAGGTCAAGGCCAGTTCACAAATGATGCACATTTCATAGTGCAGGACACGCTTTATTCTGATTTTTTTGAGTTCTTAATCTATTATGGATGTTTTGCAGAAATAGTGATTAGCATTACTAGCTTCAAAAAGTCTGACTTGATTTGTTGTGTGGCCTCTGGCCTGATTTACACACTGATCTGACCTTTCAGAATACGTTTTTGCACTAGAGTATGATCACGTACAAAAGCTCAATTAGTAAATCCATGCAGTTGTAGATATGTTGACAAGGTCATTGCGAACTTTTCTATAAAAGTATGGCCTGCTTTTGTTAGGGTTTTACATGCTTGAGCTTGGAGAGTATTGTGGAACAGGTGTTATCTCCATCTATAGGGAAATGGAACTCTTGGAAATGACAATGTAATTTAGTGGCAGACACGCAACATAGATAACAAAGGATTACACAGCATAGATCAGCTGCTATAAAATTTATTTCTACACCACAACTGCATAGACTAGGGTGCCACTAGTGAGCTATCATCTTTGAAAACTACAGATGTCACTTAGTCTAATAACCACAAGCTCGGGTCTAGACTCCCAAAAGCCTCAATGTAGTCCTTTGCAAAAATGGGTGATGTTAGTAATTAACAGAGGGACAAAGTCCTGTTAGCTTTCCTGATCAGCTATGGCCTGCATGTGAACCCTTCTCTGTACATATAGGGTTTCATATTTCATTTATTTAGTTGCTTGGGTTGCTTCTTTAGATTTATGTTAGTTGACTATTGATTAATTGAATCAGTGAGAGTACAAATTAAACCTTAATTATGCCCCTATATTCCATTTTAGTTTAATCACAAAACCCTGATTGGAAGTACACCATGCATACCTCATACACTGATTGTTTTATGGTCAGCTTAGTTTATAATTACTTTTGGGTTTTTAGTCACGTCTACAGGTTCTGCTTATAAATCTTTGGCATACATTAATATATTGATCTAAGGTGAGACCAGCTCCGTGTAGTGTATGTAGACTATCTGCTCTGGTCATGGAGGTATATGATAGCAATCATTTTCATAATGTGAACAGTTTTCACATGCTTCCCAGCTGAAGGGAGATTCGGACCTTTGAATTGATAAGGTTATGTGTATGTAGAATCACCTGTAAAAGTAGCTTTGTTAATTTACTGCGATCTTTTTACCGAGTATATAAAATTTGTTATGGTGATTTAAGATTTTCACATATATCTACTATCATTTATGAAATCCAATTTCACAAAAAATTAAAATAAAGATTCCAAATTATTTTGCAATAATGAAGTTATGAAAATGATTATATAAATCTATATGCAACTGGATGTGCAATATTACAAACTATAGATGGCCATTCGAAAGATTTTATGTATTCGAGTGACTGCAAGGCACAATACCATAATCACTTTGAGGATACAGATGACCAGTTGTTATCTGCGAGCTCTACCTTCTGCTGAACTATGACTGCTTATGAATGTGGGGTGGTTCTTATGTAGATAGATTATTAATATACATTTGATATCTTCGTATGATCTTGGGATTCAGAGAACTAGGAGACTTATATGGGTTGGCAATTTTGCCCAGTTTGAGATTCTAGGTAGTGAACATATACATTCATAACATTCATAACTATGGTATTTATTGTAAAGTGTAGGCAAGCCAACCCAAAAAAGTATCTCACATCCTAATCATTTAGGTGAAAGGGTCCTCTGTACTACTCAAAATAATCAAATACCAACTTATAAGACTGGAATATTCCTTAATTAATGTAAATTCATAGCTATAATTTTCCCTGGTGCATGCTCACCTCACCTCACTTGCAAAGCATTAACAATGAACTAATAATAACTGGATACTATGCTAGGGTTATAAGCTCACAAATATTTATCCATAATTCTACTATAGTGATTACTTTTTCAAAGGAAATATTTTCTCATACAAAAATTCCTTCTTAGTGCAAATATGTGCAACTATAAAATATGGCATAATTACCTAGATACTGGTGAATTTCTAATGATTACAATCACTAGATGCAAACACTTTAATTTCCCTTTTAAAAGTTTTATAGTACACAGTTTTGTTATTGAATTCATTGTAATGTGTAAGTTACAGCTAGGGTCCATAGTAATCTACTCCATGGTCTATATTATTTTTATTCTTCCCTTATGTTTTATAATACAACACATTTTATGATGAAAAGTGGCAAGATATGCTTGAAGTTAAATTGAAAATAATAAGCTAAGTAAATATTTCATTTAGAAACAATATTTAATGAAATATTGTGTTTCCAGTGAAGGCATTCAAGTCATATCTACTATCCATAAAAATCTTAACTACTTTCGTTCCTATTGTACTTTTACGTAAATAAGACATTATTCCTCCTCTTCAATTATAACATTTGTTTTTATCTATTTGGAACATACAATATTTTATATACTAAGTTCTTAGTATTGATAGTTTTATTTTAAAGTTTCCCCTTATTTTCAAGATATATATGCTGAATTATATTAAAAAATGGCCATATAATTTGCATTAACATTGCATCATCAAAAATCAAACTCTTACAAACTATACAATGACCTTTTCTCTAGCATTGTTTGCAACTCATTTACAATTACTAGTATGATAGAAATGATGTTTTTCTCTCTACTTAGTTAAATCATATGTTTGGATCATAATAGCTTGATACAAAGATACAAAGTAAGGTAAAGATGAGGAAACAACAAATGCATTCAAGGTAATTGTAATAGGGTCATAAAGAGGGAGAAATACATATATGTGGTAACATGGGGGACTAATTGGAAATGTGAGATCAAATTTTTTCTTTTAACTCCATCCAAATAACAAATATTTTCCCCACATGCACCGTCTCGCTTCCTAGTCTAGTGTTTGTTAATTACATTATTCCACTCATGTCTTTTCTCAAATGATTAATTTTGTGATATGTTGATCAATCCCACTCAATAAACACAACATCAAATCTTCCATTTGGACATAACTGTATGTGAAGATTAGAAAAAAATACTATAGGATCTGTTCCATAATAAGCATAAGTATAGAGATACAAGATAATTGTGATAGGGTCATAAAAACTGCTCCAACTCTCAAAAATATTTGTGTGCTCCTCAAATGGAAAATGATGTACAAGAATTATATTTTTTTTACTCCTCCCAAACCAAAAAAATGGTTTCGAGTCCCCACACGTTTTTTTCAAAAGTAAAATGATATAAATGGTACGTTGTATGTTAAAAAAACTACTACACCATTGTTTTAAGTGAGTGGTTTTCATCAAATTTTGAGGTGAGTAAGTATTTGAAGAAAATATTGCATGAATAAGATGAGCACTGACAAGTTGGAGCTCCTTTGGTTTTGATCAATGTGCGAGGAAAATGATCTACTCATTATAGGGATAATGTGGTGTTTAAAGTGTAGGTATTAGTAGTCACATGTTAATGACGAGTTGGAGAAGGACTTTTTAATTCTAAAGTTATAAATTATCAATCACTTTTGAGTGGTGTAATGGAGACGTTGATAGGAGGCGTCGAAAGCAGTGAAGTTGAAGGAGTGAATATGAAACATTATAGGGGGAATAGGGGTGATGATGGTGTGTGGAAAATGTTGGAAGGAACTGAGGTGAATTGCTTCTTTATTTTGGAAAGTCACAAACAAACCACATTTCAATTTTTTGAACCATGTAAAAGAGAAGGTACGATGTATAAGACATTGAAGCAATGTACTTTGTAGGTCACTCTAATAGTACACTTATATCATTTGAAAAGTGGAGGTGGCCATGAAATATAATGTACATGATATTATTACCCATGACGCACCAAATAAGAAACAATTTCTAAAAAGTTATGAATATGATCCCATTGAATTGAATTATCTGTCGTTTAAATGTTATTCAAGTCGGAAGAGCCTATCCATTATATGAGTTTACAAGGTTGACTGGTCAATCAAAAAATGGGTTGTTTATAACTTTTGAGGTGGATTCAAGGTAAATTTTTAGACCACTACTGCTCCCCCGCCCCCCCAAAATCATAGATAGTACTTAGAAAATTCCTAAAAATGAATTTTGAAATCTTGGCAAAAGCTGCGAATTGAAAGGAAATGCCACTAGATGATAGAAACTATCAGTAGGTATAATTATGCTACAGACCAATAGTATTACATCATTGGTCACTAGCAAATTTCTATTTTTTACATGCGGTAAATGTGATTTGAATATAAATTTTTTTCTATTACTATAAAGTCTAGGTGAATTAACTCAAAAAATTAACTTGTACCCAGAAAAATTAGGTGAAATAGAAAATGATCTAACAACTCAAAACTACCCAAATCTAAATTTACAAAACCCAAATATTTATGACCATTGAAACTTACACTAGGTGCATTAATCATTTGTTGGTTGACAAATCAGCCTTCCAAACATATATGATGTTTAGGCTGAGAGGTTCGACTCACCTATAAATTCAACTTGTTCTATGCTTGCAATATGTACAGATTTGGTAGAGATGGAAGACGAAATCTACTATCCAGCTGAAATTCTTATCCAATAAATTCATGCTCAAATATACTTTCGAAAATAGATTTCTTTCGAACAATATTAGGAGATGCTTGAAAGAAACATCTAAGATAATTTCTTTTAAGGTAATAAGATTTTTAACCCTAGTAATTTATTAAAAAATAATATGATTTATCAATACATTGTAATTAACAAATATTAACATCAATTTTTAATACTCCTCTGCTATTAACCCAATTAATTTTCCAGAATCATTCTTGATCTTGGCTTACTATTGACTTGTTACTCATAAATTGTATTTATGAAAATTTTAATATGAAATAATTCATTTTCCTCTCCAGCTCAAATCCTGAAAACTTATAACATCAACGTATGATTTTACACAAACTAGATTTGACTATTATTATTTAAATAATTTGGTTAAAATATTTATCATATGAAAAAGAAAACGAGGAAAGGGGGATCCACAGGAAAATTATTCAGGTTTGGTTTATCTAGCACTCACAAACTATGTGGATTCCTCTTACCCAAATAATATTTGTTATATATTCTCTTTACAGTTGTTTGTTTTGTTTTTATCAGTTATAAGTTGTTCTTACACTTCAACAAAAAAAATCCCACATGTTGAGGATGAAGAAAACAATTTGCATTCGGTGCCTTATCGAGGAAGATTTCAATTTCAATGTTTTGAGTACTTCAAGTAAGAAATTCAAGCGGTTCTAAATTTCATGGAGAATTGGTTCGCTCTCGGGAATCTTGGGTTTCGTTAGTTTTAGAAAAGTGGATTGGTATTTTTATGGATATTAGCATTTGGTTCAATTACAGAATCGTATTTGGGTATGTTTTGGACTATTAAATGTGTTTTTCTGGGATTTTTTTGATGACCTTACAACTTGGATATCAATTTTTTGATTGTTGGAATTTTTTTTAGAAATGAGAATCAAATTTTGTCATAATTTATGAGGCTAGATAATCTCGAGCTCCTACCCATTTTGAAACTATTTTTGGTGCATTCTAACTACCCATAGACTGGTATTAAATGGTTTGGAGGTTGATTTTTTGTACCCCTATCATTGCACTTTCCACTTGGCCCACTTTCTGTGAGCCCTCTCTTTTTCTCCTCCACGCAGACTTCACAGTCCCATAATTTATTGGGTTTATTGTTATTTTAGGTCCACCCTTTTAGCTGGGAGTGATTTTTTTTTTATATGGAGCCCAATGTAGGTAGATTATGTGGCATTTTATATTATTTCGGGTCAATTTTTTGGGGGTTTATTTATAGCAAAGGAAAAGTGAATATTTTTATATTTACAATAATAGTAAGAATTGAAAAGAGGAAATATATAAATATATATGCAACAACATATTAAAAAGATAGAACTCTCAGAAGAGAAAAGAGAGAATAGAAGAAAAAGAAGACCCGCAGCTCAAAGAACAAGAGAGAGGTAAACATAGATGTGCAGTAGCACATACAAGAAGAGGAAAAATATAGAGAAAAGAAAATGAGATAAAGTGTAGCAACAAAATAGAAATAGAGAAGAAAATAGAAAGGGGGATATTTTGCAAATAGATGTGCACAAAGAAAAAAATTTAAGAAAAAAAAGAATATTTGGACACAAGAAAAGAAACAAATTGAAATATAGAGTAGTAACTCTGATATCATAAAATTTCTCAAATTAATACAATATATTTTGTGTGTTTGTATTTTATTTATATTTTCTGGTTGTGTATTTCCCTTACTGGTTGCATTTGGCATTGAGTTTTTTGAACATATTTTGGGTTGCAATTGTTGTGGGTTTAGTATTTTTTAGAGATATTTGTAGAGGGTATTTGCATTTTTGTTGAAATCAAAGGGATTGATTTATTTGTAAGACTAAAGCAAGTTTGGCATTGGTAGTAGAATTTTATAGAGAAGACATGCACTTTTTTTTTCAAGAAAGACGTCTTTTTTTCATATTGGCTGCTGAAAATTGGTAGTAATAATTCTATTGCCTAAAATTGGATTTCATATATATCAATCCTACCCATGCCTCTCATAAAAATTTTGTGAGAGGAGTTTGGGGGCGTCAAAATTATTTCTACATAGTATTAATTTATAGAAATACATCCACTCATCTCTTATTTGCAGAGATTTTAATAGGCCAAAAAAAATTATGAATATAGGTGTTATCTAGAGTAGATGTTTGGCAACAAAAATAGTAGGGAATGTAGTTCGTGGGCTAAAAACTTCTCGGACTAGGGAAAAATTAGATGGTTGACCAAAAGGTATAATATCATATTGCCTTCATCCACTATAAGAAAAATCAGTCGGTGTAAATATATTTATTACTAGCATACCTATATTATATAAATATCTATAAAATATTCTTAGAGGTATAGTTTGCAAAGCACTTATACCTCTCAACATATTTTACCATGTTTTGATGTATGTTTATATAAATGGTAAAATATGTCAAGAGGTATAAGTGCACTCCCAACTATACCTCTTTTCATATTGTACATATATTTATATAATATAGATAGGCTAGTAACAACCATGAGAGTTGCATTATACATAATATGATACCAAAAATAAAGGTAGGAAAAAAGGAAAGAATTTAGTTCGTGCATGAATGAAATTAACGAGAACCTATTAAATTGGTGACTTGAGACTCATATTATTAATAATAAGGATCACCACCTATGTATTTCATTGGTGAAACCAACTTTTTTTCTATATTATATTGAGAACCAAAGATAGCATTTGACCCCCTATATATTTAATATTTCCTTTAATCATAATAATTCATAATGAATTTGATTGAATTACCTTAAGGTATATTTTCTGCAAATCAAAACCACCAATATCAAAAATAATATATTTTCCATTTTCATGGAAAGATAAAAATTTAATAATATTTTGTAATATTCATTTGGATCAAAATGTTACAAACAACTAAAATGGGAAAATGTTGACAATTAATCCTTTTAGACTCAAATATCTTACAAGGGACATCATAAATGCATTTAAAGAGGGAATCATCTCTCTTAAGAGAATAGGCATGGGTAATAAAAATTCCATGTCTATAATACACAAAGTTCTTATGGATTTTATTAGTGTTTAGTGTTTGAATTCGGGGTTAAAAATCCATGTTTAGTGTTTAGGATTCCACATGTAGGGTTTTCTTTACTTTTCCTATTTACAGTTTATGATAGATCTCAATGGCATGGTCGATACCCCATAAATGATAATTTCAAACATAAAAATATCATTGGATCCCTAAAAAATTGAGGTGACTTTCTCAATATTAGTACTCATCCTAAAAAACACAAAAACTCATAAAAAACTAAAATTTGTAAACCTTAAACCCTATTCATCTATGATAACGATGATGATGATGATGATGGAAGATGAAAATTACCATGACTATGAACATGGAAATAATTATCATGATCAGATGATTATTATATCGACGAAGACAATCATGAAGATGATGGTGAAAATTAAAACGACAAAGAAGACATTGACGAAAACAATTATGACGATGATGACAAGGAAAAAAATGAGGATGATGGTGAAGATTAATATAAAAATGATCATTGTGAGAATGATGATTATGATGAAAAATAATGAGAATGATGAAAATGATACACCATAAATGATAATGTTAAACCTTAAAATCTCATTGGATCCCTAACAAACTAGTGTGGCATTCGCAATATTAGCACTCGTTCTAAATAACACATAAAATTTTACAAAAAAAAAAATTCAACCTTAAAATCTAAAAAATTATGATAACGATGGTGGTGATGATGATGATGATGACATATGACAATGAACATGACTGTGAAGATGAAAATTAGATGGTTAACGAAAAGGTACAATATCAACTTGCCTCGTTCCACTATAAAAAGCATCGGTCGGTGTAAATATATTTATTATTATTTTCTTATATTTTCCTTCAAATAATTGAATTCGCTATCTAATGCCACTACATAGTGGGGTATTTGTCAAAAATTAAATCTGACATTTGAAATTACAATCGTCATCCCCCAATTATAGAGGCATTCAAATCGAGGATATATGGGTGTTATATATAGTGGGCACTATTAATTATATATCTCTTAAAATAATGGTAATTATTTTTTATCTTTACTTAGTCAAATCATATGTTTGTACCACAATAGTTACATACAGAGGTACAATGTGAGGTAAAGATGAGAAAGAAAAAATGCATATAAGACAATTTTCATAAGGTCACAGAGACAAATAAAGAAAGATATGTGCCTACATGTGGGACTTGGGAATGTAGGATCATGTTTTTTTATATCGATAGGTGTTTCCCTTCTACTAGATGTAATGTTGGTAACACTGGAAGTCCAAAAAAATAAAATTTGTAATCTATCTTCCATCCATTCATTGAAATCCAATGCTTAAAAGAGGTCTAAGTGGAGATGCACCTTTCTTGTGGAATATTTTTACATGCCTTGGATCTGTGTAGATTATTCAGGCAAGCATATTTGGTCTAGGTCTAACCCGATAAGACCTAATCAAAAAATTCTTGATGCTTGACTAAAAAATATTCTTATTTCATCTAACCATTCCCTCTCATTATCACTACCACCTCACCCTACATCAACTTATCCATTCTGCGAGATACCATGTGGACGACGTATAAAACATAGACACTTCTTCACTAAAAAACATGGTGATTATGATCTGTTACCCAAAAATGAACTTTGATAAATTATAAGACAACTTCCAAGGCCTACACATCAGTGGCCTTTATCCATTTCCTAACGTAATTATACTCCACATCAAAATTCCCAGGGGTTCCCTTTATCTCCATCAAAATTTGTGTGAACTAGATGACGATAAATTTACAAACCTCAATGTTTGCCAACTTGGCCTTCCCACCCCCATTTAACAAAAAAATTGAGGGGTCTATGTTACAAACCCAAAGTCTACGATGACACCATCGGGAAACATGAGGACATAAAATTGATCCCTTATGCAAAGTTGAGAGTGTGTTACGAATCCGTTTCCCACCGTTTATTTTTACTTTATTATTGTATTAGTCATTATGGATGCATATGCTTTGTATGTCATCCATTGAGCATGATTAAATTATCCCACATATGGGAAGTAGTAGTTATTAGAATAGATTTATAATATATAAGTAAGTGTTGAGACCCAATGATGGCATCCATGAATATTATTGTATTGAGCTTTCTCAAAGTAGGTTTCTTGTTATAATATTCATCGATATTGACTTATATCTAAATTTCATTTCATTTTTCATGTTTTTTCTAGTTCATAAATCTATGCAGAAGGATCCTTACATCTAGCATTAAATAAACTTGCACCCAAGTTTGAGTCCCAACATGGGGTGCTACAGTGAAATGGCAGTGTTATCCCAGGGATTGTACACAGCTGGGCATGTCTTATTATACAGGTAGAAAACTAGCCTAGGGTCTTGGCTATAAGGCATGGTGGGATGTTATGATCTTGGTGTGAAAATTCACTAACGCCTCGAGGTGTTGGTATAACAATTTTTTACATTTGGTATTAGAGCGACCACACATATTTGAGTCCCGAGATGGGTGGATACGCCAACATTGTAGTGTTTTCTTGGGGGTCATATAGGCTTGGGAATTGTCCCACTATACAGGTACAAATCTAGCCCAAGGTCCAAGATGTAGAGTGTGGTTCGATATTATGATCCTAGTGTATGGATTCACTAATAGATTGAGGTTTTAGTGTAATGGTTTGATACATTTGGTATGAGAATGACCAATTAGGTTCAAATCTTGGCACGAGTGGCTATGCCGTCATTGTAAAATTTTCCCAAGGCTCATATGGTTGGGCATGGTAAAGTTATACGGGTTTAAATCTAGCCCGGGGTCTAGGTTACAGTGTGTGGTGGCATGTTATGATCCTAGTGTGTGGATTCACTAATGTCTTAAGGTTTTGGTGTAACAATTTGTTACATGACGATCTATAGGTGTTTTATTAGTTCACTTATTCTATTAAAACACATAATAATGTAATTGATGTAATCCAAAATATGATAGAGGTAAATGACAACTCATATGTGCCTACATATGTGACTTATACTATATTAATATTATATTTAAATTCATCAATTTTGTTACAACCCTAGCAACATGTGTTGAAATCTAAATCTGAATATAGCCTATTTTTTCTATATATATATATATATATATATTATTTTCATTTTTCTTATAGTTTTTTCCCTTTGTATTTGTTCAACATTTATGTTATTAAAACACGTAATAATATTTAGGAGCATGCCTTGATATGCTGATTTGGCAGACTCTGGCCCAGCCTATCATTTTTGCATGAATGGATCTCTAAGAATTGGATCCCGTTCATTACTATAAGGTTAGATCTTTCCCCCTGTGCTAAGAGTTCATTTATCGTAGAGTTTTCTTTAATTAGCGATAAGAAAATCCTAGTTGCAAACTTCTGGGTTTGTCAATCACACTACTTGGTTATGAAACCATGGTTCCCTTCCTTTAACCCATTCACAGAATTATTTTCTTCCAAACCAATTTGGATTAGACTGCCTCATTTACCCTTGTAATTTTTTACCAAACATGTCTAATATCTATTGGTAATGTTTTGGGAAACATTATATTCATTGACTCACTTACCTTTGATTTTACCCACAGTACCTATACCAGAATCCTTGTCAAGTTAGACACTTCTAATAACCTTCCTATGAACATTGAGCTTAAATTTCAAAACCAAACTTGGACATAGCCTTTAGAATACAAGGATATACCTTTCATTTGTAGAAGATGTTTTGCAGTAGGTCATATTGTTGTTGATTGTCGGATAGAAAAGAAAATTAAAGAGATCCAGTTAGTCTAAAAGTGCCCTCCAAGGACATTTGGTTTTTGATGGTAAGGAATATTTAAATTCAAATGTTGATTCAGAATATGTGGTTGGATCGGTACTAGAAATCACTTTTATTGAAATTCATGTTCATGGAAAAATGGGGAAATTAAATGATAAAAATCATCCGAAGAGAAATGTTGAATCAAATTCTTGTAAAGCGGCAAAGGAAAATATCCCTCCTATATTTCCTTTAGAAAATAGCACATAATTGCTAATAGATGATCTTGAAGTTATCCTTCATGTTGATGAGGTTCCAGATGGGTTAAAAATAGTGCAAAACCAAAAAAAATCTCTTCACAAGACGAATGTTTCTCCTACCTAGTTTCTCTCACGCTGCTAGGAAGTTGCTTCCTTTTGTTTTCTAGTTTGTCAATGTTTCTTCTGGGATTTTAAGCCATTTATGTACCTAGGTAGGATCCTAGTAAAAAAACATTTATCCTTAATAAAAATTAAATAATAATGTAATTGAAATAATCCAAAAAGTTACAAAGGAACATGTCCCCTATGTTATGACATGTGCAACCTATATTTAATTAATAATATTTAAATTTATCAAATTATGTCCAACGCTTACAATATCTCTCAACTATTATTCTTAATATACACATTTTTTCTATCATTATGTATTTTGTATTATCATTACACTTAAAAACATTGTGCTATTAGTTTAATGCTTATGTTATTAAAACACATAATAATGTAATGGTAGTAATCCAACAAGGTACAAAGGCATTAAGAATTAAGGCTTTCGAGGTTGGTGGTAATTAATATATATTAAATAAACAACAAACATTACATTAACTATTATAATAATTTTTATTAATTATTAATATTTAATCTTGTATTTCATTAATGATCACTAGCTGGAGAGGGATGTCTCTGAACCCTAGCCCTACGCATGACTCAGCTGCACGATCCTCTACTAAGGGTTGTTCCACAGGTAGTGATGACCATTATCAGGAAGTGTTGGAAGATGCAAATAATCCACGCACATCTTGAAACAATAAAGAAATTTTATGGATATATATGGATTTTGTATTAAAAATAGAAAACTTCATACGCCTAAAAGGAAAGGGGAGGGCAAAGGGACTATAGTGGGAGAAAAGGTGGGTTTTCCTTAGTAGTAGGGTTACGTTGGTTCCTCTGTCCAATTTGATGAAAGTGATGAAAGCAGAGGGGTAGTGATTGTGGCGGTGGCTCAATGGTTATCTCTAGAGAAAACATTGACCCCCTAAGTAAATTAGACATAGTTACTGGTAGAGGTAAGGATGAATTTTCAAAGACCCTCCTTCATGTTGCCGGTACCCCATCTAGAAACAAAGATGGTTCTAGATCTGGGAGATTCAACTAGGGGAAACAGAGCAGTGGAGGTATGTCCCAATCTTATGCTGCAGTGGTCTCCAAACATAATGAGAATGCCATAACTGTCTACAAGCCATTAACACCATCACTTAATACTCCATTGCTTAAGATAAAAGAGGATATACTACAAAATGTCCTGAAGGAAGAGGAAAATCTATACCATCTTCGTCTCATTTGTAGGTTTCATAAGTTTTTTCGTAAGCTCTCTTAACTCTGTGATTGGATTACACAAAGATGGAGGGAAAAGAAAAAATGTAAGATTGAACTCTACCCTTGTGCTAAATCCTATTTAATTTTTGTATTTGAAACCCCTAAGGATAGGGATTTAGTTTTTAATCAATATAGGGTTTGGGGAGAACATGGACTCACTTTCAAGCAATTGTATATGTATTTTGACCCCTTAAAAGACTCCTTTGATACCTACCCTTTCTGGATCCATTTTCCAGGACTTCCATTGTAGCTATGGAATGGATCTTGCCTCATTTCCATAGGAGATACCCTAAGATCTTTTGTGAAAGTTGATGATAAAGCCTCCCATCAAACACATGTAACTTATGCTAGAAACTTGGTAGATATTGACACATCTCAATCCACCCCAACAAATATTTAGATATCGAAGATGCTTCCAAACAGGCCACCTTTCAGAGGAATGTGAACATTCCAAATGCAAGGAAAATCCTGTGTGGTGGAAGGACTCTCTACTAGATAATTTTAGAATTAGCTCTCATTGAGAATCGGTTGTGTAACCCCCAAAAATTGACTTACCCATAACGGAAGATCTTACAAACTCTATAGAGAATAAACCTCAAGATTCCTCTCTTTAGGGTGTTGGTTCAGCGATAGAGTATTATTGGATGACCCTTTATGAGGGTCACATCCCTATCAAGTCAATTTAAGTTGTTCTTCCAATCTTAGTGGAAGATGGAAATGAGGATGAAATGTGGTGGATAGGAAAAACAAGGGATACACTGAATCTAAACCTTTTATCATCATGGAAAAGTCATAAGTCCTATCATGTTGTGTGCTCTCATTACTGCATCTAGGTTGTTAGCATGTTGTGTTGTTGTTGGGTAGTTCCTGTTAGTATGAAGTTGTTGTCTATCAGCTATTTTTTAGTTATATAGGGTTGTTGTTTCTAGGATGTGATCATGGCAGAATGCTTTATGTTGTTGAGTTGATTTGTTAAATCTAGATTTTGATCTTTTTTTGAAATGTTGAATGTGTAAAATCTGGCTTTTGAGCCATGTTGTACAAGGGTATAGTCCCTTTCAAAAATCTATTACCAATAATAAATTTTTTATTTAATCTTGTAATGGTGCTTGTATACTTTTATGGAAACATTTGATGTTTTTTTCTTGTAAAACTCATGCATACAGAATATTGAGATAATATTTATACTATATTTTATTATAAAATTATTAAAATGGCGCAACGATGGTAACAATTACATTTTTTATTTTCGTCCAACATACAATCTGATTGATTTTTTATTATTAGTTTGTTAACATATATGTGTTTATTTAAGATGAATATACGTATTTTTAATTTTAAATGTTTATGTATTCATTTTGTCTACTTATAAAATTGTGTTGCATGAGATACCATGTCTCCCCAGCTTTCTAAGATCTCCAATTCCTTGTAATTTCAAAACTATATGACATCTTAGACTCCTATTAAAGATACCCTTTATATAGGATGTGGTGGAGGAGAGTGCGAATGCATCAACCTTTTCCTCTCCTTTTGTAAGCCCACCTCTCCACTAATATGATTGATAGAATGTTTTGTGTTCATGCAGGCACCACCACCATGGTCAAAATGTTGCATTTCCAAGATGTGCATCCCTCTCATAAAGGTGCTAATCAAATATTAATTAACACTATTTTTTGATTGATTATGTATCAAGATTTATTATCCCCCCCTTTTTTATGTATTTAATAGATATGTCATTAATAGTATATAATTTTATTGTAACACCCGCTAAAACAACCCACTTGAGACACAAGAACGACCTAGGATTAGTTAGGAAAATTATGGAATTTTTTTTTGTTTAAAAGAGTCTACAACCAGGTTACAAGGCAACAATTGTCACTAACAAGTTTCAGAACAATTCTAATTCACTAGAACATACTTTTCTTTTATTAACAATTATTAAAGGTCATAAGGTCCAAAATTTAGGGTTAGAAGGTTCCATTAGGTTTAGAGGGTAATTCCTCACCATACCCACTCTCTAACAGGATTAAAGGTTCAATTTAATTTTTATCAAAATTAACACATTCAAAATTTCCCTAAATTACTTCCATTGGATAGGGAATTTCCTTACCTTTCCAGTGATATAAATAAGTGCTCCTAACTCCTCATATTTTTCGAGTTATGGACCGGTGGGCCTTGTGGTGAAAATTTTCCCCAAGAGCGAGCCTGCGGGCCCAGGGGAGAAAGTTTTCCCCAAGGGCAGGTCGGTGGGCTGCGAGGAGACTTTTGGAAAAATTCCTGCGTGGGGGAAAAAAATAAAAAAATTGTTTGCACACCTATGAGTCCGCAAGTTCATAAGGGACACGTGGCACCTCCTAAATTAGCGCGGGGAGAGTGGGGCAGCGGGAGACATTTTGAAAAATCTACCCGCGTGGGGTGAAATGCCAACTTTGTGCCCATGCTCTCACAAGTCCACAAGGGACACGTTGTGTCACATTAGGCCAAGGTGGGGAAGGCAAGGTAGTGGGGATATAAATTAGTTTAACACCCCGAAGGGCTAAGAGGGTAGCATTCACCCACGCCTCAGCCGACACCTCGCGATGCCACGTGGCGGCTCTTGATTTGTTGCAGGCTGACGTGCCAGTGAGGAAAATTTATATTTTTTTTCCAAAATTTTCTGAAATGTAAAGAGGAAAAAAGGGACCCTCTCCTCTGCCGATACCCCATGATGCCATGTGGCATCACTTGATTGGTTGCGGGCCAGTGGAGTGGCAGGGAAAATTTGGAAAAATTTCCCAAAATTTTCCAAGAGCGATAAGTTAAAAAGGGGATCCGTCCCTCCTCTGACACCTCATGGTGCCACGTGGCATCCTCTAATTGGATGCGGGATGGCAGGGTGGCACGAAACATTTGGAAAATTTTCCCAATTTTTTTTTTGAAGCTCTAAGGGAAAAATTAGGGCCCTCGGGCCTGCTAAGGAAATTTTTCCCATTTTTTTTGTTTTTTTGACGCTAAGTGAAGAATAAATTCAGAAGGCCACAAATTTTGATAGAGAGCTCAATTTTGGGAAAACAAGAACTTTCTAGAAATATCTCGACGACCTCTTTACTGACCCATCATTAATTTTTTATTTTGATAATTTTAAGGGTTCAATTTTAATAAAATGATTTGAGGGATTTTACAGTACGAATTGGTAAATTTTAACTTATAAGACTTGTTCAATTTGATCTTCTTCCTCTCTCAACATTTCAAATAGACATGGATAATTATTCTTAGATGGATCTAAGAAGGATTTCCAAATTCAATTTGTCTGATTGATTTACAATTTGAACATTTACATTTCTTAACAGAAAAATGACTGTATGATGGTTGAGCCTGATTTTGCAAGGCTTTCAAGGATTTCTCCTTAAGTGTTGTAGTCCAATTGAATTCATTTAGGACATAGTACTTCAATTTAATCATTTAATCTATTATTTCATTGTTGTAGGTTTGAACTGTGCATTTTAGGTAAAGTATTTTCCAGTTGAGAAACAAAACAGAGATCAAGTTTGAAAGGGTCTATTTATCATTTTTCATCATCCAAGTCTGGGAATTCCTTCCAACTCCAATCTAATACCTTTATTTGATTGAATTCCAACCATTCAAAAACATAAATACAATTATGATTTCTAACTTTACACATTTCAAAAGACAGAGTTCTGCATTTTCCTTCATACGCATTTACTTCTTTCAAACAGAGATTTCAATTCACATTTAGATGTTCAATCTTAAAACAAAAACGCAAATTAAGAAAGGTAATGTAATCGTTTATTGATTCCAAAATAAATCTTTACAACATTTCTTTCATTCTTTGGATTCATCATACAAAATATAATTCTTTCACATTCTTTCAAATGATGAAAACAGATTTTATTTCTTTTACATTTCACTATACAACTTTCATAAACAATACAACATATTTCTATTACAAAACATTTACAAGTTCCTCCACCTCAAGTGGGAAAGGTTACAATAAACTGTATCTCAATTGATGACTATCAAACTGTCTTTTTTTTTCTCATCTCCAAAATAGCAACATGTATATCTCTCATCCTTCCAAATGGTAATCAAAACAAGAGTAGGGGAAAGACAACGTTTTCCACCAAACCAAGACATCCAATGAAGATGAGAAGCCCTCCTTCTTCATTGGCCCTCAAGCTGTAACCACAATGCAATAAAAAATGTAATCCAACTCATGGCAACAACATGATTCCACAAACACACAAGCAACATTTTCACAATAAAACACAGTCCAAAAAAGAATGTAGTTTTACAACTACATCAAAACGTGACAAACAATACTAAGGATTCATCAAGCAAGCCAAACGAGTAAGAAACTATGGGGGATGCTACTTATGCCTCCCAAAGGGGAAATGGGTATCAACACCTGAGAACAAACCACCAATATATATATATATATATATATATATATATATATATATATATATATATATATATATATATATGTATATATCATTTCAAATCCCTAACATGCCCTTATGCCTCCCCCAAGTACCCATTATTCCTCACATTTCCTATGCCTACCAAACCTCTTATGGCACCCCATAATGAGTAAAGAAATGCAAGATATTTATTTATAAAGTGGAATAAAAATCCCAAATCCCTCCACCCTTATACCTCCCTAAAACAAACTTTTGCCTCCCACAAAATAACCCCATAGTCTTCTCCTACACCATTCACAGGCTATCTACCCAACAACTCACAAACATAAAAAAATAATCACACATTATCATTTACATTTATAAAAGAAGAGCATTTCAAGAGCCAAGCTCCTAGCTCTCCATGATGGAGTTGTTCCAAGTTCCAAAACATTAATCTTTATCCTAATGCAAGTAATTCAAAATCAGCCAAGCACAGGCATGCAACAATCTTCCAAAAACTCCGTCAAAGCAAGAGCTCCCAAAAAAACAAGGAATTCACCCAAAAATAAAATATCCAAAAATGAAGCAACCCCAAAAACAAGGCAAGGAAATCGAATGAGGCAGATCCACGTAGGATGCCATATCACAGCCCTTCAACCCTAACCCCAAAATTCAACTTCATTCTCTAATGCACAATAAATAGGTGGGTGAATAATATGATAGTTTAGTTACACACTCAAATCCAACCCACACCCTAAAGGACTGAAATTAAATAATGTAAAAAAAAGTACAATAAAAAACTACCATCTTCCTTCTCAAAAGCATTATAAAATTCTAATCTCAACTCTCCAGCCATAGGTATGGTTGGTAATTAAATATAAGAGGTATGGGACAAGTTTAACTTGTTCCACAAGCCTCCAAAATCAGCCTCCAAGGACAATTTCGAATTTCCAAGAAGGTGGAGTGTTTCACACTCAAAAGTTAACTTACACATCACTTACACATCTCTTACAACACTTTAATTCAAGGCCAACAAATCTCATTAATTACTTTCTTATGACATATTGATTTATTTATTTTAACAATATGATTACTCTCAATATTTACACACCATTTAGTAGTTAATGAAGGGGTAAAAACACCACAAAATAAACACATGCAAACATAAAAAAAAAGGACCAAAATAAAAGAAAATACATAAAACCCCTTAGTCACAATTAAATGTGATCCCCCCATGGGAATCCCTAACACACACAAACAAATACTAGCTGCGATGGTGACCTTATTGAATTCATATAGAATTCCAATGTGGTTGGTCTCCAATCCCCTGATGTTTGTTGTGATATTTTAAACCTGCAAAATAAAAATACCCCCTTCGGTCTCGTGGCCATATCAGAACATCCAAAATAATATAAATATAATTCCCAAAATCATTTAGATATATGAATCACATCAACATCAACACAATCTAACAATATCATTTATAGTTTTATCAATAACTATATCATCATCCAATAATTTCCATTTCTAGGTCTACTCACAATATCCAAATATCACATGTGCAAACAATATTCATAATATAAACATGTAAAACAGTATATCAACATCAATAACAAAAGTTTATTTAATAATCATCATGCATCATAACTGAACCAAGCCAATGAATAATCCATGATCTAACATCTAACAAATTATACTATAAGAAAGTCCATAATCATGTCCATAATATAATCAACAGTATCATGATTAGTATCAAAAAGGTGTCAAAGGGAAGTGAGACACTACATCCCCCTCCCCCTTAGACTCGAATTCCTCCTGGAAGTCACTGGAAAAAATGTGGAAACTAAACTCGTAACAAAGTATCATCCTCCCATGTAGCTTGTAGTCTCATCATATCTATCCCACTGCACCCAAACCTTATCAACCTCTCTACCTCGAAGGCCTAGGGTCCTATGCAATCTAGGATGCAAATGGGCTCCACCATCACCTACCCCTAATCCCGCACCTACAATTATGTCCTATCTAACACATAAGAAGGATCTGTAACATATCTCCTAAGAACTGAAACATGAAACACATCATGTACACGAGAAAAGCTAGGTTGCAATGCTAGACGGTAGGCCAAAGGGCCGATATGCTCCAAGATCTCAAAAGGACCCATGAATCTAAGAGCTAACTTAGAACCTTTTCCATAATGGATAGGGATCTTGTGTGGCCTGACACAAAGGAACACCTTCATGCCCACATCAAAACTACGGTCGGTCCTATGCTGATATGCATACTTCTTCTACATGTCTTGTGCCTCTTGCAATCTCTGTCTGATCAAAACCACCTGCTGCTCCATGTCCTGCAATAAAGTTGGTCCAAGAGAAACCTTGTCCTCTAACCAGTCCCAGCTAAGAGGTGTCCTGCACTCTCTACCATACAAGGCCCTGAAAAGGAGCCATGCCTATAGAACTCTGAAAACTATTATTGTAGGAAAACTCCACCAAGTACAGGTACTCCTCCCATCTAGATTGTTGATCCATCACGTACATCCTTGAGCATGTCCTCTAAAATATTGATTCACCCACTCCGTCTGTCCATCTGTCTTAGGGTGATATGTTGTGCTGAAATTGATCTTCATCCTAAGGGCATGCTGTATGGTAGTCCAAAAATGGGAAGTGTACAAAGGATCACAGTCACTAATGATCTTCTACAGAAATCCCGTGTAACCTGACAATCTCATCCAGGATACACCCATGCCACTACACTAGCTGTATAAGTGGTCTTCACCAGAGAAAAGTGATCCACTTTGTCAATTTTTCAACCGTGACCATGATGGCATCATGGTGATATCTCGACATCGAGTAACCCAACAATGAAGTCCATGGAAATGGTGTCCCATTTCCACTCCGGTATAGCATAAGGAAAGAGAAGGCCAGCTGGATGTTGATGCTTAGACTTTACTTTCTAGCACTCTAAACATCATGACATGAACTGGGCCACATCTCTACTAAAGTCCTCTCCAATGATACAATTATCTCAAGGTAGCATGCATCTTCTTCACCCCCAGATGGGCTGAATAGGGTGCACGATGTGCCTCTGTCAAAATTTCCTGCCTCAAGCCTCCATCTCTCGGAACATAAATCCAACCTCTGTGCCTGAGAAGGCCATCTTCCTCTATGTGAAAAACCATCAAACTTCCCCTTGAGGGGTCTCTGAGACTCGATCTCTACTCGAACTGCAATGTAGAAGCTGTCAAGAGGAAGCTACTGAAGAATCCTGCTCCGCAAATTTGTTCTCACTGAAGTGGCCATAGCCACATGTCTCCATCTACTAAGAGCATCTACCACCACATTCTCTTTTTCCTTTCACATGTTCTATCTCCATATCATACTCACAAAGCAACTCCATCCAACGCCACTGACGAGCATTGAGATTGGGCTGCGTGAAGAGGTGTCGAAGACTCAAGCGATCTGTCCTGAGTGTGAATCTCTAACCAAGAAGAAAGTGCCTCCATTGAACCAAAGCATGCACAACTTCCGCAAGCTCAAGATCATGAGTCAGATAATTAAGCTCATAATATTTGAGTTTGTGAGACTCAAAAGCCACTACTCTGCCCTCCTACATCAACACACCTCCAAGCCCTGCTAAAGAAGCATCCGTGCAAATGAAAAAACTCACCATGTGGATCCGGAACTGCAAGAATAGGTGTTGTAGTGAGACATTCCTTCAGTGTACTGAAGGCCTTCTCGCACCTGTCTGACCAAAAAAACTTCCTTCCTTTCCTCTGAAGGGAAGTGATGGGGTGTGCAATCTGAGAGAAGTCCTGAACAAATATCTAGTAATAACCTACTAATCCCATGAAGCTGTGGATACCTCAGTCATAGTAGTGGGTGCTGAGCCAATCCATAATAGCTCTAATCTTGGAAGGATCGATGATGATACCTTCCCCAAAAATGATATGACCCAAATACTACACCTCCATTTGAAAGAATGCACACTTCTCCAAGTTCCCGTAAAGTTGTCTGCTCCCAAAGACACTGAAGAACCTGGCGAAGGTGCCCCTCATGCTCCTCACGTGTATGTGAGTAAATCAAAATATCATCAAGGAAGATGAGCACGAAGTGATCTAAGAAGGTCCTAAATACCCCATTCATTAAACTCATAAATACTGTGCAGGGGCATTAGTCAAACCAAAAGGCACCACTGTGAACTCATAGTGGCCATATCTCATACGGAAGGTGGTCTTATGAATGTCTACCTCTGAAATCCTCAGCTGATGATAGCCTGACTTAAGATCAATCTTAGAGAAAACTGTGGCTCCCTTCATCTGATCAAACAAATCATCAATGCGTGGAAGGGGATAACAATTCTTGATCATTACTTTGTTCAGTTAGCGGTAATCAATACACAACCGCAAGGATCCATCCTTCTTCTTCACAAAAATCACTGGTGCACCCCAAGGGGATACACTAGGACGGATAAGGCCTTTCTCCAAAAGGCCCTCAAGCTGTAACTTGAGCTCACAGAGCTCTGGTGTGGTCATCTGATAAGGTGCTCGTGAGATAGGCTCTGCTCCCGGAACTAGATCTATATGAAAATCAATCTCACGTGGGGGTGGTAACCCTAGTAGCTCCCCTGGAAAGACATCTTCAAACTCTCTCAAAATGGGGTGATCATCTAGCGATGGTCCACTAGACCCATCCTCTGATCTGTCACTGACTGTAACAACATACATCTGACAACCCTATCACACACACCGCTTAAGTTGCATAGCAGAGATGGTGTGAATAGAAACGGGTCTCCTGACCCCTGAAATCATCGACTCAACTCCCAAATCATCTACACAAGATATAATATTTTGGTAACAATCCACTCTACCCTTGTGTGCCGACAACCAATCCATACCCAAGATGACTCCATATGAGCCCAAAGGAAGGATACGGAGATCCGAGGTAGTGGTGAAAGGTCCCAAATCCACCACACACTCCTTAACTAAGGAGTCTACAGAGATCTTGGCTCCAGAAGCCATCTCAACATCCCAACTATGACCCTGCCTAACTACCACCAGCCTGCATCGCTTCTACTAAAGATGGTACAATAAAAGAATCAGAAGAACCAGAATCAAACAAAATGGAGGTAGGAATACCACCAATGTTACCTGCAGTCTCAATAACTATACTCTGATGCTCTGCCTAGTGGTTCTCGACCGACTTCATACATCCTATGACTGCACCCCATATCACTAATAGTAGGCTCTGAGTATTTGTGTCTTACCCTTGTTATTAGGGTTCTGTGGGCAGTCTCTCCAAAAATGTCCAGTAACACCACAACCAAAACAACTGCCTAATCCTCTCCCCTGTGTAGCAGGTCCTAGCTGGTACTCATGAGGTCTGTGGTGTGGATCCTGATGATCTAGATGTAGTTTGTTGAGGTCTCTACTGGTGAAAACACTTGCTGAGTGAGCTCTCTGGGCACCCTGTGTCCTGATGGGACCCCTAGGAGGAGGCCCCATACTCTGACCTCTCTATGCATAAAATCTCTGTGGAGGTCTATAAGGTGGGTGGGACTATTGCTGATGTGGTCTAAAAGATGACTATGTTGAACCTTGTCCACCAATGAGGAAGAGGTACTGACCCCCTTGATCTGTTATCCTGCATCTATTGTATGCAGCTCCAGACTCGATCTCTAGCCTGTTGGGTCTTTCCCTGAGTCTCCTCTACTATATAGGCCTTCTCAATGGCCTCAGCTAATGTCTGTGGACAATGGATCTACATTGCACCTCCAATGTCTAGATTCAGGCCCCAGATGAACCTGTGGATCCGCACTTGCTCATCCTACATGTAACCAACATACTGGAGTAGATCAAGAAATCTACTCTCATACTCAGCCACTGTAAGAGATGTCTGTCAGAAGGTCATGGAACTCATCTATCTGTTGATTGTATGAACCTTCGTGACAAATATCTACTCCAGAAAATTCTCCTCAAAGAGCTCCCAGGTAATTTTATCAGAATCAACATGGAGCTTTTACTCCTCTTTCTGCCACCAGACACTAGCTCCATCCTTCAGTAGATGGATCACAACACGAGCTTTCGTGTTGCTAGAACAAGGATAGAGCTTGAAGTATCCACTCAAGCTCACCAACCAGGCCTCTGCCTGAAATCCACCTATGTCACTAGAATAATGTGATGGCCAAAGCTTCAGGATCTCCTTGATGTGATCTGCAGCTATGGTTTGACGACCTCTAGGCTTCTCTGTATGCTCATCCCTAAGCCTAGGGCTCCGAGACCTCTCTCTATGTCCTGAAACTTGGTCACCCTATCCCCTCTATGGTGACTCTTCTTTGGCTGACTCTGCATGGGATTTCTCTCCTCCATAATCCTTGCTGGGATGAGGAGATACATGACCCTCAATGGAAGGGACTCTATCATGTCTAGCTGCATGTCCTCCTACTGATCCTCTGCGTAGAGCAACATTAACATCTTGAAGAGTATGGAAAAATCTGGGGTAGGATGGCTGCTACAACATGATCTGGTGGTGGTAAGTCTAGGTCTATGTAAAAATACCCCTCGTCCCATCTGCACCTCCTGCACAGACCAAGGCAAGAGTTAGTTCACCTTTCTAAGTTTTATTTAGTTTCCATGTTTACTAAAATATGTAATGTTCTAAACTAAGTTGTTTTCTAGATTTAAAAGTGTGCTAGGTTTAAGGTTCATGTCTCAAGTTTTCTAGTGTGCCCAATGGCCCAATCCTTTGAACCACTACTCTGATACCAAGTGTAACACCTGCTAAAACAACCCACTTGAGACCCAAGAACAACCTAGGATTAGTTAGGAAAATTATGGAATAATTTTTTTTTTTAAAAGAGTGTACAACCAGGTTACAAGGACAACAAATTGTCACTAACAAGTTTCTGAACAATTCTAATTCACTAGAACATAATTTTATTTTATTAACAATTATTAGAGGTCATAAGGTCCAAAATTTAGGGTTAGAAGGTTCAATTAGGTTCAGAGGGTAATTCCTCACCATACCCACTCTCTAACAGGATTAAAGGTTCAACTTGATTTTTCTCAAACTTAACTGCATTCAAAATTTCCCTAAATCATTCCCATTGGATAGGAAATTTCCTCACCTTTCCATTGATATAAATAATTCCTCCTAACTCCTCATATTTTTCAAGTTATGGGCCGACGGGCCTTAGGGTGAAAATTTTCCCCAAGAACGGGCCTGCGGGCCCAAGGGAGAAAATTTTCCACAAGGGCGGGTCTAGTGGGCCACGGGGAGAAAAATTTTTTGGAAAAATTGGGTCAGGGGGGCCATGGGGGCAAAAAAATTACTTTGCGCCCTACACCTTATATCTCGCAAGTCCACAAGGGACATGTTGCACCTCCCAAATTGGTGCGGGAAGAGCGGGGCAGCGGGAGACATTTTAAAAAAATCTTCCCATGCGGGGTGAAATGCCAACTTTGTGCCCGTGCTCTTGCAAGTCCACAAGGGACCCATGGTGTCACCTAAGCCAATGCGGGGAAGGAAGGGTGGTGGGGAGAAAAATTATTTTAACACCCTAAAGGGCTAAGAGGGTAGCATTCACCTGCGCCTCCACCAGCACCTCACGATGCCACGTGGCAGCTCCTGATTGGTTACTGGCAGGGGGGCCGGTGGGGAAAATTCATGGAAAATTTTCCCAAAATTTTATGAAACGTAAAAAGGAAAAAGGGACCTGCTCCTTCGCCGATGCCTCAATGATTCCATGTGGCATCACGTGATTGGTTGGCCGGGCTGGTGGGGAAAATTTGGAAAATTTTCCCAAAATTTTCCAAAAGCGCTAAGTTTAAAAAGGGGATCCACCCCTTTGCTGACACCTCATGGTGCCATGTGGCAGCCTCTGATTGGCTGTAGGTCGGCGGGGGTGGCAGGAAAATTTGGAAAAATTTTCCAATTTTTTTTTTGAAGCTCTAAGGGAAAAATTTAGGCCTGCGGGCCTGCCAAGGAAAATTTTCCCAATTTTTTGATTTTTTGTTTTTGACGCCAAGTAAAGAAAAACTTCAGAAGGCCATAAATTTTGATAGAGAGCTCAGTTTTGGGAAAACAAGGACTTTCTAGAAATCTCTCGATGTCCTATTTACTAAGGATCATTAATATTTGATTTTGATAAAGTTTAAGGGGTCAAATTCAAGAAAATGACCTGCAGGATTTTACAGTGCGAACTGGTAAATTTTAACTTAAGATTTGTTCAATTTGATCTTCTTCCTCTCTCAACATGTCAAATAGACATGGAGAATTGTTCTTAGGTGGATTAAGATAGGATTTCTGAGGTTAATTTGTTTGATTGATTTCCAATTTGAACATTTACAATTTCTTGACAGAAAAACGACTGTAAAGGGTTAAGCCCGATTTTACCAAGGTTTTGAAGGATATTTCCTTAAGTACTTTTAGTCTAATTGAATTCATTTAGGACATACTACTTCAATTTAATCATTTAATCTTATTATTTCATTGTTGTAGGTTTGAATCTGTGCATTTTCGGTAAAGTATTTACCAGTTGAAAAACAAAACAGAGATCAATTTCGAAAGGGCCTATTTATCATTTTTCATCTTCCAAGTTCTGGGAATTCCTTCCAATTCCAATCTAATACATTTAGTTAATTCAATTCCAACCATTTAAAAATCTAAAATATAATCTATGATTTCCAATTTTCACATATTTCAAAAGATAGAGTATCTACATTTTCCTTCATACGCATTTACTTCTTTCAAACAGAGATTTCAATTCACATTTAGATGATTCAATTTAATACAACAACGAAATTTGAGAAAGGTAATGCAATCCTTTATTGATTCCAAAATACAACTTTACAACTTTCTTTCATTCTTTAAATTCATCATACAAAATATAATTCTTTCACATTCTTTCAAAGGATGAAATACAAAGTTTCTTTCTTTTACATTTCACTATACAACTTTTCATAAACAATATAACATATTTCTATTACAAAACATTTACAAGTTCCTCCACTTCAAGAGGGAAAGGTTACAATAAACTTTATCTCAACAGGGGACTATCAAAATGTCTTTTTTTTCTCAGCTCCAGAACAACAACATGTATATCTCTTATCCTTCTAATTTTGATCACAACAAGAGTAGGGGAAAGGTAACGCTCTCCACCAAACCAAGACATCCAATGAAGAGGAGAAGCCATCCTTATTCATTGGCCCTCGAGCCCCAACCACAATGCAATAAAATATGTGATCCAACTCATGGAAACAACACACTTCCACAAACACACAAGTAACATTTTCATAAGCAAAAAACACAGTCCAAAGCAAGTAGTTTATCAACCACTTCATGAAAAACAGGCTTCATCAAGTAAGCCAAAAGCAAAACTATGGGGATGATTATTATGCCTCCCAAAAGGGGAAATGGGTATCACCACCTGAAAACAAACCACCAATATATATACATATCATTGCAACATATACATATATGTGTGTGTATGCCTCCCCCATGTATGTATTATTCCTCACATTTCCTTATGCCTCCCCAACATAAATATGACATCCCATAATATATATAATGTGTGTGTGTGTGTGTGTGTGTGTGTGTGTGTGTGTGCAAGCTGTGTGGGTGTGTGTGTATTGGTGGAACCCAAATCCCAAGTGGTGATACCCATTTCCCCTTTGGGAGGCACTAAGAAGCCATCCCACATAATAGTTTCATTGCTCCTTCTGGCCTACACCATAAAGCCTTAGTATCTGTTTGTCATGCCCACAATGTAGTTGTAAAACTACATTTTGTTTTAACATTTACATTGCATGAAAAAGATGCTTGTGTGTTTTTGGAAGCTCTGTTGTTTCCATGGAGTTGGATCCAGTTAAAACAACATTGTGGTTGGGGCTCGAGGGCCAATGAACAAGCATGGCTTCTCCTCTGAATTGGATGTCTTGGTTTAGTGGAGAGCGTTACATCTTCCCCTACTCTTGTAAAAGTGATTCCCAAAGGAGGCAAGGATATACACGTTGTTGTTCTAGCAAGCTGAGAAAATAAAGACAGTTTGATAGTCCCCTGTTGAGATAAAGTTTATTGCAACCTTTCCCTCTTGAGGTGGAGGATCCATGTAGGATGTATATATATATATCATTTCAAATCCCTGACATGCCCTTATGCCTCCAATGCAAGTACCCCTTATTCCTCACATTGACAAATTTACGCCTACCTCAACCTCTTATGACCATGCCCATAATGAGTAAAGAAATGCAAACTATTTATTTTTAAGGTGGAACCCAAATCCCAACTCCCTTGACCCTTGTAGCTCCCTAAAACAAACTTGTGCCTCTCAAAAAATGCACCCTATAGTCTTCTCCTACACCATTCCTAGGCCATCTACCTAACATCCCACAAGCATGCCAAAAATATCACACATTAACATTTACATTTATAAAAGAAGAGCATTTCAAGAGCCAAGCTCCTACCTCTTCTTGATGGAGTTGTTCCAAGTTCCAAAACAATAACTCTTTATCCCAATGCAAGCAATTCAAAATCAGCCAAGCACAAGCATGCAAAAATCTTCCAAAAACTCCTTCAAAGAAAGAGCTCCCAAAATACCACAAATAATTCACCCAAAAATAAAATCTCCAAAAATGAAGAAACCCCAAAACAAGGCAAGGAAATTGAATTTAATAGAAGAGGGAAGGGAAGATATTGAGACAGATCCACGTAGGATGCCATATCACATCCCTTCAACCCCAACCCCAAAAGTCAACTTCATTTCTCCAATGCACAATAAATAGGTGGGTGAATAATATGACATTTAATTACACACTCAAATCCAACCCACATCTCTAAAGGACTGAAATTAAATCATGTAAGAAAAGTGCAATTAAAACCTACCATCTTCCTTCTCAAAAGCTTAAGAAAATCTAATCTCAACTCTCCAACCGTAGGTATAGTTGGTAATCAAAATTTAAGAGGTATGAGATAAGTTTAAATTGTCCCACAATCCAAAATAGCCTCTACAAGGAAAATTTTTACATTTACCAAGAAGGTGGAGTGTTTCACACTCAAAATTTAACATACACATCTCTACACACAACACTTTAATTCAAGGCCAACAATTCTATTAATTACCTTCTAACACATATTGATTTATTTATCTTAACAATATGATTACTCATCAATATTTACACACCATTAATAGTTAATGAAAGGGGTAGCAAACACCACATAAAGTAAACACGTGCAAACAATTAAAAAAAAGGACCAAAATAAAAGAAAATACGTAAAACCCCTTGGTCACATTTAAAGGTGATCCCCCCATGGGAATCCCTAACACACACAAACACACACAGACAAATACTAGTTGCCAGGGTGACCTTGTTGAATTCATCTATAATTCCAATGTAGTTGGTCTCCAATCCCTCTATGTTTGTTGAGATATTTTAAACCTATAAAATATAAATACCTCTTTAGGCCCTATGGCCATATCAGAACATCTAAAATAATATAAATATAATTCCCAAAATCATTGAGATATATGAATCACATCAACATCAATGCAATCTAGCAATATCATTTACTGTTTTATCAACAACTATATCATTATCCAATAATTTCAATTTCTAGGTCTACTCACAATATCCAAATATCACAAGTCCAAACAACATCCATAATGTAACCATGTAAAACAGTATATCAACATCAATATCTAAAGTGTCTCTAATAATCATCATGCATCATAACTGAATCAAGCCAATAAATAATCCATTATCTAACATCTAACATTATACTATAAGAAAGTCCATAATCATGTCCATAATATAATCAATAGTATCATGATTAGTATCAAAAAGGTGTCAAAGGGAAGTGGACACTACATCCCCCTCCCCTTAGAATCGACTTCCTCCTGGAAGTCACTGGAACAAATGTGGAAACTGAACTCGTAGAAAAGTAACATCCTCCCATGTAGCTGCAGTCTCATCATATATGTCCCATTGACACCCTGACCTAATCAACCTCTTTGCCTCAAAGGCCTAGGGTCATGTGATCTAGGATGCGAACGAAATCCACCCATCTAACCTGCAATGATGTCCAATCTAACACATGAGAAGGATCTGCAACATATCTCCTAAGAGCTGAAACATGAAACACATCATGTACACGAGACAACCAAGGTGGCAATGGTAGACAGTAGGCCAAAGGGCCGATATGCTCCAAGATCTCAAAAGGACCCATGAATCTAGTAGCTAACTTAGAACCTTTTCCATAACAGATAGGGCTCTTATGTGGCCTTGACACGAAGGAACACCTTCATGCCCACATCAAAACTATGGTCCGTCCTATCCTGATCTGCATACTTATTCTTCCTGTCTTGTGCCTCCTGCAATCTCTGTCTGATCAAAATTACCTATTGCTCCATGTCCTGCAAAAAATTTGGTCCAAGAGAAACCCTGTCCTCTAACCTATCCCAGCTAAGAGGTGTCCTGCACTCTCCACCATACAAAGCCTGAAAAGGATCCATGCCTATAGAACTCTCAAAACTATTATTGTAGGAAAACTCCACCAAGTACAGGTACTCCTCCCATCTAGACTATTGATCCATCACGTACATCCTAAGCATGTCCTCTAAAATCTGATTCACCTCATTCCATCTATCCATCTGTCTCAGGGTGATATGATATGCTGAAATTGATCTTCATCCCAAGGGCATGCTGCATGGTAGTCCAAAAATGGGAAGTATTTAAAGGATCGCGGTCACTAATGATCTTCTGCAAAATCCCATGTAACCTGACAATCTCATCCAAATATACCCGTGCCACTACACTAGCTATATAAGTGGTCTTCACTGGAGAAAAGTGAGCCACTTATTGTCAATTTGTCAACTGTGACCATGATGGCATCGTGGTGATATCTCGACATTGGTAGCCCAACAATGATGTCCATGGAAATGGTGTCCCATTTCCACTCCGGTATAGCATGAGGAAAGAGAAGGCCACCTGGATGCTGATGCTTGGCCTTTACTTTTCTGGCACTCTAAACATCATGACATGAACTGAGCCACGTCTCTACGAATTCCTCTCCAATGATACAATTGTCTCAAGGTGGCATGCATATTCTTCACCCCGGGATGGGCTGAATAGGGTGCACGATGTGCCTCTGCCAAGATGTCTTGCCTTAAGCCTACATCTCTGGGAACATAAATCCTACCTCTGTGCCTAAGAAGGCCATCTGCCTCTAGTGAGAAACCATCAAACTTCCCCTCGAGGGGTCTCTGAGACTCGATCTCTTCTTGAACTGCAATGTAGAAGCTGTCAAGAGGAAGCTGCTAAAGAATCCTACTATGTAAATCTATGCTCATTGAGTTAGCCATGGCCACATGTCTCTGTCTACTGAGAGCATCTGCCATCAAATTCTCCTTCCCGTTCACATGGTTTATCTCCATATCATACTCACAAAGAAACTCCATCCAACGCTGCTGACGAGCGTTGAGATTGGGCTGCATGAAGAGGTGGCGAAGACTCAGGTAATTTATCCTGAGTGTGAATCTTTGACCAAGAAGAAAGTGCCTCCATCAAACCAAAGCATGCACAACTGTCACAAGCTCAAGATCATGAGTCAGATAATCAAGCTCATAATCTTTGAGTTTGCGAGACTCAAAATCCACTACTCTGCCCTCCTACATCAACACACCTCCAAGCCTTGCTAGAGAAGCATCCGTGCAAATGAAAAACTCACCCTATGGATCCGACACTGCAAGAATAGGGTTCCATAGTGATACATTCCTTCAGTGTACTAAAGGCTTGCTCGCACCTGTCTGACCAAACAAACTTCTTCCCTTTCCTCTGAAGGGAAGTGATGGGGTGTTCAATCCAAGAGAAGTCCTGAACAAATCTTTGGTAGTAAACTTACTAATCCCATGAAGCTTCACACCTCATTCATAGTAGTGGGTGTTAGCCAATCTATAATAGCTCTAATCTTGGAAGGATCAACAACAATACCTTCCCCATAGAAATGATATGACCCAAATACTGCACCTCCATCTAAAAGAATGCAAACTTCTCTAAGTTCCCGTAAAGTTGTTGCTCCCAAAGACACTGAAGAACCTGGCGAAGGTGCCCCTCGTGTTCCTCACGCGTATGTGAGTAAATCAAAATGTCATCAAAGAAAGATGAGCACAAAGTGATCTAAGAAGGTCCTAAATACCCCATTCATCAAACTCATAAATACTGCGGGGGCATTAGTCAAACCAAAAGGCACCACTGTGAATTCATAGTGGCCATATCTCATACAGAAGGTGGTCTTATGAATGTCTACCTCTAAAATCCTCAATTGATGGAGACCTAACTTAAGGTGTATCTTAGAGAAATTTGTGGCTCCCTTCATCTGATCAAACAAATCATCAATGCGTGGAAGGGGATAACGATTCTTGATCGTTACCTTATTCAGCTAACGATAATCAATACACAACCGCAAGGATCCATCCTTCTTCACAAAAATCATCGGTGTACCCCAAGGGGATACACTAGGATGGATAAGGCCTTTCTCCAAAAGGCCCTCAAGCTGTAACTTGAGCTCACAGAGCTCTGGGTGGTCATCCGATAAGGTGCTCGTGAGATAGGCTCTGCTCCCAGAACCAAATCTATGTGAAAATCAATCTCACGTGGGGGTGGTAACCCCGGGGGTAGCTCCCCAGGAAAGACATCTACAAACTCTCTCAAAATGGGGTGATCATCTAGTGATGGTCCACTAGACCCATCCTCATGATCTGTCACTGACTGTAACAACATACATCTGACAACCCCATCGCACACATTGCTTAAGCTGCATAGCAGAGATGGTGAAAATAGAAATGGGTCTCCTGACCCCTGAAATCACCAACTCAACTCCCAAATCATCTACACAAGATATAATCTTGTGGTAACAATCCACTCTAGCCTTGTGTGCTAACAACCAATCCATACCCAAGATGACTCCATATGAGCCCAAAGGAAGGATAAAGAGATCTGAGGTAGTGGTGAAAGGTCCCAAATCCACTACACACTCCTTAACTAAGGAGTCTACAGAGATCTTGGCTCCAGAAGCCATCTCAACATCCCAACTATGACCCTACCTAACTTGCCACCAGCCTACATCACTCTACTAAGGATGGTGCAATAAAAGAATCAGAAGAACTAGAATCAAACAAAATAGAGGTAGGAATACCACCAATATTACCTGCAGTCTCAATAACTGTACTCTGATGCTCTTCTTGGCTAGTTCTCGACCGCTTCATACATCCTATGACTATGCCCCATATCACCAATAGTAGGATATGAGATCTGTGTCTTACCCTTGTTATTAGGGGTTATGTGGGTAGTCTCTCTAAAAATGTCCAGTAACACCACAACCAAAACAACCAGCCTGATCCTCTCCCCTGTGTAGCAGGTCCAGCCAGTACTCTGAAGGTCTGTGGTGTGGATCCTGATGATCTAGCTACAATTTCCTGAGGTCTCTATTGGTGAGATCCTGCTGAGTGAGCTCTCTAGGCACCCTTATGTCCTGATGGGACCCCTAGGAGGAGGCCCCATACTCTGACCTCTCTGTGCATCAAATCTCTTTGGAGGTCTATAAGGTAGGTGGGACTACTGCTTCTGCTACAGTCTAAAAGATGACTGTGCTGAACCCTTTCCACCATGAGGAAGAGGTACTGACCCCCTTGATCTGTTGTCCTGCATCTGTTGTATGTGGCTCCGGACTCAGTCTCTAGCCTGCTGGGTCTTTATTTGAGTCTCCTCTACTATATAGGCCTTCTCGATGGCCTCAGCTAATGTTTATGGAAAATGGATCTACACTGACACCTCCAATGTCTAGATTCAGACCCCAGATGAACCTGTGGATCTGCACCTGCTCATCCTGTATGTAACCAACATACTGGAGTAGATCCAGAAATCTACTCTCATACTCAGCCACTGTAAGAGATACTTGTTGGAGGTCATAGAACTCATCTATTCACTACTTTATGAACCTCCGTGACAAATATTTGCTTCAGAAATGCTCCTCAAAGAGCTCTTAGGTAACTGTCTCAGAATCAACATGGAGCTTCTACTCCTCTATCTGCCACCAGACACCAGTTCCATCCTTAAGTAGATGGATCGCAACAAGAGCTTTCATGTTGCTAGAACAAGGAAAGAGCTTGAAGCATCCACTCAAGCTCACCAACCAGGCCTCTTCCTGAAATCCACCTATGTCACCAGAATAATGTGATGGCCAAAGCTTCAGGATCTCTTTGATGTGATCTGCAACTGTGGTCTGACAGCCTCTAAGCCTCTCTGTATGCTCATCCCTAAGCCTAGGGCTTTGAGACCTCTCTCTATGTCATGAAAATCAGTCACCCTGTCCCCTATGTGGTGACTCTTCTCTGGCTGGCTCTACATGGTGCTCCTCCATTCTCACTGTGTCGAGGAGATACATGACCCTCAATGGAAGGGACTCTATCATGTTTGGTTGACATGTCCTCCTACTGATCCTCTCCGTAGAGTGGCATTAACATCTTGAAGAGTCTACATAAATTTGGGGTAGGATGGCTGCTATAACATGATTTGGTGGTGGTATGGCTAGGTCTAATGTGAAAAGACCCCTCATCCCATCTGCGCCTCCTACACAGACCAAGGCAAGAGTTAGTTCACCTTTCTAAGTTTTATTCAGTTTCCATGTTTACTAAAATATGCAATTTTCTAAACTAAGTTGTTTTCTAGATTTAAAAATGTGCTAGCTTTAAGGTTCAAGTCCCAATTTTTCTAGTGTGCCCAATGGCCCCAATATTTTTAACCACTGCTCTGATACCCAGTGTAACGCCCGCTAAAACAAACCACTTGAGACCCGAGAACAACCTAGGATTAGTTAGGAAAATTATGGAATATATTTTTTTGTTTAAAATAGTCTACAACTATGTTACAAGGTAAAAACTATCACTAATAAGTTCCAGAACAATTCTAATTCACTAGACCATACTTTTCATAAATTAACAATTATTAGAGGTCATAAGGTCTAAAATTTAGAGTTAGAAGGTTCCATTCTAGGTTCAGAGGGTTATTCCTCACCATACCCACTATCTAACAGGCTTAAATGTTCAACTTAATTTTTCTCAAACTTAATGCATTCAAAATTTTCCTAAATCACTCCCATTGAATAGGAAATTTCCTCACCTTTCCATTGATATAAATAAGTCCTCCTAACTCCTCATATTTTTCACGTTATGCGGGCCCAAGGGAGAAATTTTTCCCCAAAGGGCGGGTCGGTGGGCTGTGGGGAGACTTTTAGAAAAATTTCCGCGCGGGGGAAAAAAAACCTACTTTGCACCCACACACCCACAAGTCTACAAGTCCACAAGGGACACGTGGCGCCTCCCAAATCAACGCGGTGAGAGTGGGGCAACGGGAGACATTTTGAAAAATCTTCCTGCGCGGGGAAAAATGCCAACTTTGTGCCTACGCTCCTGCCAATCCGCAAGGGACACATGGCGTCACCTAAGCCAACATGGGGAAGGTAGGGTGGCAGGGATAAAAATTAATTTAACACCCTGAAGGGCTAAGAGGGTAGCATTCACTCACTCCTCCGCCGGCACCTCGCGATGCCACATGGCGGCTCCTGATTGGTTAGTGGGGCGGTGGGGAAAATTTGGAAATTTTTTCAAAAAATTTCTGAAATGTAAAGAGGAAAAAAGGAACCTGCTCCTTCGTCGATGCCCTATGATGCCACGTGGCATCACTTGATTGGTTGCGGGCCGATAGGGCAGTGGGGAAAATTTGGAAAATTTTCCCTAATTTTTTTGGGAGCGCCAAGTTAAAAAGGGGATCCACCCCTCCATTGACACCTCATGGTGCAACGTGGCAGCCTTTGATTAGTTGTGGGCTGGCGGGACAGTGTGGAAAATTTGGAAAATATTCTCAAATTTTTTTCCGAAGCTCTAAGGGAAAAATTCGGGCCCGCCAAGGAAAATTTTCCCTTTTTTTTATGCCAAGTGAAGAAAAACTTTAGAAGGCCATAACTTTTGATAGAGAGCTCGATTTTGGGTAAACAAGGAGTTTCTGGAAATCTCTCAATGCCCTATTTAATCAGGGATCATTAATTTTTTATTTTTATAAATTTTAAGGGGTAAATTTAAAGAAAACAATCTGCAGGCTTTTACAGTACGAACTGTTAAATTTTAACTTATAAGATTTGTTCAATTTGATCTTCTTCCTCTCTCAGCATTTCAAATAGAGATGGAGAATTTTTCTTAGATGGATCTAATAAATATTTCTATATTCAATTTTTGTGATTGATTTGTAATTTGAACATTTACATTTCTTGACAGAAAAATGATTGTAAGAGGGTTGAGCCTGATTTTGCAAGGCTTTTAAGGATTTATCCTTTAGTGTTATAGTCAAATTTAATTCATTTAGGACATACTAATTCAATTTAATCATTTAATCTATTATTTCATTGTTGCAGGTTTGAACTGTGCATTCAAGGTGAAGTATTCGCCAAATGAGAAACAAAATAGAGATCAAGTTCGAAAGGGTCTATTTATCATTTTTCATCATCCATGTCTGGGAATTACTTCCAACTCCAATCTAATACCTTTAATTGATTCAGTACCAACCATTCAAAAACCAAAATACAATTATGATTTCCAATGTTACACATTTCAAAAGACAGAGTTCTGCATTTTCCTTCATACGCATTTACTTCTTTCAAACAGAGATTTCAATTCACATTTAGATGTTCAATCTTAAAATAACAACACAAATTGAGAAAGGTAATGCAATCCTTTATTGATTCAAAAATACATCTTTACAACCTTTCTTTCATTCTTCGAATTCATCATACAAAATACAATTATTTCACATTCTTTCAAAGGTAGAAAACAGAGTTTATTTCTTTTACATTGCACTATACAAATTTCATAAACAATAAAATATATTTCTATTACAAAACATTTAAAATTTCCTCCACCTCAAGTGGGAAAGGTTGCAATAAACTTTATCTCAACAGGGGACTATCAAACTGTCTTTTTTTTCTCAGCTGTAGAATAACAACGTGTATATTTCTCATCCTTCCAAATGGTAATCACAAAAAGAGTACGGGAAAGACAAATCTCTCCACCCAACCAAGACATCCAATGAAGAGGATAAGCTATCCTTTTTCATTGGCCCCCAAGCCCCAACCACAATAAAATAAAAGATGTGATCCAACTCATGACAAACACACAGGTAACATTTTCATAATAAAACATAGTCCAAAACGGAATGTAGTTTTACAACTACATCAAAACATGAAAAACAATACTAAGGCTTCATCAAACAAGCCAAAGAAGCAAAAAACTATGGGGGATGTTGTTCATGCCTCCCAAAGGGGAAATGGGTATTACCACTTGAGAACAAATCACCACAATATATATATAATTTCAAATCCTTGACATGCCCTTATGCCTCCACAACCTCTTATGGCACCCTATAATGAGTAAAGTAATGCAAGCTATTTCTTTTTAAGATGGAACCCAAATCCCAACTCCCTTCAACCTTATACCTCCCTAAAACACACTTGTGCCTCCCACAAAATAATCCCATAGTCTTTTCTTACACCATTCCTAGGCCATCTACCCAACAGCCCACAAGCATGCCAAAACAATCACACGTTATCATTTACATTTATAAAAGAAGAGCATTTCAAGAGCCAAGCTCCTACCTCTCCATGATGGAGTTGTTCCAAGTTCCACAACAACAAGCTTTATCCCAATGCAAGCAATTCAAAATCAGCCAAGCACAAGCATGTAGCAATCTTCCAAAAACTCCTTCAAAGCAAGAGCTCCCAAAATAGCAAGGAATTCACCCAAAAATAAAATCTCCAAAAATGAAGCAACCCTGAAACAAGCAAGGAAATTGAATTTAATAAAAGAGGGAAGAGAAGAGAATGAGGCAGATCCACGTAGGATGCCATATCACATCCCTTCAACCCCAACCCTAAAAGTCAACTTCATTCTCCAATGCACAATAAATAGGTGGGTGAATAATATGACAGTTTACTTACACACTCAAATCCTACCCACATCCCAAATGACTAAAATTAAATTATGTAAGAAAAGTACAATTAAAACCTACCATATGCCTTCTCAAAAGCATTATAAAAGTCTAATCTCAACTCTCCAACCATAGGTATGGTTGGTAATTAAATTTAAGAGGTATGGGACAAGTTTAACTTGTCCCACAAGCCTCCAAAATTAACCCCTAAGGACAATTTCTAATTTCCAACAAGGTGGAGTGTTTCACACTCAAAATTTAACTTACACATCTCTTACAACACTTTAATTCAAGGCCAACAACTCTCATTAATTACCTTCTTATGACATATTGATTTATTTATTTTAAAAATATGATTACTCTCAATATTTACACACCATTTAATAGTTAATGAAGGGGTAAAAACACCACAAAATAAACACATACAAACATAAACAAAAGGACCAAAATAAAATAAAATACATAAAACCCATTGGTTACAATTGAAGGTGATCCCACCCCCCCCCCCCCCCCATGGGAATCTCTAACACACACAAACACACACAAACAAATACTAGTTGTCTTGGTGACCTTGTTGAATTCATCTAGAATTCCAGTGTGGTTGGTGTCCAATCCCCTGATGTTTTTCGTGATATTTTAAACCTGCAAAATAAAAATACCTCCTTCGGACTCATGCCCATATCAGAACATTCAAAATAATATAAATATAATTCCCAAAATAATTTAGATACATGAATCACATCAACATCAACGCAATCTAACAATATCATTTACAGTTTTATCAACAACTATATCATTATCCAATAATTTCCATTTCTAGGTCTACTCACAATATCTAAATATCACATGTCTGAACAGCATCCATAATATAACCATCTAAAACAGTATATCAACATCAATATCCAAAGTGTCTCTAATAATAATCATGCATCATAACTGAATCAAGCTAATCAATAATCCATGATCCAACACCTAACATTATACTTTAATAAAGTCCATAATCATGTCCAAAATATAATCAACAGTATCATGATTAGTATCAAAAAGGTGTCAAAGGGAAGTGGGCACTACAATTGTCAAATTTTATGTGACCCTTATAATATGTTTGGATATTTATTCTTAATATACCATGTTTTTCTATTATCTTTGTCCATTTCATATGTTAATAAAAAAATGAAAAGGCACTGAAAAGTACAAGCATTTCTAGGTCAAATTCAATTAAGATAGATTTAATACTTAATAAGCATTGCATTAACTATGACAATCATTTTTATTATTTAATATGTGTGTAATCTTGTAATGGTGATTATATGCTTTTCCAATAATATTGAGATAATATTTACATCACATTTTATTATAAGATGGTTAAGATACGGAAATGATGGTAATAACTACGTATTTTTTGTCAAGTAATGATTTGATTCATGGTTTATTATTATTTTGTTGAGATATACATTTATTTATAAAAAAATATACCTCTTTTGATTTAACATGTTTGTGTCTTCATCTTTTCAACTTTATAAATTTGTGAAAAGGGATGTTGAGTCTCCCTAACTATATAAGATCTCTAATTCCTCGAAATTAAATATCTATCTAAGATATTGAATTCCCAAAACTAATAAAACTACCTAATGTCTCTAATTTATTGTAACTTATTTTTCAAATCTATTCAAGAATTCCATTTTCCTATAATGTGTTGATAGTATCACTTTCATTGTGGACAATGTGGGGGACAAGGTTCAATGCACAAGTGATTAAAACATATACAAGCTTTCCTTTCTACAAGAAGTGGTGGAAGAGACTGTGAATGCATTCGCCACTTTTCCTTCTTTCATGGTCCTATCTCTCTACTAGTGCAGATGATAAAATGTTTTGTATTCATATGATCACCACCAACATGGTAAACATATCGCACCTCCACTTCATGTTGCTCCACCTTGGAAGGGTGTCACTCAAACATTAATTTGGAATATTTAATTATTTTTTATACATAGAGTCTATGTCCCCTATTTTTTATATATTTTATTTATATGCTATTTAGAATATATAAATTTATTAAATTTGATGCAACCCTTCTAATATGTTTGAAAATTTATTCTAAATATACCGTATTTTTATGTTTATTTTACCATTTTTTCTATTTTTTTAGTTCTTATATTTTATTAGATTAGGTAAAAAGTGAATTTTGAAGGGATTGGGAATCTTTTACATCTAAAGGATAAGCATCAAAGAACATAAATGAAACAAAAAATGAACAAGGCCCCACTGGCCCAAAGAGAAATAAAAAAACAAACCAAAAACCAGAAACAAGAAAGCACCAAAAAAGAAGAAAGGGCACCACAAGGTAAACCAATCAAAACAACTTGGCCCATTAACCAAGGAGAAATAACTACCATGGTTTTTCATTATATGAGATCTGAGGCTCATCTTGAGAGGAGAAATTCTAGCTTTTCCTTTCTTCTTGTTATTCACCACCTCCCAACCATCCCCCATTAGGATCTACATTCTCATCCAGGTGGACAAAAATATAAACTTCAGTAGATTCTTTGAAATTGTTGCTTTGAAACTTCAAAGAACCTGGGTGGTGTGGAGGATAAACATCCCCCTTGTCTACAATTTTTTTTGAATCAAAAACCAACTTAGTGGGATGTGAAAAGGTCCCACCCTTCTTCTCTTCTAGTTTCTCTTCCTTCTTCTCTTTCTGATTAACTATATTATTATCTGAAATGTTATTACTATCATTATCGTCATCAAAATGTACCACTAGATTATCTGGATTAAAATATTTCCACCATGATACCCATACCTTAATCTTCTTCTTAAGGATGAGGCAATCAGGAGCAAGATTACCAAGGGAAAAAAAATTATGCATCTAAAAAGGAGGCCTTCATAATCCAAGATTTGAGTCCATATTGTATCTATGAATTTAAGCTCCGTGATTTCTAGGAAATTACATATTCCAGATAAAATATTTTCGGTCGTGTTTGCCATGATGAGTCACATTCTCCCTAACCCTAACAAGGGATCTTGTGAAGATGTAGGTGGCAATGGAAACTCTGTGGTGCTGGCCTCCTATCTAGATGGTTGGTTGCAATGTCTAGTTAAGGTCTCTTGCGATGGTTTGGACCTTACTGGTCAACCATATGGAGACAGTGGAACAGGGCTGCATGGCGGTGCTTTGGGGGGATCTCCTCTCCTTTCCGGTGATAGTTTTCTTCCTAGTGAAAATGTTGTGCTAGGAACTTCGAAGGGAATTGGTAGCCCAGTTGACCCTCTCATTGGTTATCTTCTGCATTTTGAATGTGGTTTATGGGTTAGAGGCCATGGTGGGTAGGGGAATTTTAGGAATGCCTTGTCACATAACCAGAATAGGGGTGCGCCTTTCTCTTTCTTGGAGGTGGATAGATCTAGTGGAAGATGGGTTTCCAAACTCATCACTTATGCCAAATCAACACCTGTGCTTTCTTCCTATGAGGACGTCTATGAATATGTAATGTTCTACCAGAATAGAGGACTGATTTTTAAGTTCATTAGTTGTTGTCTTGGCCTTCCAGCCCTGCATAAATGTATATCTGAACAATGGAGGCCCGTTATCAATCGTAAAGTCAATATCTATCTCTCTGCTCATGGTATTTTCATAGCATTTTTTGATAGCTCCTCTGAAAAATTAGGGATTTCGGATAATGATAGTAAAAACCATCATTTTTTGATAGCTCGTCAGAAAAATTAGGGATTTCCAGTCGCATCATCTCTTCATGAAACCCTGGTTCCCAAAATTTAAATTGATAATTGAAACCTTTTCCATTAGACCAATGTGGATAAGGCTGCCCTATTTACCCTTGCACTTCTGGAGTGAGGAGTGCTTTAGATCCATGGAGATGCTTTGGGTAAATTCCTTTTTTGTTGACCTGAGGACCAAATCATTTGATCATACCGCATATGCCCACATTTTAGTCGATATCGATATGATTGTTGATTTCCTGGCCACCATGGATCTTAAAGTAATGGATACATTATGGACACAAAATCAAGATTACGAAGATCTCCCTTTTCGATGTAGTATATGTTTTTCCCTTAGTCACCTTTCTGCTAATTGTCTCTCTATCAAGCAGAAAATTAAAGGGCAAGTATCATGGTGGAAGGATTTTAATCCAGATAATCTGATAGTTTATGCTGATGAGGATAATAATAGTATTAAAGTTTCAGATAGTCACACAGTGAAACATGAAGAGAAGAAGGAAGATCCAATGGAAGAGAAGAAGGTGGAGAAGTTAGTTGGTTCTCTACCCACAAAATCTAATAATGACCAGCAAGTACCAAGTAAAGGGGTGTCTTCTCCTTTGTCCCCCTCAGTTTCTTTGAATCCCAAGGTACAAAAAACAACACATCTCTTTAAATTATCCTTTCTATCCTCCTCAATGAGAATATAGATCCTAATGGGGGAGGGTTGGAAGGTGGTGAATAGATGGAAATCAGCCTCTCAATATGAGCCTTTGATCTCATAAAGGGAAAGATCATGGTAGTTAGTGCTCTTTGGTTTGTGGGTAAAGTGTTTTGACTGGTCTACCTTGTCTCTTCTTCATCGTGTTTTATTATTTTTCTAGGTTTTGGCTTATTTGCTTTTTTCCTCTTTAGGCTCATGGGGCCTTATTTGTTCCTTGTCTCATCTTTGGGCCTTGTTACTTATCTTTTGGTTGTACAGGGTTCCAGATCCCTTCAAAATCTTCTTTTTAACCTAATCTAATAAATAATGGTATCCGAGAAATCAGTCTTCATATCCATATCCACCAGAATACGAGCGTAAGTGGTGTGATCAAAGGAATCTATCTGAGCGTCAACATCAAGGAATTTACCCAAATTATCCCCCATAGATCTAAAGCACTCCTCACTCCAGAAGTGCAAAGGTAAGTAGGGAAGCCTAATCCATACATTTCTGATAGTAAAATTTTTAGTCATCAAATGAAAATTAGGGAATCAGTGCTTCATGAGGAGATGATACGACTGGAAATCCCAATTTTTTTCAAAAATCAAGTCCCTATCATTTGAAACGTAAAAACCTGCTATGAAAATACCTCAAGTAGAATGATAAATGTTGACTTTACTTTGAATTAGGGAATGTCATTGTTCAGATATCCATTTATGGAGGGCATGAAGACTAGGGAAACATAGAGAGAACCTACAAATCAGTCCTCTATTCTAGTAGAACTCAACTAATAAAGAAACCTCCTCTCCAAAGGAGACAACACGTGTTGATTTGGCATAAGCCATGGGTTTTGCTAGAGATATCCCACCAAATATTGTTGCCTCTATAAAGTAAATGGTCTTTCCTCTGATCTAGCCTTTTGTTTTACACTCCTAAAACACCCCAACCCACCACAGCTGCTCACCCTGAAACCACCATCAGTTTACAACAAATAATCATTGTGAGGAACACCCATAACCAGGCCATGAATTCCTAAAGGAGCACCCTACATAGAGGTCAAACCAAGCACCAGACTGACACAAGGAAGGATGCCACCATTGGGGCACAGGGGAACACCAATAGCAAGCCCATATTTTCCATAAGTGAGGATAATGAGGTCCAAAATGTCACTTTCCAGACCTTGCACCAAGCCATTCGCATGAGTGGAATCCGAGGAAACCTTCACTGAACCATTGCCACCATCATCAAACATAGACAGGGTAGGGTTAGGGCATCCCCGACTCATCGGGCCTAGATATGTCATGGTATTGATGAATAACAAGGTAAATAACTAATTAGTTTTAAATATTTTCATGGTATTTTTCAGTTCTTATTTTATCAAAAAATAATAATTTGATTGTAGTAAACCTAATAACTTATGATTTCCTTAAAAATGAGGGTTTTTCAATTTGGTGGCCAGTGAGAAATATTTAACCCTTAACAATCATTGCATTAAAAAATGATGCAACAATGGTCACAATTAAGTATTTTAGTCAGCTAACTGAGTTAAATCTTCTCTATAAAATTAGTACAAAATGAATTTATTTCCAATTTTTGTGGTTATCAAATCCAACAATTACATCAATGTGACATGGGACGGAAATTCCCCCCAACATGTTCCTATTTCTATAATTTCTTGCAACAAGAGTAAGTAGCTTCTCCTCAAATGAAATGGCCTCTAAATATCTACAAAATAGATAGGGATAATATCACATAGAGAAATTGTACACATCATGAATATCCAATAGCAAGGGATTACTTTAGAATCTATCTCTAAAATACGTTTCTTAAAAGATACATGTGTGACTCCCCCTTTCTAATTTGAGTGGTTCACAAAATTGACATGTGATTTGTATTTCACTTGTCAGAGGAAAGAAGAAGAAATCCTATTTTCTCTTCAATACATTCCCCATCCAAGAAAATTTCCTCTCTCATTCCCCTTCTTCGGCAATTTCTTCCTCCTAAAATATATCACCTTCAATTCTTCATCATTAATTTCATCAATGCCTCCTTATTGGCATTTCCATTCCATTGCTCATATATGATTGCTATTTATAACCCTATCCAAAAAACAAATATTTTGCCTATATTCACATTCCGGTTTTCTTGTCGATATTTTGTCATAGATCACATTATCCTAGATAGGTAGAAACTAACCACTTCATTCTCATATTTTCTCCAAGTATTCATTTCATGATAAGTTTGTCAACATCACTCAATAAACAAAAGTAAAATTTTATAGACCAAACTTTATCTAAATATCCTATTAAATAATTGATCGACAACAACCACAACTATAAATATACAAGACATTTTTTTCTATATAATAGAAATTGAGGTTTCTTACACGACTCTTTAAAAATCGTAACATTTCTCAACTAATATAAATTAAATATTTTATAAATTCCTATTGGTGTAATCATGGAATGCAAAGGGACTATTACTAGTGCCACAAAAATAGAACCCATTCTCCATTACTAAATTGTTGGTTTTTGAGTGGTTAGATAAATGCTTTAGGGAGAGAAAAATTGGGTAAATTCCTATTAAATAATTGAGATCAGAAAACTCTACACCACATCTCATCCTATCAAATAAAAAGGTGGAATAGCCAATCGGTAAATTGAAACATTGTGAATACAAATTTTTACGCCGAAAGGCGTGTTCTCTGTGAGAAAGCCTGGCTCCTTCTGACATGTGACAGAGCAATCAACGATCATAATACATTGGTCGACGATGCACGAATGTTTTTTGAGCGTTCACGTGTCTGGGAAGGCATTTTCGTTGGAGGTAGGTACATGCGGCCATCATGAAGATAAGAACAAGATATTCAAATCGCAGAAAGAGTATGGCCGCCCCTGCTGTAGTACAGGATATCACTCAAATCAGCTGGCATCTCCATTAAATCAATGAACTTACCCATGCACGTAGAGTCTTTACTACAGTTCACCCATCCCGCCTACCTTCACTTATTTAATCCCCGCATCACCTCCGTATAAACTCATCGCGGTTAAAGCAGGCCGCTGCCTCTTATGGTGTTCACTTGCAAAAAGCTCAGGCGCTGCCTTGTATCTCGAAGCCTCTCTCAATGTCAAGAATTAGTCTTATACCTCTTCTCTAGTGATAGTGGTTATAGGGAGATGAATTCAGAGACTGCTTTCAAGCATCAGCTAGATGTGAAAGGAGTAGATTATATGTCCAAAACTTTTCCTTTCTGTATTTTGAGTGAGCGGAAGTAATAAATGGCCTCCTGCTAGATGGGGAGCTGTGGCTTCATTTTCAAGACAAAGAACATTTAAATGGAGCCAAATGCAGGGCCTTCTGTGTTGAAAGGAACCGATGCAATGAACATTATTGGAAATTTGACGAGATCATGGAGTTGGGGGTATGGCCTTACACCTGGGTTATTTTAGAGCTCTTGTGATGCTCATGATGATTGGGAAGAAAATTGGGAACAGATATTTGACTGCGAAGCCTCTCTCAATGTCAAGAATTAGTCTTATCGGAAACCTCTTCTCTATGATAGTGGTTATAGGGAGATGAATTCAGAGACTGCTTTCAAGCATCAGCTAGATGTGAAAGGTGTAGATTATATGTCCAAAACTTTTCCTTTCTGTATTTTGAGTGAGCGGAAGTATATATGGCCTCCTGCTAGATGGGGAGTTCCTGTGGCTTCATTTTCAAGCAAAGAACATTTAAATGGAGCCAAATGCAGGCCTTGCACACCTGTGTTGAAAGGAACCGATGCAATGAACATTATTGGGAATTTGACGAGATCATGGAGTTGGGGTATGGCTACACCTGGGTTAGAGCTTTGTGATGCTCATGATGATTGGGAAGAAAATTGGGAACAGATATTTGACAATGTAGCCGGGCCTAAATTATCATCTTTTAGACAGATGGTCAAGAACAATACTCTCACTGATTGCATCAAAGACTTTGATGCCATGAAACAGAAGACAGCTGATTGGGATGCTCCTCCATCGGAAACCATTTGCAAGAAATATTTTCAGCATTCACGTTGATTAAATACAAGGTTGGTATATATTTTGTCTGAATCATATGGGCTATATGAAAAGAATCAACTGCCTTCCATATGTTCAAGACATCAAAGCAGACTGGCAGGGATTTATAAAAAACACAATATAGTAGTATCATAACAGCATCTAACTTCTTTCAAATAAGAGCAACCAGTGTTTTCATATGTAGTTAGAATGGAAGATGTTATCCGTCTAGATGATGCTGTAGAGCTTTTTGCGAGTAAAAGATTCGTTATATTCCTAAATCTAGATTTTGGAAGGACCGGCATACTTGGAAACACCATATATCTTGTACACAAATGAATTTCACCTAATTCAGCCGGTGGTTAAAACTTTTGCATTGAAACTTCATTTTCTCCCCAATTTTGTATTCATTTTATTCTATCCACCGAATTATATTCGCTCTATTTATTATTTTTCCCTTAGTGGACATAAATGTCTAGAAAGATATAAAATACGCAAACAGGGATCTCCATGATCATTGCATCTGAAAATATGAAGACATGAGCCTTTTTTAATCAACGGTGACAACCAAGTTACTTTTTAGGCTTAGTTTTTGTGCCTCATGAATTTTGTAAATTTTGTAAGTGTTAAATTTTGATATATGAAATAGAATGCTTTACACGGGTCTAGATAATCTTCGAATGCTTCTCAGAGACAGACTTGGATGTTTGTTAAGCTGGGCAACTGAAAATAAATGCTTTGCATGGTTTTAAAAGGGACAAAAAAGTAATTTCTTGAATCTTTCTGCTGAGGAAAGAGGTCTAATGAAATTGGGAGCTAGTTTCGTCCAGATATTTTTTGGGAGTGTGATTGGATTGTAATGCAGTTTGCATTTTTTTCTAGTAGCTCTTTCTAATCATATAATAGTTGTACTGCACACCTCCTCCTAGCTTCTTGGATATATAGAATGTAATGTTCATCTCAACTGTGATCAGATTTGCTATGAACTAGCCTCTTAGAAAAAGGTAGATTAATCTAACCTCTACAGAATGAGGTGAGAGAAAGAGATCATGACCCAAAAATGCTTTAACATCTTCAGAATTCGTGGCAGCCTTTGAAGATCTAGAATAGCATCTTAGGGAGTTTTTCTGTTGCTAGACCAGAAACCTGAGTTTCAAAACTTCTAAAATGGGCATAAGACAAATGCGTTGGAAAGTTCCTTGTTTAGCACTATTCAAATTCTTTTGTTCTCTGGGAAAGTTCCCTTTCATTCCTGATCAAATTCCCTTTCATTCCTGTTCAAGTTCCATGTCACTAAATATTTGGCAACCAAAGCTATTTTTAATGATTATGCATTTGATAACTTCGTAAGACAAATTCTTATGTGACAACGATATTTACGCCGAAAGGCGTGTTCTCTGTGAGAAAGCCCGGCTCCTTCTGACAGGTGACAGAGCAATCAATGATCATAATACATTGGTCGACGATGCACGAATGTTTTTTGAGCGTTCACATGTCTGGGAAGGCATTTTCGTTGGAGGTAGGTACATGCGGCCATCATGAAGATAAGAACAAGATATTCAAATCGCAGAAAGAGTATGGCCGCCCCTGCTGTAGTACAGGATATCACTCAAATCAGCTGCGACGATGGCATCTTCATTAAATCAATGAACTTACCCATGCACGTAGAGTCTTTACTACAGTTCACCCATCCCGCCTACCTTCACTTATTTAATCCCCGCATCCCCTCCGTATAAACTCATCGCGGTTATATGAAAGCATCGGAAAATATCTCCAAAAACTATAGAGGTTGTCTAAAAGTGGTGAGAAAACGGGTTCGAAAACTGTGTCTCCAATGGGTGTTCTGATGGTGGTGTTTGCTGTGTGGGGGAAATCTGTGGAAGGTGCGGTGACGTTCCAGGATGTGGTTAATGCCATAACACCCTGCGTGGTATATCTGATAGGGAATGCACCGAATTCGGCGCCTGCATGCTACTCTGCCGTTAAATCTCTCAACTCGCGTCTTAACGTAGTTGCAAATCACCAGACTGCCTACAACTGTTTAAAGCAGGCTGCTGCCTCTTATGGCGTTCACCTGCAAAAAGCTCAGGCGCTGCCTCGTATCTGCGAAGTCTCTCTCACTGTTCACGTCAGCCCTGATGTCAACTGTGGTAAGTATGCTTCGCTACTCTACTCACTTGTTTTACAGCTTTTTGTTTCATGAAAAATGTTGTTATCTTTACGTGGTTTGCGTTTTTGTTAATTGTTACAGTGTTCATTGAGGAGAAATGGTTGGCGACGAGGAGTTGGATTGTGTTAGTAAATGATAGTTCTATACTGGGTCTGTCGGTACTCTATTGTTAGGCAATTTTGTAATGTGTTGTTACTACGACTCTGAAAAACTATATGTAACTACGTACGATGTTAGTACTGCTATATGAATAAAAACCAGCTCTGTAAAACATATTGTTGTTGTTTTGTGATGGTTCGCTGTGTTTAAAAATGAAAGTATTTATCTGATGTTCATTTCTTTTGAGAAATTTTGTGAAGAGGTTTAAGCTTGTGCCCTTTTTAAAATTGCTCTCTGTCTCAAAACATGTGCATATAATGTAAAATAGTATTGATGTTATAAAAGAGGAAACACTACTCGGTACATCATTGTAGTAATCTATGTTGAGATGGCCGAAAGATTTTGAATTTTCATTTAATAAATTTGAAAATTTCTTGGCTAAAAAATTATATCGATTTGTTTTTTGAGGTGGTGGGTATCATTTCTTATCGATCTATCATTAAAACAAGATAGTACCTATTATTTGTAGTTTGGAAACATTTAGGTGAAACCATGTAGTTGTAGAAAACTGCTGACAGGTCATGGAGCCTAATTTATGAACATTGATGATTGACAGGTCATGGAGAAACTACAATAGTTCCGAGAAACGCTAGCTCCAATCTTACAATTGATTAAAAAGGACTAAGAACAAAAAAAATAGAGGTGAAAGAAACTGAACATAATATTCTTACGTCAGACAACAACAATTTCCCTCTTAATACATACAATATGCCTTAAATTTCACAATTCAATATTTAACTGAAATGGTCTATAATTTATATATATAAATATGTAGACACATAACTACATTAATATATAAATATATATGTATATATAATAATGTTAAATACACGGACATCACACACACACACACACACACACCCACCCACACACACACACACACACACACACACACACACACACACACACACACACACACACACACACTATCATATAACATAGATATGTTCATATATGTATGTATGCATATATGCATGTCTATGTATAATAGGGAGAAATGAGCTAAGCATCGTGTATGGGTCAATGATAGTGATTGCATGCATGTGAGAAATAAAACATCATTAGCTATTTGAATTAAAACAATCATATGTCATATTCAAAATTAACAATTAAATATAAACTAGCCAAAACAGCAAGTTCCATCAATAAATTAACAAATTGAATAGAGACTTGCCAAAAAAACAAGTCCAAAAATGGTGACTTAATTTCAAAGTAGTGAGCTACCTTAAATTTCTTTGCATTCAAAATTAATTAATTTAAATTCCTTAAAATATTTTTCTACACTAATATTCAAAAGAAAATATATATATTGAAAAAATCATGTAATTGTAATTTTTTTTATAGATTTATAATAATTAATTGGTTATGTTAACCCCTTAAGCTAGGATTCAGACCAAGGCTTTTTTTCTCTATGAATTATCCAATATATACAAATATACATATATGTATATATTTAATATGTATGTGCTTGTTACGTTGAAAGGCGTGTCTACAATGGAGAAAGCCTGGGCCCTTTTGACAATAGGTACTGGCACGAACGACGGAGATTAATCGGTTGACGAATAAATCTCTGCAACTCACTACAGAGCCACATAAATCTCGAGCTCTGTAGACAACATTAAATTTTCACATAAATCAAAGGGCTCACGCGTACATTTCCCAACTATTTCTACTGTACACATTCTGAATGGGTACCTCTCCCCAAAACGGTAGAACTAAAACATTCAAGCTCTCAGACTGCGTGCAGGTCTAAGCAAACATGAAATGAAAGGGAATAGTAAGAACCTTTCTTAACCTTGACCATGCAGTTGAGAATGGACACCTCATTTCTCAGCCTAACTGCATCCGTTCCCTAAGGAACAACCACCATCAAATCTTGTGGCTTATGTTTCGACGTTATGTATTCCACAATGCCTTTGACTCGCCAATATAGCGGCGAGTTCTGTCCTGAAATCAACATCCCTTTCATATTCCATGGTTTTGGACCTATTTCAAAGTTTCCATTCAGAAGAAGCCCTACACACCATACAGAAAATAAAATAACACCATTACATTGCTCATGAGAATGCATTGCACACTGTGTCAGAAAAAATACACCATTACATTGCTCAGGAGAATGAATTACACACTGTGGAAGAATCAAACTTACCATTTATTGCAGTGATAGATCTCCATACAAAAATATGAACGAAAAATACGGCGAGAACGAGAGATCTCCACATCTTGATGGTCTCGGTGAAGTTGTTTTTGGATGAGAAATTCCAAGGTCAGTCGTGTGTATATATATGGATTCAAAGTGTAACAGTAGTTGCGGGATTAATACCAAAATTCAGGGACACATGCTCCTCTGCCGTGTAGGTCGATGATTGAGCATGTAAAACCACGGCGCGAAACGCAGACCACGTGGCAGCGACCATACTCCCTTTGTGAAATTACGTTGCGATACGGTCCACCGACCAAATTAATTTTGATACTTTAAAACTGTTGCAATTAGAATTTAGAAATGGTGACAACGAATTTTTTTCATATGCCGATACTGCATGTGTGAAATTTCAGACTCTTAACTTTATTATCACAAGGGCATTTAAGGAGCATTGGATCTTTGCTTGTGGGCAGATGATTTGAGGGTTTATGATGAATACCGAGTCCTGACTCTGAAAACCGCCAATACATTTGTTGGATGCAGTTTATCAAAGAACTCTTGTGCTTCTGGTGCTTACGGAGTAAGTTACTATTGCTTCTTGATTTCAGATACTTTATGCCAGTTATTTTCTCTATTAAATTGTCTATTATTCTAATGTACTATTGGGTAAAGCCTAATCTAACTTTTAAATATTTCTCTGTTTATATATCTCTTGTCTCCCAACTTTTAGCTCTTCCTTCTTTGATGATTTAATGTATCTAATAAATATAGCTTTTACAATGTTTATGAAAACCAATGTTTACTCGAATTTGTTTTGTATGTGGTTTTGTGCTTCTTTCAGGGGGTTATTTGATTTGTTTTCTGTTCCGCTTTTATATTTAATTACTGGAACATTGCTATATTGAGTTCGGCCTTGTAAATGCAAGTTGTCACTATCCACACCCTGCTCTGTTTTTTATGGAAAAAAGCCTCTCCAGATATATTTACGCCAACAGGTGTGTTCTCTGCGAGAAACTTGCCCCTCCTCTGACAACTCTAAGACAAATCAACACACACTATGCATTGGTCGACGATGTATGCCTGGTTATCAGCCATCCATGTGGCGGGAAAGAGATATGAAATGTGCACTGGAGAAATGTACAGGCGCCCTCTCCTTCGTCGCCCATCATGCATGGCAGGAACATGATAATCAAATTTTTCAAAATGTATGGTCTTCCCTGCTCTGTATGGTCGCATCTGCTGTGTGAACGGACCATGGTACACAGTGTTTTGATTTGATCTACGAAAAGGCACTCTTTGATCTTTAATACCTGTGCTGGAGCGGATGAGCTCATTATTTCAAACATAGACGAAAGATGCAAACCTTGTGGAATGTTACCTATGCTGGAGTGGATGAGCCCACGAGTAGCTTTGTCGTGACACAATGAAACCCACTTCAAGTTTTGGAAGAAACAAATTTTATGTGTTTTAATATGATTTGTGGGAAAGTTTTTTTTGTGGGCTTGTGGATTTTTTGTTACACATCTCTGATGTTTTCCTCGTCCAATGGGTGTAGGGGCCAATTTAATTTCAAGTGTTTTCCTTTCGCCAATCTTGGATCTGTGAGTTTAAGATGGTGAATTTTGTTTTTCCCTAATGATAAAATTTCAAGGCGTCTATTTCTAGAAAAGAAAAACACAAAACCCATTGTGGTTTTACTGATAGAATCCTGGTCTGCCATGGATTGGATTAAAGCAGGAGAAAAACATTTTTTGGTAGAGTTCATGGATTAGATCAAGATCCATGCCTGTTGATTTAAATTTTCTTTTTCACCATATGGGTTTTATTATTATTACAAGGGAGTATGTGGGTTTTTACTATATTTCAGAGGAAGTGATTGTTGTGATTCAAACAAATTGAGCTTGATGCTTTCCTGAGGGCCTTTGAGGCTTCTGGATGCCATATGTTGCCCACAAGAGCACCTGCATTAACAACATCGTGTGTAGAGCACCTGCATTAACTCAAGATCCACCAAATCATTATCCTCGATAAGGTTATTGAAATTATCGGTTATTCTCTTAACTATTTGGGTATCTTGTTTTTTTCTTTGGCAATTCTGACTTAGATTGAGTATATAAGTGTATTAGGCTCACACCCTCCATCATTTGTTGAAGACTCTGTCAAAAGGTTGGATATAATTCAAAATGCAATGAAGAGTTTCATATTTAGCATTTCATGTTCTCAACTATTTCTAATGTTGGGCACTTTCATATATGCCTTGAATTTTGTAGGTATGGAAAGATCTTCTCTTGCAGGCTCTTTGGAAGGCGTACTATCATGTCTGTAGATCCAAGCTTCAATAGATATATCTTACAAAATGAAGGAAGGCTGTTTAGAGCAGGCTATCCACAATCTTTTAGAGACTTGGAATGGTAGGGAAGAAAGGTTTTATTTCCATTCATGGTGACCTTCACAGGAAAATTCATGGTATTGTTGTAAATCTAATGACTTCAAAGAAGGTGAAAAACAATTTTATCACAGATATTCAGATCATTCTACAAAATACAATGAGTACATGCAAAGATAGGCAGATGTTCTTTGAGGTTGAATGTAAAAATCCAAGAAAACTACATTTAATTTTCCTTCTTTCCATTTTATGGACATACGGATAGGAAGGGAATCATAATAACTTTACAATCTAGAGTTTTAGAGTTGCAATAAGTTCTTTCTGTATATGTGATTTTTTTCGATTGGTTGGTGACACTAAACATGTAGACACCATGCAGCTAGAAATCAGCTTGATGGAAAATCAACTTCTGGGTATTTAAACAGAAGATGAAATAAATGAAATGGCTCCCATATTCTGTGCTTTCATTGGAAGAATTATATCCTTGCCAATAAAGATACCAGGGTTTGCATATTTAAAAGCAATGAAGGTTATAAATCTTCTCGCATTCTTCTAATTGAACTCGAAGTCCTCTATTATAGAATTCACTATCACCTATTTTCTTTAGCTAATATTGTGTTAGCCTGTTGGATTATTAGGCAAGGATGGATTTGATAGGCAAGATATGTAAAATAATTGACAAGAGGAGATGTAGTCCTGATGGAGTAAAACATAATTATTTTCTGAAAAGGATTCTTGATGGAGACAATCTTTCACAAGAAATCGCTGTCATTTTCATTATTTCTCTACTATTTGCTGGTCATGAAACTACAGACAAGACCATGTCATTTGCCATATATTTTCTTACACAATGTCCTGAAGCTGTGGAGAAGTTCAGGGTAAGCAACGAATTTTCCTTTACATACATTCGAATATACTTCTCAGAGTAGTCAGTCAAGTCACTACAAATGATAGACAATGATATTACATAAACATGCACTAGCTAGGCAATTAAGAGTAATTAAGACAATTCCTTGTCAAAATATTAGTAAGTTCACCTCTCCTTACAAATTGAGATACATAAAAAAATAAATTAAAAAGTAGATAACTCTGTCTAAGTTTATGAACATTGATCTAGTCCAAAAAATAGAAACTAACATAATATCGGAGTACGAATGTCAAGTCATAAGGCACATCAATAACAGAAGACATGTAACAGTTTTCAAACCATGTGGGGTCAAGCCATGTGAGACCACTAGCATCAAGTATTTACATGTTTATGGGTTGTAGGAGCAACATTCTCTTCATTCCCTTGCACATTTCCAACGTAGGATATCAGTGCCAATCCAAAGTAATCCAACACCTCTCCTTTACCAGAACTTCCCCCAGTATGGTTTGGATAACCTTGAAATGGTTTGGATAACCATGGTATATGTAATTTATCAATCATAAGATATATATTAATTGGTTATATATTATGGTTTAACCTCGAACCATTATTCTATGTACTTGTTTACAGGCTAATATGACATAATTTAAATGCATATTTTAGGTATTTTTATTCATATTAAATTGGAATATGTACATCTTGGTTTAGGATTATTTTTGGAAAGTAAATAAATAGATATCTCCATGAACAATATCCATTAGATGGGACAACTCTATACTTAATACTTGAATGTAAATATTATTTTTCTCTCTGTAATTCTTAAAATATCTTGTTGATTATGTTATTTTTTTAAAGAGAAATATATATAATATCCAACTCTTCCTCCTTTAGATTCTTATCATTACTTTTTCAGAAGATAAAATTAATTTTTATTTTGATCCGACAACATTCAGGAAGTGGCATCACTCTTAAACACGGATTTGGTAAAGTTGTCTCTACAATATTCAAAAAAGCAAGAGACACCACAGAGTATGGCAAGACAATTCATCATAAAACCGTTGACCATATAACATTCACCATCATTGGATAACAACTGGAAGCAGTTTTCCAATCATGTATGTCATAGTTTGTGTCACTTTTGTTAATATCATAAGTCTACATAAAAATTAAAGTCTTTAGGATACTTATAAGTATTAATGCCAAAATGTTTTTTTGTTATTGTTGTGCTGTCATGCTACTTTTAAAAATACGGTGAAGAAAGTAATTAAAATATTACTTTTTTTCTCCGAAATATTATATATTTTCAGCCGCAATGTTATTAATCTAAGGAATGTATATCCAATGCCCTTAAAAATAAATTTAAAATGTGTCTTGAGTCTGTAAACCTTAAATTTATCACATTGAACTTGTCATATTAAGAAAGATAATGATGTATAGGATGAGGATAAATCTAAAATATCTATAACTTGCAAATCCTAAAATTTCATTATGTAGAAAGGCATTTGCACATGTGTAATGCTCCACCCCTTCTCATAGTTGACGAGACATGGACGTGTGAGATGATTTGATCGACGAAGCGCGGACTCACATCTTTCCTTCACGTGTCAATCAATGGTTCGCCAATTAAATCTTCTCGAACTAAGAAAAAAATTATTTTTTTACATTTGCCTGCTTGAGATTTTTTTTTTCTAAATTCGTCAGTCAAGGATTTTGTTGCAAATGTGGAGGCCACCGTGGGTTCTTTGTGTTACAACTGCTCAGCTACCTGTTTCTTTTGTGCATAGATTTAATCCTCCTAGATTCATTGACTCCAGTAAAACAACATATGGCTTTTCCTGCAATTGTCGTGACACCATAGAGGTCTGCAAGATGAACCAAAATATAATTAATTGTCCCCTCTTGTCTCGTTAATCCATCTTTCATAAAAAACCATCATGATTCTTTATATTTAACTACAAAATATTTTCAATACTGATTATTTATTATTTCTTACTCCAAATGTAGCACTCCTTTGTGAATTCCCTATTTTCACACCTTGAAATGGTTTGGATAACCATGGTATATGTAATTTATCAATCATAATATATTAATTGGTTATATATTATGATTTAACCTCGAACCATTATTCTGTGTACTTGTTCATAGGTTGCCCTTAAAAATAAATCTAAAATGTGTCTTGAGTCTGTAAACCTTAAATTTATCACATTGAACTTGACCTATTAAGAAAGATAACGACGTATAGGATGAGGATAAATCTAAAATATCTATAACTCGCAAATCCTAAAATTTCATTATGTAGAAAGGCGTTTACACATGTGTAACGCTCCACCCCTTCTCATAGTTCACGAGAGATGGATGTGCGAGATGATTCAATCGACGAAGGGCGGACTCACATCTATCTTTGGCATGTCAAGCAATGGTACTTCCTCAATTAAATCTTCTCGAACTAAGAAAAAAATCATTTTTTTACATTTGCGTGCTTGAGATTATTTTTCTTGAATTCTTCGGTCAAGGGTTTTGTTGCAAATGTGGAGGCCACCGTGGGTTCTTTGTGTTGCGACTGTTCATCTACCTATTTCGACAATGACACTAACGGCGACGACATGGTCCAATGGGTTTCCAACAATCCTTCTCGTGTTCCAATTCCACCAAATTCTAGAGGGAGAGTTCTCCCCTTATCTTCCCTGCAAAAAATGTCCACAACACCTCTTCTGCAGTCAAGCATATAAGAGAAATCCAAACTTCATTCCCTGTCCTTAACACTCCCCCCTTCGTCCCCAATGACTCTTCCCTTTCAAACTACTCCACTTCTTCTGCAATCAAATTTTTTGTTTCCCTTCTCAATTTCCTTTCTTGCCAATATTCCGCTTTCGGCGTTGACATCGCACACCTCTCGTGCGATTGCTAGTGTTAAAAACTTATAAGTTTTTAAGAAATTATTAATTAAATATTACGGTAAAAAGTTTTGGTATATAGGAAAACTATAATGCATAAATGTTTCATGTGACTTACTTTAGATTTCTCTATAAATCTTTGCAAACAAGAAGTACTATGTGTGCATCTTATCAATGTTTTGATTGTTATGTCAACTAAGTAACCATATCACAAAGGCAAATCGATACTAAGAAAACTTCAAAATGATGGGATGTTCCTTAAATATGTGGTCGTCATCTATTTGGCACATTAAGTGTGTTGTCCTCGTCTATGTGGTACGAATGCTCTCTTTATAATAGTGAAGGACATGTGTATAATACTTCCTTACATGTAAAATTTGTAATAACCAATAACATATAAATCGTAATAACCACTAACATATAAGTCGTTATATATCACGAGAAAGCAAATATAAATATCAGATTTGGTAAGAGGAAAGCAAATATATTAAAAATAAGTAGAAAAAGCCAAATATGTCTTTCTCACCTCGCGGATGGTGAGAAAGACATAAAATTAACAAGATATAAGTCAACAAAAAAACAAAATCATAAATTTACTTTCGATTTTGTGTTCTTTTTAATTATTTGGCATATATTTAGGCATCAAGTTATTTGAGATTGTGGTCAGAGCTCCTTCAATTTTTGGGCAGAGCTCCTTCAATTTGCGTTTTGTGGTCATCTAGAATGCCTTCTTCGTCTCTGCAAAATGAAGTTGATCTCCCCTTCATTGACATGTCACAATTTCAGCTGGAATTTGAGGAACTAAACCTCCTTCAACACCATCCGGCGGTAGCCACAGTGAGAGAAGCCTGCCAAAAATGGGGTTTCTTCCGTGTTTTGAACGCAGGAATTCCAATACAATCTTCTTCAGAATGTAGAGCGTGTTATCCACGAGTTATGTGGCAAGCCGCCCGAGGTGAAAGACAGAGCCATCGCGTCTAGCCCCGCCGACGGATACTCTCGGTAGGCCCACGCAGGAGAACTTTTATCTCTTAAATTTGCCGCATTCAGATTCTGTTCAGGCGCTGTGTCGGCTACTATGGCCGGAAAAGGGAAACCCAAACATTTGTTAGGTTTTTCTTGTTCTATTCCATGATCAGTACTTAATCTTCCTGAGTAGTAATCGAGTGTAATTTATCATCGCAGCGAGACGATCGGAACATACACATTCGCCATGGCTGATCTCCAGCGAAAGATCGGTAAAATCATTCTTGCCGGTCTGGGGTTGGACGTCAAAAACGTTCTACCATTCTGATTTCGAAGAATGCACAGCTTACATGCGTATAAACCACTATTGGTCCGATGGAAAATCCACGGATGAGGAGGCGGCTCTGTTTGCGCATACTGATATTACTTGTTTTACTAACCTTTACCAAGACGATGAAGGGGGGGCTTCAGATTCGATCAGATGAAGGGAAGTGGTTTAATGTGAAGCCCGTATCTAATTCATTTATTGTCAACGTAGGCGACTCTCTTAAGGTCACGTGAATCTCTTGAAACCAGGAATATTGCTGTAATTTATTTAATTTCATGGTGTTGAGAACATGAATTAATGTTGTTGCAGGCATGGAGCAACGGCAGATATCGCAGTGCAGAGCATCGGGTGGTTTACAAAGGCTGGACGGATCGGATATCTGTGCCCTGGTTTGTACACTTCCCTTATGACAAGCAGATATGGGCTCCGGCAGAGCTTGTGGATGACGACGATCATCCACGACGTTACAGGCCTTTTACCTTCTCCCAATTCAGGCGCGATCTTCTGCTAAATTTTATCTCTAAACAAGGAAACCCTGCCACATTTGTTGAAAGTTACGCAGGGATATCTCATGGGTAAACCTTAAATGTAACTCGCATCATTTAGCCTTTTAATGTTATTTTACATACCAAAACAAAAAATTAAAATGTTTGACAAGACATTATAAATATTGATTTTATATGATTTTTACAAATTATTTATCGATTTAATAAGTTGTAAAAGTAAATCTAAATTAAAACAGTAAATTAGAATGCTCCATAAGACACTTACAAAGTATATAGATTTGTATGATCTCTGGAAGCATTTTATGACTTTTTGGAAGTATCTAGGGTCATAATTAAATATTATGACATAGTTGCCTATGTTATTAGCGATGTCCTTAAATGAGAACCCAAGTTGTTAAAGCCCATTTCATTGGTTTACCACCTCAATAAAAATATGATCTTGTGACAAGGCATGATGAGTGAGCTCAAGCTAAATAGAAGCTAGTGGGGCCCACAAATGACGAGGTGGACCTTAATTCTCAAAAATATGACACGTGGCCTATAAATTCTATAGCTGCACGCGTACAACATTATCCTATCATGAGGTGGTGATCCACATAATCATTGATTATGCAAGAGTGCTAATATAGGAAGATTTTTAATATGCGTCCCTATCCTCTAGGATTTCCTTAGTTCCTTCTAATATTGTGTATCCTTATTTGACCCCGTTTATTTTAGTTTTATTTATCTCTATTGATCATTCACCTTCACAACTTTTGTAAAGGACAACGATGTTGAATGCAATAGGTGATTTATAAGGAAATTTTAAAAAATAAAATCCAAGGTCTCAAAATTAGGAAACATTTTAAGGAACTTGGAAGAAAAAACTTATAGAAATTATGGCGAATATGGTTAGAACCATAATTGTAAGGTTGGAAAATTGTATGAAATCATTTTTCGTGACAATGGTGAAAAAGAATATTATTTTTGAATGAATTTTTGAATGTACTGGCACATGTAGGATAATTTATACTAAATGTAGGTTTTTTGGCGAATAAAAAATCTTATGTGAATACCTTGGTCAAACTCCCTTCTCTTCTCTTTCTTTCTTTGTTAATGGCTTCATGTTTGAATCTTTTTACTGCAATGGATTTCTTCTAAATTTCTTGTGCTTTGTTCTTTGTTTTTTGCATGAATGTGCTTGTAAAAAGTTAAACCTTTTACTTCATAACAAGAAGCTTCAAGGGGGTGTAACTATCTAATCCAACTCGTGCTTCAAAAACATCAACGCCATTTAATTTTTCCTTAAGTTTGGATGTTGATTCATTGACCACACACGTGGCGCAATCACATTCGTCTGCATCCCCATGCTTTGTACCCTTTTTACAAAAGTAATGTGCTGACAGCTTATTGATCGGGATGCTGCCACATGTTGAAATCTTGCTTCTCCACACTACACACCTTCGTGCATTAAGACTAGATCATGACATGGAAGATTTAGTAATGTGATCTCTTCGCATATCGCCATCTCTCATGCTTGTAAATTCAGACAAACTTGATAAAGTCATGTAAGCTATGTGTCTTAATCTTTTACCCATGCTTGGGATACTCGAATCTTCTATTAAATATGTGAGGTGTCCTTAGTAACATCAACATGCTTCCATGTATAGATACGTGATGATTATTATGCATTGTTTGATATATTAGGATCAACGACTTAGGTTCTATTCCGAGGCGAAAGTCTAACACACCCACATTTCAAATGGAACTCCCCGAAATAGGCCTAATGAAGTGAAAAGTGTCATCCACTAAATGGAGTTTAAATAAGTGACTAATTTTAAAAAAACCAATCGTATGCTCCACATTGCTTCCCAAAGACATAAATATCTTGTAAATCTCTGGTGCTTTTCTCTTTATTTTTCATGTGATATTTCTTGTAAAAGTTTTAATCTTTTAAGTTATAACCAAGAAGCTTTAATGGCATGTAACCGCCCAATCCAACTTGTTCTTATAATAACCACTATTTAACTACCCAAAAAGTAACCGAAAAACTTGAATTTTTTGTCATTAATAAAATCAACACTAAAGCCACTAGCCAACTTACCAGACACAAATAAAACTAACAATTTCCCTTGCAATAAATCAATGTACCCAAGGTGTACCATCATACTTCTGTATGCATCACATGTTATTAGTTTAGGAGTAAAACCCTTAAAGAAACATAGTTACAACCATCATGAATCTCATTATCACACAACATAAGAGGTTCATTTTACTATAGGATTTGATTGTGTATTACATTCCAAAATTTGTTTACATTACCTTTCTTTTCATATCAGAAAGTCAAAATTAGATTCACAACACAAGGGTCGGGTCCAATTGTGGAATCCAATCTCACGGGACCCAAAAATCATACTATACCTATACTAAGTAGGAAAAAGTTCACCAATGCCACGAGGAAACCAAAAAAATTCTCCGTAAGAGATCCTTCACACAAGGCTAACACATGTGTAAAGTTTGAAAAGAGGATCACTTATATACCACAAAGATTAATATAAGAAGTGCTCTCGGGGTAAAACCAAACTTGGTTTATGTTACCTTTCTCAGATAAAATTCTAAGTCATTCCAAACTATGTTAATGAAGAGGAACTCATGTATTAACATATGCATGTGTCATTATTGTTCGAGGTGTGTGAAAACATGGTTCACATAAATTTTAAAGGATATTTATTACTCAAGCTATGGATAAGGAGGCTTAACTCCCTACTTAAGAGTACGAAATCACTATCCCTTAATCCTTGAGGTGTCATCATTGCCCAATAGTCATTGAAACCTTACAAATTTTACCTTGTTTGATCCCTCCCAAGTGTGGCATAACAATTCCTTTAGGATGGTACACATATATTGTATCTATAGCCATTTTCCACTAAATTCACAATTATACATCCCATTAGTTAGATTCCTCAATCGAGAAAATTTCTCTAGCCCCTATGCATTTCATACATTCATTGAACAAAAGTGAAGGCAATAAGCAAAACCACAAAAAGAGGGAGATAAAGTATTCCAACCAAAACTATGTACCTATAACAAAAATAACATTTTACTCTTCTAATCGGTTGGTAAATAACACGGGTTAACGACATCCTAGCCTCATGAGCACATTCGATCCATAAACGAGGTTACCTTATCAACCACAAACTACAGTCACTCATATAAATGCAGTCTAGTATAAGTAAGAAGGACTACGATAAGGAAAGATTGAGTTCTTAACCATCATTCATATATGACTTAAGATTTATATTTTTCATTAAATTTCATTGTGTTAACACACAATGTTGTCCCACTTATAAAAATCATCAAACCAGCTATTATCATTTGTAATTTACGAGTTTCCTCATCTTTTTGTTAGCTCATCAAGATAAATTTCCTTTACTTTTATTTGTATTACAATCATAATTTCATTTTATAAAATAGATAACATTCAGGGAGTTTATGTTCTAAGAGACCATATATTTCCAAGCTTCTTCTCTTTAACTTGTATTCTTTCTACCTTTACATTATGTAGTCAAGTCACCCATTGACATTGTTTAAAAGACAAATGCAAAGTGATGTGGCTTTACTTTCCTTCTTAGAGATTTAGGAACTGCAAAGGCCATAGTCCAACACAAGAAGTTTGTTTCATTAATATTTGACAACCCAAGTATTAGAAGACATATCACAAGAGAGAAGAAAATCCACATATAATAATGTAAAGTTTCCATAGGGAACCATTCTAAGCGGTACAAAATATACCTTGAGGTTTCATCCACTGAAATCATAATAAGAGGTCCTGAGACTAATTCATCTTGATTCAAAAAGGAAATGACCCTCCATGGGTGAGGTAAGGTCATAAATGTTCTTCTAACCTCATGAAGGTTTCACACCTCATGGATATCCCTTATTAAGTATTTGAAGAGACAAAAGGCCCTTAGGATTAACTCTTTACCTATTGCTTCTTGTGGTGGAATTTATACTACTATTAACGTTTTTCTCACAACACCAATAACCAACCACTATCTTTCTCTAGAGTTGAAAGTGCTTTATTTCGTGAAGGTTGGGATTTTTCTGTGTTCATGGCGAGTAGGAATTTTATTTAAGCAGATATCTTAATTTATCCAAGCACACTTACAATTTAAATGGAGTTATAACACCATTTAATGGAATAACTATGTTCCCTATTGTAAATTTTATGTCTCCTGTACCACTAAGATGTCCAAATAACCTAGAGGCATCATATTTTACCTTGGGAAGAGGAAGAGTTGACCATACATATTTCATCAAGGAAACATGATTTGTGTGCATGATAGGACAATCATGATAACTTCATATCGAATGTTATTGCAACATATTATTGATTAAACGTTATCCTTCTTATGTACTAATTACTCTAAAAATGCTATGAAGGACGTTAAGTTCACTAACTATGTTATGTTGGAAAACACATGATTTCTTATTCAAGGTGGGAAAGGGTGTAAGAAGTTTTCAAGGCCCCATCCCAATTCATAATACCAATGACCAACCTTTTTCTTTACATGCTTACGATAGAAATACTTTTTAAGTTTTACATCACTACCATAACAATATACAAAACTTTGAGGACTCACCACAGTTAACTAAATACATTATCCTGTAATAAATTTGAATTGTAAGGTTACAAGTAACGTTTCACCATTTCTTTATTTAACACATGTTTGCAATGAAATGAGCTCTTCTTTCTTTAATAATTCAAAAATTACTATTGCTAAAGTTGAAGACCATTCTAATTTCATCTTGATTACACATTTTCTGTAATAATCATTAAATTTAGATTTCCTACATTAATTTTACCCCTACTTCTGCTACCTACAACTTGCCAAGCTAGTGTAAACAAGGTCAACGAGAAGGATGATGGCATGGTTTCCCCTACAACTAACAATTTTTCACATATATATGATTTTCCATTTGTAAAGAAATTCAAACACTTGTATAAAATCGAATAGAGTAAAAATCACAGAAGAAGTTTCTTTTCATTATCAAACTAGGCAAAGAAAAACCATATTACCCACAAGCTATTTTAACCAAACAAGAACATAAAGGAGTTTTATAGGTCCACGCAATAGTGTTAGCAGACTTTCCAATAGTTATTTGGCTAGGAGATGGTTCAACGATAATTTCCTAATATTGAAACAAGTTAAAGAAATGTCCAATATTTTTCCTGAATGGCCTAGAAATTGGGTTCGAAAAACTATTTTTCCGAACTCAAACTCACCACTTGAGTAAAGTTTCATCTATTTTTCTATCTACAGGGATGATCAAGTTCAAATGGAAATCACTTGTATGGAGCTACTCATTGTGATTGTTTCCGTTCATCTTGTCGTCGAATGACCAGAGGCCTATAAAACCACTTAGACCACAATCTTCCAAGATGATTTTTAAAAAAACAAAATTTTTACTATGAGTTTCCTCAAAAACTAATAGAGGTATGAAGTGATGAAACTTAGTTTCTCAATGTGATACCAAAATCATGAGCCAAAAACAAATGGAATTATTAACTCATAGTAGTTATCCAACGCTACAATATTGACTAGCGGTTCTAGATTATTGGCGAAAATTTGTCAAACCACTATATGAAATCATTCTAGTGGTTGATGTGGCATCCCACATCATATTTCAACATTTTTAAGAAATCATTTCGCATCACGGGATCTAAAGGGTTATTTTATGCATATAGGAAATTTTGTAATTTATTAAATATTGCAAGAGTACAATCGGTAATTATGATGAAGTCTTAAGATCATTTTTTGTCATTTGAGAGGTTAGTGTTATCCTAACCCTTCGTCTAAGTTTTTTATTTTCATAGTAAGTTTTACCAAGTGATATTAACATTCAATATAAATCGTTTTAAATGTCAAGCAATAAAGCATATTCGACATTTTTGAAGTACAACATATTTCCAACTTTTATACAAAAGCTATATTTTTTCTTCATTTTAATTTTCTGAGTACATAAAAATGGAAAAACTATAAATGTGAAGACATGTTATAATTGAGAAAAAACCATGCCTATGTTTCATAAAAGAAAGGTACGTGAGGTGCTCCAAGTTGTTCCGCAGGCACTCCAAGAGAACAAATTTTACTAATGCATAATGTAAAGAAACACACATTTCTTATGTAAACCTCCTTAATTACACATTATAATGACTCAATATCACCACAGAACACTTATGTCTCCTACCGTCAAACTCAATCTCACAACATCAGGAAAAGAGGCCCAACTGCAATGGTGCACTACACAATTTTTTGACCACACACAACCCCAATCCTGAAGTATACCTTCAACCATTATAGACCTGCTTTACTAAAAAGACCCATATGTCTAACTTGTAAGTTCGTTGGAAAAGTCATAGAGTTGGGTTTTAAATATGATGTTCCATACTCAATAACATGTAAAAGGACCGCGTACAAAATGATCTGTAAGGTCACTCTTGAGTCAAAGCTCTTGATTTCACACTTGCTGCAATATTGTAAGAAAAGGGAGTAAACTACTCATAAATTTCCATTTATTATATGGTTCAACATCCTTCATTTATGCATACCCGTCTACTAAGGTGTTTGAAACTATGAAATCTGGTATTACTCTCACTATCGACATTTAAATTATATCCATACCATGTTCCAAAGCTCCCATTTTGGTCACAAGTAGGAGAAGATGTTAAAAAATGTGGAGGAATTAGGATTTTGATTGTACAAACCTTTTTGTTGGATTGGTTCCATGTCTTCCGCCCCATGATGCCAAAGACCTGCATATCTTCCCCCATGGTTTCCGCACAAGGATTCCCTCTCAAACTGCTATTCCCTACTATGATTATCTCCACAATTGCATATAAAATTAGAAAAACAAAAAAAAAGAAAAAATCCCTATAAATTTCTTTGTGGGACATTTAAAATCTATGGTAAAGGTTTCATTTTGATGCAGGATGGGAGGCCACTTGAAAATGTTATCGAAGTTGGCTATACACCTTCCAAAACACATTTGGTTGTACTTTCTAATGTCTTATCAATAATTCCACTTTGTGGAGATCTAAAAACCTTTTACCATTATGTTCAAAAGCACTGGTAGTATATCTCATGTGTTGGCGCAGGATGGGGGGAGTGAAACACGAATGAGAGGGAGAGCATTAAACAACAAAAAGCATAAGGATTTGCTTGGTACTTTTTCCAATGTAATATCTACGAAAGAAAATCAGAGTATCTGCAATAGGGCAGCTCAAACCTCCAAATACCTTCCCCTTTTTGCATGTAGATAAGACAAGATGTGGGTAGATACAAAGTCAAAAAAAAATCCGACCACATGTATTCTTGAGATTTGACATATGTATCACGTAGTTAGAGAAGTTTAATTAAATTTTTATTCATTTATTAACACTTTTTCCCATGCTCATAAAACCACTTAAAATAATAATCATAGATGGTGGAGTGCTTCACATGTCACAGAAACAAGAGTTTGGGAAAAGCGGAAAGTAAACCGTAAATATAAGGCATGAAATCCGCCATCCAAATAGACTTAATGCTTCACCAAAACAACAAAATTAATATTTTAAATAATATCTACCATTTAAAGTAGATTTTTCCAATTAGTAACAGTAAACAAAAATGTATTTTATGACCAATAAATATAATAAGCATGTTTTTATATTTCTTTATTTTTAAGGTACAACTGATATGAAATTGATAGTTTATCTAATCTAAAATAACATCAATTACATTAAATAATTGTAGAAATCAATAAGAGACATGAAATAATCTTGAAGAGAACAAAATAAAAAAATACTCTATATTATTGATTGAATATTTCTGGAGCAATTACATAGTGAGTGAGATTACAATATATAGGAGAATGATCTTGTAACACCCGCTAAATTTTCCCGCACGAAACCCAAGAACAACCTAGGGCAAGCTAGAAAAAATATGGAATAATTTTTTTTTGAAAAAACATGCCCACAAAAAGTTTCAAATTAACAGTTGTCACATTCATGTTTCTAAGTTACTTTAAATTAATAATATAAATTTCCTTATTTAATTCCCATCATAAAAATAATAATGCCCTCAAGACTTATGAATAAACTAGGTTAGTTTAAGACTTAGTTTAGTTTCCCCTAAATTTTATTTTGATAAAATTTAATTTACACTATAGCCAAACTTGCACAAATTAAACTCATGGGTAAAAGGATCTATTTAATTGAATACTGAAGCCATTTTAATCCCACAAGGTGATTAGGTTTAAAAACAAATAACAAAGCCTCTAATTTAATACAAGGGTTAGAAAAATAAACCTACCCATTACACAAATAATGTGCCCCCTTAAAAAGTCAACTCATGCATTTAAATTTTAAAAATTGAATTTTAGTCAACCACTCCCCACCTACTTTTTGTAGGGATGAATCTCATCCATTGGATAGATTCATTTGGGGCCTCAAGATCAAAGAATCTCACTAACCATAAGTTTTCTTATCGAGGCTTCTTTCTCTTTTCTTGACTTATTATTTCTCTTTTGGTTTTGCACATTGGTGGAGGAGGAGGAAGCCATGAAAGGTCATCTCAAGCTTTTAGAGAAGCATACATACTTTATATATTTTCTTATTTTGTTTACACCCTCACCTAAGGTTTCAATATATTATTTTATCTTATTTATCTAATTATTTCAATATTTACACAAATGAGCATATGGGTTTTGCCCAATTTTAATGAAATAGATGGGAGAATGTATATATTCCTAAAATAAAAGGAGTATACACACACGCACATATGTATGTGTGTGTGTGTTTTAAGTATATATTATATTTTTTTTTACATTATTTATTACAGCTGAAAGAAAAACAAAGCCCACACACACACACATGCGCGTGGAGAAAGGGGTTCGTCCTGTTCAAGGATGGAAATCCGTAGCATCTTCCAAAATAACACGCAGTCAACAACATAATCGTGGATACCCCTATTGGGGTTTGGAAAGTATTTAAAACTATTGGGGGTGGGGTAGCCTACCCCATCCCTCACCATTTCCTTTAAACTTCATACACAGGCCGCGGCCTTAGTTTTACTACCGCATTTCTTTTAAATGTTCTACATTTATAAATTTTGTTTTATATAATACATATAAATACATATATTTATATATTAATTCAATGACTATATTTGATAATAGTATAGATTTAATAACATAATAATATTAATATATTTTCATATTAATTAGTCCATCAATATTAATAATATTTTATTATTAATAATATTTAATATATTAATATTATTATCAAAAGTAGTAATGAAAATATAGATAGTAATATTAGCAAGTTAAAACTTTTTCACCGAATCTTTCTTTTTTAACAATTTGATAAAAATTGTATAGAAGGTAGATGAGAATAAATTTCATTTCCTTCAACAATTTGTAGTATATTTGCAATAATTTTAAAATAAGAATTACACACTAAATGAAGACTACAAATCTACTAAGATAAGAACAAGTTGTTTTCTCCTTACAACAAAATGCAACATTGCAACATAGTGACTTACTTAAAATTTATTGCATCTTTCCATTCTTCACTACAACCATTTATTCAAATAGCTACAAACAACTTTATTCCACATTCAAGTTTGCCATGCATACACTATTAGTATTTTACAACTTGTATGTTCTTTCTTTCTCATTTACAATAATGTAACTTCAACAATGAACTAAACTTTATTTTTCTTGAGCATAGCTCATTCCTTTCAATATAAGATTTTTTTTTTTATAATACACTATAACTAAGCTTTTAAACATGATTTCCATTCTAATTTCTTCCTTCGCATACCGCAATTTGAGGAGAAGGGGAAAATACACATTCCTTAATTAATTTCTTTCAAAATAATAATACAACTTAGGAATAAAACTTACAATACAACATTTTTTTTAAAATAACATAACACTACAAGTCCTCCACCTAAGTGGGAATTTACAAAATAATGGCTTTCTCACACTAAAGGATTTCTTGATTTCACCAAAAACTCCAACTGCCAATTCTTCAATAAGAGCTTCGTCTTTTCTCCAATAGATTATAACAACAAATGGGGGAGAGGCAACACTCTCCACCCAACCAAAAATCCAATGAGAAGAAGAAGCAATTCTTCTCATTGGCCCCCAAGTCCCAACCATAAGACAATAAGAGATGGACCAACGCATGACAACTAAACAATGCTTCAACACTTACTTTCAAGAAACAAAAACATAAGAAAGATAACCACAAAAAAACTTAGTTTTAAACACCACAACTTCCCAAACAATGGCTCTAAAATAGCCAAGTAGAGATAGGAACATGGGGGTGCCCTTATTCCTTCTAAGGGTTTGGATGTCCACCTCTAAAATCCTCCAAAACACAATCAATCCCAAAATCTCTTATGCCTCCGCACAACAACAAAATATAATTCTCTTATGCCTCCCTCTCTCTTATGGCTCCCACAATGCACAACACAACAAAATAGAACAAGGTGGGGCATCCAAAACCCACTCCCTCCTAAACACACAAATAAGCTCTTATTCCTCTCAACATATTTCATCCCCATTTCCAAATCTCAACACAACCTAAGGTAAATTTACTACCCAACACTTCAATAAAGAACGCAATCCATACAACACATAACATACAAGAAAAAATGAAGAAAATAAGAGTACAATATCCTACCTTGCCATGGTAAAGATCCACTTTTCAAGCAAGTCCAAAAATCTTTCAAACCTAAGTGACTCCAAGCTACCTTCTACTCCAACAAGAAAACACTCCTAAAAAATCCAAGATCCAAAGCTAAGAAAGTAATCCCCTTTACTTCCTAAAAAATTCAAGAATAGAAAAGAGAACGAGGGAGATGATGTGGCTCCATGTAGGATGACACATCATTTCTTCTCTGCTCCATATCACCCAAGTCAAACCCATACTCCAAGGTAAATAAATGGGTAGCTGAGAGGTATGAAAAAATACTTACAGACACCACTCCAACCCATACTCTTTAGGACAAGGAAATAAATACATGTAAGAAAGTGCAATTAAAACTCTCTTTTTGCCTTCCAAAACACATAATGGGGTCTATTTTTGATCCCCCAACCCATAGGTAGGGTTGGTATAATAAATTAATAGGTGTGGGACAAGTTTAATTTGTCCCACAAGCCTCTAAAATTGACTTTTAATGCCAAATCCTGATTTCTAAGGAGAGGCAGAGAGTACAACACTCAAGATCACATACACTCAACTTAAAACACAAACCAAAGAACCATCTAATCTAATAAATAATTTATTTGTCCCATTCATAATTAGTTTGTTAACATGATTAATTTACTAATCTAAACACATAAATTAATTAATGATTAAAAGGGAATTACATCACCATTAAATCACATACTCTAAAATTAAATAAAGGAAAAGAAAAGAAACAACACACAAACCCCTTGGTCACAATTGGAGGTCATCCCCCCATGGGTACCCCCTAAAAACAAATAAAACACACACAAACAACATAACACTAGTTTTCATGGTGACCATTGTTGAATTCATCTAGCATTCCGATGTGGTTTGTATACAATCCCCCTTTTATTGTTGTGATATAATCTCCTGCAAAACGCACAATACTTCCTTCGGCCTCGTGGCCGCATCAAAACATCCAAGGTAAAATATATGCATATAAATCAACAATCATCCATACATAAATTAAATCATCATCTAGGCAAATAATGTTAATATTTTAAAATTCCAACAACATCTCAATTCTATATTTTATCAATACTAATAATATCACAAGATTAGTTCACTCCTAAATTGTACTCAATATGACGAAAAATGTCAAATGTCAGAAATATATATAAATATGTCAACAACACATCATCATCAATATAAAATGTCTCTCTAAGAAATCCACATAATCATACTATGAATCGAAATCCATCAATAATTAAAGTATCTCTATCATCTAATCATCATGCTAAGCAAAAATGATACAATAATATCCATGTATATAACCAACAGTAATCAAAACCAAAATGTAATAAGTGTCTAAGGGAAGTGGACACTACAAATCTCCTTAATATAAGGATTCAAATCCAATCTTCAATCCCACAAAATACTCACATATCTCTGCTAGAATCAGTCCCAAAAACAATAATATATCACATAACTCTAAAATAGCCACGTAAGTTGTTTATTTAACTAACTCACAACTAATATAATTTATCTTATATTATTAATAATGAGTTATTTTATAACTGGTATTAAAAATATACACTCTTTTTTTTTTCTCACATAAATATTATATTAATATTACACTAACACACTAATATAATTTATGAATATTAAAGTTAACCATTACAAATAATAATGTGAGCACTAATCCTAAGATTATTCCTAACATCCCCCCTTAGTGCACACATGCGGAAAACAATATCTTGTACCTAATCATGTTTTACATATGATTTTAAAATCTTGCTAACCACCAACCACAAAATGAAGGTTTTCTAATGGAACCAACAACCACTATGTAGAATGTTTTCTAGTGGAACCAATAACCACCATGTAGAGGTTTTCTACAAAAACCAAAAAATCCCAAGAAGATTTTTTAGTGGAACTGGAAACCATAGAAGGTTCTCTAAGAGAACAAATAACTCACAAGATGGTTTTCTAATAGAACCATCAACCATTTCATAGTAGCGTAGATATTTACTTCACCTCACCTTCTTATAATGAGGGGAAAATAGAAGAAATTTCTCACACACTACAATACTTGAACATGTATGATCCATCTATTCTTATTTTCATAAAGTAAAAATTAAAACACACAACAAAAACAAATTTCACAAATTCATTATGTGGCCCCTTCGCTTGCGGATGGAGAGATGTCTTTGATTAACCTCTTTCCTCCATTGCCGCCAACCTCTATCATCTACTTTTTGCTGCGTAATTCAACAAAATTTCCTTTTGAATCTTAGTTTGAAAACCCCTCCCTCAATTTTAATGTGGGAATATTGAAAAACTCACTCTTACATTTTAGACAATGAATGTGAGAAATTAGAGAGAATAATTGTTCATTAAGAAATAAAATCGTTACCGATTCATAAATAGAATTATTTTTTGTTGGTAGAATCATTTTCGATTGGTACAATCGCTGGTGATTCCATAATTGAAAAAATAACAATGAAAGCTCCAAAAAATTTAGATCTACATCCTAAAGGCCACAATTTTGCCTTGCAAAAACTCTCATAGCTTGACCTAGCCTACTCTAATAACGGATGATATGTGTAACGCATAAAAATTTTACCTGCACGAGATCCAAGACAAACCTAGGTCAACTAGAAACATTATGCAATAATTTTTTTTGTTAAATACACTCACAAAACTAGATTCGATTTTACGGTCATCACATTCTCTAGTCAAAAATTACATTAAAGTAACATTATTAATTTTCCTTTTGACCCCCTTAACAAAATAATAATAAAATCTTTCAATAACTTATAATAAAATTAGTTGGTCTAAATCAAGACTTAGGCTTCCCTATAATTTAATTTAGTGCAATTTAATTCCACCTCAATTAAATTTATTTAGTTAATCTCAAGGGTATTGGTCTATTTAATTTAATAATAAAAATCTATAATACCCACAAAGGGGTCAAAGTTGCATTAAGTAAAAAGGTCTCTAAAAGGCACTTGGGCTAGGAAATAATAACACCCCCTACACATACTAGAGTGGCCTCAAAGTAATGTCTACCCATGTAAATAAAATTTTAATTTCTCTCACCCACTTCCTACCTAATTTTTGTAGAGATGAATCTCATCCATCGGATGGATTCATTTGGGGCCCTTAGATTTGGGAACCCATCTAACCCTAAATTTTCTTATGAAAAGATCTTTTCTCTTTTGTTTGACTTATTGTTTCTTTTCTCTTTTGTTTTGTGGATTGGTGGAGAAGAAGGTGGAAACCATGGGAGGAAGCATAAGCTCATGGATGAACGAAAAATTCCTTTTTATTAAGGATTTCATTCATACCCTCATCTACGGTTTGCACATTTTTTTTTTGTTTATCTTACTCTTTTGCATTTTCCAAAATAGACATATGAGTATTTATCCTATTAAAAGAATGGTTGCATTGATGCATATATACCTGAATTGAATGTGTGTGTGTGTGTGTGTGTGTGTGTGTGTGTGTGTGTGTGTGTGTGTGTGTGTACACACACACACACATATATGAATGTATATATAAAAAAATTTATTCAAAAAACCCATTTTAAGAAAACCCGAAATAAGGATATGAGCCACATTTTATATATATATATATATATATATATATATATATATATATATATATATATCTGTGTGTGTGTGTTTGTTTGTGTGTCCAAGTTTGAGTTTAAATAGAGTTCGTCTTTCCATATCCGTGGCCACACAGTCCAAAGAAATCCGTGGGGTGGGGGGTGGGATCGGTGACCCTCCCCCAAATTCTTTTTAAAACAAACCCCATTGGGGTAAACGTTGTACCTTACCTTAGCCTGCGGATTTCTTTGGACTGTGTGGCCACGGATATGGAAAGACGAACTCTATTTAAACTCAAACTTGGACACACAAACAAACACACACACACAGATATATATATATATATATATATTGGAAAGACGAACTCTATTTAAACTCAAACTTGGACACACAAACAAACACACACACACAGATATATATATATATATATATATATATATATATATATATATATATATATATATATATATATTATATATATATATATATATATCTGTGTGTGTGTGTGTGTTTGTTTGTGTGTCCAAGTTTGAGTTTAAATAGAGTTTGTCTTTCCATATCCGTGGCCACACAGTCCAAAGAAATCCGCAGGCTAAGGTAAGGTACAACGTTTACCCCAATGGGGTTTGTTTTAAAAAGAATTTGGGGGAGGGTCACCGATCCCACCCCCCATCCCATATAATATGGGGTGAGGGGTGGTGTCAGTGACCCTCCCCCCACCCAAATCCAATAACTATAATAACCAACCATAGGAGGCCGTGACAACACATCGGTCAAGCTTCCTTTTATAAAAAAACAGGCCATGGTCTTAGGGCTTGAGAAAATTCTTTGTTTTTTATTATTTTTTATTAATGTTTATATATATATATATATATATATATATATATATATATATATATATATATATATCACTACTAATAATAGTTCAATATTATTAATATTAACAATAAGTAATAATATTCATATTGTTAATAATATTAACTAATCTTAATCCTTTACTTAAAATTTCTATAATTTGATAGTATTTTGATAAGATGTTTAAAATTAAATTCAAATTCCACTTGGTGTTACATTAATTAACATTGGGTTTATATATAAACTTATAATAACTTAATAATAAATTTATATAGTCCAATAAGGCTATGGGCTAATTGTAATCACACAATTCCTCTACCCTACTAGATTTAAGGATCAATCGATTTTGTTGACAAGTAAATGACAATTAAAAAAATGTATTTAAGTCTTTCCATCTACACATATAAAGGTAACAATAATGGGAGTACTTTGGATTATTCTTTCAACAATACAAAAGATGAATAAATATAATTTATCTTGCTATTGTATGCCTTTCAAGTAATTACAACAAGAATTAATATTTCTTCCTTTTTTCAACATAGAAGTTACAACCATTCCCACAAGTAACTTCTAACAAGATTTTCCATTAATTTTAGAACAAGAACAACACAATTATTTGAGATAATAAATCAATTAAAATGAGAACGAAGTTTTTTTCTTTTCAATCTCACTTTCATTGTATCAAGAGCTTGTTACACTAAAATTGTTTCTCTTTCCAACACTATATTACAACTTAATAACAAAATATTCAATAAAACTTTTGTTTCAAATACAATACTATAAGTATTACACATTAAGTGGGTATTTACAAGGAAGGTTTCTATAATGAAGGATTTCTTAGTCTTCTATAGGTGCTCCAAGTCCCCAAATCTCAAACAAAAGCTCCATAGTTTTTTTATTTGATCAAAACAACAAAAATGAGGGAGAGACAACACTCTCCACCCAACCAAAACTCTAATGAGGAGAATAAGCAATCCTCCACATTGGCCCCCGACCCCTAATCACAATACAATAAGGGATGGATCCAACACATGACAACTATACAATGCTTCCATAACACAGGAACAATTTTCACAAGCACATTTAATCACAAGAAATGAACACAATAATACAACTTTACAAAATACGCAACGCTTAAAATGTAAACCAATGGAGAAATGATCTACGGGGAGATCACTTATGCCTCCCAATGGAATTAGGTACCCTCCAAAACACATCTCAAAACCCCTACACAACTTGTATGCATCCCTCAAGATCTTTTTATTCCTCCCACATTCTATTATGCCTCCCTACAATCTCTTATGTCTCCCTTACAACAATCAAGTAAGGAATGCAAGCATTCTCTTATCTAAGGTGGGGTACCCAACCCAACTCCATCCCAAACATGAATGAACTCTTATACCTCCCTACATATATATTTCCCCATAGTCTTCTCCTGCACCTTACTTAGTAATTCTACCAAAGGTCCCATCAAGCACATAACTCATTCACATACATAAATATACACACATATAAAAACAAAAAAAGTAAAAAGAGTGTAACTCCTACCTTTCCATGGTAAGAAATTGACCAATAAAATAGAATCCAAGCTCCTTCAAGATCAATCCAATACCAACAAGCTCCAAGAATTCAACAATAACTCTAATAACTTTCTCACTCCCAAAATACAAGAACACAAATGAAAATAAGTAACCCCAAAACAAACAATTAAACTTGCATATATAGAAAATGGAAAGAGGAGGGTGAGGTCACTCTATGTAGGATGCAACATCACTCATCCTCAACTCCACATCACAAGTCAAACCTCAACCATAATGCATAATAAATGGGTGTTGAGAAGAATTACAAATCTCTTACACACACAACTCCAACCCACACCCCTTAAGGACAAAATTTAAAACCCATATAAGAAAGTGCAATTAAATGTCACTTTTTACCTTAAAAAACACATAATGAGGTCTATTTTTGACCCCCCAACCCATAGGTAGGGTTGGCATAAGAAATTAAGAGGTGTGGGACAAGTTTAACTTGTCCCACAAGCCTCCAAAAATGACCCTTAAGCCTAAATCCGAATTTTCCAAGTAGGGTAGAGTGTACAACACTCAAAATCACATACACTCAACTAAACACACAAGAACCAAAGAACAAACTACTCTAATAAATGACTCATTTTGTCACATCCATAATTAGCTTAATAACATGATTAGTTAACTTAATTAAGGCACATATATAAATTAATGATAAAAGGGAATTACATCACAAATTAAATCACATACACCAAAATTAAATAAAAGAAAGGAAAAGAATAACACACAAACCCTTTGTCACAATTGGAGGTCATCCCCCCATGGGGACCCCCTAAAAACAAATAACAAAATAACAACATTAGACAAGTTACCATGGTGACCATTGTTGTATCCATCCAGTATTCCATTGTGGTTGGTATCCAATCCCCTTTTTATTTTTGTGATTTAATTACCTGCAAAATCACACAATACCACCTTCGTCCTCGTGGCTGCATCAAAACATCTAAGATAAAATATACGCATGCAAATCAATAATCAGTCATATGTAAATTAAATCATCATATAGCCTAACAATGTTATCATTTTAAAATTCCAACTTCTCAATTCTCTATTTCATCAATACTAATAAAATCACAAAATTTATTCAACTACCAAGTCTTACTCAACATGACGAGAATATTGAATTTCAGTAATATATATATGTCAAAAACACGTCATCATCAATATCAAACGTCTCTCTAAGAATCCACACAAATCATACTATGAATCACCATCCATCAATAGTCAAAGTATCTCTATCGTCTAACATCATGCTAAGCCAAAATGATACAATAATATCTATGTCTATAGTCAATAGTATTTGAAATCAAAAAGATAATAAGTGTCGAAGAGGACTGGGCCCTACAATATGAAATTGATATCATATCTAATCTAAAATAGCATCAATTACATTAAATAATTGTAAAAAGCAATAAGAGCCATAAAAGAATCTTGGAGACCACAAAATATTAAAACACTCTATATTATTAATTGAACATTTTTGAAGAAATTGCATAGTGAGGGAGCTTGCAATATATAGGAGAATGACCTTCTTAATACAAGGATTTAACTCCAATCTTCAATCCCACAATATACTGATATATTTCTCCCTGAATCACTCCCAAACCCAATAATATCTCACACAACTCTCAAATAGGTAGGTGAGTTACTTATTCAACAAACTCATAACTAATACAATTTATCCTATATTATTAACAACGAGTTATTTCATAACTCATATTAATAATATTACACTCTTTTATTTTTCTTACAAAAATATAATAATAATATTATAATATTAATATCACACTAACACAGTAATGTAATATATTAATATTTCATTTAACCCTTACACATAATAATGTGAGTATTAATCCTAAGATTATTCCTAACAACATCTATTCAAAAATGTTGAGGGATATCCTTATCGCCATGCGACACGTAAAAAATAATGTGTTATCCGATCATATATCGACATTCTACGAATAATGACAAGGTTGGCAGTATGAATTTCCATTGCGATACAAAAGGGGGCATATAAGTTCTTCAGAAATATCCAATCAAGACATTTAATTTTCCTCTTAAATTTGGATGCTAATCGCTGACTACAAACGTGGCCAATCACTTTTGTCCGAATCCACATGCTTCGTAACCTCTTGTAAAAGTGATGTTCTGGAAACTTATTGGTCAATATGTTGCCACGTATTGAAATCATGCTTCCCTACACTACACACCTTTGTTTATTAAGCCTAATTGTTGAGGTGGAACTTTTAGTAATACAATCTTGCTACGTGTTCTCATCTCAATTTCTCGTTTATCTCGGTTTCGTACATTGATGTCCATCGATGTGTTGCAGTCATCCAAATGAGATGAAGCCACATAAGCTATGTGTCTTAATATTGTTTTACTCGTGACTGGGATACTCGAATATTTGATTAAATATGTGAGGAGTCCTTATAAAAATTGAGATGCTTCAATGTATAGATACATATGGTTACGTGATGCAAAGTATGTTTTATTAAATTATATAGAAATATTCTACATAATTCAATATATGAAGATCAACATTGTAGTTTCTATTCTTCGATGAAGGTATGACACACCCACATTTAGAATGGAAGTCCCCAGTATAGGCATAGTGAAATGAGAAGTGTCATCCACTAAATTGCAATTTAAATAAATGAATAATTATAAAACAACCAATCATAGGCTCTACATTACTTTCCGGAGACATAAATTTTTTGTAAATACAAAAAAATGTATTAAAAGTGGTGTGTGATTAATAAAGCTCCATGTTCCATGTGGAATGTTTTTCAAGTACCTTTGAAAGAAATGGCTTGGAGGCAAGAAATTGAAATATTTCACTTTCCAAAAACTCTACAAGAGGTCAAAGGGAATGTAAACGTATCTTCCTACATAAGGGGAATGGACATAGGCCCCATTTTGGGATGTAGGAGATGTTTTATGTGTCTAATACCCCACCCAAAAATAAGGCTCTAAAGGATAAATTTGAGATTTCAATTTTATGAAAAGTTTAAAACAATATAAAACAAGCCACTTATAGGATGATATAATATTTAAATAATGTAGGTTAAGAAATTCAAAAATAAAATTACTAAAAGTAATATAATCACAATATAAAACAATGCAATAAAAATATCTCATGGGTCAAAAGAAAGGGTTAGCTAATAATGCTATAAAAAATTTAAAACAAAAAAAATTATAATCAATTTTAAGTTGAGTTGGAACACTTTACATATAATTGACATCATTCAAAATCAAGAGAAAATATAACCATTCTCTTTATATAACTAACCAATACCATGATAATTATGAAGGATATTATGACTAGTCATAAGTAACTATACTTATAACAATGTTGTAAACTATTAGGAAAAACTATGTATAATATTAATGTTATAGAAAACTAGAAAAAACCCATATATTATAAGTGTGTTAAAAAGTATAAGTGTGTCCAGTTGCCCCTGTTAAGGGGACTGTTTCTTTTAAGAAGGATCTGCAAAGGAATATGGCTTCTAAGAGTGTTTCCTCTGTTAGAAAAACTTCAAAGCCATTGGATTTTGCAAAACCTACCACATTAGTTTGTTTTGGTGGAGAGTTGGTGCAATCTGAATCTTTTTACAAATGAAATGGTTTGATTTGCAGATTCAACTTTTATCTGGGACTGCTAACACTTCATGCCTAGATATCAAGGCACTAGGGTCCCCTCATGGAATTGAGGCTGGATATATATCCTAGTGCTCGTCATTTTTTCATAGTTACATTTTTTGAATCATTAGACAAGGATCTTATTTTAGGAAATGTTTGGGATTTTGAACCCCATATGCTATTGATGAAACTATAGTTCCTTAGTTTCAACCCAGTGTCTCCATACTTTCAAAGTTAAACCGGTGTGGGTTCATCTATCTTATTTTCCCCTCCAATTTTGGTTTGAGAGATGCTTAATTGCTATTGGTAACACTTTAGGGAAAATTTTGGCTATCAATTCAAAAACTGAAGATTTTCAGCAAATAATGTATGCTAGAATCTTAGTTGATATGGATATTTCTATTGATATCCTTGCCACTATTGAACTCAAAGTGGAGGATAGAACTTGGTAAAAAAATCTAAACTATGAAGGGTTTCCCTTTAGGTGCAGGACATTCTATTGTCTCGGTCATTTAGCTTCAGAGTGCCACTTGGTAAGGAAACATGTCAAAGGCAGAAGCTCGTGGTGGAAGAATTCTAATCCTAGACACCTGGTTGTGAATGATCCATCAGATGGTGATTTAGAATTTGAATCTAAGAATTTGGTTGATCCAGAAAAGGGGGAAGTGCAATAAGAGAGAAAGACTGATATAGTTGCCTTATCATGATCCCAAAATCTCAAGAAGTAGATTGAAGTTTTGATTCCAATCCATAATAATGAAAATGAAAAATCCAAATATGGAAGAGGATTGGATAGTTGTGAGTAGGAAAAATAAAGGGACTATCTCTCTCCTTAATATGCAGTTAAGATCCAAATGGAAGGGGTCGCAATGTTGAGATAGTTTTTCTTTTTTTATTTTGTTTCATTTTACCACTGATAGAGATAACTGTTTTTGTTCCTCAATGTCTTATCTTTTTTCCACATTTTGTAAAGGGTAGAGTCCCCTTAACCCTCATATACTGTTAATAAAAATAATAATTATAACACATAATTCCCTTAAGATCATAATTTACTATCACACCTAGTAGAGATGGTGGGTTGTCACAACAAAATGGAAATTTGTAAGAGACTAAGAACTTTCTCAAATGATCGAAAAAGAAACACCCAAAATAACTCAAATATAATCAAAAAATAAAAGATAATCATTTCAATTAAAAAATATTTTAAGAGCTTCATACACCCTTGACTTGATAATAAGAACCACTTCATACACCCTTGATTTGACGAAAAGAACCCCTTCATAATATTTTTAAAAATAACTTTGATAGTTATATATTACACAAGTACACTAACACACCAACTCTTTTACATAATTTTACATGTAATCCTTTTTAAATGATAATAACTTATATATTTAAATAATAAAAATTAGTTTTAATAAAAAAAAAATAATACGAAGTTGCAAACTTTCCAACTTTATGATCTCAAGAAAGTTTACATTCAAAACTATTGATAATGTTTTCCCTTTTATTCCCCAAAAATCAAATTGTGATGTCAAGTTTTAATAATTAAGTTAGGAAGGTTGATGCCATGATGAGTGAGAACTAAAAAATTAAATGGAAAGTATTTTAATCTAGTCATGCCAAAACCTTTAAAAAAATCATTTAAACTTACAAACTTAAGTGACTTGATAGACCATTATTTGGGCAATTCACATCACCATTTATTCGTTTCATTCATAGTTATCTCTCACATTTATATTTAAGTTTTCCACCAGTTTTTTTTTAAAGGTGTTATTCCAATGACGAGTCACTTTAACTTAACATTAATTTCTATTATACTTGATCACTTTTTTCTTCCAATGTTGTTATAGCATATTCTTCTACCAGTAGACGATATTATTTCATTGAACTCACATATGAATTCCTCCAAGGAAATTTCAATCGGGTAGGAGGAAACAAATATTTTATCAATTAATTTTTGGAGCGCTCAGGTCAAGACAAATTTTAGTGGCTCGAGACATCACTGATGGAAGTAAGAAAAATATTTATACTCCAATTGGCGTGTATATCCTCGGTTTTTTACATATAACAATCTCTTCTCCAGAATGTCATTCTTGCGGAGGCTTGGATTTCCTTATAATCACTTAGGTTTATTTGGACAAATAATTATCCATTCTTGTTTTTCCCATGCTTCTGAACCCTTCCCCTAATTTTCTCCATCTTAGGTGTAATTTGAATTTCTCGTATCTTTAATAATTTTTTGACTTTCTCTATGAAAGGAAATGGAATGTAGATGTCATTACCTAAATGAAGTGGACCAAGAAATTCGGAAAAGGAGTAGGTTGTGACATAAACACTAGAATTAATCTCTATTCTTAGCCTCTTTTCTAATAAAATTCAAGTCATTTTGTTTCATGTAAAATTCAAGGGATTTGACTAGCAACACATGAGTCCCTTTGTAATTTGTGTGTACATTGTAATATATGTAATTCAATTGTTTTTTATCTGTAAGGGAGAGGAACCAATAATACCCTCATTATTATCTATTACCAATTAATTGATTTATTTAAGCTTATAAATAATTAAGTTAAGGTTATTTATTGTTTTTGTGCGGTTTAATTGAGGTAAAAGGTTTTTTTGTGAAGTTGCAAGATTTTAATTTTCAAAGGAAACGTGCATTTTTGGTTTATAACATTTTGTAAATTGTCACCACAATGTTAATAAAGATGTTAATTTTATCCAATATATTTATCTTAACTACAAAATTGTAAGAAAACTAATATTACTTCAATGTATCAACCGAATGGGAGTGTAGTACCCCACTAGGAAGGATTTATTTGTATGCTCAACCTATTTGTCTTATGCTAATAAGATTGTTGGAAGCCTACATCAAAATGGTTTTTTTTCCAAAAAACTTCCTTGGTCGATGGTAAAATAATGACGTCCTACCATTTATATTAAAACACATAATAATATCGACTCAATTTAAATGATTAAAATTTTTAATCAAGATTTAAAATAATTTAAAGGAACAACATGTAATAGTAATGATATGAATGAGTGTGTTAGATAGGATTGTCGGTTTCCTCCTTTTTGTTCGTATTCAGAAAATGCTATAAAAAAAAGATAATGTTATAAATAATAATGGAAATTGCTAGGAGATTGCTAGGAGATTGATAGGAGATTGCTCTGCTAGGGTTTTGACTGCTCCGTGATTGCTCCGCGACTGTTCCGCGGCCGTTCCGCGGCTGTTCCGCGCCTGTTCCGTGGCTGTTCTGCGATTGTTCCGCAGCTGTTCTGCTCCGAGACTGCTCCGGGATTGCTCCGCGACTGTTCCGCGCTGTTCCGCGGCTGTTCTGCGATTATTCCGCGGCTGTTCCGCGACCATGGAAACTTGCTCATGGAGGTCCAAGCTATTCCCTCAATCCACAGGGGTGTAGACTGCCCTTTCCTCCATCTGGGATGATGAAGCAAAAGCACACTGCATTTCTGTTCCAGAATCTGTGATTGAGAAGGCCAAGTCCAGGTTTCCCTTTGCACTAATTGGAGCTTTTGCAGGCTATCGTCCAAATATCGATGCTGTCCGCAAATGGTGCGGACGGAAGTGGTGCTGCTGGGTTGATATCATTGCCCTTCCCGACCACGCCCTTCTGTTCAATTTTTCTAAGGAAGCTGAGATGATTAAGGTTCTCGACGCTACTCCCTTGGATGTTTGGAAGAACTGCCCTGCATCTGAAGCGATGGAAGCCAGGGGTCTCTCTTCAAATCAAGGAATTGCCCATTTGGATATCTCTGCCGGCTCTTCCAGTGGAATTTTGGGAGGACGAAGTCCTTATTGGCATAGCAGCTTCAATGGGAGAGCTAATATCCTTGGAACCTGCAACAAAAGCCAGAAGCAGGCTTGTAAGAGCACGACTATGTGTTAGCATGGAGGTGGGGGCTGTTCTCCCAAAGAATATCATTCTTTCTTCTCCCACGGGCCGTCTTGTGCAGAACATCATCCCTGAAGACCACGGTTTGGTCTGTCCCAAATGTTGGAAGGTGAACTTCCAAGCCAAACTATGCAAGTGCTCCCGTGGAGACAGTGGATGAAATAGGCAGGAAAAACAGCAGAGAGGGAGGTGCAGATCTTCGAAGGAGAGATCCCTGACACATTACGCACAGGAAATTGCAACAATGGCGGAACTAACCAGTCCGAAATGGCTCTACTCGCGGCTTCACATGGCGACCTCTCTAAACGCGTGGGACAGGCTGCTACGGCGTGGAAGACGCGGGAAATTCCATTCAAAACTGTTCACGAGTCAAACAAGGTAGATAGTGAATCTTCCGAATGGGAGACTGGGTCAGAAACAGATTTAATTACGGCAGATTTGGAGATTGCCACACGGGAAGTGAACCGACATAGTAAATCTATGAAAGCTCATAAACAAAGACCTTTAAATGCGGATTTGAACCGTTGCAGAAGGAAGATGGACAGTAAAAGTGAAAAGATTTCATTGGCGAGGGTTTCAAATTCTGTTTTAAATGGTAATTTAGAGGAGGTTCTTGACGTGGATGACGAAAACATGGCGGGCTGGAGCACTGTTTGTAGAAAATCTTTCCGCGGTTTTCGTGGAGGGGGGTGCGCACCGGGGCACTTAGGTTGGATGTAATTGTTTCCCATCGGCGCTGTTCTTTTGCTGTTCTCTTGCTGGGCTTTGCGGGTTTTAGTGTTGTCTTTAGTAGGTTCTATTCCTGCTTGCGCCCTTGTTGTTTTTGACCTTTTGATCTTTTGCTCGCTTGGGCACATCTGGCTTTTGAGTCATCTTTGTACAAGGTTATAGTCCCTTTCAAAAAACTATTTGCCAATAATAAAAAAAAATAATGGAAATTCTAATCAAATTAAATGTCAAACTTATGAGTGAGATTATCAAAAATAAACTAAAAAGATAAGCAAATCAAACACAATAAAATATAATGGAAAATAATAATAATAATAATAATAATAATAATAATAATAATAGACAATAATAAAAATAAAAATAAAAATGCATTCAATGTGGTTGGTGAAATTGTGGGAGGGAGCTTGAGTGTGTCAGTTGGAAAGCATGGGCACCCTTACACATGTTCTCTCCAACCTTGGTCAAGTCACTTTTCAGAGCACTACAGAAATTGAAGAGGCACATACTCAATGTCCTTTCAGACCTGTCACTTCCCTTCCATAATAATACAAACACTTTATTTCTAATCCGGGGATGTTAACCATGTTAGAACCCAGCCTAACATTTTAGAATTAACAATAATTAGATAGTTGCAGAGATTTGAGACTTATATACTCTCATAATTTAAAAAAAATAGAAGCTGCATGAACTATTCTAAATAGAGATCTCACTAATAGTCGTCCAAAAATCACTCTATTTTGGGTCAAACAACTCTGCATGGAGATAAATAAATACTATGAATATCTTCTCATTTTACTATATACAAATTTGTTTTATCTGGATATTTATCTATACCTGAATTTGTTCCAATTGCCTTTGAGAAGAAAGGAGAGTCTTCCTGTCGTTGTTTTGGTAGTTGTATGTAGAAGAAGAAGACTAAAGATTGGGAGGCGTTGTATTATGGTGCAGCGCCTAGTTGTATTGATTTTTTCTTTATCTACTACTAATATCCTATGCTATGTGCACCATAACCATTACAACACTATTATTGGTTTTCCCTACCCTTTACCCTTTTATCTTGTGGAGATTTTATATTCTTTTAGGCGTTGAACGTGCCCTTTTCTACTTTGCCACTTATTTCGTTACAAATTTATTTTCTTTCACTCTTCCTCTACATGGAGCCCTATGGATTGTCCTCCTACTAATGCTATATAGTAGTTTAAAAACAAGGGGGATTTTTTTGTCTGTTATGGTGGTTGTGCATTATCTCAAATGAAGAAGTCTAAAAATTGTGGATGCATTAGAATGAAAATTGAATCTTAGGAAAATGCATTCGGATTTTTTTTTTTCAAGGGGTTACCTCAGGGGAAGATTAACATGCCCTTGAACCATGTATGCAAGTAGTTAAAAAAAAACTAGGAAGAAAATTGAATCCTAAAACACTAAGGATTGGATGGTGTGCACCCATGAATAACTAATAGAAAGCAATATTTTCAGATGTTGTAGTTTCCAGTAACATGGAGGAATTATTTGTAAAATGGATAGAACCATAAAAAATGTAAACTTGGGGGTTTCCAAATGCACGTGAGTTGTTTGAAGAAATGTTGAAAGAGAGTGGGAGTTTTGTGGAATGTGGGTGAATCCTCCTAGAGAACCTCATACGGTACAAATGTTGATATTGTGCGATATGGTATCCTTACTGAAATATTTATAATTTTTGTATAATTTGGTTCTTCATTTGCAACAAAATAAATTAAAAAATTAAATCATGGGATACTTAAATAATTGGATATTTAACTAGTCTACTAGTGCGAAATAATAAAACTCCTCCTTATGATTCACATTATCAACTTGTAATTTGATCATCATCCATGGTTGTGACCACAACCTTATGCATTACAAGATCTAGTGTATCAAAATTTGGTGCTCATTTCTGTTTGTATTGGCAAGAGCTAGATGAGTCATCAACTAAAACAACCACTATCTACCTTCCAAAGTTAAAAAAATGCAATTTCCAGAGACATGAAAAAGAACATACTGAACCCCATAAAATAGATGTCAAGCATCATATGTGTTCCTTGTTATGAGGAGAGTCACATAAAGTTGTAGATTGACCCCAATCGACTTTTTTTAATCTCTTCGCTACTTCCGCTAGGATCCCATTACCCCCTTTTGCACTTTTAGGAAGCTGCTAAAACTTAAAAGTTGGGTTTCATATCAGCTTTCCATTTGGACCCTGAGCAACGAAATGTGTGTCCACTTTTGCAAACCTATAACATTTTTACTATAAATTTTCCTGGAACCATTAGTTTGGGGAAAAAGACTCTTGTAGATAGTTTGGAAAAGGTATTTTGTATCCCTCAGGTTGCTTTTTAACTAGGTCAAACTGGATCAACTACGACTGGTGGATCCCAAAAACCCTTCGCTGTGTGTAACCCCTTCGCTAGTTCTCAGTTCCATCAACTCTAATGAATTCTCCATATATAGGGGGTTATGTAGAATTATATCCATGGGGATTCCATCCATCAAGAATCATTTTTGGATGAGGTTTATTAGCTCTTGAGCTAAACTTTATTGTTGTTGCAACTAGCCCAATTACGAACGATGGCCCCAGAAAAATAGACGCCAATTGTAAACCATTCGCCACTTCTGAATTTTGTTAGTTCCTGTGAATTCTTGGTATATAGGTAGACATGTAGAAATTCACCCATTGTGTATTTTCTCATTGGAAGACAATTTTCAAACGTGGTTTCTTAGCCTCTGAACCAAAATGATATGTTTTTTGTGACTAGTAGAAAAATATAAAAATAAGGTTGTAGGACCCTAGCCAATACTATAAAACCATTGTGAAAACTATTGAAACGTACAAGTAATTCTATGAAACTCTCTCTCGTGTCTTATGATGTGAAATTTAACTTCTGGAAAAACAATGTTTCTCTCTCTCCCCTATCTCTTTCTCTCTTCTTAGTTAATAAATGAAGTGAAATGAATATATGCCTCTAACCCTCTCTTTTCGAGTGTAAATTATTATTATTATGTAAATGGGAAAACTAGAAACATTAATTATGCTAGATTTAGGTGGATGGCATGCCATCGATTTATCATTGATTTCATGCTCACATGGTTTTGCAGGATGCAAGTAGGAAGGAAAAACGATGTTGCTGTAATTCCTTGTGTAATATTATAATTTATGTATGTTTATATATATATATATATATATATATATATATATATATATATATCTCTGTGTGTGTGTATGTAAGTATTTTTATGTTACAGTAAAGTTTATTATTGAAATTTTGTAATGTGTATGAGTTACAAGGGTTCAGGGTTGTTTGGGAAATATGTACCTAACTATGAGTGTCATGTTGATTCAAAATTAAGTATTGTAAAGAAAGTTGGATATATGTGTTGAATAAAATTGAATTTAATAGCTTATAGTGTAACTCTAGTGTCTAATTTATGATTAAATAATTGGTGTGTTATGTTTCTTACCTTGAAAATGTAATAAAGAGATTTAACGAAACAATCAACCCTAGTATAAAATTTGAGTATAACTACCCTTCATGTGTGATTTCTTTTAGCATAGAAAAGTAAAACCTTAGAATGAACTTATATCTTTACACTTGATGACACCTTCTAGCTTAAGTAAATAAGAGCCCAAGTTTGAAGTTATCTTCATAACATGTATGCTTATTGACATTGTCGTGAACCCAATTATTAGGAAGGACATAGTTAAACTTTTTCTTGACTATGTGGTTCCCTCATAGGATTGGTAATCATGTGTTTAGAAAGGAGAATGTGTTCTCTTAAGGAAGAACTCCATGGGAAACAAACATTAAACATAGTGTAAATACTTCTTGGACCGACACAGGTGTTGAGTTAATGGTGTTGGGTGGAAAATATCTCCAACTACCATTGAAATTAACTCTTAAGAGTTGGGATCATAAATTAACTCAATACCCAATCTCAATTATCATTTGGGTTTTATGATGCAATATTAAGAGATAAATGCGAAACTTAACAATATTTTATTTTATGATTAGTTGGTGAACATGTAACCATAAGACGATGTGCTTGGGGAAAGGTGAAATTTTATATGGATCACATATCGTGTTTAAACCATCCACTGGCGAGAAACAATCCCCACATTGTGTAAACTCTAATGTGCACCTTAACCCCTTAAAACTATGAACTACTCCATCTTGCTGTCCCAGTAGTCCTATTAGGTAATGGATGACTGATGTGAAACTAGGTGATATTTTTCTTAGAGACAAATCCGCTAAGATAGGGAATAGTAGTCTCATGAGGATACAAATGTACATATTAATAAATAGGCTACACAATTCATTAAAAAAGCATATGAACCTAGTTAGGGTAAACCTATTAAGTTGGATGGAAAATGATACTCAGGAAACCTAATCTAGAAACAAAAATAAGGAAGTATGTTTCCATGTTAAGCGCCTTCGAATCCTTAACTAATTGATGGAGAATAACTAAAGTAAAATGAAATTAACGCTTGGCCTTGGGAAGTGTAATCATGAGATGTTATTCCATGGGAAAAGTGAAACATGATCTTCCTTGTAATGTGATTAAACCCTCCTCAGTCAAACCATTCAAGAATTTATCAATGAAGCCCACACTTTATGCAATGGTCTAAACATCATTTTACAACATGTGTATAGAGAAGGGAACAAATCAGCGTATTCCCTATCAAATATAGGAGTTTATATTAATGATTACAAGGAATGTCATTATTTCAATGACACTCCCGCTGAAGTTAGTAACATCATTTCAAGTGAAGTGAACACTCTCATTAGTACTCCTTAGTTGGCGGTGTCTACATGTGCATAATCTGCTTGCTAGATCTCTAAGCCAGTTTGGGAATGCCTGAATTTATTCCTCCCTAGCTTAAAAAATTGAATGTTTTTTTCACTCTGATCAAGCTTGGATAAAGGAAAGATATTTCTTCTCTGCAACTCACAGGATTACTAGTTATCGAAAGGTTGTTGGAAGGTCTATAGTTTGATGTTTTTAGTTCAACCCCTCAAAATATGAGGTGGTTTTCAAAATGGTAGGTGCCCCTTGTAGAGTAGAACCCATTTTCGATCTGTAATGGCAAGAACGGATTGAGCTTTAGGAAATCATAAATATGGAGGGTTTCACTTATTTCATCCAAAAAATTAATGGATACGACTAGTACATTTATTTACAATTCATGGAGAATTGGAAAGACCATAATATCTGCTTCGGAAACAGGGATTTCCAAATCACTAAAGAATTCATCTCATATATCACGGGATTAAGCATGGATGGGAACAAATTGTTTAGGAACAAAATTGATAAGGAAGAAGAGTAAAGACTCTTTCTGGACAATGGTGAAATGTTGGATATCAAGAAGGAAAGCATTCTAGTTTCCTCTATCTCGAAGCCTTATGAAGTTTTCTCCCTAATGATGGTTCGTTATGTTACTTTAGAGGGAATATTCTCTGCCATTCCTCAACATCACGTGTTCCTACTTCATTACTTCAAGCATGGGGTAAAGGTGAGTCTTTCCTACTAAATTCTTCAGTCTATGGAAAAGACTATTTTGGAAGTTCAAGGTCACAATAGGATTGTTCCTCTCCACCAAGATGTCATTTACCTCATCAATCCGTACATTTCAAATGTTTTGGCCATTGACCCCTGCTCTGTTCTGATCTCTCCCCTTCCCAAATATACCCACATTCTCTCTAAAAACCCCAGGTACTGTGATTCTATCTCAAAACCACCCCCTAAAAGGATCCTGTGTAGTAGCAGGAAAGGTAAGAAAATTGTGGGTACCTGATAGAAGGACAAAGAAATATTAGTGGAAGACAACCCTCCCATAGTTCCTCCTGCCATTGAAGATGACCCTGTTTTTGAAAAGAAATTCAACTTGCAATCTAACATTGTGAAAACCCTTGAGGAAAATGTGGACTTTCTGCAAGCACATGATTCTATCACTGGCCTCAAAGAGGAAATTTTCACCCTAGATTCTAATATGAAATATCTATAGGAAAAACAATACAACTACGTGGCCATGCACAATGCTACTCTGGACCTCATGCAAGTACACATTCACCAAATTTGTGACTCCAGCAACATACTGGCCTTAACATGGAAAAATAAGAGGATTACCAAAAATTTTAAAGCCACAAACTTGGACGCTATTATTTCCATTTCCTTGAATCTCTATCAGGCTCTCAGGGTTGCTTTAAATGTTTTCAATAAATCAGTTGGTTAGTGTTGTTGTCTCTTTACTTTCGATTCAACTGTTAGGGAGGGATTCTATTATATTACATGCACACATGTTATTTACATTTTCTATAGTTACTTAGTACTATTTATCGCTACTTCAAAAAGTATGACTGGAACAAAAGCACCTAGGGTATGACATGCACATAATCACCAGAACTACATTCAGTTCTAAAATGTAGTGCAACGATCATTGATAAGACCACTAGTTTTGTGGCTGAGATCAATCCAAACCATTCATTTTCATATTTTATCATTCCTAGGGTTTGATACTTCCTCTTGTATTTCAAGTCATTAAATAACTCATCTGCTGAATCCAGCGTGATAGACAAGAAGTGTTTGACAACACCTTGCGACCTGTAAAAATTAGTTTTTAGGCATTTACACCGATCAGGGTGCCTAATCTATTGACCAGAGTGCCTAACTACCTTCCAGGGTGTCTCAGTCAGTTCAGATCCTCTAGATCTAGTCTTCGCAAGACTTCTGGATGGCCATTTGCAATTCCATATTTTATTTTTAGACCTGTGACATTTTGCGACCATCTACAACATTCAGCTAAGTCACCTTTCTTCTTTTACTTGCACATTTAGGGTTTCATTTCAATTAGATTAATTAATTATATTTATTCTATATTATTCTAGTTCTTTTATTACATTGTTCTAGTCCTCCTAACTATATTAACTAAGATTTTATTATTTCCATATCATTTTAGCATTTTAGTCTTATTTTAGTTAATCATTTTGGTGAGCCTGACTTCCATTTTTCATTTATGCCTATTACTTGTAGCAGTCACTTTAGAACTCTCCACCATACCTCTCGATTTATGGTTTACATACCTACTTGTATGGACGAAAAACCCTTAGACACCTCTACCCAGGTTTCCCTTCACGAAATCAAAACCGCAGTTAGTGAAATATCCAATGACAAGGATACTAATGTTGACCAGGAGTAGTTTGATGCTATCATAGATTTTTTCCAAGCTTTATGTGAGAATCCTACTCATCTCCCTCATGTTTTCAATGCCCTACTCTCTACTAAGTAAGCTCGTGAAGCATCCCTAGTTGTTTCTTCCACCCATATGGTATTTACACCACCTGTTTGTGTTTCCACCTCTCCTATAGCAACTACCATCCCTCCCACCCACCAAGGTGCCTCTAATGGTCTGCTTGGTTCCTCCTCTAATACTCCCAATCTTTCATCATTATACTAAGATCTCCAAAGCCAAATCCACTAGTTACATGTCACTACTTCTAAAGGATCTTTATCACTTGACTATGCTTCCTTATTGCATTATCATTTTATGCCATCCATCTCTGCTTAACCGTTCCCACCTAACTTCATCTCTACAAAATTTCCCATTTTTAAATTCCATCGTGATCGACAAGAACATCTTTGTTCTTTCCATGTCGCATGTCTTGACTACGATAATGATCATACTATCCTCACCAAATTGTTCTCGCGTAGACTATAGGACTATGTGATGTGTTAGTTCTATGACTTACTACTACATTTGGTGCTTTCATTTACGTATATGGCCAACTCTTTTCTCACAAACTTGTCTTTCATTATCAGTTCCACACTCTCTTATTCCCAACTCACTTGGTTCAAACAAGGCTCCACCGAACTCTCCACTGATTATGTCTTAAGATATAAGAATAGTGTATCCAAGATGACTAATGTCCTCACAGACTCAAAACTGCAAGAATTATTTTTCCATAATCTCTTCCCACCTCTCCAAAAAAGTGTTCTCTTTTAAAATTTTCCATCGTTCGACAAACTTTGTCACGATCTCAAACTACATGAGTCTAAAATTGTCTTTGTAGGAAATCTCAAATATTAGGATGCACCTTCTTCCTTACCCAACATGGCAAGCAAAACACTATTAAAGGTGCCCAAACATAAATCTAGTGATTCAAAAACTTCTGTTAATATAGTCTCCACCCATAGGGAATTGTGTCCTCAGCCATGCCAACATACTTTTGCTAAACTTAATACCCCACTCAAAGTCTTATTGCCACAACTAATTGATAGTAATATGATTACTCTGCCACCACCTTTATAGCTCAACCCATAACTTTGATGACCGCTCTTATTGTGATTATCATAAATGAATTGGGCATTCTACTTATTGTTTCTTTAAGCTCCACCATCTCATCCAAGACATGCTTGATAGTGGCCATCTTGAGATCTCGGAATACCAAACATCAGTCCCTACCTATGATAACCACAAATTCCAAATATTTAACAAATCACTACCCAAAAATGATACTAACCAAGTCCATTCATCTTCTAATGTTTGTCATACATTATTTTTCCCCCCTAGACCTCTCAACTTTCTTATTGCTCACACTTACGCTTCAACACCAATTATCTCCTTCTCCAATGTTGACTACCATGCTACGTTTGTGTCTAACCATTTACATGTATATGCATCTATTGGCTCAACATTTGTCAACAATACCAAGGTTGATCCCTCTTCCCCCATTAGTCCATGTTCCCTGTTCATCTTATGATCTATCAATTACCCTCCATCATGAATCGACTACCCGTTCAATAGACCTTATGGCGTTGTTAAGTTACATATCACCATTGGTCCTTTTACTCTTCTCATCCCTTGCCTTGTAAATAAAACACTCAAAGGATGCCACTTAATTCTTGGCCTCAAATGGATTCGTCAATCCCAAGCTATTATTTCCATGCACCATTTATGCTTCAAATTTGTCTACGATAACCAAGTTATTTCCATTAATGGTGTTCCCCCTTCACCTCCATTATCGCCGACTTGTCATTTTGATACTCATGTGTCTACCCCCTTACTCACACAACTCCTCTATTGTCACCTCCTATGCATTATATTCTTACTTCACCACCTCAATTGGTCCTTACACAACCATTCCATTCCATTATCCCTACAAATAAGCATATGCCTATTACTAAGACTACTACCGTATCTCACCGCCAATCACCACATTATTTTATTCCACATGGCTCGTCCTCTCCCTTGCACACCATCACCTCCTCGATCTCCATCACCCACACACTTTACTACACCATGACATTCGTATTATGTATACCCATTGCATGCATATAGGATTCATTCCCCTGCATAGTGTTTGTCTACCATACCACCATTACTCGAGCATTTCCCTCTCCTCTCATCTTCCTAGGAACCAGTCGATGGAACTTCATTCTTTGATCTCATCAGGTGATTTCTCTCTCAGGACCGCTAGGGGGGCTTCACCATTACCCAATCCCCCATCCTTAATATTATAGTATCTACACCTCTACGCTTTAGATAATTCTTGGCATATGTATATAATTCTTACGCATTCTAGCTCCCTCATAACCTTATGACACACTCTTGTGCTTTGGTTCACAATGGACTGTTAAAGGATTACCATTACACTAAACCCCTCACACCACATTATAGGTTCTATATAATTACATTTCATCTTATAAATCATGCATCCTAAACCATCCATTATATACTTAGTCTAAATCCTACATTATCTTATGCATACCTCACGTATTATTCATTTGTACATCATCCATCTCATACATGCTACACTAGTCGTCATATCATCTACGTCTAGTTTTGTCTCCCTCTCATACATCTCACATTTACGCTAGATTACCTTATATATGGATCTATCTTTACATTGTATAAATACCCATTCTATTTCTATTTCCTCTTTTCACCACATCTTATATCATCTACACATAATACCTTTCTTACATTATCATCCACACTCGATTCCATTATATATGGGTATACTTCTATTTATCATTCTTACATATTTCATTATTATATACTACTATTTGTGCATTTCATACATTACACATGATATACATCCTGCATTTCCTTGCTTACACCATGCATTTACATCACATATTCATGACTTGGTCATTTATATTATGTTGTCTTCTACACCCTGCAGTCACCACCCTATGATGCACTCTAGTTCCTTGGTCCATACTCAATTGACGAGGGTTTACCAATCAAATGGACCTTACTTTCATCATGTGACATCTTTCTCATTCAACATTTATAGTACCAATGACATACATCTTAGGTCAAATTGTCACCTATATTATCATCCTTAGTGGTATACTCTTTAGGCCAGATCACCACCCTCATATTCTATCATTTATAGTGGTATACAATTTAAGATAAATCACCACACCATCCCTCCATCTCATAGTGACATACACTTTAGGATACATCGTCACCCACCTTCATCCTTTCATCTTATAGTGATATACGCTTAGGGCTAAATCATCACTCTTCCATTTAATAATTCATGGTATATGCTTATGTTATAGGGTCCACACGTCTTTCCAAATGTTGCATCCTCATCCTTTCATTCTATAGTGATATATGCTTAGGGATAAATAATCACTCCAACATTCAACAATTCGTGATATACACTTCGGCTATAGGGTTCATGTGCATCTCTTCACATATCACATCTCATCACCATTACATATAGACACTCATCAAAACACGCTAGATACAACCAACACTACTCGACCATGTCCTGATGATGCATTCTCGTTTACGGTTCATTCTTTAATGCTGAGGAGGAAAACAAAATGAACCTAATTGCATAGAATTCCATTCACTCGGGGGAGTGTTCCTTCTATCATTCCATCTTACATTCCATTCCATTCATCCACAGCATATTGTATTGTCTTGGGGGAATTTACTCTTATTTACTAATGTTTTACATGATCACTTTATTACACATGTTAGATTGCTTTCTTATATGTCATTATCATACACACATGCAAGTTCACACCTTCGTCTAGTGTGATTGTAGATACAGGACTCTAGAAGGGGCATGGATGCTTGCCTTCTACCCTTCCTATACTGGTTATTGGGGGAATCCACATTCATCTTATCTAGGTGTTATTGTTTCATTTTATACTTGGCATCTTAAATTACTTGTTCTTTACACATTTTGACATATTTTTTATCACTCTAAGATGCTAACGGGTGTTCCATGTGTAACACTTATTTTGTAGGATTACATGTTTCCATGACTACTTTTTTGTCTCTACTTATCTCTTTTGTTTGATATTGTATGGTGGATTTTCCCTTTGCTTGTGTGCACTCTATTATGTTGTTTGTAGCCATGACAACCTTGAGTGTCTTACGACATTATGAGTGATGTTCCATGTTTGAAACCCACTTTTTTTGGTCTGTTTATTTTCTTGTGTGTTTACACTACTTTTTTGGTAGCTTCTACATTTTCTACATATTTTACATTGGTCTTATTACATGCATACATTTTCGGAATAACACTTGTATTGGCTAGTCGTCCCCTTTTCCGCACGCCTTGGTATCTACCAAGTGTTTCCCTTTCCCCCTAGAGGGCAGAGTTCTATAGGTCTAAGTGTGGTTGGTCTTCTTTTCAGGTTACATTCTCCTTTCAGAAACGTCACATGTGCCCCCAAAGAGGGGGGGACGCATTGAGTTTTTTCTACTAACACAACATATTTACATCAGTTCATACATAGTGAGTGAGTTTAGAATAGTTTACAAACTCCATACATAGTGGCCTTAATAGGACATGGTGTCCTTCAACAATTCTATGGAGTTGTTATAGGCTTGGGGGTTACAGTGGGGTTCACCCAGTGGTGTCAGATTACCCAAAAAAACTAGGTTAGTACAGAGATCTCGTCACACATTTCAGCCGAAGTCGTTAAAGTTGGAGGTTACAACGCATCTCCTCCCTATACTTCATCAGCCAAGGTGGTGTGAGATCGCCCAAAAAACACATGACAATACAATATATCCTTCTACACCCTTTTTTCGACATGGATCAGGTGCACATATTCCATTTCAATTTTTCTAGCGTATTTTACATTTTTGTACTTTACACACTTCTATAAACATGTGTATTTTACACTGTGTTTTTATATATATACATATTTGACTACTTGATCAATTTATCCTTGCATGTCCACCATATGAGAAACAAGCAGTCAAATTGGGGGAAACAACAAAAATGACAATGATAACAACAACACACTGCTATAACCATTTACTTTAACTAACCATGTAGGTACACTACACACAACAACTACTACACACATGTTCTGCCTTAGGTTCACTCTCATCACTTTTCATGTGCATTTTTCATCTTTACAATCCATGCTCCTCCACACTTTTTATTTTTGGTCATTTCATGCTTAATTCTAGTCTATCAACATGTCTTATTATACACTCTACATGGATATTAGGTATGCATCTCTATCTACTTTATCTTACAGAGCTTTCTGCTCACCAACATAAAGTGGGAGAAAAATGTAGACACAAAATTATACAGTTTAAACATTATTTAGCCCAATCATTATACTAGTATTTAGAAGATTCTCAAGTGGATAAAGTACTAATTAATCCCACCTTTTGGCATTATTTAATTTATACTTTTATTTCTTAGTTCCTATGTCTTTTCTAGCACTTACCCATCCATTTTGCAATTATCCCGTCATTTTAGCCCAAAATCAGGGCACTCCAGCCTATACTAGGGCAACCTAGGGTGTCCTACTCCCACTCTGGGTGCCTCAATCTATGTACATTCTTTCCCACTTCTTTTTGGGGCCTTTATAGCTATTTTTCATCCTTATCCTTTTCTCAGTTGACCTTGTGAGGATTAATTATGAAATTAAGCTTGAGAGCCCTATAAATATAAAGTTATAAGACCATAATGAGGGTCCTAACATCACATATCATTATCCCTATAAATATAAAGTTATAAGACCATAATGAGGGTCTTAACATCACATATCATCATCACTCCATCTAGGGTTGCATCCATTTCATCATTTACATCCACATAGTGCCATTTATCAAGGCTAGGAAATTTGCATCACACGCAAAGTACATAGGGGGAGAAATTATATTATATTCCATGCACACATGTTATTTACATTTTCTATAGTTATAATTTCTTGCTACTTCACAAAGTTTGACTGGAACAAGAGCACCCAGGGCACGACATGCACAAACTCACCAGAACTACATCTGGGTCCCAAATGTAGTGCAACACTCAGTAATAAGACCATTAGTTTGGTGGATGACGTCAATGTGACCCAATTATTTACATCTTTTATTTTTCCTAGGGTTTGATACTTCCTCTTGTATTCCGGGTCATTAAATAAATCCTCTGGTGAATCCAGGGGAGAGATAATTAGTGTTTGACAACACCTTGCAACCATGTAAAAATTAAAATATTAGACATTTACAGTGATTAGGGTAAAAAAATTGCAGACTAGGGTGTCCCAGTACCTTCCTGGGAACCTCAGTTAGTTCAAATCCTCTAGATATGGTCTTCAATGGACTTCTGGGTGGTTGTCTGCATTTCCATAATATATTTTTAGACCCGCAACACTATGTGATCATCTACAACAATCAACTAATTCACCTTTCCTCTTTTACTTTCACATTTAGGGTTTCATTTCACTTACAGTAATTAATTACATTTATTCTATATTGTTCTAGTAATTTTAGTATAGTATTTTAGTCGACGTGACTAGAAAAACTAGTATTTTACTATTTCCATAGGTTTCTAGCATTTTAGTCTTACTTTAGTTAATCACCATCAGGAAACATGAGGAGGTACACCTGATCCCTTATGAAAAGTTGATGGTGTGTTACAAATCCATCTCCTACCATTTCTTTTTACTTATTACTGTATTAATCATTATGGACGCATATGCTTTGTATGTCATCTATTGAGCATATTTGAATTATCCCACATATGGCAAGTAGTAGTTATTAGAATAGGTCTACAATATACAAGAAGGTTTTGAGACCCAATGAAGTCATCCATTAATATTATTGTATGGAATTTTCTCAAAGGATATTTCTTGTTATAATATTTGTAGATATTGAATTATATCTAAATTTCATTTCATTGTTAATATTTTTTCTACAGTTCATAAACCTATACAGAAGGATTCTTGCATCTAGCATTAAAGAAACTATTAGTGCAAAATCACAACACCCCTAAATGTCTGCAACCTATTGGGTTGAGACTCTCATGGTGATAGCATAACATGGAGCATATCTCAAAGTGTGGCACTCTGAAATTGAGAGAGCTCTGTGGATGAAGGCCAATTCCTATTCCTCTATTCAGGTGTACATAAATAATTTGTAGAGGATCTATTCTAAACCTACTCTATCTTACCAAGAGGACAAGGTTGAGAAGATGCAAAAGAAATAAACCTAAGCTAACAAGGTGATGCACAAAAGGAATGTTAAACACCCGTTTTGAAATTTAACATAGACTATAGAAATGCAATACAACCACCTTGCACAGATAACCAAACTGCAATGAGATATCAGAAGATAACAATGAACACATGAGAGGGTTGAGAATCACCCACAAACATATATTATTACTTCAGAGTTGATACAGTACATTACAGTTAGCCAAGAGGCAAAAAATTGTATTATAACTTGAATGGGAGGTTTGGACTCCATGAACTCATCTGTAGACCAGACGAGAAGGAAGGGCGTAAAACCAAAATGTCCAACCCTTTACAATGAGCCCAGTACCTTATTTTATAGGTGTAGCGAAGAGGGAAAAAGAAAAGAGGAGGGAAACTTGATTTTCGAGCTCAGCTACCAGCCATCAATGCCCCTGGAAATCTAGCTACAATATGTTGAGTCTGCCACTCTATGTCTATTCAACGTGTTGAGGAAGGGAGAACGGTGTATCGAATCAAATCCAATCTGGGTGTTGGATGAATCAGATCACATATTAACGACGTGAAGACATTTTCCCAATTCTCACCCACCTAACCTCATCAAAAGTTAAGTTTCACATTTCCATGGCATAGACGAGGTTGAGACCTTTCCAATGGTGCCAAATTTGTTGAATTTCGGGCGTTGGATAGAAAGATTTTCCATTTGAATATTTGAGTGGGGTCCGTACAAAAATGGCAAAAACCAGTTTAGTAAAACGAGTCCGTGGGACTGAAACTCACTTTGTGCCTTTTGGCACCAAAAATACAAAATGTAAAAAATACCCCGCAGCCCCGTAATTAATTTGTCAAAAAACCATCCTCAATCCCGCCGGTCCACATTTTCCATTTGGGCGAAAAGTCCTCCCCAGGCCCGCCGGCCCGCATGTAATTTAGGCCTGACATGTGGCTCCTTGGGCATCAGTGGAGGTGCGGTTATTTTTTATACTTTACTCCTTTTAAGCCAAAAAGTTTGAATTTCCTCCGATGACCCACCTTCTCACTTTGACTTGGACCATGGTCACATGTAGAGCTGGCACTAGTTTGGGGACCACTTTTAGATTTACCTTTTGAAGTTGCACCGAAGAGACACGTGGCACCTTCCGTGGCTTGCTATGTTCCCTTTGTGTTTTGGCTAAGTCCTTTTGTTTAGCGGGGACATATGTCTGACCCGGGACACGAGGAGACTTGGATTTGTTTGAGTCTGGCCCCTGGGCCGCCCCTCTTTATATTTCATGGTTGAGGCACATGATACCCTCCACTAACTCTTCCCATCTTGATTTTTCAACTTCCAACTATGTCCCTTTTCAAATGTGGGGCATGTGGAAGGCTGGCTTTTAGATGTACTTTTAATGATGAGCCAAGCTGACATGTGGCATGTTCTGCAAGTCTGTGATACTTAGACGATTCAAGCCGATGCCTTTTTCGAACCCTAGACACTTGTAAGGTTGGTGCTTGTTTGAGTCTCCACTTTGGGATTTATCTTTAAAGTTACACCGAGTCGACACTTGGCACCTTCCGCTGAGTTGAAGAGTTTTCAACAGCTAGTGTGACTTTTAAGGAACTCGGGACACATTAAGGCTCTGCGCTCGCTTGAGGCTAGTACTTGGATTTGACCCTTGAAGGTGCGTTGTTGAGACACTTAGCAGCTTTCGCCTTTTATTCCATACTTATCCAGTTTGGGCCCGCTCTAAATTATTCGTGAAGTCCGAAGACTTTGAACCTTTTCCCCTTTTCTCTCCTTTAAGCCTCTGGTTTCGTTGACAATGTTTTCCTCCTTAGCCGATCATGCTCCTCCATTTTTGAGCCCGCCTATAACTTGATCGTTAGATTTGAAACATGGGCTTGTGCGACGGAAGCGACCCTTAGATTTATTCATGCGTAGGGTCGTGTTTGCTCAATTTTCCCAGGGGAAAAATTAAGATAACAATTCGGCAACTCATGAGGACATATGCCTATTGGATGAAGAGATCAATTGCCTTGTTTTATCCATTGGGCATGGAGTCATGGGTGGCGGCCTGATGTTTGATCCTGTTCTTGAAGCTTGTATCCAATGTTTGCAATTGGTGACCTGGAACCTACCAATTGTTCATGAAATGGACCCTTCGAGACCTTACTTTAGTTGCTTTGTATTTGTTTTATTTGAAAATAAGCAAGTGTTACGGAAACTATGGGTCTCCTTGTTACATATGCTGAAGGGCTTGGAGCATTCACCCTGGAGGCACATTGAACTGTATAACGACGGAAACCTGGAGCAACCAAAAAACCTGTGCCACAACACTTAGGGAAATAAAACCTATGCTACAACAAAACAATATGCATACGTACTTAGGGAAATAAAAGTCCTATGCTAATATTTACAAGGGTGAAACCTTCCTTTTCAATAGTAATGTTTGAGATGGATCCCATTGACTGGAATGTGCAATTCTTCACCATCCAACTTAGCTAGCCGGAAGGCATTGTTACTTGTACATCTTGCGACCATGTAGGGGCCACTCCAAATGACATCGAATTTGGAATGTTTTTCCTAGTTTTTCTCGATCAGCATCCCATTTTAGAACTAAGTTCCCCTCATGAAATGTCCTTGCTCTTTCTTTCTTATCAAAACTCTTCTTGATCAATGCTTGATCATTCTCCATAGTCTACATTGCATGCTCTCTTACCTCTTCTACTTCCATCAACTCTACATACCTGATGGCCATAGGTTCAAACTCGGCTAGTTCTAACTGTTTCATGAGCTCTAAAGCGGGAAACTCCAATGATATGGGCAATACTACCTCTTTTCCATATACAATCTTGTATGGGGAGCTGTTTGTGGACCTTTTGGATGTGATCCTATTAGCACATAGGGCTGATTTGAGATTTGTATGCCAAGTTCTCTTATTTTCATCAAGAGTCCTTTTGATAATCCTTAACAGGTTCTTGTTTGTGGACTCTGCTTGGACATTACCTTGAGGGTAATTGTTTGATGAAGTGCTGAGATATACACCATTCCTGACAACCCCATTTAGTGATCCTTGTACCAAGGAATTCCAATGCACTATTTGATATAATAGTGGCATGGACTCCAAACTAGGTGGCTATTCCCTCATAGAAATCTAACATGCTGGATTCATTTGCCTCCTTAAGTGTCACTGCTTCAGTCCACTTGGTGAAATAGTCAGTTGCTATAAGTATCCACTTGTGGCCCTGGCTTGAATTTGGGTTAATCATTCCAATGAAGTCTAATCCCCATTGCAGGAATAGTTGATCTACTAAAATTGGATGAAGGGCAAGGGCTGCTAAATTTTCCTTCCCTGTGAAGAATGCAAAATTTTTGCACTTCTTGATCCATGAGTAGCATCCCTATACACTGTAGGCCAATAATAACTAGCTTCCATGATTTTGTGAGTTGTTACTTGTTATCCTGCAAAATTGTCAAGGGCAATTTGCAGGTAACCATACCCAAAAAATTTATTTTGGTCCCCTGAAGAACTCTGATAATGTTCGCAATAGCCCAAAACTCCCTTTCGAAAAATCAAGTTTTGTCAAGACTTAGCCATTTTGGCCATTTCCAAAGGCGCTGACATTGTCGTGCTGACATCCAAAAAGTTGCGCCAAAGGCGCTGACAATGTGGTGTCGACATGTTGATAGGTGCACTAAGGCGCTGATAAGTTCATGCTGACATGATGAAAGGTGTGCCAAAGGGCACTGATAAGTTCATGCTGACACGATGAAAGGTGCGCCAAGGTGTTGATAAGTTCCTGTCGACATGCTGATAAGTGCACCCATTTCCAAAGGTGCTGACAATGTGGTCTCGACATGCCGAAAGGTGTGCCAAGGTGGTGATAAGTTCATGCTGACACGATGAAAGGTGCGCCAAGGCGCTGATAAGTTCCTATCGACATGATGATAAGTGCACCCATTTCTAAAGGCGCTGACAATGTGGTGTCGACATGTCGAAAGGTACGCCAAGGCACTGATAAGTTCATGTGACACGATGAAAGTGCGCCAAGGCACTGATAAGTTCCTGCTCGACATGCTGATAAGTGTGCCCATTGCCAAAGTGCGCCGCTGATAAGTTCATGCTGACACGATGAAAGGTGTGCCAATGTGTTGATAAGTTCCTGTCAACATGCTGATAAGTGCGCCCATTTCCAAAGGCGCTGACAATGTGGTGTCGACATGCCGAAAGGTGCGCCAAGGTGCTGATAAGTTCATGCTGACATGATGAAAGGTGTGCCAAGGCACTGATAAGTTCCTGTCGACATGATGATAAGTGCGCCCATTTCCAAAGGAGCTGACAATGTGGTGATGACATGCCGAAAGGTACGCCAAGGCGCTGATAAGTTCATGCTGACACGATGAAAGGTGCGCCAAAGGGTGCTGATAAGTTCCTGTCGACATGCTGAAAGGTGTTCCAAGGGGCACTGATAAGTTCATGCTGACACGATGAAAGGTGCGCCAAAGGACGCTGATAAGTTCATGCTGACACGATGAAAGGTGCGCCAAAGGGCGCTGATAAGTTCCTGTCGACATGCTGATAAGTGCACCCATTTCCAAAGGTGCTGACAATGTGGTGTCGACATGCTGATAGGTGTGCCAAGGTGTTGATAAGTTCCTACTAACACGATGAAAAGTGCGCCCTTTTACACTAAAGAGTGGTTTCTTCTTGGGATCCATTGATCATTTTTGTGAGATATTTTGTAGATATTTTGTAAATAGGTGGTTGGTTCCTTTTTGCCTTCCTTCTTCTCCTTCTTCTATAAATACTCCAATACTTGTTGTATATGGAATGAGTGGATATTTTTCAGATGAAAAATAGAAGTGAGAAGAAAAGACTTTGAGATTTTTGTAACAGAATGAGATTATTAATACAATAAAAAAGACTTTGTGCTGAATACATGTGTTATTTGTATTAGATCTTTCTTATGTCAGATATGTATGTTTGTTCTATTGAATCTACTTCTGTTTTATTGTCATTTATTCATCAGTATTGCTTTGTTCGTTTATGCAAGTAGGTTTAGCTCTGTTTACTACCGATCCTAAAACATAAACCTTCTGACCTTTCTGCTTTGGAATTCATTTCTTTTTCTCCCTTCGGACCTACTCTTTCTTCATCCTCTCTTTCATTCCTTTCTTTTCGCAGTTGGAAACACCCTACTGGGATGAGATCCCAAACCCCCTGAAGGCAGAATATTGTGAGACTTGCACATATTCCTGCTGGTAGAATAGCAATAACCCAGTTTCGCTTTGCTGACTCAAAGAGGGGCTATGCCCTGCACACCGTTGGCTTGTTTATCCATAGATCTGCCCAAGCGATAGATTTTCAGACCAACTGTTTTTGGCGACTCCGCTGGGGATCGAGCAGATCTATCAGATCTATGATGGTGGTAGGATAGAAAATCAGGAAAAATCAGAAAAATCACCGCCTATTTGCAAACTTGAACTTTTTTGTTAAAAATCCAAGATTTTGCAAAAGATGCTCCAAATTGAAAAATTTTCTTCTGAGATCCATAGATTTGGCCTAGTTGGAGATCTCTAGTTCGCTAAGTTTTTATAAAAATATGTATTTTTCCGTAGATCTGAGTTTTCGACAGTTTACCAAAAGTTTGGAACTCTTTGAAAAAGTAAAAATCAGATCCGAAATTCAGCTTGCTAATCTTCTCTGCCATTTTATCCTCGTTGTTATTTGTCTTTAACCGCAATCAGTTTTCTAGAAGAGGATAGTTTTCAAATATTTAGAAAAGTACATGCTGCTGGTTTTTGCCAGAAAAGCCAGAAAATCAGCAAGTACAACCAAATTTTTTTTTTAAATCTACTTCACAACATTGCAGATCTGGAAGGCACACTGGCAGGTGAGCCATTTACTCGTAGAAGGCGAGCTCGTGGAGAAGTCGATCCTACTTTCGATCTACTTCAAAGGCACAATTTCAGTGTAACACCGGTGCGCTTTTCAACACTAAGTTCAGCTGATCGGTCAGCCAGAAGCGCCTCACCTCCGCGGAAGAATCCGTCTTCACAAGGAGCCTCCACATCCCTTTGTAACGCCTTGCTGCTCAGTGGAACCGCGCTTCCAGCCCGTGTTCTTTTCCCAGCCTTTCAGATGGCAGTGCCATGGGGAAATGCTATGGGCCCTCTCACATTACCACATCCTGTTCACGTGCTCCCTCATGGAAACCGAAAGAATTTTCCCAAATTCGACGGGATCGGAAACCAAAGCACGGATTCACACATATCTGCATTCATCATGTCATGTAGTATTCTGGATGTAACTCACGAAGATGTGTCGGTTCACCTTTTTCTGGAAACTCTACAAGGATCTGCAGCTGAATGGTTTCAGCATTTGCCGGCTGGATCTATTACTAGTTGGGCCACCTTGCGGGATGCTTTTGAAGACAGGTACAAGCCTTCAAAAGATGCATTTGCATTATTATCACAGATCACTCACCTGAAGAAGGAGGCCAATGAGACCATGCGTAATTTTATCACTAGGTTCAATGCGTTAATCAACCGTGTCCCTGTTGCCATGCTTCCAACACCAGAAAATCAGAAGTGTTTCTTCGTGAACGCTATGAGCTCGAAAGTAAGTTTCTTGCTCCTGCAAGAACAAGTGGCTACCCTGATTCTCACCCAGGCCACTGCCATCCGAATTGAAAATAATTTGATAATATCTAGTGAATTGAAAAGGGAATCCTCCAAGCAAAAATCTTCGGGCCCTTCCTCCCCCCAATACTTCGTCTGATCCGACCTTTCAAAAGATGGCAAACGACTTTCTTGCATTGAAGAAGCAGTTGGCCCAGGCTTCCCCCAGTTCCTCATACCGGGATATTCCACAGAGGATTTTCATTCCCAACAATGTTTTACAAAGGCCGTGTTTACCTGCAACTGCTCTGCGCTTGGCACTTGAGGCTCCTCCGGTTAACGCCTTAGTCGAAATTGAAGAAGAGGAACAAGATTATGAGGAACCTTCATCTCAAGGCGAAGATGATCAAGACGTCGGTGAACTGACTGGCAACTCTACTATCAGATATATGGAATTTGATGAGGAAGAATTTGATGAAGAGGAAGGTACACAGGGATATGTAAGTAGACAATCATATGTTGTTTTTACCCGCTCGCAGGGAAAAGAAGCAGAGGTCACTACCCATGTGCTGAAGGAGAAGGTCGTGTCAAACACGCCTCCAACTATTGCTAAAAGAGGTAATCCTCTTCCTACTAAACTCCCTGTTAAGTCTTTTACAAGGAAATATTTTCCCCCCATCTCTCCTCCAAATCAGTCCTCTTATATTCCTATCAAGACCAGTAATCCTACTCCACCATCACGAAGTGAGGGACTCATTCCTTCACCGGCCCAACCCTTGGCCACATTTGACATCATAGACCATGAGCAACAAAGACCAAGATCCAAATGTCTGAAGCCGAGTACCTTCAGTCAAATCCTGAACAGCTGCATATTTTATCTCTTATTTCCTAACACAATCCTATTCCACCATCGTAAGATTGACCAATTACATTCAAAGCCAAGCTGTTATATCTAATTAGGTTTCCCCAAAAGGAATCCTTTCCACTCCTCTTGAATCCGCATAAATGTTGCCTCAACATCTGCATCAGGCAAGATAGAACCTTTCTATCTCTCCCTCCTAATCAATGGCCACAAATTGAGTAACTGTATAATTGATTCTGGAGCTTCTGATAATGTCATGCCAGCAAAATTCACCCATGCTTTGGGCCTCACCCTTACCAATCCTTTTGGTAGGTGTTATTCCTTGGAAACCAAGCAGGTACCGTTGATTGGTCAAATCAAAGACGCACAATTTACATTTGCAGCATTCCCAGATAAAAGAGTAAAGATGAGCGTCCTCGTTGCCGACATTCCGGTAGCCTACGAAATTTTGCTGGGAAGAAGTTTTTGCAGCGAAGTTGGTGGAGAAATTCATATGGACTGGTCTAAAGCTAGAATTCCCATCAAAGGTGTAATGCAGACATTGGAGCAAGAATCAAAAAATAAGTACTTGGTTACTAACTCTGAGGACCCCAAAGCTCAAATCCTTTTTGAATCATCAGGGATGGGGAACTATTTCTTGTCTACCGAGTTTGACAAAATGGTTGTTCTCGTTCAAGAAGAAGATCTTAATAAGACCTGGACCTTGCAGTTTGATGGCAGCTGCGCAACCAGTGGATGTGGTGCCGGAGCCGTGCTAATATCTCCCGAAGGGGAGGTTATTCCTCTCTCTTTCAAGTTACAGTTTTTCAACACGAATAATACTGCTGAGTATGAATCTTTGTTACTCGGCATGCAGGCAGCAAGAGAGAGAGGGATCAAAAATCTGAAAGTGCAAGGTGATGCAGAGCTAGTTGTAAATCAAGTTAAAAGGATTTACCAAGTGAAGAATGAAAGGCTCAGGCATTACCGTAATGCAGTGTGGGATAGCATCGAAGAATTTGACGCTTTTTCAATAGAATCCATTCCAAGAGCTTAGAATGACATGACCGATTCATTGGCCGTTTCAGCATCCCTCATGCTCCCTCACCCAGGTTTGAAAACAAACAAATACACCATTGAGGTAGTTTTCTGCCCGAGTGTGCCAGATAATTCTCAGCATTGGCAAGTATTCAACGATGACAATCAACTCATTGCCTTTCTAGAGAAGGTGGAAAATTTCAAGGAATTGCATTTTGAAGGATCCACTTCCACTTGCCGTGAATCAGTCACCGATCAAGACGATTAATCCAAAGGGAATGACGGCATATGTCAGCTCAAAGGAAATAAAATCCTGAAGGGCCTGGTTTCTCTGGAACGGTTGTTCGACAGGCATGATCATTTTGTGAAAAAGAAGAGGTGAGATGATCCTGACTCATCCCCAGAAACCGAACCGGTCAATTTAGGTTCGGTAGAGCACCCGTAGTTTGTGAAGATTAGAAAATGTTGCACGCCTGAAGAGAAGCAGAAATTTGTCAAGTTTCTGAAGAAATACATGGATGTATGGGCATGGTCCTATGCCGATCTAAAGTCTTTTAAGCCAAAGGACATTCAGCATGACATCCCGTTGAAATAAGATGTTAAAGCCTTTCACCAGAAGCAGAGGCACTATAATCCTAAGATCTCAGGTACTATCCAGGCTGAAATTCAGAAAATGCTAGATGCGAGAATCATATTTCCTATCCATCACAGTACTTGGGTAGCGAATATTGTGCCAGTGCGCAAGAAGAACGGTGAAATACGCATATGTGTAGATTTTCAAAATTTGAATCAGGCTTCCTTGAAAGACAACTACCCACTTCCTATAATGGATCAAGTTCTGCAAGCAGTAACTGGATCAGAGATGATGTCCATGCTTGATGGTTTTTTAGGCTACAATCAGATTGAGGTTTCACCTGAAGATCAATTTAAAACAACATTCACTACTCCCTGGGGTACATTTGCCTACAGCAGGATGCCTTTTGGCCTAACCAATGCTGGCGCCACTTTTCAGTGGGCCATGGACCTGGCATTCAAAGGTATGATGGGGAAAGTCATTTTCGTTTATCTGGATGACTTAATTGTGTTCTCTAAACAACGAAATGATCATTGTGATCATTTGGAGCAAGTATTGGCCAGGTGCCAATAACATGGGATTTCCCTGAACCCAAAAAAGTCTGTTTTTGGAGTCACGGAAGGAAAGTTGCTAGGGCATGTTGTTAGCAAGGAAGGAACGAAGATAGATACTGAAAGAGTCAAGGCTATTCAGAGCCTTACTCTGCCTACAAGCAAGACTGGCGTTCATTCTTTCTTCGGAAAGGTGAACTTTCTCAGGCGTTTTGTTCCCGACTTTTCTGAGAAGACTCGTCACATATTGAACATGATGAAGGGGTCACCAACTTTCCAATGGAGCGAGGAAGGGAAAAGGTCGTTTGAAGAAATAAAAGCTTCCGTTGCCCATGCACCAATTCTGGTATGTCCCGATTTCTCCAAAGATTTTATCATGTATAGTTATGCATCTGAGCATACTGTGTCTGCAATCTTGATGCAAAAGAATTCAAAGGATGTTGAATCTCCGATTGCGTTCATGAGTTCTCCTCTCAAGCCTCACGAATTGAAAATGTCTCAATTGGAAAAGCATGCCTTTACCATTGTCAAAGCAATCAAACATTTCAAGTATTACATTTTAAACTCTCATACAGTAGTACTGGTTCCTGACACGGCAGTTAAATCAATTCTAACTCAGCAGGAGTTAGGAAGCTTGCGAGGAAATTAGATTGCAAAGGCCCAGGAGTACGACCTGGATATAAAACCAACCAAGCTGGTAAGAGGCAAGGGCCTATGTCAGCTTATGGCTGAAAACAAAGATTCAGAAAGTCCAGAAGGAAAGGATGATTGTGCCAACGAAGTGCAAAACCAGTTGGAGAAAGCCCATTCTCTGCCTCTGGTTTTATTTGTCACAACTAGCGATGAGTGGTATTCAGATATTGCTTTGTTCCTCACTTACGATGAATGTCCAGCTCACCTAACTACTAAGGAGAAGCACACTATTAAGCTCAGAGCAGCTAAATATGTCATCTGGGATGATGGCTTATACAAACGCAGGATAGATGGTGTCTTCTTGCAGTGTGTCGACAAGCCACAACAAGTGAAGTTACTTAAAAGTTTTCATAATTCAGCCTGTGGAGGCCATTTCTCTTCCTCCGTGACTGAGCACAAGATCATTCGAGCCAGGTACTATTGGCTGACACTTTTCCAAGATACAACTACCTGGGTAGCAAAATGTGAACCTTGCCAGTAGTTCGTCGGCAAGCCCAAGTTGGCTGCTTTTCCCCTTAGGCCGGTCATTGTCAATGAACCATTCAGACAATGGGGAATTGATTTTATTGGTGCACTCAATCCCCAATTGAGTGCCGTACATAGTTATGTCCTTACAGCAACGGATTACTTCACCAAGTGGGTGGAACCCATACCTGTCAAACATGCCACTTCTGAGGTTATTTGCAGTTTCATTAAAGAAAATATTATTGTCAGGTTCGGCGTTCCCAATAAGATTGTTGCTGATAATGCTGCTAACTTCTCCTCACGAGAAGTTAATAGTTTTTGCTATGAATACGGGATAACTTTGGCTCACGCCTCAGATTATTACCCTCAGGGAAATGGTCAGGCAGAATCCAGTAATAAGAACTTGGTGACCATCATACAAAAACTGGTGGATGAGAATCAACAAATGTGGCACAAGTCCTTCTACGATGCTTTGTGGGAAGATCGCATTACTCCCAAGAGGTCTCTCGGTATGTCACCTTTTCAAGTGTTATATGGCACTGATGCCGAGCTTCCCATTTCTGCTGAACTTCCTGCTCTGCGCTTGGCACGAGCTATTGAAGATGAAACTTTTCAAAATTCTCTTGAAAAGAGGATCATGTATCTGACAGAGCTCGAAGAAAAGAGAGTAAGAGTGGTCGACAAGATCACTGAGCATCAGAATCAAGTCAAGAGACTGTTCGATAAAAAAGCTAAGCAAAGAAATTTCCAGGTGGGAGACCTCGTCCTTCTGTGGGACAAGCGAAGAGAGCCAAAAGGCATTCACGGAAAGTTTGATTCCCTATGGAGAGGACCTTTCAAGATCAAGCAGCTCAACGGAGAGAATAGTTTCTATCTCTCATATCTAGATGGAACCAAACTCCCGCTTCCCTACAGCGGGCAGCATATGAAGATCTTTAAGAAGTAGAGCTTGCTCTCTTCTTTGTACAGTTTTCTTTAGCTGTGTGTTTGTTTTCGTCATGTGTTTGCTTTCTGTTTGTGTGTGTTCCCTTTGTTCACCCTCTGGTCACCCTTGTTTTTGACTCTCTCCAACTCAATGGATAGGCACATGAAGATCTGGGATTCTCTACCCTTAAGTTTCACTCAAAGATAGTCCCCAGAAAGAGCAAGCTGTTATCCTGCAAAATTGTCAAGGGTAATTTGCAGGTAACCATACCCAAAAAATTTATTTTGGTCCCCTGAAGAACTCTGATAATGTTCACAATAGCCCAAAACTCCCTTTCAAAAAATCAAGTTGTGTCAAGACTTAGCCATTTTTGGCCATTTCCAAAGGAGCAAACATTGTTGTGCTGACATCCAAAAAGTTGCGCCAAAGGTGCTGACAATGTGGTGTCGACATGCTGATAGGTGTGCCAAGGCACTGATAAGTTCATGCTGACATGATGAAAGGTGTGCCAAAGGGCGCTGATAAGTTCATGCTAACACGATGAAAGGTGCGCCAAGGTGCTGATAAGTTCCTGTCGACATGCTGATAAGTGCGCCCATTTCCAAAGGCACTGACAATGTGGTGTCGACATGCCGAAAGGTGCACCAAGGCACTGATAAGTTTATGCTGACATGATGAAAGGTGTGCCAAGGTGCTGATAAGTTCCTATCGACATGATGATAAGTGCGCCCATTTCCAAAGGCGTTGACAATGTGGTGTCGACATGCCGAAAGGTGCGCCAAGGCGCTGATAAGTTCATGCTGACACGATGAAAGGTGCGCCAAGGCACTGATAACTTTATGTCGACATGCTGATAAGTGCACCCATTTCCAAAGGTGCTGTCAATGTGGTGTCAACATGCCGAAAGGTGCACCAAAGGGCGCTGATAAGTTCATGCTGACATGATGAAAGGTGCGCCAAGGTGCTGATAAGTTCCTGTCGACATGCTGATAAGTGCGCCCATTTCCAAAGGCGCTGACAATGTGGTGTCGACATGCCGAAAGGTGCGCCAAGGCACTGATAAGTTCATGCTGACACGATGAAAGGTGCGCTAAGGCACTGATAAGTTCCTGTCAACATGATGATAAGTGAGCCCATTTCCAAAGGCGCTGACAATGTGGTGTCGACATGCCGAAAGGTGCGCCAAGGCGCTGATAAGTTCATGCTGACACGATGAAAGGTGCACCAAAGGGTGCTGATATGTTCCTGTCGACATGCCGAAAGGTGCGCCAAGGGGAGCTAATAAGTTCATGCTGACACGATGAAAGGTGCGCCAAAGGGCGCTAATAAGTTCATGCTGACACGATGAAAGGTGCACCAAAGGGCACTGATAAGTTCCTGTCGACATGCTAATAAGTGCTCCCATTTCCAAAGGCGCTGACAATGTGGTGTCGACATGCTGATAGGTGCGCCAAGGCGCTGATAAGTTCCTGCTGACATGATGAAAAGTGCGCCCTTTTACACTAAAGAGTGGTTTCTTCTTGGGATCCATTGATCATTTTTGTGAGATATTTTGTAGATATTTTGTAAATAGGTGGTTGGTTCCTTTTTGCCTTCCTTCTTCTCCTTCTTCTATAAATACTCCAATACTTGTTGTATTGGAAGAGTGAATATCTTTCAGATGAAAAATAGAAGTGAGGAGGAAAGACTTTTTGCTTTTTGTAACAGAAAGAATTGTTAATACAATATTTAGACTTTGTGCTGAATACATGTGTTATTTGCATTGGATCTTACTTACGTTAGATCTGTGTGTTTGTTCTGTTGGATTTAATTCTGTTTTATTGTCATTTATTCATCAGTATTGCTTTGCTCGTTTATGCAAGTAAGTTTGGCTCTATTTACTACCAATCCCAAAACATAAACCCTCTGACCTTTCTGCTTTGGAATTCATTTCTTTTCTCCCTTCGGACCTACTCTTTCTTTATCCTCTCTTTCATTCCTTTCTCTTCACAGTCGAAAACACCCTACTGGGATGAGATCCCAAACCCCCAAAGGCGGAATATTGTGAGACTTGCACAGATTCCTACTAGTAGAATAGCAATAAACCAGTTTCACTTTGTTGACTCAAAGAGGGGCTATGCCCTACACACTGTTGGCTCGTTTATCCATAGATCTGCCCAAGCGACAGATTTTCACACCAACATTACTCGAGGAGCAAAGTGGCTTCTTACTTCTACATCATGGAACTCATGCAATACCCTTTCAATTTGGCTTTTCCCAATGCACTTGAATATGACACTATTTAGATCCTTCTTGAACAAAATACCATCGATAAGTACATATGATATGGCTTGTAGTTTGAAATATCTCCTCTTTGTTTTGTTCCATTCTAGAGGGCACAAACTTGTTTGGAGATAATCCATCAAGGCTTGGGTCCAACAAGGAATAGGTGCATCCTTAGCTAGTAATTTTGAATCACTCTGTAGTAGCAAGAAAACCTCTTCTTCATCCATTGATTGACTTGGTTTCTTAGAAATGAGATGCTCACACAGACCCTTGCCACAAACAAGTTTGGTCGCTTTGATCTCAATATCATATTCCATTACCCGAGTGATCTAACCTGCTCTCTTCTCATTCAATTCCTTGTTCAGGAGAAAATACTTAAGACCAGCATGGGATATTAGAATTTGAATTTTATTGTTCGAGACTAAATGTTTGAACTTCTTCAAAATCCTAAGAAATAAAGGACAATATTCTCAATGAAATATTACTTTTCCTCGTAATCCTCCAAGCTCTGACTGAAGAAGGCTATGGGTTGTTCTGACCCTTCCTTGTTAGGTTGAACCAAGTTGGCTGAGATTGTGTCTGACCCTCCAAAATCATATAGCATGCAATATTTTGAAAAGTTTAGGTTAACAAGAGTTTGGTCCTGTGATATTGCAAGCTTGATGGGCTCAAAAATATCTTTGTCTTCTATTTTCCATTTGAATGCAAGACTCTTCTTCAACATCAAATGTTGCCCTGATTGTTACCAGTATGTTTGTTGCTTCATTCTTCTTTCTTGGGATGGAATTGATGTCGAATGCTTTGAAATCCTCGATGAGGTCCCATACTCGATTCTTGTAGTTCTTTAATAGATCATTCTTGGAAGCATATTTTTCTCGGATTTGATTCACAACTAGCTCACATTCGCCAAACACTTGCAAGTTTCTAATCCTTATCTTCCTTGCCCAATGCAGTCCATGGATCAAAACTTCATACTCTGCTGTGTTGTTCGAGAAATAAAATTGGAAATGAAAGGTTGAGTAATATTTCCTACCTTTGGGGGAAAGAATCATAGCTCCTTCTCCTGCTCCTTGTCTACTTCTTGAGCCATCAAACAATAACTACCATACGTCATTGTCATCTTTGTGGTCTAGCTTAATGATGTTAGTAAGAGGATGATTATCCTCATGCAAATAGTAGAATCCTAGCTCAGATTCATCCATTTCCTTATAAGGGTCAAAATCATGCCTCTTTTTCTCCCATTCGTCGAGGGTCAAGTTTGGAATACACCCAACTTTGGTATCTGCCTCATAAGTGCTCGGGAGATCTTCCTGATCAAAAGCTGAATAGTTCGCATTGATTGCGCTGGGTACATGAGGCTGAATATGGTAATGCACAATTTGCTCATATCTGATCATAACCTTGGCTCCATACCTTGTTCTAAAAATCATGTGTGACCAATCAGCAGACAAACAACCTCCGATTTTAGCAGTGAAGTCTCTTGACAAACACAATGCAACATGTGGTGGAAAGTCTATAACTGATACGTTTTGTAATATGGTCACATTGGGGAATGCATGTAATGTGAGGGTCACATCCTTGATGAATCCAACCGTTGTTACCATTGTCCCATCCAGCTGCACTACGCACTTGGAGATGACTTTGTATTAAAGACCGAACTAATCAGCTATTTTATTTGACATTACAGAGCTACATGCTCTTGAATCAAACATGCAATTATGTACCAATTTTTCCCCAATGATCAATGAAACACAGAATGGAGGGGGCTTCAGATTATTACCTTGTTGTCCTCCATGATTTCCCCCAGGTTGAGCTGCATTGGTAAGCACTTTCTCTTTTTGGTTGGGGGGCTGATTTGAGGTTGACCAATTGGCTAGAGCATCCTGCAACAGATCTCTTTGTCCTAGGATAGCCAACGATTCCCACATTGAGATGTTCACATTTGTTTTCTTCATTTGTTCAATGATGTTAAATGGGGATGAGATATCATTTTTCTGCCCCTTCCCTAGTACATTTTTCTCTTGCACATGGGTCGCTACAACCGGTGTCTGAGTGGGTCTGGAAGGTGACTTGGGATGACTCTGCACATTAGGAGTTGTAATTTGCGGGGAAATAGAGGGTTGTGGACCATTTGAATTGGAGGATTTCCTCTCTCTAATATTCCTCTTCTTGGACCGTGTATTTGCTGCCACACTATGAGGAGGTGCTTGATTCATACCACAAAAATCTTCAGCCTACCAATTGACAAACATGGTCTCACTTGGAGGTGCCTCTTTCTACATTTCTTGCTATTGATTTTCCTCTTGACTGGGCTCTTGGGACACACCAATTTTCTATACCATCAAGGCCTAGTTTAGTGCACCATTGAAACACATTGACTAGTTATGGGGCTAACTGCATGGGAAACACCAATCATATTCTTGTGCCATGTTGTTTTGTATAGGAACCAAGGCCCTAGATATTGAAGCTGTGTTTGGATCAAATGGTCGATAAGGCCTAGTAGCTTGAGGTTGTCCTTGGTTTTGATTTTTATTTGTAGCCTGATCTAGTGGTCTATTTTGTTGGTATTGGGGCCTAGCTTGATACTGAATTTGAGGTTGATGTGGCCTAGAACTCTAAGCTTGTTGCCTCTTGATGGTCACTAGCTCATTCCCTATGTTCTGCAGTTGTTCTATAACCTCTTGTAGCTCTTTTGAAGTGCTATAGGACGAGGTGGAAGCTTCAGTTGAACTCTGATTCCTTCAAGTGGGTATGGGAACTAATGTGGGTGTTTGACTAGTGCTTGGAACTCCTAGTTATAGATACAGAGGCATAGGTGGCCTAGGAGCAATTTTATCAGCTTGAATTAAACAATTTTCAGCTCTAATGGAAATGTTATAGGCTACAAGTAAGGTTGTGCCTCCCATTGATTGAATCATTAAGACAATATTAGAATTTAAAGGTCTAAGAAAGTATAAGAAAGCCCCTTCATCTGTGGGCCTCACGACTAATGGAATCCTATCCCATGTCCTTTGAAATTTGAGGTTGAAATTTGTCAACTACTCGTTAGGGGCCCTCTTGATTATTGTCAGTTGCTCCAACAAGGATAGATTATCTCCCTTCTCTCCAAATTGATTATGAAGAGCTCTGCACATATGGTCCCAATTATGAATAAAGCTTGATGTTAGACTCCTGAACCATTGCAAAGCTTTACCCTTGAGTGAAGAGGCTAAAAACTTGATTGTAATTTCCATCTTAGTGATCTCATGAATTACGTAGACATTTGCAATGTCTTAAATGTGATCACTAGGAGAAGTCTGGTTCTCTCCAATGAAATATGGGATGCTCTTTAATGCTGCAACTGGGAATATATTTTGTACATTGAGAGCAAGTGGGCTGCTACCAGTGAAATTGACATACGGGTTGGGTGGCTGTGCCATTATGATTGGCCTAAGAACCCTTGTTGATTGGATGAAAGTCCTACCAGGGGGAGGTGTTAACAAGGTTATATTTGGTGGAGATGGAAACCTTTGAGCTCCTCTTCCCCTCTTTCCTCTTTTTGGGGACAAGTGCAGGTAGACAAACAATCCTTCTTCTCTAGTTCTCGATCTATTCTTTATCCTTCTCATGAATCTTCAGAGCCTGGGATGTTGAAACCAATGGACTGTGCATTTTTTGGAGTTTCCAGATGTGCTTTTTCAAAGCTCCTTACAAGTTGAAAACTTATAACAAGTGCACATCAATCTTGTTGTAAAAAAATGAAGACCTCTTGTCCCACTAGGCGTGCCAAAACTGTTAGTGTAAAATCACAGCACCCCCAATTATCTGCAACCTATTGGGTTGAGACTCTAAGTGTGATAGCATAACATGGAGCATCTCTCAAATTATGGGACTTTGAAATCAAGATATATCTCCGGATGAAGGCCAGTTCCTATTCCTCTGTTCAGGTGCACACAAATAAATTTTAGAGGATCGATTCTAGACCTACTCTATCTTACCAAGGGGACAGGGTTGAGAAGATGTGAAATAAATAAACCTAAGATAACAAGGTGATGCACCAAAGGAATGTTAAAATTCCATTTTGCAATTTAACACAGACCATAGAAATGTAATACAACCACCATGCACAGAAAACAAAATTGCAATGAGAGATTAGAAGATAACAATGAACACATGAGAGGGTTGAGAATCACCCATAGACATATATTATTGCTCCAGAGTTGATACAGTACATTACAGTTAGCCAAGAGGCAAAACTTTGTATTACAACTTGAATGGGAGGTTTAGACTCCACAAACTTGTCTACAAAGCAGAGGAGAAGGGAGGGTGCAACACTGAAATCTCCAACCCTTTACAATGAGTCCAACTCCTTCTTTTATAGATGTGGTGAATAGGGAAGAAGAAAAGAGGTGGAAAACTTTATTTTGGAGCTCAGCTACAGGCCATCAATGCCCCTAGAAATCCACCTACAATCTATCGAGTCTACCTCTCTATGTATGTTCAGTGTGTTGAAGAAAGGAGAACGATGGATCAAATCAAATCTGATCTTGTTGTTAGAGAAATTAGTTAACATATTAATGGTATGAAGACATTTTCCTGATTCTCACCCACCTAACCTCATAAAAATTAAAGTTTCAAGTTTCTATGGTGTAGATGAGGTCGAGACCTTTCCAATGCTGCCAATTTTTATTTTATTTTGGGCACTAGATCAAAAGATATGTCCATTTGAATATTTGAGTTGGGTTCGTACAAAAATGGTGAAAAATGGTTTAGCAGAATAGGTCCACGAGCCCAAAACTCACTTTGTGCCTTTTGACACCAAAAATACAAAATGCAAAAAAATGCCCCATAGCCTCAGAATTCATTTTTGGCAAAAAACCATCCTCGGTCCTGCCAATCTGCATTTTCCATTTGGGTGAAAATTCCTCCCCAAGCCCACCAACCCACATATAATTTAGGCCTGAAACGTGGCTCCTTGGGTGTTAGCGGAGGTGCGGTTCATTTTTATGCTTTACACCTTTTCAGCCAAAAAGTTTGAATTGCCTCCAACGACCCGCCTTCCTGCTTTGACTTGGAACATGGCCACGTGTAGAGTTGGCACTAGTTTAGGGACCGCTTTTAGATTTACCTTTTGAAGTTGCCCCAAAGAGACACGTGGCACCTTCTGTGGCTTTCTCTATTCCCTGTGTGTTTTGGCCAAGTCCTTTTTTTTGGGGGCCATATGTCTGACTTGGGACAAGTGGAAACTTGGCGCTTGTCTGAGTCTGGCCCCTAGGCTGCCCCTCTTGAATTTTCATGGTTAAGGCATGTGGCACCCTCCACTAACTCTTCCAATCTTCACTTTTTAACTGCCGATTCTGTCCCTTTTCGAACCTAGGACATGTGGAAGGCCGGTGCTTGTTTGGGGAACCCACTTTTAGATTTACTTTTAAAGATGCATAAAGTTGACACGTGGTGCCTTCCTCGAGTCTGTGATACTTAGCTGATTCAGGCTGATGCCTTTTTAAAACCCTAGAAACTTGGAAATCCAGTGCTTGTTTGAGTCTCTTCTTTGGGATTTATCTTTTAAGTTGTGTTGAGTCGACACTTGGCACCTTCTACTGAATCGAAGACTTTTCAACAACCAGTGTGACTTTTTGGGAACTCTGGACACATGGAGGCTCCGCGTTCACTTGAGGCTGGTACTTGGATTCAACCTTTGAATGTGCGCCATTAAGACACTTGGAAACTTCCACCATCTCTTCCATACTTAACCAATTTGGGCCCACTCTGAATCGTTTGTGAAGCCCGAAGACTTTGAACCTTTTCCCTATTTCTCTCCTTTGGGCCTCTAGTTTCTTTGATATTGTTTGCCTCCTTAGCCAAACCTGCTTCTCCATTTTTGATCCTTCCTGCAACCTAATCGTTAGATTTGAAAGGTGGGCTCGTATGATGGAATCGACCCTTATATTTCTTCTTATGTAGGGTTTTGTTTGGTCAATTTTCTCGGGGGAAAAATTAAGATAACAATTTGGTGACTCACGGGTACATCTTCCTGCTAGATGAAGAGATTAGCTACCTTATTGTATCCATTGGGCACAGAGTCATGGGTGGTGGCCTGATGTTGGTCCTGTTCTTGAATCTTTTATCCGATGTTTGCACTTGGACACCTGGAACCCTCCCCGGTGTTCTGGAAATGGACCCTTCGAGACCCAATTTTAGTTGCTCTATATTTGTTCTATTTTAAAATAGGCAACTATTACAACAACTATGGGTTTCCTTGATGCAGATGTTGAAGGGCCTGACACATTCACTTGGAGGCACATCGAATTGTATAACAATGAAAACCTGGAGCAACCAAAAAACTTGTGCCACAACACTTAGGGAAATAAAACCTATGCTACAAGAAAACAATGTGCATATGCACTTAGGGAAATAAAAGTCCTATCCTAATATTTACAAGGGTGGAACCTTCCTTTTCAAAATAAATGTTTGAGATGGATCCCATTGACTGGAATATGTAATTCTTCACCATCCAGCTTAACCATCTGGAAGGCATTGTTACTTGTACATCTTGCGGCCATGCAGGGGCCACTCCAAATGGCATCAAATTTGGAATTATTTCCTGGTTTTTCCCAATCGGTATCCCATTTTAGTACTAAGTCCCCCTCTTTAAAGGTCCTTTCTCTTGCTTTCTTATCAAAAATATTCTCGATCAATGCTTGATCCTTCTCCATGATCTGCATTGCATGCTCTCTTTCCTCTCCTACTTCCATCAACTCTACATACCTAATTTCCATAGGTTCAAACTTAGCTAGTTCTAACTGTTTCATGAGCTCTAAAGCAGGAAACTCTAATGATATGGGGAATACTACCTCTTTTCCATATACAATCTTGTATGGGGAGATGTCTGTGGACCTTTTGGATGTAATCCTATTAGCACATATGGCTGATTTGAGTTTTGTATGCCAAGTTCTCTAATTTTCATCAAGAGTCCTTGTGATAATCCTTAATAGGTTCTTGTTTGTGGACTCTGCTTGGATATTACCTTTGAGGGTAATAGTTTGATGAAGTGCTAAAGTATACACCATTCCTGATAGCCCATTCAGTGATCCTTCCACCAAGGAATGCCAATGCATTATCTGATATAATAGTGGCATGGACTCCAAACCTAGTGGCTATTCCCTCATAGAAATACAACATGTTGAATTCATTTACCTCTTTAAGTTCCACTACTTCAGTCCACTTGGTGAAATAGTCTGTTGCTATAAGTATCAACTTGTGGCCCTAACTTGAATTTGGGTTAATCATTCCAATTAAGTCTAATCCCCATTACATGAATGGTTGATCTACTGAAATTGGAAGAAGGGGTAGGGATGTTAACTTTTCCTTCCCTCTGAAGAATGTACACTTTTTGCACTTCTTGATCCATGAGTAGAAATACCTAAACACTGTAGGCCAATACTAACCAGATTTCATGATTTTGAGAGCTATTACTCGAGGAGGAAAGTGGCCACCTGATTCTCCATCATTGAACTCATGAAATACCCTTTCAATTTGGCATGTCCTAATGCACCTCAATAGGACACTATTGAGATCCTTCTTGAACAAAACACCATCGATAAATACATATAGGATGAAATGTAGTTTGAAATATATCCTCTTTTCTTTGTTCCAATTTGGAGGACACAAACCTATTTGGAGATAATGCACCAAGGCTTGGGTCCAACATGGAATAGGTGCATCCTTAGTTGGTTGTAATAAATCACTCAGCAATAGCAGGACAACCTCTTCTTCACCCGTTGATTAACCTAGTTTCTTAGAAGCGAGATGCTCACACAGACCCTTGCCATGAACCAGTTTGGTCACTTTGATCTCATGTCATATTCCATTACCCGAGTGATCCAACCTACTCTCTTCTCATTCAAGCCCTTGTTTGGGAAAAAATTCTTAACACCAGCATGGGATACTAGAATTTGAATCTTATTGTTCGAGACTATATGTCTAAACTTCTTCAAACTCCTAATGATAGAAAGGACATTCTTCTCAATGAAATAGTACTTTACCTTGTAATCCTTCAAGTTCTGACTAAATAAGGCTTTGGGCTGTTCTGATCCTTCTTTGTTAGGCTAAACCAAGATGGTTGAGACTATGTGTGACCCTACGAAAGCATATAGCATGAAGTCTTTTGAAAAGTATAGGTTAACAAGAGTTGGGGCCTGTGATATTGTGAGCTTGATGGCCTCAAAATTCTCTTTGCCTTCAGTTGTCCATTTGAATGCAAAACTCTTCTTCAACATCAAATGATGCCCCGATTGCTGTTAGTCTTTCTGTTGCTTCTTTCTTGGGATGGAATTGATTCTGAATTCTTCGAAATCCTCGATGAGGTCCCATACCCGGTTCTTATAATTCTTGAATAGATCGTTCTTGGCCACATTTTTTCCTCGGACTTGATTCGCAATTAGCTCACTATCACCAAACACTTACAAGTGTATGATCCCTCTTTTCCTTGCCCAATGTAGTCCATGGATCAAAGCTTCATAATATTTTATGTTTTTCGAGCAACAAAATTAGAAACAGAAGGCTGAGTAATATTTCATACCTTGGGGGAAAACAATTATAGCTCCTCCAGACCCTTGTTTACTTCTTGAGCCATCAAAGAATAAATGCCATACCTCATTATCATCTTTTTGGTTTGGATTAATGATGTTAGGAAGAGGATGATTCTCATCATACAAATAGTAGACTCCCAACTCATATTCCTCCATTTCCTTATAAGGATCAAAATCATGCCTCTTGTTCACCCATTTATCGAGGGTCAAGTCTGGAATACACCCAACCTTGGTATCTACCTCACAAGTGCTCAGGAGGTCTTCCTGATCAAAAGATGAACAGTTCGCATTGATTAGGCTCGGTACATGAGGCTCAATATAGTAATCTGCAATGGGCTCAGATCTGATCGTAGCCTTGGGTCCATACCTTGTTCTAAAAAGCATGTGTGACCAATAAATTGACAGATAGCGTCCAATTTTAGCAGTGAAGTCTCTTGACAAACACAATGCAAAATGTGGTGGTAAGTCTATGACTGATACGTTTTATAATACGATCACATTGGGGCATGCGTGCAATGTGAGGGTCAAATCGTTAATGACTCCAATCATTGTTACCACTGTCCCATCTAGTTGCACTACACCCTTGGAGATGAATTCATATTGAAGACCCAGCTAATTGTCTATTTGCTTTGGCATTACAGAGCTACTTGCTCCCAAATCAATGATGTAATTATGTACCAATTTTTCCCCAATGATCAATGAAACATAGAATGGAGGGGGATTTTGATTCTTACCTTGTTGTCCTCCATGATTTCCCTTAGGCTAAGTTGCATTGGTAAGAACTTCCTCTTGTTGGTTCGAGGGCTGATTTGAGGTTGACCAATTGGCCATAACAGCCTACAACAGATCTCTCTATCCTGTGATAGCCAACGATTCCCACATTGAGATGTTCACATTTGTTTTCTTAATTTGTTTAATGATGTTAAATGGGGGTGAGCTATCATTTTTTTGCCTCTTCCCTGGTACATTTTTCTGCTACACATAGGTCATTACAATCGGTGTCTGAGAGGGTCTGGAAGGTGGCTTGGGCTGACTCTGCACATTGGGAGTTACACTTTGTGGGGAAATAGAGGGTTGTGGACCATTTGAATTGGAGGATTTCCCCTCTCCAATATTCCTCTTCTTGGACCGTGTATTTTCTGCCACACTATGAGGAGGTGCTTGATTCATACCACAAAAATCTTCAGCCTACCAATTGACAGGCATGGTCTCACTTCGAGGTGCCTATTTCTGGGTTTATTACTATTGATTTTCCTCTTGAATGTGCTCTTGGGACACACCAATGTTCTGTACCATCAAGGCCTAGTTCAACGCACCATTGAAACACATTGAATGCTTATGTGGCTGATGGCATGGGAAACACCAATCATATTCTTGTGCCATGTTATTTTGTATAGGAACCAAGGCCCTCGATGTTGAAGCTGTGTTTGGATCACATGGTCCGTAAGGCCTAGCAGCTTGAGGTTGTCCTTGGTTTTGATTTTGATTTGCAGCCTGATCTGGTGGTCTATTTTGCTGGTATGGGGGCCTAGCTTGATACTGAATTTGAGGTTGATATGGCCTAGAACTCTGAGCTTGTTGCCCCTTGATGGTCACTAGATCTTATCCCACCAGGCATGCAAAAACTGTTAGTGCAAAATCACAACACCCCCAAATGTCTGCAACCTATTGGGTTGAGACTCTCAGTGTGATAGCATAGCATGGAGTATCTCTAAAGTGTGGGACTTTGAAATCGAGAGAGCTCTCCGACTCAAGGCTAGTTCCTATTCCTCTGTTCAGGTGCACACAAATAAATTGTAGAGGATCTATTCTAAACCTACTCTATCTTACCAAGGGGACATGGTTGAGAAGATGAGAAATAAATAAACCTAAACTAACAAGGTGATGCACCAAAGTAATGTTAAACACCCATTTTTACAATTTAACATAGACCATAGAAATGCAATATAACCACCATGTATAGATAACCAAATTGCAATGTGAGAACAGAAGATAACAATGAACTCATGAGAGGGTTGAAAATCATCCACAAACATATATTATTGCTCTAGAGTTGATAGAGTACATTACAGTTAGCCACAAGGAAAAAATTTGTATTACAACTTGAATAGGAGGTTTTGACTCCATGAACTCGTCTGTAGACCAGAGGAGAAGTAAGGGCGTAAAACCAAAATGTCCAACCCTTTACAATGAGCCCAGCTCCTTTTTTATAGATGTAGCGAAGAGGGAAGAATAAAAGAGACGGGAAATGTTATTTTGGAGCTGAGCTACCGGCGATCAATTCCACTACAAATCTGCCTACAATCTGTCAAGTCCGCCTCTTTATGTCTATTCGGTGTGTTAAAGAAGGGAGAATGGCGGATCTGATCTAGTTATTGGAGCAATCAGATAACATATTAATGGCGTGAAGAAAATTTCCCAATTCTCACCCACCTAACCTCGTCAAAATTAAAGTTTCAGGTTTCCATTGCATAGATGACGTTGAGACCTTTCCAATGGTGCCAAATTTGTTAAATTTCAGACACTGGATTGAAAGATATGTCCATTTGAATATTTGAGTCAGGTCCGTATAAAATTGGTGAAAAAAAGTTTAGCAGAATAGGTCCAAGGGCCTGAAACTCATTTTGCACCTTTTGGCACCAAAAATACAAAATGCAAAAAATGCCCCACAGTTACGCAATTCATTTTTGTTAAAAAATCATCCTCGGGCCTGTCGGTCTGCATTTTCCATTTGGGCAAAAAGTCCTCCGCAAGCCAACTAATCTGCATGTAATTTAGGTCTGACACGTGGCTCCTTGGGCATCAACGGAGGTGTAGTTCATTTTTATACTTTACGCCTTTTGAGCCAGAAAGTTTGAATTGCCTCCGACAACCCGCCTTCCCACTTTGACTTGGAACATGGCCATGTGTAGAGTTGGCACTAGTTTGGGAACCAATTTTAGATTTACCTTTTGAAGTTGCTCCGAAGAGACACGTGGTGCCTTTTGTGGCTTGCTCTGTTCCCTTTGTGTTTTGGCTAAGTCCTTTTGTTTGGCGGGGCTATATGTCTTATTCGGGACACGTGGAGACTTGGCGCTTGTCTGAGTCTGGCCCCTGGGCCACCCCTCTTGAATTTGTGTAGTTAAGGAACGTGGCACCCTCCGCTGACTCTGTCCATCTTGACTTTTCAACTTCCGACTCTGTCCCTTTTCAAACCTGGGACACGTGGAAGGTCAACGCTTGTTTGGACCGCTTTTATATTTACTTTTAAAGATGCACCAAACTGACATGTGGCACCTTCCACGAGTCTGCGATACTTATCTGATTTGGGTAGATGCCTTTTTCAAACCATAGACACGTCGAAGAACGAATCTTGTTTGAGTCTCCACTTTGGGATTTATCTTTGAAGTTACGTCGAGTTGACACTTAGCATCTTCCGCTGAGTTAAAGACTTTTCAATGGCTAGTGCGACTTTTGGGGGAACTCTGGACATGTGGAGGCTCCGTGCTCACTTGAGGCTGGTACTTGGATTCTACCCTTAAAGGTGCACCATTGAGACACTTGGCATCTTTCGCCATCTCTTCCATACTTAGCCAATTTAGGCCCGCTCTAAATCGTTTGTTAAGCCCGAATACTTTGAACCTTTTCCCCATTTCTCTCCTTTGAGCCTCTAGTTTCTTTGACACTGTTTACCTCCTTATCTGACCCTACTGCTCCATTTTCGAGCCCACCTACAACCTGATCGTTAGATTTGAAACATGGGCTCATGCAACAAAAGAGACCCTTAGATTTCTTCCTACACAAGGTCGTTTTTGCTCAATTTTCCTAGGGGAAAAATTGAGATAACAACAACCTACACCCAAGTTGATTCCTAACATGGGTGGGTACAATGAGATTTTGGTGTTATGCCAACAATTGTATAAGGTTGGACATGTCCTACTATATGGGTACAAAGCTAGCCTGGGGTCTTGGCTATAGAGCATGGTGGGATGTTATGATCTTGGTTTGCAAATTCACTAATGCCTCAAGGTTTTGGTATGATTTTTTTTTTACATTTGGTATCAAAATGACCACACATTTTTAAGTCCCATGATGGGTAGTTAGGTCATCATTTTAGTGTTTACTTAGAGACCACACAGGGTTGGCATTGTCCTGCTATACGAGTATAAATTTAGCCTAGGGACCAGGTTGTGGAGTGTGATTTGATATTATGATCATGGTGTATGGATTCACTAATACCTTGAGATTTTAGTGTAATGGTTTGATACATTTGGTATGAGAGTGACCACTTCGGTTTGAATCCTGGAAGGAGTGGTTATGCCAAAATTGTAAAATTTTCTTGAGGCTCATATAGGGTTGGGCATGGTACCGTTATACAGGTGCAAATATAGCCCAAGGTCTAGGTTACAGTTTTTGGTGGAATGTTATAATCCTAGTGTGGATTCACTAATGCCTTAAGGTTTTGGTGTAACAATTTTTTACATGATGATCTATAAGTTTTTTATTAGTTCACTTATACTATTAAAACACATAATAATATAATTGATGTAATCCAAAATATGATAGAGGTAAATTACATCTCATATGTTCCTACATATGTGACTTATACTATATTAATATTATATTTAAAGTCATCAATTTTTTTTTACAACTCTTACAATATGTGTTAAAATCTAAATCCTAGTATAGTCTATTTTTTCTATTCCAAAATTTGTTTGCATTACCTTTATTGTCAAATAAGAAATTTGAAATTAGATTCACAACACAAGGGTCGGGTCCAATTGTCGAAGCCAATCTCATGGGACCCAGAAAGAACACTATACCTATACTAAGTAGTAAAAAATCACCAATTCCACGAAGAAACAAAAAAAAATCCTCTGTAAGAGATCCTTCACACAAGCCTAACACACGTGTAAAGGTTGAAAAGAGGATCACTTATATACCACAAGGATTCATATAGGAAGTCCTCTCGGGGTAAGACCAAACTTGGTTTATGCTACCTTTCTCACATAAAATTCTAAGTCATTCCAAACTGTGTTAATGAAGAGGAACTCAAGTATTAAGATATGCACGTGTCGTTATTGTTTGAGGTGTGTGAAAACATGGTTCACATAAATTTTAAAGGATATTTATTCCACAAGCTATTGATAAGGAGGCTTAACTCGCTACTTAAGAGTATGAAATTACTATCCCTTAATCGTTGAGGTGTCATCCTAGCCCAATAGTTATTGCAACATTAAAAATTTTACCTTGTTTGATCCCTCCCAAGTGTGGCATAACAATTCCTTTCTGATGGTAAACATATCTTGTATCTACAACCTTTTTCCACTACAATCACAATTAGACCCATTAGTTAGATTCCTCAATTGATAAAATTTAGCTAGCCCCTACGCATTTCATACATTCATTGAACTAAAGTGAAGGCAATAATCACAACCACAAAATGAGGGAGATAAGGTATTCCAACCATAATAATGCACCTATACTACAAATAGCATTTTACTCTTCTAATCGATTGGTAAATAATAGGGGTTGACGACATCCTAGCCTCATGAGCACATTTTTTCCATGAACGAGGTTACCTTATCAACCACAGACTAGAGTCACTCATATAAACGCAGTCTAATATAAGTAAGAAGGACTATAATAAGCAAAGATTGATTTCTTAATAATCATTCATATATGACTCAAGGTTTAGCTTTTTCATTAAATTTCATTGTGTTAACACACCATGTTGTCCCACTTACAAAAATCATCAAACCATCTATTATCATTTGTAATTTATGAGTTTCCTCATCTTTGTGTTAGCTCATCAAGATAAATTTCCTTTACTTTTATTCATATTATAATCGTGTTTTCATTTTATACAATAGATAACATTCGGGGTGCTTATGTTCTAAGATACCTTGATGTTTCATCTATTGAAATCATAATAAGAGGCCCTGAGACTAATTTATCTTGGTTCGAAAAGGACATAACCCTCCATTGGTAAGCTAAGGGCATAAATGTTATTCTAACCTCACGAAGGTTTCACACCTCATGGATATCCCTTATTAACTATTTAAAGAGACAAAAGGCCCTTAGGATTAACTCTTTACCTATTGTTTCTTGTAGTGGAATTTATACTACTATTCACTTTTTGCTCACAACAATAACCAACCACTTTATACTACTATATATCCAATGTTATTGCAACATCTTATCAATTAAATATTTTCCTTCTCATCTACTAATTACTATAAAAATGATATGAAGGACGTTAAGTTCACTAACTACGTTGTGTTGGAAAACACATGTTTTCTTAATCAAGGCGGGAAAGGTTGTAAGAAGTTTTCAAGGCCCCATCACAATTCATATTATCAATGACCAACCTTTTTCTTTACATTCTTATGATAGAAATACTTTTTAATTTTTGCCTCACTACCATAACAATATACAAAACTATGAGGACTCACCACAATCAACTAAATACGTTATTCTGTAATAAAGTTGAATTGTAAGGTTACAAGTAATGTTTCACTATTTCTTTATTTAACACACGTACACAATGAAATAAATTCTTCTTTATTTACTAATATAGAAAGTAGGATTGCTAAATTTTATGAGCATTCTAATTCCATCTTGATTACACATTTTCTATAATAATCATTAAATTTAGATTTCCTACATCAATTTTAAACCTACTTCTGCTACCTACAACTTGCCAAGTTAGCGTAAACATGGTCAATGAGAAAGACGATGACATGGTTTCCCCTACAACTAACAATTTTCCACATATATATGGTTTTCCATTGGTATTGAAATCCAAACACTTGTAAAAAATAGAAGAGAGTAAAAATCACACAAGAAGTTTCTTTTCATTATCAAACTAGAGAGAGAAAAAGTGGAAGAGAGAGAAATACCATATTACCCACAAGCTATTTTAACCAAAAAAGAACATAAAAGAGTTTGATAGGCCCATTTAATAGTGTTAGTATACTTTCCAATATTTATTTGGCTAGGAGAAGGTTCGGCGAAAGTTTCCTAATATTGCAACAAGTTAAAGGAACGTCCAATATTTTTCCCAAATGACTTAGAAAATGAGGTCGAAAAACTATTTTTCTGAACTCAAACTAACCAAGAGTAAAGTTTCATCTATTTTCCTATCTACAGGGATGCTCAAATTCAAATGGAAACCACTTGTCTAGAGCTACTCGTTGTCATTGCGTCCGTTCGTCTTGTTGCCGAACGACCAGAGGCCTACAAAACCCCTTACACCACAAGCTTCCAAGATGATTTTAACAAAACAAAAGTTTGAATATGATTAATGTCCTCCAAAAATAATAGAGGTATGAAGTGAAGAAACTTAGTTTCCCAATGTGATACCAAAAGCATGAGCCAAAATCAAATGGAATTATTAACTCACAATAGTTATCCAATGCTACAATATTGACCAACGGTTCTAGATTATTGGCGAAAATTTGTCAAACGAATATATGAAATCATTCTAGTGGTTGATGTGGCATCCCACATCATATTTCAGCACATTTAAGACATCATTTCACGTCACAGGATTTAAAGGGGTATTTTTCGCATATAGGAAATTTTGTAATTTATTAAATTTTGCAAGATTACAATTGGTAATTATCATGAAGTCTCAAGATCATTTTTTTATCATTTGAGAGGTTAGTGTTATCCTAACCCTTTGTCTAAGTTTTGTATCGTCACAGTAAGTTTTACAAGGTGATATTAACATTCAATATAAATCCTTGTAAATGTGAAGCAATAAAACAGATTCGACATTTTTGAAGTACAACATATTCCCAACTTTTATACAAAAGTTATACTTTTTCTTCATTTTAATTTTCTAAGTACATTTAAAAGTAAAAACTATAAATGCAAAGACATGTTAGAATGGAGAGAAAACCAAGCCTATGTCTCATAAAAGAAAAGTACGTGAGGTGCTCCAAGTGGTTCTGTACACACTCCAAGAGAACAAATTTTACTAATGCATAATGTAACGCAACTCACATATCTTGTGTAAACATCCACAACTGCACATGATAATGACTCGATATCACCATAGAACACTGATGTGTCCTACGGTCAAACTCAATCTCATAACATCAGGAAAGGAGGCCCAACTGCAAGGGTGTACTACAATTTTTTTTGACCAGAGACAACCCCCAATCCTGAAGTATACCTTCAACCATTATAGACCTGCTTTACTAAGAAAGACCCATATGTCTGAGTTGTAAGTTTGTTGAAAAATTCATAGAGTTGGGTTTTAAATATGATATTCCATTCTCCATAGCATGTAAAATTACCATCTCCAAAATGATCTGCAAGGACACTCTTGAGTCAAAGCTCTTGATTTGACACTTGCTGTAATATTGCAAGACAAGGGAGTAAACTAATCAGAAATTTTCATTTGTTTTATGGTTCAGCATCCTTCATTTATGCATACCCGTCTACCAGGGTGCTTGAAACTATTAAATCTGGTATTACTCTAACTATCGACATTTACATTATATCCATACCATGTTCCAAAGCTCCCATTTTGGTCACAAGCAGCAGAAGATGTTGAAAAATGTTGAATGAATTTGGCTTTTAACTGTACAAACCTTTTTGTTGGACTGGTTCCATGTCTTCCGCCCCATGATGTCAAAGATCTGCACGTCTTCCCCCATGGTTTCCACCCAAGGACGCCCTCTCGAACAACTATTCCCTGTTATGATTGTGTCCACAATTGCATATAAAACTGGAAAAACAAAACAAAACAAAAAATCCCTATAAATTTCTTTGTGGGACGTTTAAAATTTGTGCTAAAGGTTTCATTTTGATGCGGGATGGGAGGCCTCTTGAAAATGTTACATAATTTGGCTTTACACCTTCCAAAACACATTTGGTCGAAGTTTCTAATGTCTTATCAGCAATCCCACTTTGTGGAGATCTAAAAACCTTTTACCATTATTTTCAGAAGCACTTCTAGTATATCTCATTTGTTAGCGCAGGAGAGCATTAAACAACAAAAAGTATAAGGACTGGCTTGGTACTTTTTCCAATGTAATATCAACAAAAGAAAATTAGAATCTCTGCAACAGGGAAACTCACACCTCCAAATACATTCCGCCTTTTGCGTGTAGACAAGATAAGACGTGGGTAGATGCAAGGTCCACAAAAATTCCCACCACATGTATTCATGATATTTGGCATATGTATCACGTAGTTGGAGAAGTTTATTTAAATTTTTATTCATTTATTAACACTTTTCCCTATGCTCATAGAATCACTTAAAATAATAATCATAGATGGTGGAGTGCTTCACATGTCAAAGAAAAAAGAGTTTGGGAAAAGGGGAAAGTAAACCGTACAATCAAGGCATGAAATCCGCCATCCAAATAGACTTAAAGCTTCACCAAAACAGAAAAATTAATATTTTAAATAATCTCTACCATTCAAATTAGATGTCTCCAATTAGACACAATAAACACAAATCTCTTTTATGACCAATAAACATAATAAGCATGTTTTTTTATATCCTTATTTTTAAGGTACATCTGATATGAAATTGATAGCTTATATAATCTAAAATAACATCAATTACATAAAGTAATTTTAGAAATCAATAAGAGTCCTGAAACAATGTTGAAGAGAATAAAATATAAAAACACTTTATATTATTGACTGAATATTTTTTGAGCAATTACATAGTGAGTGACCTTACAATATATAGGAAAATGATCTACTTAATATAAGGATTCAACTCCAATTTTCAATCCCACAAAATACTCTCATATCTCTCCTAAAATCGCCCCCAAACCCAATAATATCTCACACAACTCTCAAATAGCCACGTGAGTTGTTTATTCAACAAACTCACAACTAATACAATTTATCTTATATTATTAATAATGAGTTGTTTTATAACTCATATTAAAAATATTACACTCTATTGTTTTTCTCACACAAATATTATATTAATATTACACTAACACACTAATGTAATATATTAATATTAAAGTTAACCCTTACAAATAATAATGTAAGCACTAATCCTAAGATTATTCCTAACATTCCCCCCTTAGTGCAAACATGGAGAAAACATTATCTTGTACCTGATCATGTTTTACATATGATTTTATAATTTGGCTAACCACCAACCACAAAATGAAGGTTTTGTAATGGAACCAACAACCACTTTGTAGAAGGTTTTCTAATGGAACCAAAAACCACCCTATAGAGGTTTTCTACGAAAACCAAAAACTCCCAAGAAGATTTTTTAGTGGAACTAACAACCATAGAAGGTTTTCTAAGAGAACCAATAACTCTCAAGAAGGTTTTCTAATGGAACCAACAACCATTTCATAGCAGCGTAGATATTTACTTCACCTCACCTTCTTATAATTAGGGGAGAATAGAAGAAATTTTTCGCACATTACAATACTTGAACATGTATGATTCATCTATTCTTATTTTCATAAAGTAAAAATTATAACACAAAACAAAAACAAATTTCACAAATTCATTATGTGGCCCTTTTGCTTGCGGATGGAAAGAGGTCATTGATTGACCTCGTTCCTCCATTTCCTCCATCATCCATCATCTGAGTTTTGTTGCTTGGTTGAGCAAAATTTCCTTTTCAAGTTTAGTTTGAAAATTCCTCCCTCAATTTGAACATGGGAATCTTGAAAAACTCACAGTTATGTTTTACACAATGAAAGTGGTCAATCAGATAGAATCGTTGTCGATTGATAGAATCACTATCGATTCATAGAATCATTGTCGAATCAGAAACATAATCGCTACCGATTGAGAAACGAAATTACTGCCGATTCACATAATCATTTTTTATTGGTACAGTCGTTGGCGATTCCATAATTGAAAAAATAACAATGAGAGCTCCAAAATGCTCATATCTGCATCCTAAAGGCCATGGTTTTGTCTTGCAATGACTCTCATAGCTTGACATAGCCTACTATGATACAAAATGATATGAAATTGATATCTTATCTAATCTAAAATAATATCGATTACATTAAATAATTGTAGAAAGTAATAAGAGTCATGAAACAATGTTGGAGAGCACAAAATATTAAAACACTCTATATTATTTATTGAATATTTCTGGAGCAATTACATAGTGAGTGAGCTTGTAATATATAGGAGAATGATCTTCTTAATACAAGGATTCAACTCAAATATTCAATCCCACAATATACTAACATATTTCTCCTCGAATCATTCCCAAACCCAATATTATCTCACACAACTCTCAAATAAGTATGTGAGTTGTTTATTCAACAAACTCATAACTAATACAATTTATCCTATATTATTAATAATGAGTTATTTCATTACTCATATTAATAATATTACATTATTTTATTTTTCTCACACAAATATGATATTAATATTACAATATTAGTATCACACTAACACACTAATGTAATATATTAATATTTAATTCTACCCTTACAAATAATAATGTGAGCATTAATCCTAAGATTATTCCTAACAACATTTATTCAGAAATATTGAGGGTTATCCTTATCATCATACGACACACAAGAATAATGAGTTATCTAATCATATATCGACATTCCACGAATAGTGACAAGGTTTGCAATATGAATTTCCATTACAATAAAAAAGGGGGCATTACATTTCTTTTGAAACATCCAATCACGACATTTAATTTTACTCTTAAGTATGGATGTTGAGTCCCTAACTACAAATGTGGCCAATCACTTTTCTCCGCATTCACATGCTTCATACCCTCTTGTAAAAGTGATGTTCTTGAAACTTATTGGTCAATATGTTCCACGTATTGAAATCATGCTTCCCTGCACTACACATCTTTGTGTATTAAGCCTATTTTTTAAGGTGGAAGTTTTAGTAATACGATTTCGCTATGTGTCCTCATCTTAGTTTCTTGTGTATCTTGGTTTTGTAAATTGATGTCCATCAATGTGTTGTAGTCAAACAAATATGATGAAGCTACATAAGTTATGTGTCTTAATCTTGTTTACTCATGCTTGGGATACTCAAATATTGGATTAAATATGTGATGAGTCCTTATCGAAATTGAGATGATTCCACGTATAGATACATATTGATACATGATGCAAAGTATGTTTTATTAAATTATATAGAAATATTCTACATAATTCGATATATGAGGATCAACATTGTAGTTTCTATTCTTCGATGAAGGTATGAAACACCCACATTTTGGATGGAAGTCCCCAATATAGGCATAGTGAAGTGAGAAGTTTCATCCAATAAATTCAATTTAAATAAATGACTACTTTTAAAAAAACCAATCACAAGCTCTACATTACTTCCCGGAGAGATACATTTCTTGTAAATAAATAAAAATGTATTAAAAGTAGTGTGTGATTAATAAATCTCCATGTCCATGTGGAATGTTTTCAAGTACCTTTAAAATAAATGGCTTCGAGACAAGAAATTGAAATATTTCACTTTCCAAAACTCTACAAGAGGTCAAAGAGAATGTAAATGTATCTTCCTACAAAAGGGAAATGTACATAGGCCCTGTTGGTATCCAAATTGTTTCTCCTTTTCAAGCTGAGAAACATCACATATTTGACATGGAGCTTAGAGATAGATAGATCATAATATATGTTGCTTTATAGCCAGGGATGAGATCTAACTGGCCCTTTGTCACTTAGATTGTGGAGAGATGGATAACACCTTCAAGAGGATTTGACCTATCCTCACTACTTTATGTTGTGCCTCTTCAACCAGGGTGAGAGGAACCTTAGTGTAACATCTATTTGATGAAGGAGATGGAGGTATCCTTATTTTGCACAAATTTTATGAAGAAAAACTTGGGAAAGTATGATCAATACTCCATAATTTAAATCTCAAGAGTTGCCACTTCTAAAAGATGGAGATACTTTCAAAACAAGGCTAAGGTTACTGAAGACATTATGAAATCCTAATTGTTCTGCATATTTTAGTAAATAGATTTTGTTCCTTTGTGGATATACAGGGGAAAATAGGGGTAGTACAGAGTAGGATTAGTCATTTGAATGATTTATTGGTGGGAGATTAAGCAAGATAAATTGGAATTTTCCAGATCTTTGAGAAACTTGACAACAATGGACAAATCAACAACAAAAAGGTTCAAAATAGTTAAGAAATTCCTTCAACCAAAAGGTGTGCATCAATGGAGGCCCAGATTCGTACGTTTTCACACAATGTTTGAGAATCTAGCTCAAAGGATCGAGTTAAAAGACTTAATTAAACACCAAAATATCTTATCAATCATGCCCAAGGTACACCCAAAGACTTACAAACAATCTCTGTCAACAAATGAACATAAAGTGATTTTAAATTATTCATTTCATTACCAGGTGAAAGATCTTTTGATAAATGAAATTGGAAATGCCACTAAACCATCACAAGGATGAGATCTGTGTGATTTCACAAATATTTCAATGTAATATTACAATAGGAACAAGAGAAACCATTTGTAGACATTTTGAAATAAGCAGACACAAGTTTTCCAGAGATTGAACACAAATTAATTTCAAAATTGCTTAGATTCATCAACAAGGGACAACTTCATGAGCAATCTCAGAGCTTGTCAATGGCTATACATTTGTAACCAACTTGACATGATAGCAAATCTAACACAGATGAAATTAACCAGGTATCTCAGATGGGTTTCTCAAAAGATGGATTTTCTCAACTTTTTCTCATGAAATTTAACCCCCCTACCATTTGCATGTCTAAAAACATGCATTATGTAGCATTCTATTACATCTAATCCTTCTTTCCCAAGAAAATAATATCCTAAGCATCAATTTTGTTACAAATTTCACTCATGATTCGTAGAAAAGGATGTTTAATAGAAACACGTCAAAAAGTTGCTAGGTGTTTCTAAAAGGTGAATCATTGGAAATATTTCCATTATTTCTTCAACTGGGAGCACGTTTTTCATCTTCTATGCATGCAAACCCCCTTTCCTTCATCATTTCACCTTTTCCCTTTTCAAATTTTGCTTTGCAACTTCTAGATCTGGCATTTTGCATTTTTACATGAGCCCGAGCAAAAATTAACTTCGAATGCTCAAATTTTGCACCTCAATTTACAAATTGAGCCTCCAAAACTATTTAATTGCACCTTGCTAACCAAAACAATACAAATTCATCGAAATTTGATGAAGAATGATGCAAAAATCACATCTTCAAACATCTTGTAGCTCCAATGGTGGAAAAATCAAATGAAATGCATAGCTACTGTCGATCTTTCCCTTTCATCTTTTAATCTGAGCCGTCCACATGGAGAAATTTGATTTGAAACTATCCTAGGGCCACTTCTACAACTTTTAATTAGAGCTGGCCACGTGGCAAAATATGATTGGAAATGGGCTTGGGAGCAACTTTTAACATTTTATAACATTTTGGGAAAATGGAAAATTTTGACACTTTTCTCTGCCCCCCCCCCCCCCCCCGCTTGACTTTTCAATGGCCACGTGTCAATATTTGATTCACTGCGGGGCCATGTTTTACTATTATACTACATTTCTCGAAAAGGAAAAAAATTCCAATTTTCTCCGAGGTCCCGCACCTCCGCCTCTGACCTTGCCACGTGTTATTTTGTGATTCGTTGGGGGGCCATGACTCTCTTTTATACTTTATTCCTGTTACAATTAAGCTACAAGTTTCAAAGACCCCCGGCAGCCCGCATCCTTGCTTTGACTTTTCAAAGCTGACATGTGCCCTTTTCTAATTGGTTGTAGGCACATGGCTCACTTTTTAACTTTACTCCTTAAAATAGAGCTAAAAACTTCAAATTTACCTGCCGACCCACGACCTCCTCTTTTGATTTTTAACCCTGACACGTGTCCTCCTATGATTTGCTGCGGAGTTAAAGTTAATTCTGTAACTTTAACTTTTTCCACAAAAGGACGAAATTTCCAAATTTCCCTGGGCTCTTCTTCCCCGATTTTTTACTTGTCAAACCACATGTCCTTCACTGATTCATTGTGGAGGTGCGGTTCACTTTATAACCTTAATCCTTTTTCAAAGCCTAAAAAACACAAAGTATTCCACTGGTTCGCTTCCCTGCCCTTTGAATTTTCAATTGTGCCACATGTCTCTCTTTGGATAGGCTACGAAGTTAAAATTCTCTTTATAACTTTAACCCTTTTCACAAAAAGTTTAAAGTTCAAAATTCCTTCGATGGCCCGCCCATTCATCTTTTGACTTTTTGAAGGCGAGACGTGTCCTATTTTGATTGGCTGTAGGGCCTTAAGCATTTATTTTACCTTTTACTCTTTTTCCTTAATGCCTTAAGGCATAAAAAGGACCCACCCCCAATGACCAATTAGAAATGAACACGTATACACTTCCGGGGCAAAAATAATAAATTTTCCCGGCCACTTAAATTTTACTTTAATAAGAACCTAGTGGGGCCACGGGGCGAGTTCAAACTTTTTATCAAAGTAGTCAAAAAGAACAAGTTCATAAAACAAACCCACCACACCTCATCTAATTAGAAGAAGCCACCTAAGCACCAAAAGAACCAATTAGAACTTAGGGGAGCCATGGGACCAAATTTTCCCTCTTGCCAAAATAGCAATAAGTGATAAGTTCAAAACATTTATCTGTCATCCCTTGATCAATCAAAAGAGGCCACGTATCTACCGAATGCATAGGTAGAATTTGACAGGTAAAAGACCCCTGTCATATCGTCAACAACATAGACATTTACCAATTCACACCCAGGATCTGATTTTTTCGCTAAGGATGGAAAATTTTGAAACAAAACCATGTAAATCATGGATCAAAGCATTTTTCGACCATGGGAATGGATTTTCAAAGGCATACAAAATAAATTTGAACATTTTTCGAGCATCCATGATCAAGAAGATAGGAAAAAATGGCAGAGCCCGCAGATTGAAAAGATTTAGGGCAAAATTAGGGCACATTTGGGGATTTATTCAATATAAGGCATGACAAGGAAACTTGCAAACAATTCATGGTGTACAGAAAGAGATAAAAACTTCATTTCATCTATTCAAGAGATAAAAATGTTTCAAAACATGCAGATCAAAAGGAAAATTAGGGAAAATGGTGTGAGTTTAAAATTAGCACTAACATCGGCTCAGGCTCAGGGATGGGCACTCCTAGTGAGTGCCACAAGAACAAATAAAGCATACCAAGTGCCAAAAACATCCATTGGGAAACAAAGTCAACTTACAGAGTAGAGAAACCATAACCACCCTCCAAAAAATAAACTGAGAAACCAGCAAAACCAGGTCACCAAGGACAAGAATGAACAAAAACACAAAAGCAGAACGAAACCAAAAACTATACACTATAAAAATGGTTCTCACCTTGATTCTGGGAAATTAATCAAGGAAATATTTCAAATTCCTACCATTAATAGGAAATTCAAGCAGTTCCCCATCTAAGTCTTTTAGGAAGAAGGTATTTTCACCAATTCGAATATCAATTGAATAAGGGCCCATCCATAATGCACCAAATTTACCATGCTTGACCTTTTCTTCATGCCTGTTATCCCATAATAGCACAAGATCCCAGATGTTGAAAGCTTTTGGAGTCACCTTCTTGTCAAATAACTTCTTCAATTTTATTTTTTAATTCAAATGTCGCTGATGGGATGCCTCTTCTTTCTTCATCTAACTCAATAATCTGATTGATTCGAGCATCATATGGACTAACTTCTTGATCTTTAATTTGTTGAACAAACTAAAATGAAGACAATTGCAAATGAAGGGGCAATAAAGCTTGAGTTTTATATACCAACTCAAATGGGATTTTACAAGTAGCTCTTTTGACAGTGATTCTGTCAGCCCAAACAACAAACTTCAGTTGCTCAACCCACTTCTTTTTTTTCAGCTCCAAGCTTCTTCTAATGATCTTCAACAAGTTTTTATTGTTGGACTCATCTTGTCCATTTTCTTGGGGATTGTAGTTAGAAGCATATGTCAAATTGATTCCATATCCTTTGCATGTTGCCACAAAATTTTTGGCTCTGAAACTCATGGCATTATTAGCAACAATCTTAGTTGGTACTCCAAATCTGCATATGATTTGATTCAGCATGAAGTCCATGATAACTCGGTGTGTTGCTTTCTTGGTGGGGATTTTTTCCACCCACTTAATGAAATAATCAGTGGCTACAAGAATCCATTTATGACTAGCATTTGAAGGATATGAAATCCTGCCAAAGAAATCCATTCCCCATTGATTAAATGGGGCTTCAATTGATATAGGCTGCAAAGGAAGGGAGCCTGAAGCTTCGAGTCTTCTAGAAAAAACACTGACAACTTTCACATTTCCTAACCAATAGAGTTGTATCTTTCAAGAGAGTTGGCCACCAATAACCAACCCTCTAGATTTTGTGTTGTAACTCTTCCAGCAAAATGTTCCCCATAAACTCCTCCATGGAGATCAACAATTACCTTTGGGGCTTCATACTCAGCAATGCATCTTAAGAGAACTCCCTTCGGGTTCTTCCAAGCTAACCCAAAATCAGTAATGACATATTTTTGAGAGGCTAACTTAAGATCTCTTTTATGATTTTTACTCAAATATTCAGGGCAACATAGATGTTTGAGATAATTGATTATATCTTTGTATCATTTAGAGCTTACCAACTTTTCAAGAACATCCACAATTTCTCCTTCTACTTCATTCACCTCAATAGTTTGCAAGTTGCTCTCAGCCATAAGTTTAGCTAGGCCCAAACCTCTTATCAATTTCATGGTTTGGATATCCATGTCATATTCCTGCAACTTGTTTACCCATCTACATATTTTGCTTGAGACCTCCATTTCTGATAAGATATTTTTCACCATGATGTGGGGAACATAAGAAAAAACTTTAGATCTCAAGATGTAAGGTTTGAAAACCTTTGTTTCTTTCACTAAGGAAAACGCTTGCTTCTCCATGATGGTGTACTTCAACTTAGCTCCTTGCAATGCCTTACTGAAAAAGGCAATTGGTCTCTCACCCCCTTCATCATCCTTCTGCAATAGAATAGATGTAATAGTGTTTTCTGAAGCAAAAGAAAACATTTTAAAAGGCTTCTTGTAATTTAGAGCTTCCAAAATAAGGGAATGCTTTAATGCTTCTTTGATCCCATTAAAAGCTTGAATAAAAGCTTCTTCCCATTTGATAACTTGGTCATTCTTCAGCATGCTAGTAACGGGGATGATCATCTCAGCAATGTTAGACACAAATCTTCTTATTAAGTTTATTTTTCCAAAGAAGGATTGAAATCCATTCTTAGTTCTCAGAATTGGAACCTTGTTGATGGCTTATACTCTCTTGGGATCAATCATGACCCCTTCCTTTGATATAATGTGACAAAGCAACTTTTCCCTTTGCACTCCAAAATGGCACTTCTTGGGATTCAATGATATGCCACACTCTCTACACCTTGACATCATTCGCTCTAAGTGTTGCAAGTGATAATTTGTTTTTTTGGAAAACACAGTTACATCATCTTGATAAACAACAATGAAATAATTAATATAACCAGACAACGCTACATCCATTGCTCTTTGGAAAGTTGCTCCAATATTCATTAAGCCAAAATTAATCATGACATAAACACAAGTTCCCCAAGGAGTGGTAAAGGTAGTCTTTATTCTTTATGACTCCTTCACAACAACTTGATTATAGCCAGAGAAACCATCTAAATTGGATAACAATTCAGAACTAGTTACCAATTGGAGCATATTCTCCATGTTTGGCAGAGGGTAATTATCTTTCAATAATGCTTTATTCAAGTTCCTAAAGTCCACGCACAACCTTATATCACCATTATTTTTTTTGACAAGTACTAAATTTGCAACCCAAGATGAGTACCTTTTGGGCTGAGTGATCCCTCCATCCCTCAACTTCTTCAATTCTTCTTGCATCTTCAAAGAAAGGAGTAGATTGATCAACCTTTGTTTTTTCCTAAAAGGCTTGGCATTAGATTCAAGAGGAATTTCATGTTGGAACAAATATTCCATGTATGCCTTCAACTTAGAGTAACATCAAGCTAGGTAGTCTTGATATTTCTTCAACAATTGAACATAGGACTAGTTCTCTTCCTTTCTCAGATTGCTTCCTAACCAGATTTTACGTTGTTTTTCCTTTTTGCCTAGGTCGTGCTCTTATACATAGACCTACAACACTTCATAAGAAGCATTATTGGGATCTTCAATGAGTTGCAACATCTTCTTCTCTCCATAAAACTTTACAAGACTACCTTAAATTATAAGGGTGGCAAAAGACATATCCATTTGAACACTTCCAAAAACACTTGCAACCCACTTTCTTGATAACAACATGCCCAATTTGGAAGAGAAATAAAAAATAAGAACATCAAGTTTCAAGTTCTTACCTGGATAAGCTCCAAGTTGTACCACCAAACCTTTTACACATCCTACAATTGGCACCTCTATAGAATCCATTGCAGTACACTTGCCATAAGTTGCTATCACTTTAATGTTGAATTCATTCATGACCTCTAGAGCATAACATTGCATGATGCTCTAGAATCAAACATACAATTGTGTAGCAGTCTGTCCTTAATAATCCGCATTGTAAAAAATGGATGAACATTTAATTGAGACTCAACCAAAGATGTTCCCAAGTAAACTTCAGGTGGTTCACCTATGGACTCCAATGTTGGTGGTTTTTCTAGGTCTACTATGGTTGGAGGAGGAGTGCCTACATTATTTATATTTCTACTTTGGGTACTCCTATCTTCACCCAATCCTAAATATTCAAATGCCCTCTTCTTGTGCTCTGAAATCCTAAGTAGTTCAACAATTAGAACAAAAATCTTGATCTGACTCAAGACTTGGGCAATGTCATAAGGAATGTATTTGGGAAAACCAGCATTTGGAGAAAGATTGAAAAACTTATCAGATGGAACAAGATTTTTCACATTTTGAGCATGGGTGGGAACACAAGTTCTACTTGAGACAACAAGGCATTTTCCAGATGCACCTTGCTTTGGATTTTCTTATGGGATATTGGTGAGAACTGGGGTTTTTGGTTTGGCCTGAAGCCCTACACCTTTGACAGCTTTACTTCTTATCTTATACTCCTTTTCTTGGGAATTTAAAATGTTAATTAACAACTACCTATCCTCTTCTGATGGTATTCCTCCATCATTATTCTTAATCATTAAATCCCTTAGATACTCAAAATAATTATTAGGAAGTTCAAAATCATGTACCATATCTATTTCTGAAGTATGAGAGGGAGAAATAAGAGGTACCCAATGAATGCAATCCCAAAAACATGCATCATTTCTTACAATTATTACTTCAGTTGAAGTTTCTCCTTGTTGTGAGATTGTAGAGCAGTCCACCATGCATGCATCATCATCAATGTTATCATCATTATGAACCTCTTCAACTTGCTAATCTACTTCACATGGCAGGTGGGGTAAGAAACATTTGTCACACCAATCAATTTCATTTGTCTCTTTAACAATAACTATGGCATTTAGAGGATCAGGCACTACTCTATTTACCCTAGCTTGGGGTTATCTAGCTCCCATTGGTCCTTTACCTATGTCATAAGATCTCTGATCATTTATAGGATGATTTATAAATCTGTCTTGTCCTTGCTGCCTATGCTGACCTTGGGAACCTTGTCCAATTCCTTTCTCTGCCATGGCTAGCTTGTAAAAGATTTCTTTGATAGCTCCCTCCAAAGTCTTTACAACTTCCTCAAGATCCAAAGCCTTACTTTATTGAGGATTCTCTGGGTTAATTAGTTCAACACCCTCCCAATAAGGAGGTTTTCCAACTGCTTTAATGTTGTTCTCAATTTACAGAGCCATGGTAAAGGCCTGCCTCAAAGTTCCAGGGTTCTTATCCCTCAAATATTAATAAATTTTCTTATCAAATGCATCTGAATACTTTATCAGACATGATTTATCACATGGCCTCAAATTAACAAGTAGTCTTCTCAATGTTTTGTTAAATCTTGTATTAAAATCATGCACTGATTCATTATGATTCTTCTTAATATGTTCAAACTCTATTAAAAGAAACCTAGGGTCTAATTTACCACCATAATGCAATCTAAAAGCATTATTCATTTTTGTCCAAGAATTAATGGAATTATCTGGCAAAGATTTATACCAGTCCCTTACATCTTCTTCTAGAGTATGGATAAACAATTTAATGTACACACCCTCAAATTCCATTTCAAAGTCCTCCATCTTATTGACAAAGAGCTTCAAGTGCTGATCACCAGCGATTGCATTTATTTCTTGAAACTTAGGCAATCTATTTCTTACATCTTGTGGCACAAAATTTGGATAGCCGACCATACCTCTAAAATTCATGGGACCAAAAGTGTTAACAACAAATGGAGGTCTGGGTGGAGGCTGAGCCATATTATTTTGAGGACATGACCTTAGAGGAGATGCAACCTTGATGAGGAGTGAGAATTCTATGTTGTACAGGGATGTAATTCTAAGAATAACTACCCTCTAAAGGCTCTATTTCTAGGAAGACTCTATCAGATTTGGAAAACACAGGGGAAAATAGAGAAGCAAATTTTTCAAATACAAATGAAGGCCCCTCTCCAGATGGATAATTCAATTCAATAAAGAGACTACCTGATTCAAATTCACTTGAGGATGTATTGCAATCTTCAATCACAGACTGATGAGTTTCAACAATGGAGATCTCTTTTCTTGATGCTTGATCTCCAACAACCTTCAAAATTCTTCTTCCTTCTGAATTAGACTTTCCCAACTCTGGAAACAACATTCTACTAGGGTCCTTGGTGAAGAAAGATCTTCTTCCTTCTAGATTTCTAGAGATTAATGACAAATCTTACTTGATATATGTTAAGACACTGGTATTTATCAATAATTTAAACAACATGGAGTCACAAACAATTTGTGCTATAAACGTGGAGATAAAAACTTCATTTAATCCATTCAAGAGATAGAAATGTTTCAGAACACGTAGATCAAAAGGAAAATTAGGGAAAATGGTGTGAGTTTAAAATGAGAACTAACATCGGCTCAGGCTCGAGGATGGGAACTCCCAGCGAGTTCCACAAGAAAAAATAGAGAATACCAAGTGCTAAAAACATCCATTGGGCAATGGAGCCAACTTGCAGAGCAGAGAAACCATAACCACCCTCCAAAAAATGAACTGAGAAACCAGAAAAACTAGGTCACCAAGGACAAGAATGAACAAAAACACAAAAGAAGAACGAAACCAAAGAACTATAAACTATAGAAGTGGTGCTCACCTTGATTCTTGGAAATTAATCAAGGAAATGTTTCAAATGCCTATCATTAACAGGAAATTCAAGTAGTTCCCCGTCTAAGTCTTTTAGGAAGAAGGTATTTTCACCAATTCAAATATCAATTGAATAAGGGCACATCCACAATGCAACAAATTTACCATGCTTGCACTTATCTTCATGCATGCTATCCCATAATAGCACAAGATGCCAAATGTTGAAAGCTCTTGGAGTCACCTTCTTGTCAAATAACTTCTTCAAAATTTCTCTGAACTTCAAATGCCGTTGATGGGATGCCCTTCTTTCTTCATCTAACTCAATAATATGATTGATTCGAGCATCATATGGACTAACTTCTTGATCTATAATTTGTTGAACAAACTGAAATGAAGACAATATCAAAGGAAGGGGAAACAAAGCTTGAGTTCCATTTACCAACTCAAATGGGCTTTTACCGGTAGCTCTTTTGATAGTGATTTTGTCAGCCCAAACAACAAACTTCATTTTCTCACCCCACTTCTTTTTGTTCATCTCCAAGGTTCTTCTACTGATCTTCAACAAGTTTTTATTACTGGACTCAACTTGTCCATTTCCTTGGGGATTGTAGTTAGAAGCATATGTCAAATTGATTCCATACCATTTTCACATTGCCAGCAAAGGTTTGGCTCTAAAAATCATGGCATTATCAGCAACAATCTTAGTTGGTACTCAAAATCTGCATATGATTTGATTCAGCATGAAGTCCATGATAACTTGATGTGTTGTTTTCTTGGTGGGGATTGCTTCCACCCATTTAGTGAAATAATCAGTGGCTACAAGAATCCATTTATGACCAACATTGGAAGGATGTGAAATCTCACCAATGAAATCCATTCCCCGTCACTTAAATGGGACTTCAATTAACACATGCTGGAAAGGAAGGAATCTGAAGCTTTCACTCTTCCAAAAAAATGCTGAAAAGTTTCACATTTCCTAACCAATAGAGTTGTATCTTTGAACAGAGTTGGCCACCAATAACTAGCCCTCAACATTTTATGTGTTGTAACTCTTCCAGCAAAATTTCCCCCACAAACTCCTCCATGGAGATCAGAAATTACCTTTGGGGCTTCATCCTCAGCAATGCATCTTAAGAGCACTCCCTCCAGGTTCTTCCAAGATAACCCAAAATTAGCAATGACATATTTTTGAGAGGCTAACTTAAGAGCTATTTTCTGATTTTTACTCAAATGTCTAGGGCAACATAGATGTCTGAGATAAATGATTATATCTTTCTACTATTCAGAGCTTACCAAATTTTCAAGAGCATCCATAATTTCTCCTTCTACTTCATTCACCTCAATGGTTTGCAAGTTTCTCTCAGCCATAAGCTTAGCTAGGCCCAAACCTCTTATCAATTTCGTGGTTTGGATATCCATGTCATATTCCTGCAACTTTTTTTCCCATCTGCATATTTTTCTTGAGACCTCCATTTTTGATAAGATGTCTTTCACCATGATGTGGGGAATATAAGCAACAAATTTAGATCTCAAGATGTAAGGTCTAAAAACCTTTGTAGCTTTCACTAAGGAAAATTCTTTCTTCTCCATGATTGTGTACTTCAAATCAGCTCCTTGCAATGCCTTACTGAAAAAGGCAATTGGTCTCTTAGCCCCTTCACCATCCTTCTGCAATAGAACATATGTAATGGTGTTTTCTGAAGCAAAAGAAAACATTTGAAAAGGCTTCTTGTAATTTGGAGCTTCCAAAATATGGGAATGCTTTAATTCTTCTTTGATCCCATTAAAAGCTTGAATAAAAGATTATTCCCATTTGATAACTCGGTCATTCTTTAGCATGCTAGTAATGGGGATGGTCATCTCAGAAAAGTTAGACACAAATCTTCTGATTAAGTTTATTTGTCCAAAGAAGGATTGAAATATCTTCTTAGTTCTCGGAATCGGAACCTTGTTGATGGATTCTACTCTCTTGGGATCAATCATGACCCCTTCCTTTAATACAATGTGACAAAGAAACTTTTCCGTTTGCACTCCAAAATGGCACTTCTTGGGATTCAATGATATGCCACACTCTCTACACCTTGACAACATTCGCTCCAAGTGTTGCAAGCGATAATTTGTTTTTCTAGAAAACACAGTTACATCATCTTGATAACCAACAATGAAATCATTAATATAACCAACAAACGCTACATCCATTGCTCTTTGGAAAGTTGCTCCAGTATTCATTAATCCAAAAGGCATCCTTACATACACATAAGTTCCCTAAGGATTCGTAAAGATGGCCTTTATTCTTTATGACTCCTTCACAAACAACTTGATTATAGCCATAGAAACCATCCAAATTGGATAACAATTCAGAACCAGTTACCAATTGTAGCATATTCTCCATGTTTGACAGAGGATAATTATCTTTCAATGATGCTTTATTCAAGTTTCTAAAGTCAACGCACAACCTTATATCACAATTATTTTTTCTGACAGGTACTAAATTTGTAACCCAAGATGAGTACCTTGTGGGATGAATGATCCCTCCATCCCTCAACCTCATCAATTCTTCTTGCATCTTCAAAGAAATGAGCAGATTAATCAGCCTCTATTTTTTCCTAAAAGGCTTGGCATTAGATTCAAGAGGAATTTCATGTTAGAACAAATCTTCCCTGTATGCCTTCAAGTCAGAGTAAGACCAAGCTAGGTAGTCTTGATATTTCTTCAACAATTGAACATAGGACTACTTCTCTTCCTTACTCAGATTGCTTCCTAACAATATTTTACGTGGTTTTTCCTTTGTTCCTTGGTCGTGCTCTTTCACATCTCTTGAAACTGACATACTTATGTTAATAATGCAATCGACATTATAAAATTTTGATTCAAGTGCCACCAAACCTCTGGGAATCATGTTTGTCTTCAATTGGATGATGTCTTTGCCAAATAAATTTTCCTTTCCTTCAGCAACACACACCATTAGTTCCCAATCTATATTTTGGTCAACAAACCTTTTTTTTGCAAAAACCATATCACCTGGGCATCATCATCGATCACTTTCCAATTTTTAATGTTGTCAGGGATAGATGGCCTTCTTAGCATCTCAACATCATACTCAAAAAATGGAGATATTGTACAATTTCCAAATCTGGATCCTAGCACTATTAACTTGTCTGCAACAACATTAACCTTTCTATCATGGTGCACAATATTAAATGAGTCAAACCTTTCAATCAAATCCTAGACTACATGCTTGTATTATTTCATTCTTTTATTTTTAGTAGCATATAGTTTTCTATTTTGCTTGACAATCGGTTATGAATCTCGTTTGACAATGATATCCTTTACACCATATTTTCATGCAGTTCTCAAACCCAATAAAAATGCCTAATATTCAACAATGTTGTTAGTGAATTCAAGATTGAGTTTGAAAGAAAAAAAAAACTCTTCCTGGCATGGAGAAATTAAAACAATACCGGCACCATTTCTAAACTTGGAACATGCTCCATCGAATAACAAGGTCCAAGGAAAACCAATTTGTTCAAGACATTTACGTTGATCAATCTTGTTCGCTTTTCCACCAGCAAATCCAAAAAACTTATAAACATATGTATCATCATACAACACTTCATAAGAAGCATTATTGGGATCTTCAATGAGGTGTAACATATTCTTCTCTCCATACAGCTTTACAAGGCTACCTTCAATTGGAATGGTGGCAAAATACATATCCATCAAAACACTTACACCAACACTTGCAACCCACTTTCTGGATAACAGCATGCCCCATTTGGTAGGGAAATCAACAATAACAACATCAAGTTTCAAGTTCTTACCCAGATAAGCTGCAAGTTATACCACCAAAACTTTTCCACATCCTACAACTGGCACCTCTCTAGAATCCATTACAGTACACTTGCCATAAGATGATCTCACTTTAATGTTCAATTCATTCATGACCTATAGAGGCATAATATATCATGATGATCCGGAAGCAAACATATAATTGTGCAGTAGTCAGTCCTTAATAATCACCGTTGTAAAAAATGGATGAACATTTAATTGAGACTCAACCAAAGATGTTCCCAAGTAAACTTCAGGTGGTTCACCTATCTCCTCCAATGCTGGTGGTTTTTCTAGGTCTGCAATGGTTGGAGGAGGAGTGTCTACATTATTTATATTTCTTCCTTGGGTACTCCTATCTTCATCCAATCCCAAATAATCAAATCCCCTCTTATTGTTCTCAGGAATCCAAAGCAATTCAACAATTGGAACAGAAATCTTGATTTGACTCAAGACTTGGGTAATGTCATAAGGAATGTATTTGGGAAAAGTAGCATTTGGAGAAATATTGACAAACTCATCGGATGACACAAGATTTTTCACATTTTAAGCATGGGTGGGAACACCAATTCTACTTGAGACAACAAGGCCTTTGCTAGATGCATCTTTCTTTGGATTTTCTTTTGGGATATTGGTGAGAATTGGGGTTTTTGGTTTTTCTTGAGGCCCTGCCCCTTTGACAACTTTACTTCTTGTGTTATACTCCTTTTCTTGGGCAACAATAACATTCATTAACAACTACCTATCCTCTTCTGATGGTATTCCTCCATCATACTTCTTAATCATTAAATCTCTTAGATACTCAAAATCATTATAAGGAAGTTCAAAAGCCTGTACCATATCTATTTCTAAAGTATGAGAGGGACAAAGAAGAGGTACCCAGTGAATGCAATCCCAAAAACTTGCAGAATTTCTTGCACTTATTACTTTAGTTGAAGTTGTTCCTTGGTGCGATCTTGTACAACAGTCCACCATGCATGCATCATCATCATCATCATTAGCCTCTTTAACTTGTTGATCTACTTCAGATGGCGGGTGGGGTAAGAAACATTTATCACACTAATAAATTTCATTTATCTCTTTAACAACATCAACTCAGGGATTTAGAGGATCAAGCACTACTCTATTTTCCCTGGCTTGGGGTTGTCTAGCTCCCATGGGTCCTTTACCTCTTTCATCATATCTCTGATCATTTCTAGGATTATTTACAAATATGTCTTGTCCTTATTTCCTATGCTAACCTTAGGAACCATGTCCAATTCCTTTTTCTGCCATGGCTAGCTTGTAAGAGATTTCTTTGACAGCTCCATCCAAAGTCTTTACAACTTCCTCAAGATCCACAACCTTACTTTATTGAGGATTCTCTGGGTTAATCAGTTTAACACCCTCCCAATAAGGAGTTTTCCAACTGCTTTAATGTTGTTCTCAATTTGTAGAGCCATGGTAAAGGCCTGCCTCAAAGTTCCAAGGTTCTTATCCCTCAAATATTAAAGAAATTGTCTTATCAAATGCATCTGAATACTTTATCAGACATGATTCATCACATGGCCTCAAATTAACAGGCAGTATTCTCAATGTTTTGTTAAATCTTGTATTGAAATTGTGCACTGATTCATTATGATTCTTCTTAATATTTTCAAACTCTGATAAAATAAACCTAAGGTTTGTTTTATCACCATAATGTAGTCTAAAAGCATTATTCATTTTTGTCCAAGAATCAATGGAATTATCTGGCAAATATTTATACCAATCCCTTGCATCTTCTTCTAGAGTATGGATAAACAATTTAAAGTACAAATCCTCAAATTCTATTTTAAAGTCCTCCATCATATTGAAAAAGAGCTTATAGTGCTGATCACCAGTGATTACATTATTTCCTTGAAACTTAGGCAATCTATTTCTTACATCTTGTGACACAACATTTGGATAGCCAACCATACCTCTAAAGCTATTGATTGGACCAAAAGTGTTAACAAAAAATGGAGGTTTGGGTAGAGATTGAGCCATATTATTTTCAGGAGGTGACCTTAGAGGAGATGTAAATTGATGAGGAGTGAGAATTCTATGTGGTACAAGGATGCAATTCTCAGAATGACTACCCTCTAAAGGCTCTATTTCTAGGAAGACTCTATCAGATTTGGAAAACACAGGGGAAAATTGAGAAGAAAATTTTTCAAATACAAATGAAGGCCCCTCTCTAGATGGAGAATTCAATTCAACAAAGAAACTACCATATTCATATTCACTTGAGGAAGTATTGCAATCTTCAATCATAGGGTGATGAGTTTTAACAATGGAGATCTATTTTCTTGATGCTTGATCTCCAACAACCTTCCAAATTCTTCTTCCTTCTGAATTATACTTTCCCAACTCTAGTAACAACCTTCTACTTGGGTCCTTGGTGAAGAAATATATTCTTCCTTCCAAATTTCTAAAGATTAATGACAAATATTACTTGATATATGTTAAGACACTAGTATTTATTAAGAATTTAAACAACACGGAGTCACCAATAAGGATTTTTACCTTAGTTTGTGTAAATGCACTATGAAAGACCTATCAAATTTATTTGAATACTAGATTCATGCAAATATTACAAGATCTTCTATTCTTATACCAAAAATTTTCAATGATGATACAAAATTTAGTGCAATAAATCCTTATAACCTGCTCTGTAAATATAGCACTTCAGAACTTAGAACTTTGAATAATTCTTACAGATCTAAACAGATAATGATGTTTCAGCAATGTATTAGCACACAACACATGTAATAAGTACTTAATGGAGTCTTTATGTACTATATTTGTAAAATACTTCAAAGAGTCCCCAGCAACGACACCACGAGTGTTGTTAACGAGCCAAATGGATGTGAACTTGCAACAAATCAAAAAATCATTGCCACCACTTAAATTTTGCTTTAATTCAAGTCTGGCAGGGCCACTAGACGAGTTCAAACTTTTTGCCAAAGTAGCCAAAAATTACAATTTCATAAAACAAACCCACCACATCTCATCCAATGAGAAGAAGCCACATAAGCACCAGAAGAACCAATCATAACTTAACGGAGCCATGGGACCAAATTTTCCCTCTTGCCAAAATATCAAAAAGTGATAAGTTCAAAACATTTATCTTCCATCCCTCGACCAATAAAAAGAGGCCACGCATCTACCGAATGATGAGGTAGAATTTGACAGGTAAAATACACCCGTAAGACCATAAAAAACATAGTTCACACCCAGGATCTGAGTTTTTTCACTAAGGATGGAAAATTTTGAAACAAAACCATGTAAATCATAGCTCAAAGCATTTTTTGACCATGGGAATGGATTTTCAAAGGCATACATAAGAAACTTGAACATTTTTCGAGCATCTATGATCAGGAAGACATGGAAAAAATGGTAAAGCCCATAGATTTAAAAGATTTAGGGAAAAATTAGGGCACATTTGGGGATTTGTTCAAAATAAGGCATGACAAGGAAACTTGCAAAAAAATCTTAGTATACAGATGGAAATAAAAACTTCATTTCATCCATTCCAGAGATAGAAACATTTCAGAACACGCAGATCAAAAGGAAAATTAGGGAAAATGGTGCAAGTTTAAAATGGGCATTAACATCAAGCTCAGGCTGGGGGATCGGCACTCCCAGTGAGTGCCAAAATAAAAAATAGAGTAGACCAAGTACCAAAAAATCCACTGGGTAATAGAGTCAAATTGCACAGTAGAGAAAACAAAACGTGACTGTCCAAAAACTGGAACTGAGAAGGTTAGCAAAACCTGAGTTTTCACCCAAGTTACCAGATTTTTTCACATGGACAAAAGTAGAACAGAAACCACAGAACTCTACAGTATTTAAATGGTGATCCTTGACTAAAGGAAGGGACTGATAATGGTAACCAAATGGAGGAAAAAAAATTCATGCATCAATACCAGAAGATAGAAAATATGATAGAGCCCGCAAATTGAAGAATTTCAAGGACAAACAGGGCGAGATCCAAAATGCCAACAAATTTACCATGCTTTCCCTGATCTCAGGGATGGGCTACTCCCTATGAGTAGCCACAAGAATCCCCAATGCTGAATAGCTCTTGGAGTCACCAAGTGTGAAAAATAAATTCATTGGGCAACTGGATTCAAAGAACTTCACATGCTTGCAGAGCAGATGCAATAATAACTTCAACTCCCCCAAGGACGAACCGATTGAAACCAACATCAAATGGTCACCAAGGACTAGGATCAAACAAATATGTTGAACAAACATGAAATGAAGAAAGAAACCGTAATACTTTACGAAGGGTTAGTAAAGCTTGAGTTCCATATACCAGCTCAAATGGGTTTTTACCAGTAGCTCTTTTAGACAGTGATTCTGTCATCCCCAATAACAAAACTTTAGTTGCTCATCCCACTTCTTTTTGTTTCAGCTCCAAGGTTCTTCTAATGATATTTGACAAGTTTTTATCGCTGGACTCAGCTTTTCCATTTCCTTAGGGATTGTAGTTAGAAGCATATGTCAAATTGATTCCATACCCTTTGCACATTGCCACCAAAGGTTTGGCTCTGAAACTCATGGCATTATCAGCAAAAATCTTAGTTGGCACTCCAAATCTGCATATGATTTGATTCAGCATGAAGTCCATGATGAACTTAGTGTGTTTATTTCTTGGTGGGGATTACTTCCACCCACTGAGTGAAATAATCAGTGCCTACAAGAATCCATTTATGACCACCACTGAAAGGATCTTGAAATCTCTCTAATGAAATCCATTCCCCATTGCTTAAATGGGGCTTCAATTGACATGGGTTGTAAAGGAAGGGAGCCTGAAGCTTTCAGTATTCCAAAAAAATGCTGGCAACTTTCACATTTCCTAACCAATAGATTTGTATCCTTGAAAAGAGTTGGCCACCAATAATCATCCATCAAGCTTTTGTGTGTTGTAACTCTTCTAGAAAAATATCCCTCCACAAAATCCTACATGGAGATCAACAATTACCTTTGGGGGCCTCATACTTCAGTGACAATGCATCTTAAGAAAACTCCCTTGGGGTTCTTCCAAGTTAACCCAAAATTAGTAATGACATATTTTTGGGAGGCTAACTTAAGAGATTTTTTCTTATTTTTAGTCAAATGTTCAGGGCAACATAGATGTCTGAGATAATATAGATTATATCTTTGTACCATTTAGAGCTTACCAGCTTTTCAAGGACATCCACCCTTTCTCCTTCTACTTCATTCACCTCAATAGTTCACAAATTTCTCTTAGCCATAAGCTTAGCTAGGCCCAAACCTCTTATCAATTTCATGGTTTGGATATCCATGTCATATTCCTGCAACTTGTTTAACCATCTACAAATTTTTCTTGATACCTCCATGTCTGATAAGATATCTTTCACTATGGTGTTGGGGAACATAAGAAAAAAAATTCAGAGCTCAAGATGTGAGGTCTGAAAACCTTTGTTTCTTTCACCAAGGAAAATTCTTGCTTCTCTATGATGGTGTACTTCAACTCATCTCCTTGCAATGCCTTACTGAAAAAGGAAATTGGTATCTCGGCCCCTTCATCATCATTCTATGCAACAAGACAGATGAAATGGTATTTTCTGAAGAAAAAGAAAACATTTGAAAAGGCTTCTTGTAATTTGGAGCTGCCAAAACAGGGGCATGCTTTAATGCTTCTTTGATCCCATTGAAATCTCTGAATGGAAGCTTCTTCCCATTTGATAACTTGGTCCTTCTTCAGCATGCTAGTAATGGGGATGGTAAACTTAGAAAAGTTAGACACAAATCTTCTGATAAATTTTATTTTTCTAAAGAAGGATTGAAATCCCTTATTAATTCTCGAAATTGGAACCTTGTTGATGGATTCCACTCTCTTGGGATCAATCATGACCCCTTACTTTGATACAATGTGACCAAGAAGCATTTACCTTTTATGCACTCCAAAATGGACACTTGTTAGGAATTCAATGATATGCCATACTCTCTACACCTTAACAACATTCTCTCCAATTGTTGCAAGTGATCGTTTCTTATTTCTGGAAAACATAGTTACATCATCTTGTATAAACAACAATGAAATCATTAATATAACAAACAAATGCTACATCCATTGCTCTTTGAAAAGTTTGCTCCAAGAATTCTTTAAGCCAAAAGGCATCCTGACATAGACATAAGTTCCCTAAGGAGTGGTAAAGGTAGTCTTTATTCTTTTTGACTCCTTCAACAACAACTTGATTATAGCCAGAGAGACCATCCAAAGTGGATAACAAATTTAGAACCAATTAACAATTGTAGCATATTATCCATGTTTGGCAGAGAGATAATTATCTTTCAATGATGCTTTATTCAAGTTCCTAAAGTCTACGCATACAGCCTTATATAACCATTAGTTTCTTCTGACATCTACGAAATTTGTCAATTCACAAGATGAGTACCTTGTGGGCTGAATGATCCCTCCATCCCTCAACGTCTTCAATTCTTCTTGCATCTTCAAAGAAAGGAACGGATTCATTGGCCTCTATTTTTTCCTAAAAGACTTGGCATCAAATTCAAGATTTATTTCATGTTGGAACAAATCTTCTTTGTATGCCTTCAACTTAGAGTAAGACCAAGCTAGGAAGTATTGATATTTATTCAACAATTGAACATAGGATACTACTTCTCTTCCTTGCTCAGATTGCTTCCTAGCCAAATTTTCCATGTGGTTTTCACTTTGTACCGAGGTCGTGCTCTTCCACATCTCTTGAAACTGACATACCTATGTTAATAAGGCAATCAATCATTATCAAATTTTGATTCAAGTACCACCAAAGCTCTGGGAATCATGTTTGTCTTCAACCGGATGATGAATTTTCCAAATAAAGTTTCCTTTCCTTCAGCAACACACACCATTGGTTCCAAATCTATATTTTGGTCAAAAAAATCACCTTGGTTCTATAGAAACCATTTCACCTAGGCATCATCATCAAACACTTGTCTATTTTTAACATTGTTAGCATACAGATGGCCTTGTTAGTATCTCAACATCATACTCACAAAATGGAGATATTGTACAATTTCCAAATGTTGATCCTAGCATTAATAACTTGTTTGCAACAACATTAAACTTTTTATCATGGTGCACAATATTAAATGAGTAAACATTTCAATCAAACCTCATACTGCATGCTATTATTGTTTCATTATATGTTTTTTTAGTAGCATACAATTTCATAATTTTCTCGACAATCAATTCTGAATCTCCTTTGACAATGAAATCCAAGGAAAACCTACTTGTTCAAGACATTTATGTTGATCAATCTTGTGCTCTTTTCCATCAGAAAATCTAACAAAGTTACCAACATCTACCTCAACATACAACACTTCATAAGAAGCATTATTGGGATCTTCAATGAGGTGCTACATCTTCTTCTCTCCATATAACTTTACAAGGTTGCATATCAATTGGAATGGTGGAAAAAGACATATCCATACTAACACTTCCACCAACACTTGCAACCCACTTTCTTGATAACAACACCCCATTTGGCAGGGAAATCAACAATAACAACATCAAGTTTCAAGTTTCAAGTTTCAAGTTCTTAGCCGGATAAGCTGCAAGTTTTACCACCAAACCTGTTACACATCCTACAACTGGTACCTCTCTAAAATCCATTGGAGTACACTTTCCATAAGTTGATGTCACTTTAATGTTTAATTAATTCATGACCTCTAAAGGCATAACATTCCATGATGCTCTGGAATCAAACATACAATTGTGCAGCAGTTTATCCTTAATAATCAGCATTGTAAAAAATGGATCAACATTTAATTGAGACTCAACCAAAGATGTTCCCAAATAAACTCCAGGTGGTTCACCTATCTCCTCCAATATTGGTGGATTTTCTAGGTCTACAATTCTTGGAGGAGGAGTGTCTACATTATTTATATTTATGCCTTGGGTACTCCTATCTTCTTCCAATCACAAATACTCAAAGTCCCTCTTCTTGTGCTCAGGTATCCTAAGCAGTTCAAATATTGGAACATAAATCTTGATCTGAATCAAGACTTGGTAAATGTCATAAGGAATGTATTTGGGTAAAGAAGCATTTGGAGAAAGATTGACAAACTCATCGGATGACACAATATTTTTCACATTTTGAGCATGGGTGGGAACACCAATTCTACTTGAGACAACAAGGCATTTTCCAGATGCATCTATCTTTAGAGTTTCTTTTGGGATATTGGTGAGAACTGGGGTTTTTGGTTTTGCTTGAGGCCCTGCCCCTTTGACAGCTTTACTTCTTGTGTTATACTCCTTTTCTTGGGCAACAATGTTCATTAACAACTGCCAATCCTCTTTTGATGGTATTCCTCCATCATACTTCTTAATCATTAAAGCCCTTAGATACTAAAAATAATTATTAGGAATTTCATGAAAAGATTACCATGAAAAGAGTTTGCAAGAATCGAATCGGAAACGAGGCACCACAAAGTAGTTGCACTCCAACGGAATCGTGAAAGCTCCAACAATAGCAAAGAAAAAATGATCAGTAATGGAAGAACTTGCTCAACAGAAACAAAGCTTACATAGAGGAAATATAGCGGAGTGTCTTATCATACTCATAAATGAATATAAAAGGAGTACATATAGGGTGTTGAGTAACCCTAGTGCATGAAACACATGAAACCTTAAACCTAACCCATGTGAGATGACCCTCCAACATGAGAGGAGGACACATAGGATAACTCACACTAACACCCCCCCTTCATCAAAGCTAGGGTAGCGGCTGTGATGATTCAGACGGAAGAGGAAGACACTCCTAAAAACTAAGAAAGATGTGTCAATGGCGCCCGATAACTAAAGTCCTGATAAGGTGCCCATATACAAACACAATCTTTCTAGAAGAAGAAGAAGAAAAGAAGGACTACATAGCCCGAAGAAGATGGGTAGCTGCAAAAAACCTCACCCCAAGAAGAGACCATAAGTAAAGAAACTTCATCGCAGTGAAGGGATTGGTGAATAAATTTACAATATGATCAGCTATCTGAATGTACTGAATGTCGATGATACCATCATGAATAAGCTCCCGTATGAAGTGCATATGGATCTCAATGTGCTTCATCCACTGATGCTGAACTAGATTTCTATAAATAGATATTGTGCTCATGTTATCACAGTAGATATTGGTAGGCCACCAAAAGTGGATGCCAAACTCTGTCAGAATACCCTGTATCCAAATAGCTTTTATGGCAGCATTAACTGATCCTCTGTATTCTACCTCTGTAGATGATATCGCAATTACATTTTGCTTCTTGCTAGACCAACTAATAGGACCCAAACCAAGAGAGAAACTATAACAAAAAGTAGATTTCCGATGATCTAAGTCACCGGCCCAATCAGAATCTGTGAATCCAATCAAGTCAATATCAACCCCTCCATGATAGTGAATGCCATTAGCATAAGTGCCACAAACATAATGAAGGATCCATTTAGCTGCTTTTCAATGTAGCTCATGTGGCTCCTACATGAATCTCGACATGATCCCAACAACAAATGATAAATCTGGGTGAGTGTGAGTCAAGTAAATCAAGCTTCCCACCAACTTTCGATAAAGAGTACCATTAACCGAGGGATTAGAGCAATCTGAAACCAACTTCACCCCGGAAAGAAAAGGAGTAGGAGAAGACTTGCAATCAGAAATCTGAAACTGAGCTAGCAAATCAAGAGCATACTTAGGTTGTGAAGTCAAGATTCCTAACTCAGATTGTGAAATATGGATCCCAAGGAAGTAATGAAACAGACCTATGTCAGTCATGGAAAACTTGTTGGCTAAGGTGATCTTCCCAGAATCAATAATAGAGGAAGATCTACCTATGATCAACAAGTCATCAACATATAGAACAAGAATGAGTATGGAGTCATCTTGCCATAGAATATAAACATTTGGATCAGAGTGACACCTAGGAAACCCCTGATGTAAGTAAGAAGGAATCCATCTTGGCATACCAATCCTGAGAGGATTGTTTAAGGCCATAAAGAGACTTCTTTAACTTACAAACGAGGGAGGAATCATGGACATAACCCGGAGGTTGTTTCATATAGATCTCTTCCTCTAGGTCACCATGAAGGAAGGAACTCTTAAAGTACATTTGATGGACTTTCCATCTTTTCGCTGCGGCAATGGCTAGGGTCATTCGAATAGAAGTCATCTTTGTAACTAGATAAAAGGTTTCTGTATAATCAACCCCAGCTATTTGGTAGAAACCCTTATCTACTAATCATGCTTTAAAAATTTTGACATCTCCATCTACTCCATACTTTGTTCGGAACACCCACTTACACCGAACAATTTTTCTTCCTTTCGGAAGAGTGGTGAGATCCCAAGTATCGTTCTTTATGAGAGAGGAATACTCCTCATCCATGGCAGAATCCCACTTAAGAATACTAGAAGCCTCCCAGAAATACTGTGGATCAGAAGAAAAGGTGAAGAAAGAGTGGGGTCCAACAAAATCTGAGTGAGTACGCCTCATATCTGAAGTATCTCTAGCTAAATCTCCAACACTGTACAAAGTTTTTCTGGCCCAAAGGGGATCAGGAGGATCAGGCTCAGAGTCAGAAGATTCTTCACTTGAGTGAGAAGGGACATAGTCCTCGTCATCACTACTGTCAGAATTAGAAGACTCAAGGGTCTGATGGTCAGGAGGATCCGGAAGAGGAGCATGCTCAACAGTATCATCATCTGATGAGTCAGAATCCGAATCAGTGAGCTAAAGAACCTCAATAGGTAGAGAAGTAGAAGTCAAAGAAGACTCATCAAACTTAACACTTCTCTCAATATATAGCTCATGAGAAGTAGGATTCATCAATTGATATCCCTTCAAGAAATTAGGATACCCTACAAAGATACAAGGTTTGGATTTTGGTTCCAAAGCCTTGCATTTCTTCTTAGGAATCCGAGCCATAGCCTTTGATCCGAAGACTCGAAAGTGCTCAACATCAGGCTTGTGTCCAAACCAGGCTTCAAAGGGTGTCATCCCTCTTACTGCCTTGTGTGGAATATGGTTCTAACTATAATTTGCATAGTTCACTCCTTCATCCTAATACTGCGGAGGAAGAGACTTTGAGTGAATCATACAAGTGGCCATCTCCTTCAGAGTATGGTTCTTTCTTTCTGCGATTCCATTCTGCGAAGGGCTATAAGCAACTGTATGTTGCAAAGATATCCCTTCAGAAGTATAGAAATCCATGAACCTATTGTTTACATATTCACCTCCATTGTCAGTTCGAAGAACCTTGATAGACCGTTCTACTTGTTTCTTAGCAAGAGCCTTAAAGTCCTAAAAATGTTCAAAGACTTCAAATTTAAGCTTAAGAAAATATACCCAAGTATATCACGAATAGTCATCAATGAAGGTTAGCAAATAAAGAGCTCTAGTAAATGAAGGAGAAGGAAATGGACTAGAAACATCGCTATGAACAAGATCCAAAGGGCGAGTGGCTCTCTAGGCTTTTCCTTTGTTAAAGTTCTTTTCAGGATGCTTTCCAAGGGTACAACCCTCACAAAGACCCTTAGAAAACTTGACACAAGGCAACCCATTGACCATTTCTTTTTGACTCAATTGTTCAAGGTAGTAATAATTTAGATGTCCAAAATGCTCATGTCATAGCTTACGAACCTTATTTGCATGAGTGAGTAAGGCAATGGGTGTAGAATCAGAAGTAAAGTGGGAGAAGGTGTACAACCATGAACGGTGATCTACCTTTCCCTCAGCCATTGTAGTGTCATTGTTAAGCTCATGAATAATCACCAAGTTAGGACCAATTCCACTCGCATTCCTTCACCAAGGTGAGTAATTTGGTAAACCGATAGGAGATTGGTAGAGATATTAGGAACACTCAACACTTGGTTAAATGTTCCCCCATCCATCTCTACCAATCCACTACTGGAAACTGACACTATCATATCATTACCCATCATGATTTGGGACATTCCACAAGGTTCAATGTTGGAAAACTCAACATGTGAAGAACCCATGTGGTGCGAGGCATTGGATTCTATAATCCATGTCGATGAAGGAGCAACTTTGGCTACAAGTGCCTTTCCTTTCTTCTTATCATTTTTAGCACCTTTTACTGCAGAAGACTCACCCCTTAAGAGCACTTTGTTTTATGGATTCAGGAACACTTATTTTATTCTTCTCAAGTAAATGAGATAAGTGATCAATCTGTTTCTTAAAACAGTGTTTCTCGTCATGACAAATCTTCTTGCAATAGGAACACAAATACTTTCTTTTCTATGCCTTAGGCTCAGAAGTTGAATTGTTTGTGTCATTTTTAGGTTTGATCTTGGTTTCTTTCTTAGGTTGATCCTTAGTTTCTTTCTTCTTTTTAGTCTTCTTTCCCTTGCTAGTACTTGCTACAAGGGGATGTGACTTGGACTTTAGAGACCCCATTTGAATGATTTTTTCTTGTTCTCGAATGAGTTGGGACAAAAAACAGTCAAAGGAGGGAATTGTCTAAGTATTGCCCAAAGTAGCTTTTGTAGCATAGAAAGTTGACACGAAGATAGAATATTTGGGACCTAGCTTAGAGAGAATCGACAAGATCAGTTGAGAATATTTCTTTTCTACTTGACATCCTTTTAACAATAATCTAATGTGGACAAATTTCAAGAAGAAGGCTTATAGGTTTTCAAAGTCACTAGAATTTAACCCTAGTAGTTCGTTTTCCAACTCATGTGCTCTCATGTCATCTAGTTGTCCAAACATTGCATCCAACATTTTCCACATAGATTTAGGTGTTTCAGACGCCTCAATGTGGAAGAGTAAGTTAGGAGAAACAGACATGCAAAGAAGATCTAAAGCTTCATCACTACAGTTTAACCACTTAGATTTTCAGGTTCATCATCTGGTTTAGTCTCAGTTCCCATGGTGATGCGGAATAACCCTTTACCCCTTAGTTTCATTATTATTTTTGATCTCCATTCGAAAAATTTGAACGGCGTAAGCAAAGGAATTGAAAGTGCATCCATAGTGAGAGAGAGAGAAAGAAATGCAGAAAAGAAACACAACCACCCAGGACAATAACAACCCCCCTGCTTTCGACACTTTATAGTTTAGTGCATTGATTACAATTGGGTCCATGTGTGTGGTTTGAAACACTTGGTAACTCATCTTGCAATTAGTGTAATAACACGCAAGAGAGGAGACCACAATAGTGTTTCGTGGAGCGCAACAAAAAAAAGGAACACCATAAACAAGCACAAGCAAAAAGTAGAAAGGAGGTGAAAGCCAATCCTGGTGGTGAGAAAAAACGTCTCATTTTTCAAATGGAAACCCCCTTGCTGTAGACTATGGCAGATGCACTCACTAGTTACAAGCAATAATAAGGGTCGAATACAAGGTTTGGGAACTCAAGGAGTTCAAATAGTCTTCAAAACACCGAAAAAGAGCTTAGAAGGCAAGGAGGTGCATGAAGTGTCACTGCAAAGAGGCCACGTATCTTCTGAATGCAAAGGTATAATTTGATGGGTAAAAGATGCCTATCAGACCGTCAAAAACACATAAATTTACCAGTTCACACCCAGGATCTGATTTTTTCGCTAAGGACAGAAAATTTTGAAACAAAACCAAGTAAATCATGGCTCCAAGCATTTTTTGACCATGGGAATGGATTTTCAAAGGCATACAGAAGAAATTTGAACATATTTCGAGCATCCATGATTGGGAAGACAAGAAAAAATAATAGAGCCCGCAGATTGAAAAGATTTAGGGAAAAATTATGGCACATTTGGAGATTCCTTCAAAATAAGGCATGACAAGGAAACTTTCAAATAATTTGTGGTATACAGACTGAGATAAAAAAATTCATTTCATCGATTCGAGAGATAGAAATGTTTCAGAACAAGTAGATCAAAAGGAAAATTAGGGAAAATGGTGTGAGTTTAAAATGAGCACTAACAAGCCCCATTTTGTGATGTAGGAAAATTTTAATGTGTCTAATACACCACCCAAAAATAAGGCTCTAAACGATAAATTTGAGATTTCAATTTTATGAAAATTTTAAAATAATATAATACAAGCCACTTGTAGGATAATATTATATTTAAATAATGTAGGTTAATAAATTTAAAAATAAAATTACTAAAATTAATTTAATCAAAATATAAAAAAATGAAATAATAATATCTCATCTATCAAAAGAAAGGGTTAGCTAATAAGGTTATAAATTTTTTTAAAAACAAAAATACTTATAATCAATTTTAAATTGATTCGGAACACTTTACAAATAATTGACATCATTCAAAATCAAAAGAGAATATAACCATTCTTGTTATGTAACTAAACAATAACATGATAATTATAAATGATATTATTATTATTCATAAGTAACTATGCTTATAACAATGTTGTAAACTATTAGGAAAAAATATGTATAATATTAATGTTATAGAAAATTACAAACAACCATATAGTATAAGTGTGTTAAAAAGTATAAGTGTGTCCAGTTGCATTTGTGAAGGGGATTTTTTCTTTCAAGGATATTGTGCAAAGGAATATGGATTCTAAGGGCATTTCCTCTGTTAGAAAAACTTCAAAGCCTTTGTATTATGTAAAATCTAACCCATCAGTTTGTTTTGGTGAAGAGGTGGTGCAATCTGAATCTATTTACAAATGAAATGGTTTGATGTCTAGATTCAACAACTTATTTCCGGGTCTTCTAGCACTTCATGCCTGGATATCGAGGCAATGGGGTCCCCTCATGGAATGTAGGCTTGATATTTATCCTAGTACTCATCCTTTTTTTATAGTTGCATTTGTTGAATCATCGGACAAGGATCCCTTTTTAGGAAAATTTTGGGATTTTGAACCCCATATGCTATTGATGAAACTATGGTTCTCTTGTTTTAACCCAGTGTCTAATACTTTCCAAGTGAATTCAGTGTAGGTCCATCCACCTTATTTTCCCCTCTAATTTTTGTTGGAGATATGTTTAACTGTTATTGTTAACACTTTAGGAAAATGTTTGGTTATTGATTCAAAAACTAAATATTTTGAGTACATAATGTATACTAGAATCTTGGTTGATACAGATACTTTTGTTTATTTCCTTTCCTCTTTTGAATTGAATGTTGAGGATAGAACTTGGTTAAAAAATCTAGACTATGAAGGGTTTCCCTTTACGTGTAGGACATTATTATCTCTTGGTCATTTAGCTTAAGAGTGTCACTTGGTAAGGAAACATGTCAATGGCAGAAGCTCATGGTGGGAATAATTCTAATCATAGACACTTGGTTATGAATGATCCATCAAATGGTGATTCAAAATTTGAATCTAATAATTTGGATGATCCAGAAAAGGAGGAAGTTTAATAATATAGAAAGAATGATACTGATGCATTATCAGGATCCCAAAATATCAAGAAGTAGATTGAAGTTGTGATTCCAATACATAATAATGTAAAAAAAAAGGAAAAGGATTGGATAGTTGTGAGTAGGAAAAAGAAAGGGACTATCTCTCCCCTTAATATACAGTTAATACCCAAATGGAAGGGGTCACAATGTTGAGATAGTTTCTATTTTTTTGTTTTTGTTGTTAGTTTAGTTGATGTTGTTAGTTTTTGTTTCTCTGTGCCACTGGTAGAGACAACTTCATTTGTTCCTCAATGTCTTATAATTTTTCCATATTTTGTAAAGGTTAGGGTCCCCTTAACCCTCATTTATCGTTAATAAAAAAAAATAAGTATAACATGTTATTCCATTAATAACATAATTTACTATCACACCTAGTAGAGATGGCGGGTTGTCACAACACAATGGAAATTTGTAAGAGACTAAGAACTTTCTCAAATGATCCAAAAAGAAACACCCAAAACAACTCAAATATAATCAAATAAATTAAAGATACTCATTTCAATTCAATAAGATTTCAAGCGTTGCATACACCCTTGACTTGATAATAAGAACCACTTCATACACCTTTGACTTGATAATAAGAACCACTTCATAATATTTTCAAAAATAAAAATTAATAGTTATATATTATACAAGTACACTAACACACCAACTCTTATACATAATTTTACATGAGAATCCTTCTTAAATGATAATAACTTATATATTTAAATAATGTAAATTGTTATCTCTCGAAAGTGCCCCTTCGTTGAGAGATGACATCAGGGGTTCTAATCTTGCTTTGAATCTCTCACTTTTGTAGATATAATGGAAACACCTCAGTTATGTGGGTATACCTATTGTTGAGGTGAGTCTCCAGTATCAAGGACGATTCCTTTTTTATTTATCTTAAGCTAATTAATTTGGATTTTGAGGGTAAAAATATGATTGTAACTTAAATTGAAATGGGTGATACACCAAACTTGTAAAGGGCTTTGACTGAGCATATACAAAATAAAATTGAGATTGAATTTTGGATGAACAAATGAATGGTTTTCAGCAGAATATTAAGGCAAAATACTTTGTGTATTGAGGGAATAAATTACAACAACATAATAAGATAAACATGCATACTAATATTACACAGAAATTACCAGATTTACAGCAATGTAAGATGATTAAACATGGAATTGACATTCACAAGAATTAATAAAGAGATACACACCACTGCAAATGATTGGAAAGGAAAAAAATCAGTTCTCATTCAAGGTCAAAACTGGTAGAAAATTGCATCAGCACTCCTATGTCCAAACATTTTTCTTTTTTCTCTGTCAATGCACAAAATAGATAGCAAAATTATTCACCCAATCCATCCTAAAAATAGGCTAAAATTTATACTCGCCCATGCATGATAATTTTACCCCTTTTATCATGAATAAATAAAGGAATAGAAATAGACATGCTGATTATAATGAGGCATTAATAGTCTTAGTTACAAAAATAAATTTCAGTCCAAGTGTAGCTGATTGATCTATTTTTAGTAAAATTGGATGAATAATTTGGTTAATAACAGCCCTTTCTTGTTGTTCAAATATTCTTCAATTTGCATGAAATCTTTGTCTTCTTTTGTTTGATGTGACACTTACAACTTGATCCACTTACAATGCTAATTTTACCATTCTTTAATTATTCCCCCTTGGATGCACATGTAAAAATTAATATTCCTGTGTGAGAAAAATAATTCCTTTTCCTTTAATACTTTGAAAAACATTCACCCAATGTGTGGGGACCACCTGTGGGAATGTGCAAGAAAATAATACCATTATTTGCAAAAAAAAAAAAAGGTAATTATCATGTCAAAATGTCTTCTTGATCTTTGATGTTGACATATGTTTGTCTTCTCTTCTATTCTATCTTCTAGCACATGACATGCCAATCATACTCCCCTTCATGACCCATGTGATGCATATGATGTTGACATCTCTATATATACACTTTTTTCCTTAATATGCATGATAATACCTTGTTACCATTTTTTCACATACAAAAGATACTTGTCTTTCTTTTAATTTATCTCCATGAGCATGACATTTTTGGTAATTGTTAAGGTAACTTCGAGGAAATTAAGGTAATCATGGTTTTTTTTCAAAATATATCTTGACCATTCATTGCTTGGCCACCTTCATTTTACTTTATCCTTGCATTATTTTCTTGGTCCCTTTAGATTAGAACAAATCATTGCATATAAGTTGATAAGGTAAAATTTACCTTTTTGCTAATCATCGGTGCACATATGTTGACCACCTTTTACTTGGTTGATGGCACATGATTGTTTGACCCCTTTGATTAATCATTTGATGGGACTTTACAAATACTATAGTTTTCGGTGACATAAGGTAAACATTACCTTTTTGATAATTATGTTGTCGGCATTTGGCACTATAATTTGGACCTTTGATAGGTCAATGCAATGATTTTTTTGATAATAAGGTTGGCCCCCTCTCATGATGAATCACCCTTCGAATACTTTGTCAGTGGATTTTCTTAACTGTGGTAAGGTTGCATTGTAAATCTGATTTTGCATTGATAATTTAAAATGGGCATTGGTCGTTGATCTTTGTACTATATGAATCACAACTGTTGATCTTTCTAACCTCTCAGTTAGGTTCTGACTCCATAATCAATGTAGTAGGTGACTTTTTCATCCTTTGATTTTTGTTCATTTTGTTCTGAGCCATTGATTTTCTGAATCATGGTTGAATGTTGACGTGAGCTGGTTGTGGTTAGGGCTTGATTTTTTATCTTTGCAACTTAATTATCATCGTTGATCCTTGTACCCTTGTAAACTTGGAGCATTGATCTTTTGATCCATGGTGAGTGAGGTATTTAGTTGTGGATATGTTCTTCACTGTTGATCTTAGTATGAAGGCCATTGTGGTCGTTTATGCTAACTCAGATGAGTTAGGTTTGATTAAAATCTCGTTGAGCTTATAATTTTCTCATTTTGGCTACTTGTTTCGAGCGGTGAAGCTCTGGACATTTTTCTGCTCACTTTCATTCATGTTTTTTTTTCGAGCTCAATTTTCTCTATGAAATTGTCTTATGTGAAGTTCTATACATGATTTTTCCAGTTTCTCTACCTAGAGGTGAGCTCTAAATGTAGTTTGAGGTTCTGAGAACCCTGAAATGTCATTGAGAACCTGGAAGCTCTCTAGACCTATGAATAGTTACATGTTTTATTATTATCACTCTAGCTCTAGCTATAAAAAGTTGAAGGACTGCTATGAATACGTTCTCCCGAGATCCATTCACTATAAAAATTGATGTTGTGGTAAGTTATGAGCACCTATCTTGAGTCCTTTTGTATTGTGTCATTGTTTTGAAGTTTTTTGAAATAACTTGGCACCATTCGAACTCTATTTTGAGCTCCATTTTCCATTCTTTCAAGCTTTTGACTTGTCACTCTTTTATTTCTTTCTTCTCTTCGATAATATTCTAAAAATTCTTTGGAACTTATGTGATTTTGTGATTCTTGACTCTGCGAAAACTTCTGAGAGCATTTTAGAGAAAATTGAGTTTTGGGTATTCGCGGTCTTATACTTTTACCTTGATGCTTTGAGGGTTTGAATATTTACTTCAATGAACAATAAGTTTGACTTGAACTATGTATTATGTATTTTTGTTTCTATTTTATTTGGTTCTGTTTATGCAATACTTAGCCAAAAATAATTTTTGGGTACTCGTAAAATATTTCTCCTTTGTTGAAACTCTATGGATTTTGATGTTATTTTTGTGACTCGAATCAAAGGTTTTGTACTTTGTGACTTTTCCATTGCTTTGTGTTTTGGTTTTCTAAGTATTTGTATCTTAGAGGCTCTAATTTGTATGCTAGGAGAGCTTGTTTTTTCACAGTGGCTTTTAGCTCATGGGTTTCATCTTGTTTTTTCTCTAATGACTATTGTTTTTGTATCATAGGAGATTCTAGATCCTTTTCTTTGGCTTTCATGTATACAATATACGATAGTGAAGATTGATTGTGTTTCTTATCAAAGCTTTACTATTGTGTGTTGCTCAAAAATTGGAGTTTAAAATGTGCATCAATATTTTCTATTTTGAAACAAAGATTTATTTTGAGACTTAAACTTTGTATAATGCTTGCACAAAATAAAAATTTGGGTGCATATTCTTTGTTGCTTGTGATTATAGTGTTTTTATATCAATGTATAGCTTGGACTATGTGATTTTTTATCTCTTTAACTGATACTAGAAAGTCTATAACTAGATATTATTTTTTTATTTTCTTGCATTGTTTGTCATCATTACTGATTCTTGGGAGCTTTGGTTTAAAACACACATGACTTCTAAGTTTGTAATTCTAAGTACTTTTGGTTCACTATTTGTAGGTCTGTTAGACACCAATCTGAGAGCTCGTTATTCAAAGGCTAACCTGTTGTAATAGGTGTACTTGTATCATTTATATTTATACCCAAGTACCATGTGCAATAATACAAACCTGTTAGATCAAGGTGGTTATACTATTAGCAGTCCTTCTTTGTGCATATTGTACTGGTAACACTTTCACCCTATGAAAAAACCTCTAATTTTGATCTCCTTGCACGTGTAATTCATGAACCTTGATAGTTGATCTATTTGTACACTTGGTAACTCACTTGGTATTTATTAAATGGTTGTATATTTTCATTTACTTACTCAAGTACTATGTGGCACTCATCTATAGCACTTGTTGTCTCATCCTTTGATAGAATTTATCGTTGAGTCTTTATATTGAAAGGTGTAGTTGTTTTTGCAATCAAAACTTTTCTCCTTCATATTGTATGTGAAGGCATCACCTGTGACTTTTTCTAGTGAACTTTTACTATGTGAATTTCACTTCCTTAATTCAAACTGTGTTAAATCACTTGGATTTTTTATTCAAAACTGTGACTATGCCTTACTGATATCATGAGCTATAAATTTCATCTGTTCCATATGAAAATCTGTGGTAACTTGTCGTGAATGAGCACTAACTTTGAAAACTATAGAAATTTGTACTCTTGGTTCATGAATAGCTACATCTTGTTCAATTTGAGTTGAGTTTTGAAATATTTGCATTGAATGACTGGTTATTCATTATTTTTATGACTCACTTTGCTTGAGAAATTATAGCTCTCACTTATTCTTCATAATAATTGTTCTCCAACAAAACATGGCTTTCACTTAATGTAATTATGATCATTTTCTTGAAGATCCAACAGGAAAACTGTAACTCTTGATTTACATTCATTTTTGAATTTTTACTTTACAGAATTATATCGTAGCATCTTCAATAATAACCTGAGGAACATTATCTAGTCTAGCTTCATTCTAAATGACCATCTCTCTTGACTTTGAAAGTGTTGGTTAAGACAAGTTGCAGGAATAAACTCGTACATTGTTCTTGATGATAACACCTGAAGTAGTCTCTACTTGAATTTTATGTTTTTCTTCTATGAAAAGCAATGCAATTGTTTTCCTTACCACTTGAATGGTTGTAACTGCTTATTTATAATTTCACTTGTAACTTTTATGGAAAGTATTCTTTCTAAAGTAGAATACATTAAAGTCATTTTGAAATTTTATACTACTTCAATCTTACTTTGAAAATTTATATATAGGAAAACCTGAGATGTTAGATGGTTGATATTTGTATATTCATTTCAGAACTAGCACTCTGAATTTAGCATTCCTTGACTCTCTGAAATGTGTAGATAGATATTTTTATTACTAAAAATTGTAACCCTTTGTTAATGATTTATGATTTGAAGCACTTAAATATCAATCTGTACATCCAACACATTCAACTACTTTGAGTTCTGAACTTGAAAAGCTTATTTGATGAATCATCCTTGATGTTCTACCTCTAGAGCATCTATTCCAAGTTTTTCACTTTGTTATAATATTTTCGTTCTATCATTGAATATTGTATTCCTTATTTGGTGCAAATGAAAACATAGATGTTATATTCACAATTTGTACTTGTATTTTCTTGCTTTTCTTACAAATCTATGAACAAAACTTCTTTTTTGAGTTTGTATCTGACTTCACCTAGCTTATAATATCAACCTGAATTGGTGATACACTGTAGTATTATACTGGTTTCTATTTGTATTTTGAGAGTTTCCTCAGCCTTATGCATTGATAAATTGATTTGAATCAATAATTTTTTTGTAATTATACTTCTGGAAAGACACTTTGGGGATCTCTTTGATATTGTCTTGTACTCTTAAGATTGTAAACAATGATATTGTAGTATATTCCTTACAGTTTTATTTAAATTTATTGAAAATTTGATTCAAATTATGTAGCTTAACTGAAACTATTCCATGCTTGGTTGTACAATTCAAAGTGGTTGCTTTATTTTTGGAACTTGCTCAATTATGAAATCAAGTTCTGTAATACAAAGCATTATTAATGACTTCCTTGTAGTTGTATATTCATGCTTATGATGTTATTTAATCTTCATGAATGAGGAATCTATATTTTGATTCTCTTGTATCTTATACTTGACTATAATTTGATGAAAACTGATGTTTTTTGTATGCATTTTCCTTTTTCTTGGAACAACTCATAAACTTGTACCATCTAGATTCCTTCAACAAGTATTTCCTTTTAGTACACTAATAATTTATGCAAAATAATTTTTCTTTTTTCATCTTCTACCTATACCTACACACGTAAGAAAATAGTTAGAAAATAATTAGGCTTTTTGGCCTCTCTTATGTTCCATAGTTTTTCTTTTCTCTTTCTTCTTCTGTAATGATTCTAGGAATCATATGTGCTACTATAGAATATTAATTTTTTAATTTTGTATATGTCCCTAATGTACCTTATGCTTCTGATACTTAGAAATCCATTTGCATGTAGTTATATATATTACATGAGTACAGATCAAACCATGAGCTCAATATTAATGTCATTTTTATTTCATTTTTCAGGTACACTATGGCTACCGGGAAAGTTAGATGAAAGATAGAGATGGAACTGAAAATAAGAATATTAGAAGAAAAACCTAGGGAAATGATGGGTTTCTTCTATACTCTTTTACTTTTAACTTTATGCACATGTACTTATTTCTTCAGTAGTTATGAGTTACATCCCACGGCTTGTGTGGGAAACATTTAATTTCTTCATGAATAAATAACATTAATTTATGTAACTGAGTTGTGTACTTCTTTCTGCATTTATATTTTATCATGGATATTGATTGTATAATGAAATAAATAACTCAATCACATAATTAAATGTATTTAAACATGGAGAATTAATGATTTTTGAGGTAGCTATAACTTTAATGATGAACTCTCTTTTGTGTAAATTGCAAGTCTATTTGTTGTTCTTGGATTTAACATTTCACCCAAACTATGATTCGTGTCGTCATCAAAACAATGCATTAGCCATTCAGGGATTTTGTGTTTCCTTTTTGAAGATGATCAAGGAATGGTAGTCTATCTGAGGTGTTACATTTTGTAACATCACACATAGTTGTAGATTACATGTAGTTAATCAATTGTTGCGATTGAAAACACAATAAAATTGTAATGCATCCCCCTAGTTAGGTCCATTTTATCAATGCCTTCCATCGTAAACAAAGTTCTGAGTTGCGCATTTCACAAATAAACTTTAATAGTCATATATTACACTAACGCACCAACCCTTTTACATAATTTTACATGAGAATCCTTCTTAAATGATAATAACTTATATATTTAAATAATGTAAACTATTTTCAATCAAAAATAATAATACAAAGTTGTAAACTTTCCAACTTTATTATCTCAAGAAATTTTACATTCAAAATTATAGATAATTTGTTCCCTTTTATGAGAGGCAGAAATGGAGGAGAAAGAATAGAGATTGAATATCTCATATTATTCTATTCAAAATTTTGGCATAGGACCCCGCTAGTGGATCGCAATGGGAAGTGAATGTGGGTTTGGGTGTAGGTGCGGTTGATTGTTGAGGAAAGGTATTTGGAAGAGTGGGAGTAGGTCGAGTCATGATTTTGGGTGCTGGCATGGTCTTGGGCATTGGTCGTGTCTATTTAGGTGGGTGTATAGTATATGGAAGGGTAGGAGGGTTTGTGGTTGTTCTAATTACCTTATTTTGGGGTAGTGGAGTTTTTTTTTGGGTTGCACCTTCTTGGGTAAAGGTGATATGGGTGTATGAGGTATAGAAGGAAAAGTAGATGGGGGAAGAGGGTGAGTTACCCATGGGGATAATGGAGGTGTTGTGAAAGTAGATGACGCAAGTCACACATGGGGTGTGAGGGACAGTGACCGGAGTGTAGTGGGTAGTGAAAAAATAGCTGAGGGTATTGGAGGTATGGGTGGTAGCAATGTTGTAGGTGTAGGTGTAAGTCGTGTTGGGCATCTGGGTAGGTTAGAGGTTTGTGAGGAAGGAATGGGTTGTTGTCTTTTTAGTTTATTGATGGGTGGAGGTTTCTTGACCATGTTGGGAAACTAAGGTCCTAAGACAGACGGGACAAGTGTTGGTGTGATTGGCACAGCTGGGGTATGAGGTTGATAGGTTTGGTTCTTTTTTTTGGGTGTCAAAGTAGGTGTGGTGTGGACTTTGGAGGATGTAGCTAAATCCAGTTTGATAGGTGGATGAATAATGCTGGTGGTTGGGGTGACCCCTAAAATGGTAATATATTTAGTTGAGGAGGATGTCATAGGTATGGGTTTAGGTTTAGATATAGGTTGGGTTATGGGTAAGGGTGTGGTTTGAGCTATGATAGGTGTCATAGAAGGAGTTGTGATAGAGGTGGTTTTGTTTGGTTCGATTGGTTGAAATACTTTTGGGTAGATAGTGGAAGTATCAGTAAGTGACATTTACATCTATGTTGAGATCGGAAGTAGAAGACAACCCCATAATAAAGCCCTATCCACATAATCTAAGTGATTGGCCAAATGTGAGAATGACACGTTTGTGGGTGGATTTTATGAGGACTTAATGGAAATTCCCATAAAATGTATCTTTAAGACGGGAAATTGGCTAACTTTAGCTTTCATGGGTAAGAGAGCAGAAAGTAGGTCTGCAAGATCTTGGGTAGCTGATGGATAATGTTCACCAAGAGGCAAAGGTATCTCAACTGGGTCTATGATGGGTGGAGGAGATGATGGGTGCTCCTTTGTAGTTGGAGGAATGGATATGTGTTCCACTATGGGTGGAGGAGGTACTGGGTTCTCCTCTATGGGTGGGAGGTACTGTGGGTATCGGTTCTCTAAGTAGAGAAGCTAAAGGTGAAATGGTCTCACTGTTAGTGGAATACTCCTCCGTAGGTGATGAAGGAGATTAAAGGTGTTCCTCTTCGAGTGGAGGAGTAGATGCGGTGGGTTCCAATGCGTAAGGAGGATCTTGGGCAAGGATTTCCTCTATGGAGGGAATGTGAGGTAATTGGAAGGTGATAGGTACGTCATTAAAATAGTGTGGACCTCATGGGTATGCTTATCACGAGTTGAGGTCTCACCGGTTTGATCAGATGAAGGGACATGGTTGGGAAATGGTTTATTGAAGATGTGTAGGTTTTGGTTGGTAGGTGTGTTAGGATTATCCATGGTTAACTCACCCTTCTTGAGCATTTCTTGAAAAATATTTTTGAAAGTGATGTAATTTCCATTACTATGACCCTTTACTAGATGATAGTTACAGAAGTCATGTTCTTTGTACCATGGAGGCATAGGGCGAGCAGGGTAAAAACCAGTGTGTGGTTTTATAGGTAGAAGGGTAATGGCTCTGGCTTTGATAAGCTTTTCTAAGATAGAATAATAAGGTTCCCTCATTGGGGTGTATTTCCGATGTTCTTGTTTGAATTGAAAATTTTGGACGGGTGAGAGATTAGATGAGGGGGTAGCTTGATTTGATAGATGAGTGGGGCCGGCCTTAAGTACCACTGCGTTTGCAGTGCCCTTAGATTTTGAATATTTTTTTTATGCTTTGGAAGAAGAAGAGGTATCATTCGACTTGAATTCTGAATTCTTATTGCGTAATTGGATTTTCTTCTCTTCAATGGCCTGAATCTCTAACTTTCGTGCCATAGTGAATTCTTCATCAAATGTTCGGAAGGTTTGGACCTGTAAGGTCGGTGAGATATGTTTAGCACAAGCCCGTGTGAAGAGCTTGATGATTTTTGTTTGGGGCAGTTAGAAGGTGAGTTGATTGATCAAGCTATGCTAGTGGGTGACAAAATCTACGATAGATTCATCCTCATACTGATGCGTGGAGTATAAGTCGGTCATGGTAACCTTCTTGATGGCATTGATAGAGAAATGATCCAATAAGGCTTGGACTACCTGATTGAATGAAAATATAGAGTGTCTAGATAACCCACTATACCAATCTAATGTAGGTCCAGTCAGAGACATGGGAAAGGATCTTAGGAGAAAAGCATCATCGTGAGCAATTAGGTTGTGGGTCTTCCTTGTTATTGAAGCAGTTGAATTTAGGCATCTCCCAATGCATGGGATATGGGCGGATAGGAATGGATGGGTGGATAGGATCATTATAAATCTTTTCGTAGGTGAGAGTGTTGTGGGAGTCAGAAACTGATGCCTCCAATGTCTGCATCTTGTTCATCATCAATTTGATTAGGTCATTGGTAGATTGCAATGGTTGGGCACCTCTTGTTGCATGAGAGGGTTAGTTTTGGGCATATAATTGGGGTGGAACTCTAGTGTATGGTGCTGCCATGTAGGTTGATTGAGAAAAAGGTAGTGAAACAGGGGGTATGTACCCAGAGTGAATAATGGATGAAACGGGAGGCTAATAATAGTATGTATATGGAGGTGGAAGGTTCGTGATAACCCTAGTGGCAATGGGGGCTAATGATTGTGGAATGGAAAGTACCACATTCTGAAAAGGGGTAGGGATCACCGATACTGGAGGTGGTAGTGTAGCTACAGTTATGTGCAAGACATTAGGGGCAGATGAGGTCACATTTTGGGTAGTTGTCAAAGGTATAGTGGATGTGGTGGGTGCCACCGAGGTGGTAGACATGGCAGTCATGGTGGGTATAGGACCTAGCTGCGAAACGAGTGGGGGTAAAGTATATGAGGGAACATAGATCCAGATGTAGATGATGCAAGAGAGGGAGCAAGAGTTAGGGGATAGATATGGGCATGTCGTATATCAAATGACCTGAGGCATCTTGAATGGACGAGTGGGAAAGGTTAAACTACAAAGCAGCGGGGTTTTGGTCAAGGATTCGTGTGAAATCCTCATCTCCTATAGCGATAGTGATAGGTTAGATGGGATCCATGGCTAGTGATAAAATGAAAGGCGGTGAAGGACTAGGTGGGAGTGGTTGACAACTAGCATGAAATATGAGTGCGCTTGCTTGTCTTTGGGTCAGCACCATGTGATCCAGTACTGATCAGGTAGGGTTTCTTCTTTGTAAATGACATAGAAAAATAGTAAGAGCAGTTGAATCTGGCGGTAAAAAGTGTATGAGGTACTAAATGTTGGTTGGAAAGTGAAATAGGCTAACCAATTCCGGTTAAGGAAAACTGACACTGGTCAGGGGTAACCACTGCTGGCCATTGTAGAAAATGGACAGTGAGTGAAAAACAAGGTATAAGGGAAAATCTGACAAGTATACTGAATCTGATGAGTTTTACAACGTCAATGGGGATGATGGTAGTGACAGGGACTATGAGAAGTGGAAGAAGATGATAGAAAATGTCCTTTTGGGTAGGTTAACAAAAGGACCTAGAACTGACGCCAATTAGGTATAACCGACAATAGTCAGAGGGTAACCGACGATGGTCACTGGATCGACACCAGTCACTGTGAAATTGAAACAGTGATGAAACAATAGTGACTGTGAATTAAAATTTGATGTGGAATCAGACCCATAATTCTGAGAATGATTAGAATATGGTCTAGGCACACTCAGGTGAAGCCAGAATACACTAGCTGTGATGAGGAGTGTGTAAGGATGAACAAGAAAAATGAAGAACATGATCTCTCACCTCAAAACGCAAGTCAAACAGAAACACTAAGAAAAATATGATCCTAGGAGTGCCTTTTCTATTATGTTTGTTTAGCTTATGCTATTTAAGGATTGACACATAAACTGTGAAATAGTTTTTTTTTGGTGAGGATGGCTTCCTACGAATAAGGAGATCTAAAAGGTGAGGTTTCAAGTATGTTATGGTGGGGGTGGGCTTCACTCTGAAGTATGACTCGACATAGAAGTGAGTTGGGTTCCCAGTGTACCGTAATAGTGTGATCACCTATAGCTTCTTCCAGTTAATATGTTGTTTAAGAATGTGTATTTTCAATTTTTTTGTAATTTGGTATGACTCAGAGAGAGAGAGAGAGAAAGAAAATGATTTATATGGCTCATTTTTCAACCATCAGCTGGGCATGAATTCCAGCATATAGGTTTCCCACAATTAATGTGAGCTAATGCGATAAATTAGAATGCAATGCACTTATTTTTAATCCCAAATCGAAGTGTGAAGTTAGATGACACAAAAAGATGAAGAGGAAGAGGGATGCTCTTTCACTACAATGCAGAAAACACGAAGAAATGGTTCTTTTTAATTACACCAAAAGAAAGGTTTCCTTTAGAGCAAATAGAAAGAAAAGGTGGGTTACCAAGGAAGAAAATTAATGTGTATGATTTTCAGAAGGTAAACAAACACACCACTTTTCCTAGGAATGAATAAAATGCAAGGAACCCCAGATTGGTCCCACCGGGTATGCCAAAATTTTTCCCCTGATTCTTAAACATTTCTTTGAAGTATGGATGAAACAAATAGGGTAATGGGCATAGGAGGAATACCTGTTCAAATGTTAGTTGATGGGTTGTTTTGTGCGTATGACTTCTAAATCCACAACTGATTGTGAGAGCTTCCTTTTGGCTAGGAGGAACTACTTGTAATGAAAATCAAGACCACCAGAAAGAATTAAACAATATGTGCAGTGAACTGCCTAGCGTGTGCTAGATCCGGGAAGTGTGATACTTCCTAGACGGCTGTCAGTCCACTGTTTAAGACAATTTAATGTGGGTAATAAAGTAAATCCTATTTTAATTTGAAATGATTTAGGTATCTCACTTAAAACACAATAAGAAAGATATAATCTAAAATGCTAGGTTAGAATAGGATCTGAAGGTCAGGTAATTGGTTCTAGGTCTCTACAGGTCTGACAGAGGTCTTGGGTAGATCACAGGTGAATGAGGGTGATGTAGAATTAGGTGGATAGGTCACTATTCTAGGTTGTATGGGAAAATAAAGAAACTGATGCCGATTAGGGGTGACTGACGAAGGTTAGGAGTAACCGGTGCCAGTTACTGTGGAAAACTGGGAATGCCACAGAATGGGTTTTGGGTCACCTTTATGATCACACAAAGGATTTTGGTTGGTCGGAAGGAGGTATTTGGTAGCTTAGGTGGGATTTAGTGAGGTTTTAATGGGTATATGGAGGGGGAGTGTTGAAGGGGGCCAATGGGTGGCTAGGTAAACAATAGGTGATAATATAATAACGAAATGAAATGAACCAAAGAAGTATAACATTTTACTTACTTGGATTCTGGTCCTAGATGCCTGTGAGTGATGAATGGAGGTGCTGGTAAGAGGTTGAAGGTTGCAGGTGATCACCAATTGTAGGAGAGATTCTGCATGGGCATTCATTTTGCTTGGTTGGGTCAAATCAGTGTTGGAGTGAGTGTTGGATGGTTGTGTACGAGAAAAATGCTTGATCTCCTCATTGCACGCGTGTTCTTGCTGGAGTTTGATCTTAGAAGATGTGATATCTCTCAGGGATGTGCTAATGTGCCAACCTTTTCCAATCTTTGCCAACCTTGAGAATAAGGTTGTTTTGGGGGTTAAAAGGGGTAACCGATGGCGGTTCCGGCTTAACTGGTGATGGTTAGGGCTAACTGGCGTCGGTCGAGGGATTTCCTAGGTTTACTAAACTAGGGATATCCTCCTGATTTTCTCGGATCTCATGTTGTTAACCCATGGATTAGATTGGAAGCTTCTTGTAAGCATGTGGGAATGTGGTTAGAGATAATGTAGGCATTTATTTTTACGGTTTGGGTAAGTCTTAGTTAGTTATGGCAACTTACTAAGAATAGGTCTTAGGGTGAGTTGGCTTGATGAGGTGTCTAGGTGAAGTGTATGTGTGGATATTATTTAAATTAAGATATTTAAATAATAAATATGGTGAGGATAATGAATTAATTAAATTAAATTAATTAAAATAATATTAGTGGGGCGAAGGGGGCCATGGCTAGGTGAATGTGATGAAGGGTGCTTATTTTTCGAGGGACCAAAGGGGAGTGTGACCTAATTTTAATGTCTACACTATAAACACGAGCCTAAAATAAATTACCTAAATATTGATGAGTTGTTGAAACAACTTATGAACAAACATTTATATACGTGAGTTGTTGTAACCCACTCAACCCTATTAAAAAATCACCCACATAATATTAGTAGTAACATGATTTCCTAGCATTCCCCCTTTTGTGTGAACATGGTAGGAAAATTATTACATTGTCAACTACATTATGCTTGCCCCTGTGGCATGCCCATCCTTGTGGCTCATTTCATTGATAAAAATGAAAGGAACAACACCAGAAATGGAACAATAGGAAATGAATATTATCCCTCCAAATTGATTTCTACTTCATCATGGGTATGATCATAACCTACTGTGATACTAAATGTAGGATTTTGATAATATAGTAGAGATTAAACATAGTAATAATCAGATGTTTTTATGCATTTATGACATACAAATATATAGGAATTTACTTCCCTAAATAATAGGATCACTATAAACTATTTGAAAAAAGGCCATGAATGGTGGATCCTACCGAAGCAGAAAGAAAATGGAGTAACATTTTTTTAAAGTAATTTTTTAATATATGAATGTTCTTACAACATCTATTTTTTCTTTCATTATATCCTAAGATATCTCCAAAGGTCTAGGGATCCTTACAGGAAAACACCAAACAATAGTGTAATAGATATTTTCCATCCACATGAAGTTGGTTCTCCTAGGGTCACACCACTTCTTCTCATAAACATGTAACAAGACTAAAATCTTCACAAAACACATCTCAAACTCACATTCAACAGAGAAATGTTGTAACAGTCTCCCTTACACATTCATTGAACCATTAAATTAACAATATTATAACTCTAATAATACTTTTCTATATATCATTCAGTGAGCGAGCTATATATATAGGGAAAGTGTGAACTTTGGATCAGATTATAGAGATGAAAAAAAATAAAAACCATATAATTGTATTCATTCGGGATATATAATTATATAATATTTTACTTCCCTAAATAATAGGAGCACTATAAACACGAGCCTAAAATAACTTACCTAAATATTGATGAGTTGTTAAAACAACTTGTGAACAAACATTTATACATGTGAGTTGTTCTAACCCACTCAACCCTATTAAAAATTCACCCACATAATATTAGCACTAACATGATTTCCTAACATTCCCCCCTTAGTGTGAACATGGTAGGAAAATTATTACACTCTCAACTACATTATGCTCATCCATGTGGCATGCCCATCCTCGTGGCTCGTGTCATTGATACAAATGAAAGGAACAACACCAGAAATGGGATAATAGGAAAGGAAGATTGTCCCTCCAAACTAATTTCTACTTCATCAAGGGTATGATTATAACCTACTCTGATACTACATGTAGGCTTTTGATAATATTGCAGAAATTAAACACAGTAATAATTAGATATTTTTATTCATTCAGAACATACAATTATATAGGAATTTACTTTCCTAAATAATAGGATCACTATAAACGCTCCGAAAAAATTCCATGAATGGTGGAGTCTACCGAATCAGAAACAAAATGGAGTAACATTTTGTTAAAGTAATTTTTTATTCTGTGAATTTTGTTACAACATCTATTTTTTCTTTCATTATATCCAAAGATATCTCCAAAGGTCTAGGGTTTTTTATAGGAAAACACCAAACAATAGTGTAATAGATATTTTCCATCCACATGAATTTGGTTCTCCTAGGGTCCCACCACTTCTTCTCACAAACATGTATCTAGACTAAAATATTCACAAAATACCTCTCAAACTAACATTTAGCAGAGAAATTTTGCAAGAGTCTCCCCTACACATTCATTAAACCATCAAATCAACAATATTATAACTCTAATAATAATTTTCTATATATCATTCAGTGAGGGAGCTACATGGATAGGGAAAGTGTAAACTTTGGATCAAATTGTAGAGATCAAACACAATAATAACCATATAATTGTATTCATTCGGGATATACAATTATATAATATTTTACTTCCCTAAATAATAGGATCATTATAAACATGAGCCTAAAATAGCTTACCTAAATATTGATGAGTTTTTGAAACAACTAGTGAACAAACATTTATATACGTCAGTTGTTATGTTAAAAACTCACCCACATCATATTAGCACTGACATGATTTCCTAACATTCCCCCTTTAGTGCGAACATGGTAAAAATATTATTACACTCTCAAATATAGTATACTCACCCCTGTGGTATGCCCATCATCGTGGCTCGTGTCATTGATACAAAGAAAGGAACAACGCCAGAAATGGGACAATAGGAAATGAAGATTGTCCCTCTAAACTAATTTCTACTTCATCATGGGTTTGATTATAACCTACTCTGATACTAAATGTAGGATTTTGATAAGAACCTTGCATATAATAAATCAATAAATTGCAGAAGATAATAAAACATAAGAGATATGGGGGGCCAAGATGCCCAAATAATCAATATATGCAGAATAATACCCTTAAGGTAGGGCGACACCATACAATGCTCCTTAAGGAAGGAGTAACTCCACAATCTCTCAAGATGGGAATCCACTTCGAGGGGGACACCTCCAATATACCTCTACCAAGTAGAAGAATCAACTCATACATACATTACCCTCATAATGATACTCACATCCTTTAAATCGAATGGGTAACACCTAATCCCAATGTAGGTCGACCCATTACCCAATACAACTAATTCCTATGTGAGCCCATATAACTAACTAAGGGGATGCATGCCACATGTCGGCATCTCCATCAACCCATATACATTATAATATCATATCCCATGTGAAACCATATATATAACTAAGGGGATGTGTGCCACATGTCGGCATCTCCATCAACCCATATATATTATATTATCATATCCCAAGGTACATAGCAGAACAATCCTCAGCTATTGATGAGGATTTGCGACCTCTAGGCCATGCCATCATTGGCTGAACTACACTTAGCTAGAAAACCTTTAATGAGGCTATCTAAGTATTGCTTTACATACATTCGAGTTGGATCAAGTTGTATGTAGTTTTTTTATGATGATGTTGAAGATGAAACAATGTTAATTCAATGTAATTAGTCAGTATGCAGTAGTGAATCAATGAAACATTGTAGACAATATGCAATTCTATATCAGCGAGATATTAATGAATGTAATTTTTTTTAGTCAAACCATTTTTGTATTAAACGCGGATGCATAGAGTGCGCTAAGCTCTATATAGTTTGTTTTAAATTGTTATCATAGCTTACAAATGGATTTCCTTAAAAAAATTCTTTGAACCTAAGCCAAGCATATAAAATAATGTCTGTTAGTTATCATTTCCTATAGATTTTTGGGCCTTATAAATAATTTTGTTATAAAACACACTTGCATATCATATCATTTCCTATAAATTTGTGGGCCTTATTGGTTTTCTGCATAATTATTTATTATCTTATAAATTTCCAGGGCTTATTAGCAGTTTTGTTTGTAAATTCACATGATTAACATGCCTGGGTTTGATGGCATATTCATTGCCGATGTGCCCGCGTCCTCCACATATGTCATCTGAACTGTGAAAAAAACATAACTTTGTTAAAAAAAAATGAAAACCATGGCAATTGAAGATAGAGCTAATTAAACATATTTATAAAATGATTGAAAGTAAATCACCATGTTGAATTGGTTGTGTGGCATCACGGTGAAATGGTTGTGTAGCGTTTTGGTTTTCTGCATAAATAATAATTGTATAAGTAGCATATTTAGGTTAAAATTCATTAAACAAAATCACTTGTTGAAGTTTTTTTAGACGAACCTTTCTTCATATGAGAATAGTAATGTTTTAGAAACATCACTTGACTATGTGTCTCAACAATAAAAATGGCAGATAGTTTGGAATCAATCAATGCATGGAGTGCAACACTACCGCCGTAAAGCACTAATACTACAGAATTTGTGGAATAACATCAAGAGAACATCTCAGCCCAGATCTCATATGATATTTGACAAAGAAAAGGATGGATGTTTCCTTGTAGGCCAATTCCGATTACAGTTACCCATTTCGCCGCAGATTCTGCATCCAATTCATAGTGACCCTCTTCTCTATAATAATTGTTATTTTTGTGATTTTTCACACAAGATATTGTGTACATAAGACAAAAACTTTTGAATATGCCATTGATATCACAGATTCTATAGCAGCCATCTAGAATTAATACTCCAATATCTTTAACATTTTCCATGTATATTTGTATTTTGTCACTTAACATTTTTGAATAACCAGTTGGTATAGAATAATAATAATATGACCCAACACATTGGTTTTGATAACTATTAGAAGCTCCATTATGACATTGGAAGAAATATTGTTGGTCAAATTACAAAAATCAGTGATCACGCATTTAACATTGAAAGGATTACTTGAAGGAATAGATGATAAAGTTGATGGAAGTTGGAATGGATATGCACATTTACAAGAAATTTTTTTGTGGCGTTCACCCTTATTGGTATATTTATTTCTAGTGACATCACATAGTTGTCTAATATTTTCTGAGCCGCGATGGGAAGAACTTATTCCACCTCATGATATTTTTTCTTTTTTTACATTTTTTACCCAATGTGGCAATCAGTTTTTCTTTTTCTATTGCTCTCTTCACCCAACAATACAGACAACTGGTGGTAGTTTGATTCATGCAATTTAAAATTTTCGATTACTTTGGATTCACTACATGATGTCAATACAATATTATTTGAATGTTTGTTTTTTAAATAATGTAGAGCTTTTTCTCTCATTTTTTTGTCTCCTTTTATTCTCCGGCAGTAAGAATCAAATGTATCTGTTATTACACTAGCTTCAAAAGACCCAGTTGATTTAGTATTCCTTTTCAACACATTCAATTTTGATTTCGATGGATCTATCTCCAATTTAGTCAAATATGTTTGCCTCAGCATAGTAAACAACTTGGCATGTTTTGGAGGTGAAAAAAAAACCTTTTCTATGAAAAAATTACAAATAGAAGTTGTTTTCTCATTTCTATACAATTTTCAGAATACTGTAAGTATACCATTTTGAATGACTTCTGCATTTAAATAGTCATTTTTGTCATAATCTTTTGGAATCCCCAAATTCCAGCCATATTTTGAACAAGAATATGGTCTGTTGTTTATGGAGGCATGCATTTCCCATTTCCTGAACAAAGAAACATCCAACTCCATATCCATAATAATACACTTATTGATTTCAAAGTTAAAGTGTTCCACTTAGAAATGCAGTGTCCCTAAATCAATAACTTCTAACGATAGAACAATACCAACTTCCTCGTGATTTTCATCTATAAAAAAACAACCACACGTTTTTTTTAATTATTGGTAAATAGTTTTTTAAAAGGGACTATACCCTTTTACAACAATGCTCAAAAGCAAAATTTAACCCCAGAAAGCCCAACAAAAGAAAACAGCCATGAACCAGCAAAAACAAAGCAACTGCTTCAAAAATAGCTAAAAAACAACTTAACAGCAACACATCTGCCCAGCAACTATGCAGTTGGCCATTTGCCCAGATGTAACAATAATAGCACTAACAACGACCAGAATCAAACCTTTTCCGGAGTGGTGGGGGGTTTAGATTTGACATTTCCCTTCTTCTTCCGATCAACCACTGTCCATTCAAGATTTCCTGTATCCAATGCAAATGAAGCATCTGCAATGGACTTGATGTGTATGTGACCCATAGGAAGTGGGGCCGAAACTTCCTTAAACACTGAATCAACAATCTGTGGAGGATAGTCTGTAGGTAGTTTCGCTATGTTGGCCTGTGAATCAGCCATTACGGGTGAGTCAACATGCAAGGGGGCACTAGAATCCTCAGCCGGATCTGATTCAATTGTGAGATGTTCAGGAAGTGAATCCTTCCACCAAGCAGTTTTGGTCTTTCGTTTGAAATGTTCACAATCGTTTGTAACATGACCAGTTTGGAAGCAACGCCGACATCTGAAGGCAAGTCTCTCATAGTCAATCCTTTGTACCCAGAGCCTTTCTCCAATCTGAAGATTGATTTTCTGCTGGTAAGGGTTTGGAGGTATCAATATCAACCAGGATACGAGCAAACGTAGTATGTGTTTAAATGGAGGTCTTACCATCAACTGCCACACATGATCCAAGAGTATCTCCTATAGCAATGAGACAAGATCTATTCCAAAGTTGTAACAGAAGTCTTGGTAAACGAACCCAAATTGGGTAGGTATCAAAAGACTCCTTTAACGGGTTAAAGGACGGATACCATGGTTTGGACATCAGCCCATGTTGCCCCCAAACCCAATGCTGGATAAAGATTAAATCCCTATCAGCAGGGGTTTCAAAGACTACAATGAAGTAAGATTTAGCATAGGTATAAATCTCAATCTTACCTTGTATTTTTTCTCTCCATCTCTGGGCTATCCATTCATGGAGCTGAGAAAGCTTAGGCCAAAATTTATGGAATCTGCATATGAGACCCAGCTGAGAGAGATTTTCCTCTTCCTTAAGAATTTTTTTAAGTAGATCCTCCCCGATTTTCAGCATCGGGACCTCCTGAGAGGGTTTCAAGAGCTCATTTCTGGTACTCTCCTTTTGTTTAGAGACCACTGAAGCATAAGAAGTGGACTTAGCTCCACCAGAGGTTCCTGTGCGACCGCTTTTCTAAAGCGAGTTAGATCTATCCATGCTCTTGAAAGAAGATCCGTCATTTTTAAATGATTCATTGTCATTGTTGAGATTTGTAGGGGAGTCCGAGCCACCTTTACCTGTCTCAATGGAGAGACCCTCTGCTTTTTGACAGGTCGGAGAAACTCTATCCCGGATTTTCTTTGAAGGGGGGTCTTGATTTGCATCAAAAGCCATGTCAATCCAAGAGATTGGTGTTGTATTTTCCATGCCAATTTTATAGGTGCCGCCATCAGTTTTGCACTCAAGGGGTGGATTCCCAAAGCCGCCACCAAGGAGAAGGGCATCTTGTTTAAATTTGTTGTTCGTGTCTCCAATCCCATGTTCAGGCCAATCCAAGCACGGTAGAGAGCTCGCAGACCTACATGAACACATAGCTACCATGGCTGGGTAGCTAGGGCAGGTGCGGCTAGGGCGCGGCTAGGGCACGGGTGCGGCATGGCAGGTGCGGCAGGCAGGTAGGTAGGCAGGATAAAACAACCACATGTTGACGTGGTAGTTTTCAGGGAAATTAAGTTCCACAAACCATTCCTCATCTCTTTTCTTCCAACAAATACCACCTGCGATGAATGGAATTGTTTTGAATGGAGCGCAAACAATGGAAGACATTTTACCTATATTTAGAGTAAAATAAATTAATAATTAGGTCATTTCTTAACTTTAAAGTGTTATTCTCACATTGTCTGTTAAGGAATGTAAACAGTACCCTAGCAGACACTAACTTCTAGAGTTCTTTATTATGTATCATTTAACAGAGTAATTAACTTAATGGTTAGTGACTGTTAGGCTTCAATAGGACATCTTATGTATCATTCAACTGGTTACAGTAATTCATATTTTTTGGATAAAATCAATAATAATAGAATTTTTCTAAAATTCTAAAATCAAAGTATGATGCATTGAAAGATATGAAACCATTTACACCTTTTGAAAGTATTACATATGATCTGGACAAGCCATAACATTATATAGATGGCATGATAGGAACGTTAAAAAATACACACTTTTATTGGCAGATAGACTTCTATTCAACATATAAAAGAACAACCCAAAACCATTTTTAAGTCATTTAAACCTTTTTAATGATAAACTGTAGAGGACATTAAGATGTAATATTTGGTATTTCGAAGAGATTTTGCAGTAGATGGGGATTTTTTTATTTTACAATACTATTTGATTTATGTGTTTATTGGTCATACTATAGCAGTGAAGATTAGATACCTGTAACAAGACTAATGAACATGTTTAAAGGATAGCGGTTGGAAGTTCTAATGTTTGGTATTTTGAGGAGAGTATTTGAGAAACAAATCACATTAATGGAGTTAGTGATAGATCATCATTTTTTTTATATAATACAATGTGAAATATATGTATATCAGACATACTTTACTCATTATTTCTAAATGTCTATAACTACTATAAGTATGATATTTTAAGCACAATGTTAGGTGGGTAATTCCACAACAAGCTATCTAAAACAAATGGGAACCATTTAAATTTTCCTAAACGTAAGTGTGTCCCTCTTCACAATGTTTCGTATCAAAAATATTGTTTACCTAATGCTTAGTTTCAATACTTATCGAAAGTAACGGCACATTGAACGCTACTTTCAACAATTTCTTTTATTGAAAATTACAATAGAATAATAAATCGTGACCTAGCTAAGAAACCGCGAGGCTCCTACCATTACTGTCATTGTAAACATTATCTGTACAACTTTGGATCACTTGTGTTTTTCATTGATTATAATTATATCATGTTTGTTGGAATGTACCTGACGGGGACAATAGTTGCAATATAGAACATATAGAGGGATCAAGCCTTACGTATTTCCCATTAGTTATATTGTTTAAAACACATAATTCACATCAGATTTTATGGGTGAAAAGGATTAATGAACGCTAAGATTTTTTTCCTTATCTAAATTAAGGGCATAGTGGATGCTAGGTTCAACAATTTAATAATTTAAAAATAGTGATAAAATAAAATATCATGCTCTAGTTTAGCGTTCGCTAGGCTCCCACCATATTTGCTCCAGTACTGAAATATTTTCATCGATATTGTGTTTATAGTTCACCTGATTGTAGTGAAATCTCATTAGAATGGAATTGTAGATGGTCTTACCTCAACCTTAAACCTCAAAACTATGTAATCCAAGTTGACTCCTCTGCATCAACTTCGGGTAGAACCCCCTTTACCTCAACATAGCCATCACAAATTCGGGCCATTTTCCAACTTGTAAAACCCCAACCTTATTACATCCTTTGCACGAAAACTTATGAGAATGTTTGTCAATGATTTAAGTCTCATGCCCCGAATTCATAGGAAACGAGCTTTGTCTTGTAAAGAGAAAATAAATTATTACAAACCATAACTAGTAAATATCTTACTAGACGTTACTTCTTATTTTGGTTTAATGCTTCCAGTTTATATTTATAGTCTAACACTACCAAAATAACTCAGTTTTATAAAGGAAATTAGGCCTACAAATACAGAGTACATTAAACTAGCAAATACACAAACATTAAATAAGAAAAAAAACCCACTATAACAAAATTTGGCATGATCTTTTTTATTCAATGAAAGACCCATAAATCTTTAAGCCATTGTTCCCCAATCAAACCTTAAAAACAAAAAAATACCCAATACACTATAAATAAATAAAACATACCCAAACAAAATCACTTCTTTCCGATCAATCCTCTAGAATCTCGGCCTCTCCTTCATCAATATCTGATTGTAAATTCTTAGTATCCTTGCCATCGATAGTGTGCCTTTCAGAAACACATGTACCCAAAATCTCCTTCACATTTCCTACAAGAGGTTTTTTCATGGATCGGTGTTTCATGACCTTCGCAATTTCAATAACATCATCCACAAGATGTTCCCGGTATGTTTAATGATTTTCATCTTTTCCTTGTCACATTCACGTTCCTTCTGGGCTTTAATCACCAAGGCAGTTGCACTGGGAACAATTATAAATTTGGCCTGGCAATTTTTTAGAGATATCTTCACGGTGACCCTCAAGCCCTTCCAATCTCTTGCAGTCTCCTTTGCAATGTCTTCTCTTATTTTCTTCAGTGAAAGACCCAAAGAACCAATATTAGGGGCCAATGAAGAGGCCACTCCAACTTATCCTCCTATCACACAGATGAACACCTACACAACCTTATATGGGTCTAAATTTGGTGGCATTGTTCCTCAACCCTTCGAACCATGCCTCTTTCGCAAATCCTCTACAACTCCACAGCCTCTTGCTAAAAGGGAAGACTAAGAGAAACCGTACATCTTTATTTGTACTTGGACTTAGGGTTGTTCTCTTTTGTTTTATTTTTTTAAGTAATATATGTTGTTATTTCTTAGAGTGATTAAGGTACTATATTAAAGGAAGGTAATTTTTTTTTCCTATTTATTGGGTCCTACAATATTAAAGGTAGGTAAATTTTTTTCCTTTTTTTTTCCTATGTTGTTATCTCTTAAATTGATTAAGGTACGTGAGGAATCAAGCATTACATAGTTCCCATAAGGCATATTGTTTGAAACATATAATTCACATCAGATCTTGTGGTAGAAAATGCTTAGTGAACGCAAAGCATTTTTTCCTTATCGGAAGTAAGGGTATAGTGGATGTTAGGTTCAACAGTTTAATAATTTGAAAGCAACAATAAAATGAAATATCATGCTCTAGTTTAGTAGTCGTTAGGATCCCATCATACTTTCTCCCATACTGAAAACCCGTCATCAATATTGTGCTTATATTTCATCCGATTATAGTGAAATCTAACTGGAATGGAATTGTAGATGGTCTTACCTCAGCCTTAAACCTCAAAGCTACATAATCCAAGTTGACTCCTCTACATCAAATTCTAGTAGAACCCCCTTTCCCTCAACATAGCCATCACAGATTCGGTCCATTTTCCAACTTGCCAAACCTTAACCTTGTTGCATCCTTTGCACCACCACTTATGAGAATGTTTGTCAATGAGTTAAGCCTCATGCCACAAATTCTTAAGAAATGATATTTGTCTTGTAAAGTGAAAATAAATTATTACAAACCATAACCAGTAAATATCTTACTAGACGTTACTTCTTCTTTTGGTTTAATGCTTCCAGTTTATATTTATAGTCTAACATTACCAAAATAACTCAGTTTTATTAAGGAAATTAGGCCTACAAATATAGAGTACATTAAACTAGCAAATACACAAACATTAAATAAGCAAAAAAACCCACTATAACCAAATTTGGCATGATCTTTTTTATTCAATGAAAGACCCATAAATCTTTAAGCCATTGTTCCCCAATCAAACCTTAAAAACAAAAAAATACCCAATACACTATAAATAAATAAAACATACCCAAAACAAAATCACTTCTTTCCGATCAATCCTCTAGAATCTCGGCCTCTCCTTCATCAATATCTGATTGTAAATTCTTAGTATCCTTGCCATCGATAGTGTGCCTTTCAGAAACACATGTACCCAAAATATCCTTCACATTTCCTACAAGAGGTTTTTCCATGGATCGGTGCTTCATGACCTTCGCAATTTCAATAACATCATCCACCAAGATGTTCCCGGTATGTTTAATGATTTTCGTCTTTTCCTTGTCACGTTCATGTTCCTTCTAGGGCTTTAATCACCAAGGCAGTTGCACTGGGAACAATTATAAATTTGGCCTAGCAATTTTTTAGAGAGATCTTCACGGTGACCCTCAAGCCCTTCCAATCTCTTGCAGTCTCCTTTGCAATGTCTTCTCTGATTTTCTTCAGTGAAAGACCCAAAGAACCAATATTAGGGGCCAATGAAGAGGCCACTCCAACTTATCCTCCTATCACACAGATGAACACCTACACAACCTTATATGGGTCTAAATTTGGTGGCATTGTTCCTCAACCCTTCGAACCATGCCTCTTCCGCAAATCCTCTACAACTCCACAGCCTCTTGCTAAAAGGGAAGACTAAGAAAAACCGTACATCTTTATTTGTACTTGGACTTAGGGTTGTTCTCTTTTGTTTTATTTTTTTAAGTAATATATGTTGTTATTTCTTAGAGTGATTAAGGTACTATATTAAAGGAAGGTAAAATTTTTTTCCTATTTATTGCGTCCTACAATATTAAAGGTAGGTAACTTTTTTTCCTTTTTTTTCCTATGTTGTTATCTCTTAGATTGATTAAGGTACATGAGGAATCAAGCCTTACATAGTTCCCATAAGGTATATTGTTTGAAACATATAATTCACATCAGATCTTGTGGTAGAAAATGCTTAGCGAACGCAAAGCATTTTTTCCTTATCAGAAGTAAGGGCATAGTGGATGCTAGGTTCAACAGTTTAATAATTTGAAAACAACAATAAAATGAAATATCATGCTCTAGTTTAGTAGTCATTAGGATCCCATCATACTTTCTCCCATAATTGAAAACCCGTCATCATCCATATTGTGCTTATATTTCATCCGATTATAGTGAAATCTAACTGGAATGGAATTGTAGATGGTCTTACCTCAGCCTTAAACCTCAAAGCTACATAATCCAAGTTGACTCCTCTACATCAAATTCTAGTAGAACCCCCTTTCCCTCAACATAGCCATCACAGATTCGGTCCATTTTCCAACTTGCCAAACCTTAACCTTGTTGCATCCTTTGCACCACCACTTATGAGAATGTTTGTCAATGAGTTAAGCCTCATGCCACAAATTCTTAAGAAATGATATTTGTCTTGTAAAGTGAAAATAAATTATTACAAACCATAACCAGTAAATATCTTACTAGACGTTACTTCTTATTTTGGTTTAATGCTTCCAGTTTATATTTATAGTCTAACATTACCAAAATAACTCAGTTTTATTAAGGAAATTAGGCCTACAAATATAGAGTACATTAAACTAGCAAATACACAAACATTAAATAAGCAAAAAAACCCACTATAACCAAATTTGGCATGATCTTTTTTATTCAATGAAAGACCCATAAATCTTTAAGCCATTGTTCCCCAATCAAACCTTAAAAACAAAAAAAAAACCCAATACACTATAAATAAATAAAACATAACCAAAACAAAATCACTTCTTTCCGATCAATCCTCTAAAATTTCGGTCTCTCCTTCATCAATATCTGATTGTAAATTCTTAGTATCCTTGCCATCGATAGTGTGCCTTTCAGAAACACATGTACCCAAAATCTCCTTCACATTTCCTACAAGAGGTTTTTCCATGGATCGGTGCTTCATGACCTTCACAATTTCAATAACATCATCCACCAAGATGTTCCTGGTATGTTTAATGATTTTCGTCTTTTCCTTGTCACGTTCACGTTCCTTCTGGGATTTAATCACCAAGGTAGTTGCACTAGGAACAATTATAAATTTGGCCTGGCAATTTTTTAGAGAGATCTTCACGGTGACCCTCAAGCCCTTCCAATCTCTTGCAGTCTCCTTTGCAATGTCTTCTCTAATTTTCTTCAGTGAAAGACCCAAAGATCCAATATTAGGGGCCAATGAAGAGGCCACTCCAACTTATCCTCCTATCACACAGATGAACACCTACACAACCTTAGATGGGTCTAAATTTGGTGGCATTGTTCCTCAACCCTTTGAACCATGCCTCTTCCGCAAATCCTCTACAACTCCACAGCCTCTTGCTAAAAGGGAAGACTAAGAGAAACTGTACATCTTTATTTGTACTTGGACTTAGGGTTGTTCTCTTTTGTTTTATTTGTTTAAGTAATATATGTTGTTATTTATTAGAGTGATTAAGGTACTATATTAAAGGAAGGTAAATTTTTTTCCTATTTATTGGGTCCTACAATATTAAAGGTAGGTAACTTTTTTTCCTTTTTTTTCCTATGTTGTTATCTCTTAGATTGATTAAGGTACATGACGAATCAAGCCTTACATAGTTCCCATAAGGTATATTGTTTGAAACATATAATTCACATCAGATCTTGTGGTAGAAAATGCTTAGCGAATGCAAAGCATTTTTTCCTTATCGGAAGTAAGGGCATAGTGGATGCTAGGTTCAACAGTTTAATAATTTGAAAACAACAATAAAATGAAATATCATGCTCTAGTTTAGTAGTCGTTTGGATCCCATCATACTTTCTCCCATACTGAAAACCCGTCATCAATATTGTGCTTATATTTCATCCGATTATAGTGAAATCTAACTGGAATGGAATTGTAGATGGTCTTACCTCAGCCTTAAACCTCAAAGCTACATAATCCAAGTTGACTCCTCTACATCAAATTCTAGTAGAACCCCCTTTCCCTCAACATAGCCATCACAGATTCGGTCCATTTGCCAACTTGCCAAACCTTAACCTTGTTGCATCCTTTGTACCACCACTTATGAGAATGTTTGTCAATGAGTTAAGCCTCATGCCAAAAATTCTTAAGAAATGATATTTGTCTTGTAAAGTGAAAATAAATTATTACAAACCATAACCAGTAAATATCTTACTAGACGTTACTTCTTATTTTGGTTTAATGCTTCCAGTTTATATTTATAGTCTAACATTACCAAAATAACTCAGTTTTATTAAGGAAATTAGGCCTACAAATATAGAGTACATTAAACTAGCAAATACACAAACATTAAATAAGCAAAAAAACCCACTATAACCAAATTTGGCATGATCTTTTTTATTTAATGAAAGACCCATAAATCTTTAAGCCATTGTTCCCCAATCAAACCTTAAAAACAAAAAAATACCCAATACAATATAAATAAATAAAACATACCCAAAACAAAATCACTTCTTTCCGATCAATCCTCTAGAATCTCGGCCTCTCCTTCATCAATATCTGATTGTAAATTCTTAGTATCCTTGCCATCGATAGTGTGCCTTGACAGAAACACATGTACCCAAAATCTCCTTCACTTTTCCTACAAGAGGTTTTTCCATGGATCGGTGCTTCATGACCTTCGCAATTTCAATAACATCATCCACCAAGATGTTCCCGGTATGTTTAATGATTTTCATCTTTTCCTTGTCACGTTCACGTTCCTTCTGGGCTTTAATCACCAAGGCAGTTGCACTAGGAACAATTATAAATTTGGCCTGGCAATTTTTTAGAGAGATCTTCACGGTGACCCTCAAGCCCTTCCAATCTCTTGAAGTCTCCTTTGCAATTTCTTCTCTGATTTTCTTCAGTGAAAGACCCAAAGAACAATATTAGGGGCCAATGAAGAGGCCACTCCAACTTATCCTCCTATCACATAGATGAACACCTACACAACCTTATATGGGTCTAAATTCGGTGGCATTGTTCCTCAACCCTTCGAACCATGCCTCTTCCGCAAATCCTCTACAACTCCACAACCTCTTGCTAAAAGGGAAGACTAAGAGAAACCGTACATCTTTATTTGTACTTGGACTTAGGGTTGTTCTCTTTTGTTTTATTTTTTTAAGTAATATATGTTGTTATTTCTTAGAGTGTTGAAGGTACTATATTAAAGGAAGGTAAAAAAATTTCCTATTTATTGGGTCCTACAATATTAAAGGTAGGTAACTTTTTTTCCTTTTTTTTCCTATGTTGTTATCTCTTAGATTGATTAAGGTACATGAGGAATCAAGCCTTACATAGTTCCCATAAGGTATATTGTTTGAAACATATAATTCACATCAGATCTTGTGGTAGAAAATGCTTAGCGAACGCAAAGCATTTTTTCCTTATCGGAAGTAAGGGCATAGTGGATGCTAGGTTCAACAGTTTAATAATTTGAAAACAACAATAAAATGAAATATCATGCTCTAGTTTAGTAGTCATTAGGATCCCATCATACTTTCTCCCATACTGAAAACCCGTCATCAATATTGTGCTTATATTTCATCCGATTATAGTGAAATCTAACTGGAATGGAATTGTAGATGGTCTTACCTCATCCTTAAACCTCAAAGCTACATAATCCAAGTTGACTCCTCTACATCAAATTCTAGTAGAACCCCCTTTCCCTCAACATAGCCATCATAGATTCGGTCCATTTTCCAACTTGCCAAACCCCAACCTTATTGCATTCTTTTCACCACCACTTACGAGAATGTTTGTCAATGAGTTAAGCCTCATGCCACAAATTCATAGGAAATGATAGCTTTGTCTTGTAAAGTGAAAATAAATTATTACAAACCTTAGCCAGTAAATATCTTACTACACGTTACTTCTTATTTTTGGTTTAATGCTTCTATTTGATATTTACAGTCTAACATTACCAAAATAACTCAATTTTATTAAGGAAATTAGGCCTACAAATACATAGTACATTTAAAAAATACACAAATATTAAATGCAACAAAACCCACTATAACCAAATTTGGCAGTGCTCCATTTTATTCAATGAAAGACCCATAAAAATCTTAATTCCATTGTTCCCCAATCAAACCTTAAAAACAAACAAATACCCAATACACTAAAACTCAATAAAACATACCTAAAGCAAAATCACTTCCTTCCGATTAATCCTCTGGAATCTCAACCTCTTCTTCATCGATCTCTGATTTTAAATCCTTGGGATACTTTCCCTCGATAGTTCTCTCAATAGAAACATGTGTAACCAAAGTGTCTTTCACAGTTCCCACAAGATGTTTTGCCATGGATCAAGGCTTCATGACCTTCGTAATTTCAATAATATCATCCAATGAGATGTTCCTAGTATGTTTAATGGTTTTCATCCTTTTCCTGTCACGTTTAGGTTCCTTATGGATATTAATCACCAAGGCAACTACAGTGGGAACAACTGTAACTTTAGCCTAATGATTTTTTATATTGAACTTCACGGTAACCCTCAAACCCTTCCAATATCTTATAGTCTCCTTTGCAATGTCTTCTCTGATTTTCTTCGGTGAAATACCCAAAGGACCATATTTTAGGTGCCAATGAAGAGGCCACTCCAACTTCTCCTCCTGTCACATAGATGAAAACCTTCACAACCTAAGATGGGTCCAAATTTGGTAGAATTTATCCTCAACCCTTCCAACCATTCTGCTTCCTCAAATCCTCAAAAAACCTACATCTCTATCTATACTCAGAATTAGGGTTGTTCTCTTTTGTTTTCTTTCTTTAAGTAATATATGTTTTTGATTCTTACAGTGATTAAGGTCAAATATTAAAGGTAGGTAAAAAAAACATTTGCTATTGTTTGGGTCCTACAATATTAAAGGTAGGTAAAAAAAATTCTTATTTTTTTTTTCTATGTTGTTATTTCTTAGAGTGATCAAGGAACATGAGGGATCAAGCCTTACGATATTCCCATAAGGTATATTGTTTGAAACACATAATTCACATCTGATCTTGTGGGAGAAAATTCATAGTCAAATGCTAAGAATTTTTTCCTTATCAAAAGTATGGGCATAGTGGACGCTAGGTTAAACAGTTTAATAATTTGAAAAAAAATCTAAAATAAAATATCATGCTCTAGTTTAGTGGTCTCTAGGCTCCCACCATTACTACTAGTCATTATAAATACCATACATATCTAGCTGTGGGTCGCTACTATATTTTCATCTATTTGGTTTTAGATATTTAAATGCTTTTTACAGGAGCTCATAATAGGGGGATTAAAAGGATCCCACCCAAGTACAACATAGACCATGTCATAAACCATCCAACCCAAACCAAAAGAACAACACATCTGCAAGCATATAAGGAGACTAGAAGCCCAAACACCACACCAGAGACCATTAGAACAAAAACCTAAAACCAAAACTGGACATAGCAAAAAAATTAAATTATACAAGCATGTCAACGAGGACCAACCACCTTCCTGGCTCTTGAAGTCTCCCCTTCACGATTCATTCCAAGGAGGAAGAAATAGTTAAAACTAAGCTTGCGACGAAGCCCTGTGATGCCTGCAGACTCTGTGAAGACTGAAACTGAGAGACCTAGGAGATCCAATTTCTCAAGATTTTTCCCTTTAGAGAGCCCTTTCATACATGCAGCATGTACCACTTCAACAAATTTCATCAAGATCACAATCCCTAGCCGACAGCTTCACTATCACTTTTTGTGCCTCCTCTAAAGCTTGTCTATCTTGAACTGAGTCAGGAAAAGGCTGAGATCTACCACATTTCTCTAGCACTTCCACCAAGTTAGCTCGATGTATGGGTTTGATGAATTACATCACTATCACCCTGACCTCCTCAATATTATACCTCACTAACAACATCCAAAACATGAACGAGGAAGCCACCTCAGATTTAACACGAGAATGAGCTAACTCCGCTAAATATTTCAACCCCATAATGCAAGTAATGGATTTCCCTGACTGAATCAAACTTGGTCCAGAAAATAATCTACACGTGAGCTTCAAAAACCTCCTCATGAAAGGCCATCTCCCTCTTCTCTCCATACAATAACAATAGTGGCATAAGCTGAACTGCCATGGCAAACCAGAATGAAATGTTAAACCATAGAAGCATGTCAATGAGGACCAACCACCTTCCTGGCTCCAGAAGTCTCCCCTTCATGAGTCATTCGAAGGAGGAAGTTTTAGTTAAAACTAAGCTTGCGATGAAGCCCTGCAATGCCTATAGACTCTGTGAAGAATGAAACCGAGAGACCTGGGAGATCCAATTTCTCAAGATGTTTCCCTTCAGAGAGCCCTTTCACACATGCAGCATGTACCACTTCAACTAATTTCATCAAGATCACAATCCTAGCCAACAGCTCCACTATCACTTTTCGCGCCTCCTCCAAATCTTGTCTGTCTCGAACTGAGTCTGGAAAAGGTTGAGCTCTACCACATTTCTTGAGTACTTCCACCATGTTAGCTCGATGTATGGGTTTGATGAATTACATCAATATCACCCTGGCCTCCTCAATATTATACATCACTAACAACATCCAAAACATGAATGAGGAAGCCACCTCAGATTTAACACGAGAATGGGCCAACTTCGCCAAATATTGCAACCCCAGAATGTGAGTGATGGATTTCCCTAACTGAATCAGACTCGACCCAAAAAATAATCTACACATGAGCTTGAAAAACCTCCTCATGAAAGGCCATCTCCCTCTTCTCTCCATACAATAACAATAGTGGCATAAGCTGAACTGCCATGGCAAATTGGAATGAAATGTTTATCGTCACAGGCCACCAAGTATATATGAGATGGAAATAACCCACACACCTCAAATTAAATATCCTCAGGGGTCCCTTACCAAGTAATAATTTCTTCCAAATCCTCCCAATCACTCACACGCTCAAAAATGACCAAGCCAACTCTACTAATAATTCCCTGATTATCCAGAAGATTGACAACACCATTCATCTCCCTATAAACATGCTTAGTGTTCCAAATTGGGATTTAATTTAATCAAAACAAAATATTTCTAATGAAATAATCCAAATTCCAAGACATAGCCTTTCCTTTTCTCATGGCATTGATCACCACTTGGGATTCCCCTTTGATTTGTAACGCTTCACAACTAGTTTGGACCACCAACTTAAGTTCCTTGAGAAGGGCTTGTGCCTCTGCAACATTACACAAAGAAACTTCAAGAGGTAAATACCCTGCTATTACCAACTTATCTTCAACATCTCTAATCAAGTACCCCACTCCCAATATACCTAGATTTCCCTTAAACACTCCATTTGTGTTTTCATCTATTATGCAGTACTCACAAGACTTATTGTTTGTAACATATAATTCACATTTATTTTTATGAGAGAAAATTCCTAGCATCCACTAAGCTTTTGTACATATTGAATGAAACACCATAATGTATTAAATTGAATGGTATAGCTCGGTAGCTGCAAGGCTCCTACCTTTACCTCTTATGAATATAAACATTATCTTTATAGTTTTGGATCACTAGCCTTAATATGTAGTTCACATATGCTACATAGCTTTCAACTTATATCTTATATCATTTACAATCAAATAGAATGCTTAGCGACCGCTAAGATCCTTTACTTATTGATAGAAATGGCATATCAAACCCTAGTATCAAAAGTTTCTTATTTTGAAAATATCCATAAAATTAAAACAAATCATGGTATAGCTTAATGATCGCTAGGCTCCTACCTTTATCTCCTCTCATTTTAAACACTATCTTTACAGTTTTGGATCCCTAGCCTTGGTATGTAGTTCCAATGAGATACATGGTTTTCAACTCATACATCAAATCATTTCCTGTCAAATAAAATGCTTAGTGCCCGGTAATATCCTTTACTTATTGACAGAAATGGCATTTCAAACCTGTTTTCGCCCCAAAATTCCCCTCCTTTTGAAGTTAAGTTTTGAAAATTTTGAGTCCGTACCTTGGAGTAATGGATCGCATTGAGCTTGGTATTTTTTGTAGTTTTCCATTTCATGGAGAATAATTTGAAATTCAGGCGTGAAGGTGGGGTTTTCCCTTTCTTTCTATTTTTCCCACAGTCATGAACTACGGGTGTATCTTCCCTCTCAATTTTTTCCCCAACATCCATGGGTATTACATGGACATCTTTGATTGGATCCTGCGTGGCCATGTTTCAAGCAGGTCGACGGAAGCCTCCATGCATCCAAATGGCACAACTCCAAGGGCAGGGCCCAGGGTACAGTCCTCAATCAAGTGCAGGCTTTCCATGTGTCTCAGGTCAAAAATTAAGATAGAAAAATCTCAAAATGGCTAAGTATGAAATTTTCAATGGATGGAACCACGTGTCTCATCGGTGCAACTTCAAGGGTCAAATCCAAGGGTAGTTCCCCAAACTTGTGCAATCCTTCATGTGCTAGCTTAGCGCAACTTCAAAGGAAAAATCCAGAGGTAAGTCCCAAGTGTGCGCTGCGCCTCCACATGACCAGGTTCAAACATATGGCCCCGCCAAACCAAAGGGACACATGGTCATGATTCAAGCGAAGGTGGAGAGGTGGTCCCTTTTTTTGTTTTGATGCTTTGAAAAGTCAACACGAGAAAGCGGGTCATCGGGGTGATTTGAGAATTTTAGCTTTGTTTCCATAAAAGAGCTTAAAGTTATAAAGTGACCCGCGGCCCCATCCATGCTAAGGTAAAAATTCAAATATTGAACCCGTATCAAAATTCAAAGCAGGGAGGCTGGCTGGCAAAGAAATTTGAGCTTTTGAGCTCGCATTGAAAAGAGGTAAAATTACAAAAGTGAACCGTGACTCCGTCCCCACTCAAGTAAGGCCACGTGTCAAGACCATATCAAAAGTGGGTGGGCAAGCCAAAATGTTCCAAAGTGCCATTTCTCCAAAAGGTACAAAATACAAAAGACATCCATAGGCCCGCTTCAGTGTAAATCTCTCCCACGTGGGCAGCTCAAATTAAAATTTTGCAAAGGTAGGATGAAGAGCTGTGATTCAATACGTCTGGTTTTTCCACCAGGCATGGAAATGGTTGAGGCATTAGAGAAGTTTAGGCATCGGTTTCTTGAATCAGTTTCATCATTTTTTTGTAACCGAATGTAACCATTCTTGGAATCTATTTAATGGCTTCTCCACACCATTGTTTAGGGTTGGATCCTGGCATTCTTGAAATTGTAAAAGATTTGAAATAATCAATACAGAATTTTTCCCCTTTCTTCCTCAGCTATTCCTTCTTTCCTTGTCTGAATATTTGGGAATCATCCATCTTTATGATAGGAATTTTTGTGTTCTTGTTTATATGATTTCTGGAACTTTGCATCTGCGGAATTATATTGGTTATGAAAGTGAATGATTCTATTCTGCATCTCCTTGGCTCAATACGTATAAGGATATACTCTACCATCTATATTTACTAAAGCTATTGTTATTTTCTTCCTCTCTCATCTTCTTAATTCTTCCATTCTTTTGTATTGATGATATTTGGGTATAAAAAATTTCAAAGTATCAGGAATCCACACTTTGACAGTTGTACATTTGTATATAAGTTTTGTTGTTTTCTTTCAATAAGGGAACCTCTCCTATTAAAGAGGAGGGACTTGTTGTCCCCTAACTATGGTTGTTAAAGTACAATTTTAAAACCCAATAGTTTTTTCCGACTCTGTTGGGGATTTCTTTTCAAACGGATCCCTTTCTAAAGGAACAATTTCAAGATCATTTTTGGTATGGTGATTCTACGGTATATACGTGGGAAGAAATCTCTCAGGGTTGAGGATCCTCATTTTCAACTTCTGGAGAAAAAAAACTTCTCTCTTCCAGCAAGAAGGAATAGAGGAACTCGTTCTACAAGCACACCTCCTATTACAGATAGAAATTCCAAGGATAGTGTTCCTTAGGAACATCTTAGTCCTAATCTTTGTGCTTTGATACTTGTCGGTGTTTCAGTTCCCCTTCGGTCAATTTTTCCAAAGATGGCAGCCCCTTTGCCTTGGGGACAATAGGTTGGGCCTCTTTCTCTTCCTCAACCATTGCATGAGTTACCTAGGGGTAACAGGAAAAGTTTTCCCAAATTTCGAGGTGATGGGAAATTTTATCCAGATGAACACATTGTATCCTTCATTGTTGCATGTGGGATTCTTGGGGTTGAACATGAAGATGTCTCTGTCAGGATTTTTGTGGAGACATTGCAGGACAATGCTGCTGATTGGTTCTATCATCTTCCTGTTGGGTCGATCACTAATTGGAATACCATGAAAACTTAGTTTGAGTAGCATTTCAAGCTAGTTAAATATGTGCATGCTCTATTAGCACAAATTTATCATATCAAGAAGGAACCATTTGAGCCCATGAGGGATTTTTTGGCTAAATTCAACAAGATAATTAATAAAATTCCATGGAACACTCATCCAGTGGATCAAATTCAAAAGTGCTTATTCCTCAATGCCTAGTTTCGTAAAGTGAGTTATACACTAAGGAGGGATAACCTTGCAACTTTGGATGTTGATCATAGATTGGCTATCAGTGTTGAGGATGATTTAATCATGTCTGGTAAGCTGAAAAGAGAACCTTCCAAATCTAAAGCATCTTCCTCTTCCTCTTCCCCTGGAGCCAACTTTGATTAGTTAATACAGAAACTTGCAAATGATCTCATTACTATCAAAAAAAATAATTGGCTTAGCATACCCCTTACCAAGATGTTCCAAGAAAAAAAATTCAGCCCAGGAACCGTTTGCATTCTTCTCAGACTAGATTGGCTATTGAAGGCCCACCAATTAAGGTTCCAGTCAATGTAACTTATGAAGTTGAAGAACTTGATGATGAGGAGTGTAATGAAATCTATGAATAACTAGAAGAAGAGGCTGATGAATAACTGGAGGAGCTTGGTGGATCTCAAGTTCATTTCCTCACCACTGAAGGTATGGATGATGAAGATTAATATGATGAAAGAGTAGCATATATGAATAGTGAGTCATATGTTGTCATGACTTGGGAGAAAGAAAAAAAGAAATAAAAAGTGGTGCAACCTGCTAAGAATTCCAAGGAGTTTCCTACAACTATTCCAGTGATTGCATTAAAGAGGAGATCCTATTCCCAGTGCCTCCACACAAAAGGTGAGTAATGTTAATCCTCCTTCTTCTTCTTTTGTTTCCAAAACTCCTTGTCCTTCAAATCATAAAATGATAAATCAAAAGTATCTCAAGTTCCTAACAATGTTGCCCCATCTACCTCTGGATCTTTTGATATTATTGATCACCTAAAAAATACCAAAATCCAAATCTCAAAGGAAGAGTTTTACCAAACCCATCCAAAAGATTTTGCTAAAATGGTAAAATTTGTCAATTCCAAGTCCAAAGCCTCATCCTGTGCTTCTAATATTATTTCTCCCACTCCCTCTTCCTCACCTCAATCAAGCCTTGTGGTTGCAGTCACTTCCCCTAATGAGAAATTCAAACCATTCTATGTGACTCTCCTCATAGCTGGCCATAAACTCAGTAACTATGTTATAGACTCAGGAGCATCAGACAATGTAATTCCTACAAAAGGTAGCTCATGCTTTGGGCCTAACTCTAACAGGTGACTTTGGTTCCTGCTATTCCATGGAGAGTAGGAAAGTGTGTTTGGCTGGAAGAATTAAAGATGCACAAGTAGCTTTTGTTGCTTTGCCAGAGAAAAGGGTCTTAGCCACTATTTTGGTTGCTGATATCCCTCCCTCATATGGGATGTTACTGAGTAAATATTTCTGTAAGGAGGTAGGAGGTGAAATTCATATGGATTGGTTGCATGCTTTGATCCCGGTTAATGGAAAAATGAAGAAGTTGTTACCTGAGAAACAGACTGAATACATTGTGCAAAAGACTGATGATCCAAAAGCATAGATACTCTATGCAGACATAGGGCATGGTAACTACATGATCATGTCACAAGATGAGGAAAAACTTCCTAAGGGAGTGATTCATGACCCCAATGGCATTTGGACTCTGGAGTTTGATGGAAGCTTCTCTTCAGCTAGTTCTGGGGCTTGTGTGGTGCTAACCTCTCCAGAAGGGAACATTCATCCTTTTTCTTTTGAGCTTTATTCTGAAAATGCAAACAATACAGCTGAGTATAAGGCTCTCATCCTTGGGTTGAACCTGGTGAAATAAATGGGAGTGAAGAATCTTCATGCTTGTGGTAATGTAGAGTTAATTGTGAAACAGGTTAGATATCCACACCAAGTCAAGGATAGGAGATTGAAACATTATAGAAATCTTGTCTGGGATTCCATTGAGTTTCTTGATGATTTCTCCATTGAAGTTGTGCCAAGAGAAAGGAACACTAGATCTGATTCTCTAGCTGTCTCAGGATCTCTGTTGATTCCTCACCTAGATTTCTCTCAGGATAAATTTACTATTACAAATGACTCATAGGCCTAGTGTGCCAGATAATGCAAGAAACTGGTGGGTTTTCAATGATGATCAACACTTGCTCTCTTTCTCGGGGCTTAAAGATAACTTCAAATAGTTATATTTTGAAGGAAGTGAAACTCTTCCTAGGGAGTATGTGCCCTCTAATGAAGAAGAAATCAAAGAAGAAATGGAAAAATTTCCTCTCTCTCCTATGATTGAAGAATTTCAATGCACTGAGATGAATATCATCATAGACCATCCCTTGTTGTTTTAAGTTCTCTCAAAGATGAACAAATGATTGTACCCAAAGAAGAAGAAATCAATGAGATCACTAGTTCCCCTGTTATATCTATGGATGAGATGAGCACACATGAGCCTTTTTGTAGTCCTTCGAAACAAATAGAAAATGGAGAGCCATGCCTGGAATCTTTTCTTCACAACTATGATAGTCCTGTCTCAGCTCACCCTTCGGAATGCAAACAAAAGGAAGAGGATGATGTTGTTGATCAATCTTTACTTAGTCTGACAACATTTGAATTCCCTGCTAATCATGAAGACAAATCAGCAATGCAGCTTGTACCTAAGAGTCATGATCTTCTAGAATCAGGTGTTGATTCTGCCAAAGTAGAAGGTATGTTTTTCAGAGACATGGTAAAAATTACACCTAATGGTAAACCATCCAGTACCTTTTTCCAAATTTCTCTTGAAGATGGTTACAAGGAAAATTCAATGGAAGTTTATGTTTCTCATGAGATGTGCCATGGTGATAGTTGCAATCTTCATTCATATGCTAGCATCATTCCATCAAAACAAGGAGTTGACACTATTGGGATTGGTTTTTCTCATGGATCCAGTTGTCAGAGTTTTTTGATGTGCAAAAATAAGTATGGAGGCAGTCGAGGGTTGTACAAGTTTTTGTATGGCACTATTCATCCATAGAAGAGGAGCCTCAGGAAGACATTTTGTTCTTCATAGGAACTGAATATTTTTAGTATGGAGTATCATTGTTTGGATGGTCTTCTTTCCTCCATTTTTCTTTTCAAGGCGTCATAGTGTTCCCATGATATTCTGGTATGCCCAACTGCTCATTTTCAATTCATGGGTGCCTTATAATTTCACTATGTTGTTCCATAGAGGTACCTATTTTTCTCATCCTGTCTCTAGAGTCGTGTAAGTCCCATGTAATTCTTCTTCTTTCCCCTATAAATATCCTCTTCTTTCTTTGTTTTGGCTTGTTTCCTTTCCTGTTCCTTTCTGTGTGTGGTGCTTTGTTTTTTGTCTTTCATTTTTGGTTTGTTTCCCTTTCGTGTGTTTTGTCTTCTATGTTGGTTTTTCCTTTGACTCTATTTCCCAATGGATAAGGCACTGGTGTGCTTTCCCAGAGTTTTTCCATGGTTCTTGATCTTTGCCTCATTCCTCTGTCAAGTCATCCCCAGAAAGAGCCAGTTGTTGTCGCCCCAAAATTCCCCTCTTTTTGAAGTCAAGTTTTGAAAATTTTGAGTCGGTACCTTAGAGTAATGGATCACGTTGAGCCTGGTATTGTTTGCAGTTTTCCATTCCATGGAGAACAATTTGAAATTCAAATGTGAAGGTGGAGTTTTCCCTTTCTTTTTATTTTTCCCACAGTCGTGAATGACGGGCATATCTTCCTTGTTAATTTTTTCCCCAACATCCACGGGTAGTACATGGACATCTCTGATTGGATCCTACGTGGCCATGTTTCAAGTGGGTCGGCGGAAGCCTCCACACGTCCAAAATGCAAACTCCAATGGTAGGGACCAGGGGACAGTCCTCAAATCAAGCACAAGCTTTCCACCTGTCCCAGGTCCAAATGAAGACAGAACAAGCTAAAAATCAGCTAAGTATGAAGGTTTCAGTGGATGGTGCCACATGTGTCATCGGTGTAACTTCAAGGGTCGAAGCCAAGGGCGGTTCTCCAAACTTGCGCTCCAGCCTCCACGTGTCAGCTTGGCGCAACTTCGAAGGCAAAATCTAGAGGCAAGTCCCAAGAGTGCACTAAGCCTCCACGTGTCCATGTTCAGACAATGCCCCACCAAACAAAAGGGACACGTGGTCATGATTCAAGCAAAGGCCAGAGGCAGGCCCTTTTTGTGTTTTGATGCTTTAAAAAGTCAAATCGGGAAAGCGGGCTGTCAGAGTGATTTGAGAATTTGAGATTTGTTTCCATAAAAGAGATTAAAGTTATAAAGTGACACGCGGCCCCGCTCATGCTAAGGTAAAAATTCAAATATTGAGCCCGCATCAAAATTCAAATTGGGGAGGCGGGCCGGCAGAGAAATTTGAGCTTTTGAGCCAGCATTGAAAGAGGTAAAATTATAAAAGTGAACTGTTAGACATATTGTATAGTGTGAACATTAGATATGATGAATATAATATAATCATGGTTAATATTATTATAATTTAAATGTAATATTACATATAGTAAATAGTATTCACTATATGGTAATTAGTAAATTAGTAAGTTAGTAAGTTAGATAATAAAACAATGAGATATTATTTTACTATCAATGTTATAATTAATGGTTGAAACCATTCAAGTAGATTGGTTTCATATGCAACCAAATATTGATATGAGAATGGTTCTAGGTAAAGACAAAGACATTTTTATGAGAGTTTTACTAAGCAGCTCCTATATAATGGAGTTGAAAGCTATGGGAAATGGAGTAGAGTTAATAGAAAATAATTAAAGCTAAATCTATGCTCCTAAACCTGTATTTTTTACATAAACCACGACTCCGTCCCCACTCAAGTAAGGACAACGTGTCAATACTGTATCAAAAGTGGGTGGGTGGGCCAAAATGTTCCAAAGTGCCATTTCTCCAAAAGGCACAAAATACAAAAGGCATCTACAAGCCCGCTTCGTGTATAAATCTCTCCCATGTGAGCTTCAAAGTTTGCAAAGGTAGGATGAATGGTTGTGATTCAATGTGTCTAATTTTTCCTCCAGGCATGGAAATGGCCGAGATCGTTAGAGAAGTTCAGGCATCAGTTTCTTGAATCAGTTTCATCATTTTTCTGTAACTAAATGTAACCATTCTTGGAAGCTATTTAATGGCTTCTCAACGCCGTTGTTTAGGGTTGGATTCTGGCATTCTTGAAATTGTAATAGATTTGAAGTAATCAATACAGAAGTTTTCCCCTTTCGTCCTCTGTCTAATTCCTTCTTTCCTTGTCTAAATATTTTTGAATCATCCATCTTTTATGATAGGAAACTTTGTCTTCTTGTTTATATGATTTCTAGAACTTTGCATCTGTGGAATTATATTGGTTATGAAAGTGAATGATTCTATTCTGCATCTCCTTGGCTCAATACGTATAAGGATATACTCTGCCATCTATATTTCCTAAAGATATTGTTATTTTATTCCTCACTCATCTCCTTAATTCTTCCATTCTTTTGTATTAATGATCTTTGGGTATAAAACATTTCAAAGTATCAGGAATCCACACTTTGAAAGTTGTACATTTTGTATATAATTTTTTTTGCTTGCTTTTAATAAGGGAACCTCTCCCATTAAAGAGGAGGGACTTGCTGGCCCCTGACTATGATTGTTAAAGTACAATTTTAAAACCCAACAAAACCCTAAGCTCAAAAATTTCTTATTTTGAAAGTAGACATAAATTAATAAAACATAGTTTAGCTTAGCAGTCGTTAGGCTCCTACCTTTACCTCTTTTCATTTTTAAACACTCTCTGTAAAGTTGTGGATCGCTAGGCTTAGTATGTAGTTTCCATAAGATACATGGTTTTCAACACATATTTCACATTGTTTCTTACTAAAGAAAATTTAGCACTCGCTAAGCTCCTTTACTTATTGACAGAAACGCCATATCAAACCCTAGGATAAAACATTTCTTATTTTGAAAATAGTCGTACAGTAACACTAATTGTAAGTCTTAGATTGCTATCCTTATTATGTATCTAAAATATCTTCTTCAAACTTGCCACATGTCACATTTTCATTGGATAATTAATTTGCATTAGCACACACTATATATAACAATGTAGAAATCAATTTTGATAAAGAATGGAATCTAAATGTCTGTATATTATTCTAATAATCTTCAAAACTATGTTTAGGATTTATTTCTTCTATTTTTTTTAATATATTTTTTTTCTATGCTTGGTTCAATTATATGTTGTATAATATATTTTTATTGTGTTTATATTATTATAGGCTATAGAAAATGAAAAATGTTTAGTTTTTAATTTTTAAACCATGGAAAAATAAAAATAGGGAAATTCAAATTCCCCCGCATTTTCGGATATTTGAAATTTCAATAGCCCACTCTTTTGCTTTTATAGGGGGAAAGTTTTCAGATATTTGAAATTTTAATAGTCCCCCCTTTTATTTTAGAGGGGGAAATTTTTCAGATATTTGAAATTTCAATAGCACTCCCTTTTGATTTTAGAGGGGGAAATTGTTTGGATATTTGAAATTTCAATAGCCCGCCATTTTGCTTTTAGAGGGGGAAAGTGAAAATTTCAAATTTTTGTATCCCACTCTTTTTCTATTTTTGAAATTTCTTTCGTGGAATGTGCTAAACAAATTATTAAATACCTCAGAGAAATATTGAGTAGGGTTTTGGATTTTTTCAGTCAATCAGAAAAGCATGTCTTCAAAATAAAAAAATAAGCGCAGACTGTAGATTGCAGGGCTGAGTGTTTGAATCCCATTTTTTTGCATGCTATTATAATCTTGTTTGTAGAGAAAGGTACACACAAAAGAAGCACACAAAGGATGTACACAAAGATGCACATGAAGGATAGCAACAGAGGTTGCAAAAAGAATCACGATGATTGTTTGAATGAGATAGCAGATGGAGGTTTCACAGACAACATAAAGCATGAAATAATCCCAGATATTACTAAACTAGGTATTTATAGTAAAGGTGTACCTTTTTTTTATTGTGGGATCTATTAGTTTCTCTGTAGTCGACTGGTTCCTTTGTTTTCACATGGCAGTCCAATCGTGATCCACACAAGCCCTGTTTTTCCTACTGAATCGTGCTCCAGTCAAGCCTTGCTTTCCAGTTTTTGATCTCCATGCCAAATTGCCTTGTTCTTCATGAAAACTCACTTTTTTTGTGTTAACGAAATAAATTTTAATCACTTTTCTGCTCTAGTATTTATCTTCTGTTTAACGCTTTCCCATTATCCACCATTCTATGTCTCTCTTTGGCTATTTTCATTTTGATTTTTTTGTTCTCATTCCTGTGATTTTTTTTAGGATAATGATAGCTTCTGGCACAGTCACCTTATTTTTAATTTTTTTTGTCAGGAGAACCAAAAATAGTTTAATGTTTTTCATCAAGATGATGCAAATAAACCTCGCTAATTAATGCATATTACATTTTTTACATGGTTTCGCTTAGATATTTTAGGAAAATATATGAGGTTAAAAAATTAATTCAAAACTATAAAACTATATTAAGAATTCAATTGTATGATAATTATTTAAAATTATATACGTGTTTCCATGTAGAATTAACCAAATGTAATGTCTTCATCATTTTTATGGTATGTACATTGGAAGTTAAACACATTATATATGCAATAATATTATTAAATATAATTTTAATCAATATGCATTTTATAATTAATATATTCTTCCTTTTGAGCCTGCTAACTATGCCAAAAATTAACATAGCTTTGAGGCTTCCATGATATAATTGGTTGTTTTTGACAACCTATTTATGAAACCCCAATTCTATTTTGAATTACATACAAGATTCTACACGTATATTTATATATACATTATATAAATTCTGGATTTATTTGTTATCATTTGTATCTTTTCAATATGATTTATTTTCTATGAATAAACTCTACCATAGGAAAATTTGTCTACCCTAGCGTCCACTAGGCTATAATTCTAATTTGGAAAAATCATTCATATTCCTTGGCCCCTTTAGATCAGTTGTTTTTATATAGGAAACACAACATTTTTTGGTCCTAGCGATTGATCACTTTTGTTCTTCGTCAGCTGTTATATTCGCAAAGATTAACAATTTAGATTTATAAAACAACTTCATTATGAACATGATATATTTACCTTTAAGAATAGATTAGCGGCCGCTAGGATGCAATGAGTAGAGTATGTAAAAAATTGTTTTATAGATTCTCAGACGCAATTCTGAGTTTCCATATGATTTCATAACTGTAAAATAATTCTGCCAGAATCTTGTAAGAACTAGATAAAACTATATGTTTACCTGTATAACATATTAAAGATACAATTTTACACATATATTTATGTATCCATTATATAAATGCCATATTTATTTGTTATCTTTTATAGCTTTTCAATATGATTTCTAGCAAACATTAAGAATTTAGATGTATAACATTTATGAACATGATATATTTACCTTTAGGAATAGCTTAGTGGCCACTAGGGTGGAACGAGTAGATCACGTTCTATTTAAAAACTTGTAGTATAACTTCTTGGTCACTAGTCTAGGTTTCTTTTCTTGTCCTAAATGTAAAAATATTCTTCCTTTAAGTATAGCTTAGTGGTCCTGCTAGGGTACAATGAGTCCAAGTCTATACGTATACTATTATATAAATTCCAGATTTATTTTTTTTACCGTTTATATAAACTCCTTTTTGAATATGATCTAAATGAAAAATGTTGCCTACTCTAGTGACCGCTAGGCTATAATTCTTATTTGGATGAAGTCTTCGTTTACCTTTGTAGACTCAAGGATAGGTGGATTTTGTTATAGGCAACACACTTTTTTGGGTCAAGCGATCAATTTGTTATTTCTCTCGTGTTAAATACGCTTTGTTATTTTTAGGCAACACACTTTTTTGGGTCAAGCGATCACTTTCTTTACGACTAAGAATAGCTTAGCGGCCACTAGGCTTCATCGAGTATATCACGTTGTATAACATTAAGACCTTACAGTGGTTAGATTAAACAAATTAAATTAAAATAGTTTCAGCTAAGCGAGGCGCTAGGTACTTCCACAGTATAATATTTCAAGCTTAGTGGGTGCTATAATCTATCCAGTTACCCAATTATATTTTGAGCTTAGCATCTGCTAGCTTATGACACAACATTATTTGGATCTTAGAAGTCTCTAGGTTTTAGTAAAAGAAAGTAAGATATTATAAGCATAGGTAGGTTATGCAACATAATAATATGATCTTAGTGAATATTGGTATTAAGAGCTTAGCAGCCACTAGGTTATTCCACAACATATTATTTGGGTATTCAATTCACTAGGTTATGTATCTAAACATGATATGTTATTTTAAATTAAGATATTTTAAGCTTATCTAGGTTATGCCCATATAATTATTGGAACCTAGTGGTAGTAAGGATTTATAAATTGAGGTATTAAGAGCTTAGCACTGCTAGGTTATGCCACAATATAACCCAATTATATTTTGAGCTTAGCATTGCTAGCTTATGACACAACATAATATTTGGATCTTAGAAGTCTCTAGGTTTCAGTAAAATAAAGTAAGATATTATAAGCATAGTGGTGGGTAGGTTATGCAACATAATAATATGATCTTAGTGAATATTGGTATTAAGAGCTTAAAGCCACTAGGTTATTCCACAACATATTATTTGGGTATTCAATTTTCTAGGTTATGTATCAAAACATGATATGTTATTTTAAATTAAGATATTTCGAGCTTAGCACCCGCTAGGTTATGCTACTGTATAATCATTGGAACCTAGTGGTAGTAAGGATTTAAAAACTAAATTGAGGTATTAAGACCTTAGTGGACTAGGTTATGCCACAATATAACCCAATTATATTTTGAGCTTAGCATCCGCTAGCTTATGACACAACATAATATTTGGATCTTAGAAGTCTCTAGGTTTCAGTAAAATAAAGTAAGATATTATAAGCATAGCGGTGGGTAGGTTATGCAACATAATAATATGATCTTAGTGAATACTGGTATTAAGAGCTTAGCGGCCACTAGGTTATCCACAACATATTATTTGGGTATTCAATTCCATCACAAACATATATGTTATTTTAAATTAAGATATTTCAAGCTTAGTGCCTGCTAGGTTATGCTACCACATAATCATTGGAACCTATGTAGTTAGGATTTCAAAACTAAATTGAGGTATTAAGATCTTATTATTTGGCCGCATAGTGGCGGGTAGGTTATGCAACAATAATATAGTATTTGGGTACTCAATTCACTAGGTTAGCAACATATTATTTGTATGTAATCATATTTCAAATCCCACACATAATCATTTGGAACCTAGCAGTATGATTTCAAAACTAAATTGAGGTATAAGAAAGCCATTAGAGTCGGCCACTATAGCCACATATATAGTATTTGGGTACTCAATTCACTAGCTTATGTATCACAAACATATATGTATCACAAATAAGATATATATAAATTAGATGAATTCATTCTATGATTTTAATATTTTAAACTAGGATATTTCGATGATAAGTCTTGAAAAAAAGTACATGAGGAACCAGTCCATGATAAGTCTTCTAGCAGTGGACTCCCATGATGATTACAAACAACTTATCTTACTAAATATATGCCAAAATATGGGGAAGAGTTGTAATCATCTTCACTTCACCCACAAATACTTCCTATATCTATACACTTTGCTATACAGATGGCCATTCCAACCTTAATAAAAAAACTAAAGAAAAATTCATCCAGGAAATATTAGGTCATTTGGCCTCTTGGCTCCACCTCATCGATGATCTCAACATCCACATCCCCTTTACTCTGATCAGAGGAGGAGGACGAATCGACACAACATTCTGAGCATTTTCACTTTAGCGCAAGCAGGGAGTTCTATACCCTGATTTTCCACAACTACCTCCAGACCACACACAATCACCTGCATCCCCCATGTCAAGGCATGGACATGATACTGAAGGCTGACTATATGCTCTTCCAACTTCTCATTCTCCTTATGCAAGATAAACTACCTTGAAGAGTTGGACAATATGTTTTCTGCTCAACCCTTGAGCCATGTCAAAAATGTTCCTTCACCCTTTGGACTGGTTCAGGTCAAGCATTAGCTTGTGCATGCTCTCAAAAATATCACCATCATCTTCTTCTTTGAATCACTCTGTGACCGACCAGACCTTCTTGAGCCAATTCCACATAGTTGCATTCTAAATTTTCCCATCCATCCAAGAAGTAAATGATTCCCCGACATCCTTTCCTGTCATAGCTCTCTGCCTCTTCCTACTAGGACCACACTCCATGCTACCCAAGAAACCACCAACACCCCAGTCACCATCACAGAGAGACAGGAAGCACAATGACCAAAGATGAAAAGTGGAAAGGGGTAGTGAAATGTCCAGCCTGGCCCAGAGATATAAAGCCACAAGTGCACAACACATGAAAGGAGGTAAGTGTGACAGTACAAAAGATCATCGATTAGATATCCTTATCATAAATATCACACTTCCCATTAAGACTCTTAAATGTCCAAATGCCATCTTACATGTCATGTGCATATAACCCTTAATCGATTTGTCTATCACATGAATGCAAACTATCAATGTCATAAATGACCATTAAAGCCACAGATGCCATATCCTCTTGTAAGTCGCTACGTTTTGAAAATTAAAGTAAGTTTTTTTGAGCTTATTGACCTCTAAGTTAATCAACCACGTTAACTTTGGAGAAATGTATAGCAATCAAGATCTGTATAAATTAGTAAGACTTTATTGTATGATTTTAAGATTTCAAATTAAGATATTTTGAGCATAGCACCCACTAGTTTATGCCACCACACAATCTTTGCAGCCTATCGGTGGTTAGGATTTGATAAATTAAATTAAGATATTTTCAACATAGCAGGCCACTAGGTTATGCCACAACATAATATTAGGATCTTAGTAGTCTCTAGGTTTCAACAAAAGAAAGAGAGAACTTAAGAATATAAATATTTTGAGCTAAAAAATCAATAGTATTTAACAAACAAAAGAAAGACATTGACTTTGGAGATCCTTATAGAAATCAAGACCAAGTATAAATTAGTTGAATTTTTTTATATGCATTTAAGATTTGGAATTAAGATATTTTGAGCTTAGCGCCCGCTAGGTTATGCTACCACATAATATTTGGATACTACCAGTGGTTTCAGATACTTTGAGCTTAGCATCCGGTAGCCTTTTCCACAACATATTATTTGGAGATTGAACTCACTAGGGTTCAATAATTCATAGTTATGATATTTTACAACAGTTAACAAATTACAAGAAGATATTTATAACTTAGCTGATGCTAGTTTAAACAACGACATAATATATGGAGGTTACAGTCGATAGGATTAAACAAATTAAATTAACATATTTTGAACTAAGCGGAGACTAGGTACTTCCACAATATATTATTTTGAGCATAGTGGTTGTTATCATTTAACATGTTACTGAATGATATTTTGAGCTTAGCGTCTGCTAGATTATGACACAACATAATATTTGGTGCTTAGCGCTCACTAGGTTTAAACAAAAGAAATAAGATATTATTAGCTTGGCTACCGGTGGGTTACGCCAAAACATAATATTTGGATCTTAATGGTGACTGGGATTTAGCAAATTTGAATCAACATAGTTTGAGCTTAGTGGCCATTAGGTACTTAAACAATATATTATTTTGATCTTCACGGCCACTAGGTTTTTCCACAACATGTTATTTGGTGATTTCATCACTAGGGTTTAATAATTCATAATTAAGATATTTTACAACATCTAGCAAATTAGAGGAAGATATTAATAACTTTTCTGGTGCTAAACCCACAATATAATATTCTGAGTTTAGTTTTCACTACCACCTAACTAGTAAGAAAATTATATTTTGATATTAGACAATGGTATGTTATGCCACACCATAAATTTTTGGAGCTTGGTGGTTGCTAGGTTTTATCAAAATAAAGTAGGATACTCTCATCTGAGAAGCCACTAGGTTATACCAAGACATAAAATTTGGAGCATAGCGATCTTAAGGATGTAAGAAAACTCATTAACATATTAGGAGCTTAGCCATGACTATGATATGCCAAAACATAAAACTATTTGGAATTATAGTAAAAGGGGGTTTTCCCAAATGACCTGCATACTTGCACAAAAAAATCCCTCATGGCCAGGTATTATAGTGAAACAAGAAGAGAACAATCATATGCAACAAAAAACAAAAAACCAAAAATTCCCAAACTGGACAAAGCCAAATTACATTTTATGGATATTCATGAGAGTAGTTGCTTCATCCTTAGCATCGGCAGTAGGCCTTCCTTGAACCAGCACATCCACTAACTTAATGTGTTCCAGGAAGTCTTCGTTGATTTTCATCCAGGTCATGACCATGTGACTTTTCCATTCCTTGATAGTAGATACTGAGTGTAACATAATATTTGATGGCCTCGTGTAGATCAGGAGAGATCTTCTCTAAATGCTCCTTGTGTTCTGAAGCTATAGTGGGGGAGCCCATTTTCTTTGACAGAGGAGAATCAGGGTAAACTGAGGAGAGATCCCACAACATATCTAGAATTTTTGAGTCCATGCTAACTTCCATGCAAAAAGGTGGGAGGGAAGTCACACATGCTTTCCGTGATCAGGTGAGTTGAGTCAGTTGTAGCCATTACAATGTCAGTGGAGATGAGAGGAGAAGCCAGAGAAGCATCGGAAAGAGGTGGAGAGGAAGTAGATGTTGGGTCTAAAAGTGGTTCAGAGACCTTAGGAGAGTGCTCTGAGGTGTCCGGAGGGTTATGAGCCACCAGAGAAGATGAGGGATACCCAAGAGTGAAAGAACGGGGGCTAATGATCATGATGTCTGAATCAGAGTCAGAAGGGAGACCAAGGTGGCAATGATGACTGGATATAGGGAGATATGGTTATGGAAGAGGAGGGGGGACATGACATTGCTACTCACCTAGCTTAGAGGGGAAGCACAAGATTTCTTTTTGGGAAGCTTCCATTTTAAAGAGAAAATACAAAAGGCCTTGGTGTAGGAAAGGACCATCATCTTCTATAGCCATTTTAAGGGACCTCTCAAGCAATTGAAACAGAAAATTCACAAATTTTACCTTCTAATCATGTCAAAGATGCACAAGAAGAAAAATATGAGGTCCATAGATCACTTTGTAGCATCACTGAAGCATGAAGTACCTCCTCAATTTCTCAGAAACCCTATCCCAAGGTTTTGGAAGTGAGTCCCATTCATAGCTCGAGTGATACATTGTCAGATTTTCACCAGGATACAGGAAATCATCCATCTCCTCCTGAAGTGAGCATTGAAAATAAATGTCTCCCTCCATGGGGAGCCCCATCGCAGCCACAATGGACTCTATCAAAATAATAAATTTAGTCTTTCCCACTTTGACTCTTCCTTTCTTCCAGGTTTCCAGCACACTGCATGTTACTCAGATAGAGTGACCAAATAGTCTTTCCATAAATGACGTAACACCACCATCATGAAAAATATTCCATACTACCAGGTTGGCCTTGACCTCTTCATAGGAAGAAGGCTCAATGCATTTTCTGGTGCTACCCATAGTGAACAGGGATTTTTTGATAGTGATTGCCAAAGGCCCGATATAGATGATGCTTAAATAGAGATGTCGAGCACCTTCATTCCAATATTCAACTCGTGTCTCCAAGATTTCTAATTGAATTTTATCCTAATTAGTAATAGTCATTAATTGATCCCATCCATCACATGAACACAATCTATGAATGTCATAAATTCCCAAAAAATCCACAAATGCCTTATCCTCTTTCCGCCACCAAAAGAGGTTATGCCTCAACATAACCTAACAAATTTTAATCTTAGTTAATGTTCAGCCAACCCCAACATTAATTAGTTAATGTTCTTGTAATTACTGCATTTAGTGGAGGTTGAAGGTTTGAATGTTAGCAATATTAGATGTATTTAGTTAATATATATTATAAAGGAAGAATCTGCAAACAAAATGAAGCAAGGTGAAATAACTAACATTGCTAGACATGATTTCATACTGTATAGATTATCAGACAACAAATCATAAAGAAATATCTTATTAGAATTTATTTATTGACACTTCTATTTGTTACATTTAGGTTCTCCAAGGTTGTTCATTCTACACATGGAAATGAAGTGGGTAAGCACAAAGATGTTACAGGGAGCACAAGTAAACACTTGTGATGGGAATTTGTTTGTGAGATTTGGTAAGGTGATTTCACAAAACACTGTTTGACTGGAATAAGATGGGGATGGTGTTTTCTGGAAAAAAAATGCATCCCCATAAGTCCTCTCCATCCTAGGGTCTGATTTTTTCAATGGAGAGCAGCGTGTTTAGTTCAGACCAAGATAAAATTAAATGTAGATACAATTACATGTACATGGAAAGAATAATATCCTTATTGGGTTTGTGTTCTCTTACAGGTACAATTACATTCACAATTACAGGTATAATTATAGGTACATGACAAGAATAATATACTTTTTCATCTTTTAACTAGCCTCGTGGATGTTAAAATTTATTCTTATATTGAACCCTTACGTGACTTCAGACTGGTGTGGGTATATATATTAACTTGAATCAATATTGTTTTTTTGTAGGTGCAAGTACGACAGTTGGTTGTTTATATTACTTCAATTGTAGTGGTCACTTTCATTTAACAAGTTACTAAATGATATTTTGAACTTAGCGTCCTGCTAGCTTATGACACAACATAATATTTGGATCTTTCGTGGTCTCAGGGTTTCGACAAAATAAAGTGAGATATTATTATGATTTTAGTGGTCACTGGGATTTAACAAATTAAATCAACCTAGTTTGAGCTTAGCGGGTGAATGTATTTGAAGAATATAATATTTCAAGCTAAAGAGTCACTACCATTTAACAAGCTAAAGAAATACATATTGAGTTTAGTTTCCACTAGTATCTCCAGTGTTAATCTTGTAATGAACTTCCTCCTGGTTGGAGGATTGAATTGATATAACAAAAAAAGGTATAGTAGTTTGGGATTGAAGTGAAATTTGTAACCTATTTTTTAAATTTGTTACTACTCGAACAGAAGTGTGACTAGCGTCGTGGATGTTAGAAGTTCTTATTATTGAAAGGATTGAAATATTTTTAATTACTACAAAATTCCTTTTATGTTGTACTTATAATATGTTGTTGTTTGAATGAAAAAATATTGAACATGTTTCTAAAATAGTCTGGTGTGTTTTAAACGTCCTAGATCAATTGCTTTCACAAAAACACTTTTCTTACATGCATTGATGGAGATCAATGACTACAATGCTTAAGTATAACATGTGACATATCAGTTATTGGACCAAACATATTCATTTTCAAAACATATGTTGTCTTGCAAAGGATTTCTGGAGGAAAAATTGGACTAAGGATTTACTCCCCAAGGTCAACAACATGAAGACATGCCTGCCTTAACTGGAATTGAATTGTAAAGATTGGAGGAAAAAAATTGTATTTATTTGAAAGATTTTGTTACTTACTACAAAATACCTTTTATGTTGTACTTATAATATGTTTTTGTTTGAATGAAAAATATTGAACGTGTTTCTAAAATAATTTGATGTCTTTTAAATGTCCTAGATCAATTGTTTTCACATAAATGATTTTCCTACATATGTTTATGGAGATCAATGACTATAATGCTTAAGTATAACACCTAACATATATGTTCTTGGACCAAACATATTCATTTTCTGAACATATGTTGTCTTGCAAAGGATTTGTAGAGGAAAATTTTGATTAAGGATTTACTCACCAATGTCAACATGTTTTTCTGGTTAGCTGTTCAAAACAATATTTTAACTCTAGACAATGTGAGAAAGGATACAATTAATAATTGGACCATAAGAAATATCCTTAAAGATACTAAATAAAATTTTCTGAAAGAGTTTGATAAATGTAATTAATTATTCACACCCTGAGAAAGGGTAATAAATGTGTGGATTATTTTGCCAAATTGGGGGCTAAAGGTAGTAATTTTAAAGTGTGTGAGAGGGGAGATGATATCACCAATGTTATTAATCTCATTAAGAACATTAATTACTGATGTTTTGGTGGTTGTTTTCCCTTGTTGGGATGTCATCCTTGTACTTATGGTTAACAGGACCCTTCCCACATGCAGGATATATGGCGGGATTTGTATTAATTTTTCTCTTACAATTAATTTTGGCCATTGTTTCTTCCATTTTCAATCATTTTCACTGTCAACTAAAACCATGGGAGGTGGTCATTTGAGAACAAATCCCATGAGGTATGGTTCCTTGAAGGACAACCCCTCCTTGTGGCACATTCTAAAAATTGGGGGGTTTAGGAATTTCATCTCAAAAATCACGGGGTCTGATCCTTATCTTGTGTTGGAATTTGGTCGGGCATGGAACAATGGAAGCATGGTGATCCACGGCATGGAAATTCAGGTTTTAGAGGATTCGATAGTGTAGATGACTGGAATGGAGATGAAGGGCTTAAAGATATTCAAATACCACACCAGATACAAGCATGAAATTGATAATTTCTTCTGTGGTAAAGAAATGGTTTACTTGCTGGTAGATGGTATAGCTAGATTCTGCATCCCTGATATTTGGAATATGGTCTGCCTCCACCTTATGAGGTACATTACTCTTGAAGTGAATTATAGAAAGATATTTACTCACCATCTCACTATGCTTAATATGTTTAGGAATAAGATTGCTATGAGCCTTCCCTTTTTCTTATTTATGTCACTCTCTGCGTCGGTGAATGATTTTCAACAGGGAAATATTGATACCCTGATACACCATGGACTAATTATTTTACTTTTTAAGAATGGTAAACCAGTGGTGGAAAAGGAATTAGAGCCCAAATCTGGGGATTCAGATGAAAATTGTACTCTTATGGACCATATGAACAAACTGAGGAGAAAGAAGAGTAAGGCACCTCAAGGGAATGAAAATCTTGGTACTGGAGTTTACAAGTTCTCTGATTGATATGAAAGGGGAAGTTCATCTAAAGGGAAAGAGAGAGTGGAGCTTGGTTGGAATGTGGATTTTGATAAAATTTCTCTCAGGGTGAGTCAGGTGGAAATGGATATGGAGGCCTTAGGAAAAGTTGGAATGGATATGGGAAATAGTGTCATGCATTGCATCGATGCCTCTAAGAAAATTTACATCACCCAAAAACTCTATCAGGGCCGATATGGTAGAGATCAAAATTTTGGTTTTGGAGTTGTAGGGCGTGTATGGTCAAGCTAGAGCAGGGACACAAAGTTTGCAGGTATAATCTCCACCTCAGTAGTTCAGATGAGGAAGAGAAGGTTGAAGACCGACATTCCTATCATGAGCAAGCAAGGATGATAATATGAAACATTTGAATCAAAGGAGGAGTACAAACATTTGAAGACTAACTAGTTAGTTAGCTCTTGGAGATTTTGTTTGACTGTTTGTGGACTGTATCATTTGGGATGTTTTCCCCTCCATGTTTTTATGATTTTTCCTTGTATTGATCTGTTGGATTGTAGTTTGGGATAAGTTGTTTTAGCCATTTTTGTCCTGTTTCTTTTTTTTTCACTCTTGGTGATGCTCACGATGCATTCTATTGTAAGGTTTCTGGGTGCCTTAATCCCTGTATAAAGTAGCCAATCATTATGTTCACGTATATTTAATAAACCTTGTTAATAGTAATTTTGTTAACAACATTTTAAATTAAACAAGACAGAGCATTAAGTTCATGCCTCATGGATGGGAGATGTGCTAGTTGTGTGATCGTGCTAGATTTCTATGTGATTGTTTCCTTATAATATTTTTTTATTAAATAGAATAAATCAATGTTACAACAAGGCCTCATATTTTTCAAATCAATACTAACTAGAAAATAAAGAAAAATATAAATAAGTTTCGTATTTTAAATTTTTTTAAAATAAATTACAAACATTAGAAAGTTGAAAAGTTAATAGAATTTTTTTATTTTGATTGGTGGATTGAGGAGAAATTTTAAGTAAGATGTTTTGAGCTTAGCGCCCGCTAAGGTAACCTAATACTTCCACAATATAAAATTTTGAGCTTATGGATCACTAGCATTTAACAAGTCAAAGAATATTATTTTTAGCTTAGCATCCGCTAGCTTATGTGACACCATATTAATTGGATATTATCGATCGATAGGGAATTAACAAAATAAAGTAAGATATTGTCATCATAGAGTCTGCTAGGTTATGCCACAACAACATATTTCGATGTACAAAAACTATGTCCATTTTTTTGTATAAAGGGTTAATATGGGGGTTTTGAAAGGACCCGCATCCTTTTACAAAAAGTTCCTTAAGGAATAATATGACATTGAAGCATAGAAGAGAGAAATCCCGTAGGCAAGCAAAAGATAAAAAACCACATAGCCACGATGCAAATAGAGAAAATTTACATTTTGTGAAAAATTTTGAGGATAGTTTTTGCTTCCATAGTAGAAACATCTTAGATTTTCCTTGTTCCTTGAATTATCCTTTCACAAATTTGTATTTGTTCTTTTGTTCTCCAAAATCTGTTTGGTTCTCCTACTCTTGCATTACCATATTTTTTTCACAAATAGGTCACTGTAATCCAACACCAACACATTCAATGGAAACTCATTCTTAACATGAATATCTTCTAAAATATTGTCATTGAAAATGTCAATGATGTCGTAGCCATTGAATTTTGTTGAGTATGTGCAGTGGAGGACTATTTGTGGACAACAATAAGGCCAACAAAATAATATCAATTTTATAAAATACATCTTCTCTTCTATTCCTGTGCACCACCATGTCCATAAATTGATTCTGATATTCACTTTTTTACTGTGAAAATTGAGCCACCATCCATACCACCAAGATTCTTTTTCAAGACTCAACAAAACAAGTTCTTGGCAGGTGTTTTTGGTTTTTAAAAATTCTACAAATATTCCTCTCATGTTATTACGTATTAAGCTGATGTCATTTCTTTGTCAAGATGTGCTCCATTCCGTCCTCTTTCACTACTCTAAAAAATATTTACTATATTACGAAATTATTTATTTGATAAACAAAACTACCTTCTACAAAATATTTAATAACAAACTTTCTTCCATTTAATTATCTACAAAATCCCTACATGGATATAAGGCCCTAGTCAGCTATGGAAAATTTTACATGGATATAATCCCTAATCAGCTATGGAAAATTTTACATTAACAAAATTTTGTAATTTTGGAGGGACTGAAGGTGAGAATGCATACCAATTTTTGGCATGGAGAGAGAAAATCAAAACGTTTCCAGAACTCGAGCATAGAATTTTCGACGCTTGTACATGATGATATTTTTCTATTGATGAATAAGTTTCCCTTACACAATGACAAAGAGAATAGAAAGGAAAATGTTAAAAATATAAACTCAAAAACTGTCTACTTATAGTGATATGTAAACAAATCCAACTGCCAATTTCATTGGCACGTGAATTTAAGAGGGCACGCATATGATTTTACATTTCTTTTCATTAAATGGCTAATTAATGGCTGACAACAGTTACATGCTCCAAAAGGCGCACATATTTTGAATGACACATGTACTTTTAAATGGAAAATTTTACATAGCTCAAATTAATGGCTAATTAATGTTGAGGCAAATGACAACATTAATTAGCATTTTTCCTTACAAAATGGTTATCATTAATACTGCAAATACTTGTAAATATTTGTAATAAATATAATTGTACTGTAAATAAAATCTTATTATTATTGTAATAAACCTTACACTTGTGAATTGCATATTTAATATTTAACCGTCAATTATTAATATAGATTTTATATATAAATTACAAAAATTATCAAAATTTACATCAATATATATTAAAAATAATGAAATTTATACATAATAATTAGTATAAATAAACATTGTTTTGTATTTTTAAAGGGAAGTGTTGACAAATTACCGTTACCCAAAAATTATTTGATAGGTGAGTTATCACACTTAGTTTTGTGTGAATCAAGACTCACACTTAGTGGTGCAAATCAAAACTCACACCTAGTTGTAGAAGACTCACACTTAGAAGTGCGAGTCAAGACTGGCACTTAGAAGTGCAATTCGATACTCATACTTAGAAGTTCTAGTCGATACTCTGCACTTAAAGTATGAGTTGAGAGAAGTGTGACTTAACTTGCACTTAGGCGGTAGTACACATGAATCGCACTTAGACATGTGACCAATCACACTTATACATGTGACCAATCACACTTGTAAGTGCGATCACTCGCACTTACACACTACTTACAAAATTTATAAATGACAATTCCATGGATTTTTTAACTATGATTAATATATATGAATAAATTATTTATATAAATGTATATAAATATTGATGGTCACCTTTTAAACATGTGAGTCACACGTGCCTAGTTCTATAAAATATTTGCAAATATGTTACGTCTAAAATCACGAAAAACATCTAAACAATTCGTCAAATTTAACACCATTCAAGGAAGTTCAAGGGAAGGGATTTTCAATGTCAATTTTTATTGATTTGAATAAGGTATGCATGAATAGTCGTATATGTATAAAGATATTAAGATTGATATGTAGCATAAATGACAACAATCACTTACACACTATCTTGAAGTTAATAGCCGCTTGGCAATATGTAAGTTTGCGGACTTTTTGAGGCTTATGTTGGGGGAGTGGCCTCTTGGCTTATGTAAGTTTTCAAATACTTGGGTTATGTAATCCTAACAACCACTAGCGTTAAACTGAGATAACAAAAATTTGGGATTTATGAAAATTGGATGGCTATCAGGATTATGTGGAAAAATTGGAATCCATTAATTACGTGTTATTGGAATCTAGTAATAGAGAAATTTGTGTCCAATAAAAAGGAAATTGGAATCCAATGATTAGTGAAATCAGAATCCAATAATAGTATAAATTGGAACTTGGATAAGTATAGATAAGGACAATATTTGAATCCAATATTGGTACTAATGGAATCCAATAATAGTAATAATGGAATCTAGTATAGCCAAAAATGGAATCCAATATATGCCAAAATGGAGATGGATTTCTTCTAATACTTGTAATATTGGAGTCTTAATTCACTGGAATAGGTCCCAGATTTAGTGAAATAAGCATTTTCATTAAATTTTTAGCCTTCATTAGCAAAAAAAGTACATAGGAAGGTATATTATATAGTAATAAATTAGGTCACCCCAAAAAGTAACTTCTCAATGAAGAAATAGAAAATGACTTAAAGTAAAGTTCCCTTTAATTGCCTATTATGACCTAAGCAAGTTAAATTAGACCGTTTTGGAAAATCCACAAGGTGGGAAATTTCTACACCAACTTGTTTTCTCCCCATAAAATTAGGAGGAATAGATGAAGTTTAAGCAACCACTTGTCTCAATTTTCTATGATTGCACTTTAGACAAACTGAAAAATTGTTCATCCTTAATTAACTATTTATTGTAACTCTTTCTTTTCATTTGGTATGATCAAGAGGTTAAATTTAGCTTGAAATCGTCTTGTCTAAAAGAGATAAAAATTACCTAAAATCATAAACAAGTGATTTGGAAACCATTTGACCAATAAAACAAGTCAAAACGACTCCAAAATATGTAATGAAGTTCTATAAGTTTTCTCATCCATATCCTCTAAAAACATTATCTAAGTGTAACTCTCTTCAAGATGTTTATAATAGTGCCATGTGTAGGTGAAATGGAGTCTCCAGTTTAAAGTTACAAGCAATAAACTAAGTCTTTCTCTTACTTCTATGTGACATCCTTGAGAAATTATTTTTCATTATACTAATTCATCTAATATAAACCCATTAAATTTGTACTTTAGTGAATCCATTAATCATGGATCTTCACCATATGTCTCTTAAGCCACGTGTTGACCCGTAGGCATTTTGGTGGGCATATGGAGCATAGAAGCAGGCTATAATATTCAAGGGAATCCCACTTAACCGATGCCTACCAATTTTTGTTCATCAAAGTCATGAAACAAATGAACTCTTCGAGATATGACATTCAGTGCATTGATGATTTGCCACATGTCTCTAAACACCACATGTCCTTTACTCAATGAATTTATACGAGTTCATAGGTATTAACCATAGGTCGAGGATAATAATCACTCACTAATCACTTCCATGAAGTCTCTCTAGATCACCTATCACCAATCGAGATCTTCAGGAGACTAATGGGGCAAAGTTTGAATTCTTGTTTTTGAGAGCATCACTGGCATTGAAGGGATAGGTTATTTTAAGCATCTTTTTTGGATGGAATCACCATGTGGTCCATAGGAAATCCAAAACTTAATAAGTTGAGAATATTCCAAGAGAAGGCATACATGGTGAGTTCATCATGTGTCCCTCCACCTATCTTGATTACATAGCAAGACAGACTTTTCCTTAAAGAGACAATATAGTGTATTACAACATCTAATGTAGGTTCTTGTAGTTGTATCATATGCCCATATAACATAATATTTTGACTAAAACCTACCTACTTTTTCAAACCTATAGACATGCAGAACAAGGGAGCTTAATTTTGCGGTATTAACTGACAAGTTTAAACATAAATAGGTGTGCCAATATACATCAATCAGATAGCATTTTTGGGAAAGTGCTTATAAGTTCTTAACAGGTCACCAAATCATGGCCTGACATAATATAGAGCAAAAGGTACATCCCATCTTTGAAAACAACATGAGGCCAAAAAAAAATGGAAGAATTGCCTATGCGTGACTAGAGATACATGTAAGCATTGTACTGGTTCAAAAGCCAAAATATTTTGTCCACTTAAAATTCATAGTACCAATTCAGCTATTTAATGACGAATTAAAATGCATAATGATCTAGGAGGGTCGTGCATGTTCTCTATGAAATCTATTTCCTAGTGTCTAAGCTATAAAATTATCTAAACCATCATATTGCTCACATTTCATTGTTGGGTGTCGTTTTGATACAAACATAGTCTGTTCCTATTAATGGAAAATATTTCCTATCATTACTCCTTATTTTTCCTGATATGGAATTTCATTCTAGATAGTCTCTAGGTTTCTACTTTCTTCTCAATTTACCAATAAATTAAATCATTTTCAAAAAACTACTACACGAATATTGACAAACGGTATGCGGAGAAATATTGATCACTGGACAACATAAATCAAGATATTTTTATAAGGATTTGGTTATGCATATTGAAATTATCCTATCGGCATGGATAATAACTTAGTTAAATATTGATGAGTTTTAATGTAATAAGTCATAAACAAACATTTATCTATGTTTGAGTAAGGTTAAAGATAATTACTTTAAAATTACAACTTAGTGAATGATTAATTAAACTAAGTTTGAAGTTGGATAGAAAATCCCCCCTTATTTCTATTAGTAGTCTAAAGGTGGCATAGGTGTTTAAATTGTGTCTTTTTATTATTATTGAAAATAGTTTTTTGACAAGAGGACTATACCCTTATTAGCACATACAGGCTTGAAAACAAAATTTTACAATCTAAAGCATAAAAAAAAAGACTTTATCATTCCACCCCTTAATTCAGTATAGTCTCTTTGGATACTCATCTTAACAAGATTATCTGGATGAAGCAGTACTTCCTTAGAAAAGAACTAGCAACCAACAATGGATATCAGGCTAAAGAAATATCTCTAGATATACAACGAAACCAATCTGCAGCGGCATGACAACACCATGTGTGCTCTAAAAAGAAAGTTGTTTCCCAGCAACATTTTGACAAACCTCTGAATCAATATAGCTCTAGACAAACAACAGCAAACCTAAGTTGGAATGGCATCATAGGTGGAGAAGTGGAATTCTTACGAAATAACTACCCTTCATTCACTTTTACGGCCACTACCCATCCTGCAATGAATCCTCCACTGAATGGAGCGATTAGATAAAGAATTTGCAAGTATTTTCCTCTTTTCCGCATTAATTCGGAGTGACTAGTGACAGACAACATTGTTATCTTGAGAATGAATTTTTTTTAGCACTTTATCCTGATAGTGTGACCACCAATCTTGTGTGTTTTCCTTGTTGCCCAGACAATTAGAATCCCTTTTGGGATACATTAGGGGTCTCCGGGATAGCAAATCGGGTTTATACTTATGTATTAATGCATATTTCAACCTCTAGATTCCTTTTTTACACCGAAAATCAGGTGTTCCAAGAAGGACGTCTTATCTACTAGTTGTGTTGCTCATGTTGATGCTTTGTCATCCCCACAATCAGTAGAGGTGTGTCACAGAAACAGACAACACAATCTGAGGTACCAGTGGAAAGTTATGGGCCTTGCGTAAATTCTGATTTCAAGGTATGTGACCAAGCCCCTTATCCAATTATGGACTCTAATATCAATGGTCTGTAAGAAGGTTTTTACCCGAGTATCAAGGCTTCCACCAAGCTTCCGGGCACTTGGTAGATATGGGTCTAATCAGAGGTTTGAGAATCTATATAATTTTTTATTAGTTTCTCCATTTGTTATTTGCCAATGAATGCATATGCTTTGTACATTATGGGTTGACTCTAGAATTGGAGGTTGTGTAGCATGGGGCAACCTGATCAACACACCTAGGTTGATTCATTAGAATGATTTGGTGAGTGGGTTAAAGGAGGGGACCCAACTCGGTTTCCTCTGTTGCAAATCTATATCTTAGATTGACTAGACCCAGCGCTTGGATGCAATTTTTTTTATGCATCTAGCTTGAAGAGAAAGCCACAATGAAAATACCTTTAATCTACAACGAATATGTGCAAGATCTACAACTATGTACTAGAACTATTAGGAGATCCATGCAGTAGGGTAAGTGCTTCCAGGAAGGCTGGGCCATAACCCCTGGAACCTCCATAGCTCATAATGTGTGTTCAGCTATGAACCCCTAGTTCTTCAAATGAAATGACACTCTTCCCCAGAGGATGTAGGGATCCTCATAGAGTAATGTATTTACCAGATCTCATACCTGATATTAACCTTGTAATATTTTGGAAAGCATGTTATCATAGGAGGTCATAATTAAGAAGTTGCTATAGTTTATCATACACTGTAGATTCAGTGGTGGCATAGCAGGCATCGTAAAGTGGACAGAGGCTCCCAAGCCATGGAAAATGTGTAAGAGCAATAGAGATACTGCCCCTAAGTAATCAGCACTGAGAGGAACCAGCGCCAGATGTAGTAAACTAGACAACTCGTATACCTACACTAATCAGAGGGATCCTGACAACTAGCATCATAGCTTCACTATGTTACCTGATCCACCATTACCATTCCATTACTTTGAGGCATTACGGCTTAGGGTAAATGATGCCACTAACCTGAAGTTTATTCCTAAGAGGTTGAGAAGAAATCATTGGAGTTCCCTATTAACATAATCACGGTGAGATAATATTGTGCACTAACATGTGTCTTGATGATATATAGAGAGATTCATTATATTTGACCGCAATAGTCTTTCCCATCTATATATCTTCAATCAATCATAAAACTGTTATACTTTTATCCTTATGATATCTCATGTAAGAATTATGATCTATGCAAATTATATTGTTACTTGAGACAAATATATCTCAACTAAATTAAAATAATAACATTATTTGTGGAGTAGAATTCTTTAAATTATTATAACATGTGTTATTACAACCTTAAGAGGTGTATCTACAATAGTAGGTAAGGTTCTTAATGGAGTATGTTTTTCAAAATTCATATTCATTGACATTAAATTTTACAAAAAATCATGGTTGACCAAATCATGTGAGAGTATCATTCATCAAATTTGAATTCTATTTGACGGGTAAGTGCACTTAAATATGGGGGGTTGTTTCTTTTTTTAAAGGAATTCAATAAACCCAAAATCATCTAATATACGTATGGCCATTTGTAAGTAACATGTTTGGGATTCTTTCTTAGGTTAGATAATGTTTGATACCGACACAATGCATACATAGCTAAATGATTCGCATTTACCACAAATCTTACGTGAAATTGATAGATAATTTAATGGAAGTTGATGATTAAAGTGGGCATATGTACTAAAAGTCAAATGTTAAGAACCTTGAAATTGACTATCTATCAATGTATTTCATATAGATACATTGAGTATTACTTATACTTATTATATTATATTTATTTTAAATTTATCATAGTAAATATAAGAAATTAGGGTCACTCTCCACCTGATGGAACTGGTCTCATAGCTCCAACAATTATAATATAGAAGATAGTTTTTTAAAATCTAATTTGGTCAGTAATTACTCATTTTCAGAATTTCAGCAAGGACGTAAAGCTTTCAGGGAATATAAATTGTAGTCATTCTTTGTTTTGGGAAAGCATATAGTCATTTTTTAGGTTTTTTGACCTTCTCGATTGGTTTCTAACATTTATAGGAGTTTTGGATGTGTCAAAATTAAATTTTACAAGCTACATAACACCTAAAGATAATGACACTTGCTTGAGTATATGGACTCATTATTTTCCCCATGAGTGTGGAGTTGAAGCCTTAATTTCATCTTGGCAGAAGGGTAGCATTGTATTAGGGATGAGTACATACTTTACAAGCCTAGAAATATCTAATCAAATATATAAATAGGTCCAATATGTGAAGTGGATCTTAGCTATCTCACCACACTATTCCATGCGCAAATTGGTACCAAGTTTGAAATATGGTCCACAATTCACTTTAGTGACCACGAATCAACTCTATGATTTTTTTCTACTTCTTAGTGAAATGTGATCATCACTTTGTAGATTGATAATTTCTCCCTAAATGGAAAATACTATCCTATGAACAAAATTAGGTGACCGTAATGTGCCTCCTCCTTGAGGTTTGATCACACTACTAGGTGTTGAATGAGTTTTTAAGAACACTACCAAGTGCATTGAATTAAGTGAACTGAGATGATTTTTAATTATTGGAAACACAGTACTCTATATGAATATCATCCCCTCACCTTTCCTAACTTTAAAATCTACCTTTCACGGAATAAAATTCATGATTCTCATATACACATTTACTCATATGTCTCTCATGGAGATATATGATTCCTTAATACTTCATACACAATGGTCTTGGATACCTTAGTCAAGACTAGCTCATTTTGGCTTTTTCCTTGGAGACATTTATGTACAATGACATAGTCGGGATATGATGATTATCAAGTCACTCCTTGAGTTCCAAATTTCACCTTTGAACTTGGCGAATCCGTCACAATTCAATTTCTCAACCAAGATGACACCTAGTTGGAAGGATGCTTATGGTACCTAGACACTTTTTTGCTCAAGTTTCTCCTCATGGAAATGGGTTTCCTCCTCCAGATTGGGGGATGAATCCTTGAATGAAAATTGAGGATGAGTTACATGTTATTTACTTCCATACTTCATTGAAATAATTCAAATCACATTTTATGATTAATAAAACTATTCTAAAAATTTAATTCTACCTCCAACTCAAAATTTTATGTCCTACTTTATTTTAAATTGAGAGCGGCAGCTATATAGTTTTGAAGTGCCTCAAGAAGTATTTTACCCTTGAATTAATGTTGATTATTCCACCTTGTATATTATTCTAATATATTTCCAATGCCTATATATTTTCATCATAACTCTTTCCGTAACTCTTGCAATCACCCGAAGAAGTTAGCTTTCACCATTTTAGCTCTTATTCCCTACAATTGAAAACCTGATCTTAAATTGATTTCTCTTGAATGATATTTTATTTCCTCAACTTCCCTAAATATCCTTAGACAAATTCAATTATCTCTGACATCACCCTCAGATGCTTGATATTTTCCCTGAACACTTTCGAAGCGTGTTCAATTAGTTATAGAATGGCCAAAATGGCCTTTTTAGGCCTTTGGAGGAAGTATTCTCTCATCAAAACTAAATGAGTTGATCAATCACCATAGACACTCTTTCCTGCACACTAAAACACAATGAATTATATTCTTAGGACTTTCCTCTAAGGTAAAGTTTGAATTTAGTGTAGGTTAGATAGAGGAATGATGCACAGTGATTGATAAGCCTAATTTTCATTTAAGGGATTAGTTGTATGAGTCAAGAAGCCTCCTAGAATGATGAAATTTTGTAGCCCTATAAGGTACACTTAGAGAAGAAGTGAGAAGTGAGTTAGTATTTTTGTGCTACCAAAATTTTCCTAGGTCCATTTTTGGTAAACCTTAGTGGAATTATTTCATGTTATACCTCCTATCTCGAGTATGTCTATTACAAGAATGGGATCCCTAAGATTAGAATCCAATATATTTAGAGGTGACAACCCTCATTTAAATGATAATCTCATGGTTGACCATATTGGTGGAGAGGAGGATTCTCCTCATTTGAATCTAGAGCACAATCCTGCCAACTTTGATGATTACATTTTCCAAAACAAACATTATGTTCTTATGCATGTTATGGAATTAGGAGATAAGTTAACTCCCATAGTGGACCCTTATCTCATTTATGGAATGATTCATGGAGAAGAGGAAGTAGGCCAACCTCATCGTATTGTCAATGAAATTTTAAACCTAGGTCATTCCTCTACTTCTGCACAACATAATAATGAGGAAATACCATTTCAAAATGATGGATATTATTGGATACTTGTTGCTAAAATACGTTTTCAAGACAATGAGGAACATGTTCATCATGCACAACCTCCCCCTAATGACAATCATCATGAAATACCTATTCAAGAGGTGATGTTAGAACAACAGGTCCAAGTTCTTACTCGCTAATTGGCAAGTTTGGCTTCACATATACAAAAGTAACAACCCAAAGTATTGAAACAAGCTATACCAAAAGAAAAACCTAAATTTTTGTTGCATCAGTTCCTAATAAACACTCCTCAATGGGAGGCACAAAGATATCCTTATGAATATATTATCGCAACAAATAAGGGTGGGAATACACTTAGATTTAATCCTACATATAGACCTACGCCCCCCACACAAGATCCATTTTTCAACCAAGAGTGGTCAACTATGAAGAACCCCCTAGTGCCAAACTGGTAACAATATCAAGAAGTAGCGGTTTGATGAGCTATTTCCCTACCCATTTGACAAAGCCATGTTACAGGAACCTTTCCCAAGACACTTTCATTTTCCAAAATTTGACAAGTATAAGGGAAAAGTGACCCTCATTACCATATTAAATATTTTTATATGGAATTTCAAGAGGTGGCATTTAGTGACAATTATCTTATGCGCCTCTTTTTATGAAGTTTAGGAGCAACGGCACTAGAATTCTTTGTACACATCCCTAAGGGATCCATATCAACATGGCTAGAACTAGCAGAAAGCTTCGTATGACACTTCTCTTTTAATATAGAAAACAATGTCACCATGTTGGATATATGCAATGTGAAACAAAAAAATTAACAAAAAATTCGTTGTGTTTTTACAACAATGGAGAGGATTAGCTAGCCACTTTCATTGCTCCATACCCAAAAAATAGTTAACAGGCATATTTTCTCCTAACCTCCATCCAAACATTACATTCCACTTGCAAATGCATTGTGGCAACAAATTTGAAGAGGTAATAAAAAAATGGAGTCAAATTGAAAATTAATTGTTAGCTAGGGGGATTATGAAACCTATCTCCCGTGATCCTAATGTTTCTAAATCTAACGATAAAACAAAGTTTATTCCAAATAGAAACAAGATTGTCATTATTGATGGGATAGTAGATTCTAAGCGGGTATATGCTGTTCAAAACAACACTCATTTGAATCTTTCAAAGAGAGCTCCGCCTATGGAGTATAATCATCATACTTTCACTCCTCTATGTGACTCAATGTCATCAATACTAAAATAGGTAGAGGTGGTTAATATGGTTAGATATCCTAAAAATATGCCTTATGAGGATGACGTGCCTAAACCATCATGGTTTACAGATAATGAATATTTCCAATTCCACCGCGTTAGAGGTAAAAAAATCCTATCAAAGGATGTGGACATGGATTCATCCAATCCTAAAAAATCCCCAAATACAAATACTTTTCCTAAACATAATTAGGACAAGAATTCTAATTATGTGTCTAATGAGGAAAACCACTTTGATGCTCTCATTGGTTGTGTAGATACACCTATTGAACATGTCAACACAATAACCCCTGTGATATCCCCTAGACTATATATGTCTAGGCATGTTCTGATAAAGACTGATTATCACATAGTTCTACATACTTATGACCGTAAGGAACCTAGGTTTAAACATTCCTATCAAAGGATGCCTATTACAACTAGACCTTGTTTAATTGTTTGCGCTAAATAACTCATTCACTTACCTCTTCCCCCATATTCAACCCATGGTAAGTGGTATGATTCTGATTCTTCCAAATATTTTAATCCCAATTATTCTAAATTATTCCTCTAATATGACTCCTAAGTCACATTCCTCCCTATCTTCATAGGACCCCATTTCTCAGTCACCTCAACAACCCCTTCTTCTGTTGAAGAGCTCTCCGACTCAAATTCCTAATCAATCATCCAAGTCAACTCCCATGTTACATTCATCCAATCAACCTCTTGTGGTAGAAAAAATACCACTACCGATTGATTTATCTGAAGAGGAGGAGATGATCACATAATTCCTGGGGTCACATGAGGGCATTCCCCTAGAGGATTACAATCAAGGATTTAATATTGACTTCGATATGCTTGCGTATTGGGAAGAAGAAATTGATTCCTTTTGTCAGAATACTAAGGAAGATCCTAAGACCATTGAGGAAGACCCTGAGATCATCAAACATGATCCTTCTCTTATTCTTTTATGTCCACATTCTTCATTGAGTGATTAAATTCCAGGATCTAGCATTGATCGACGGCTTATCTTCTCATTACCTAATCATTCTTTATCTATCATGATTCCTCCACTGAAATCTTACCTTGGGTCACACCGGGTATCCCATCATCTTCTTCTATATGTGGGCCACCTCCAAGTAGCCCCACATCATCTATATGTGGCTCACCTCTTGGTAGCCCATTTTCATATATTATTGGGCCACATCCTAGTAGCTCATTTTCTTCTATATATGGGACACCTACTAGTAGTCCTTCCTCTTTAGTCTATGGGACACTTTCTGGTAGTCTGATTTCTTCTGTATGTGGCTCACCTCCTAGTATCCCATCTTTTTCTATAGTGGGGGCACATCTTAAAACCTCCTCATATTTGATTCTTAGGCCATTTCCTAGTAGCAAAGCATCTTCTATCTATGGGACATATCCAAGAAATCCCTCATCTTCAATCTTAGGGCCACATCTTGGTATTCCTTTATCTTCATTCTATGGGACACCTCTTGGTAGCCCATCCTCTTAAAGTTTTGGACTGTACCCTTCACATCCATCAAATTTTATTTCTATCAATGATTATGGCAAGTCCACTTTCATTCCTCACATCAATTTAATTCATTCATTTTCTTCTCATACTTATCGGGATTAGACAAGTCACATAATAGCTTACAAGAAACCCAAACAGGTTCTTCATCATACTAAGATCAAAAATTCCAAGAGCTCCAAAGCTCACAATAATTTAAACGATCTTAAAGTTTAGAATAAAAAGTGATTCAAAAATGCACATCAACGCACCCATCAAGTATGGATTAAAGTGTAGAAACCTCTAGATAGGGAATTCAATCTCCCACATAAAAAATCCATGTTTCATGATAAAACACAATCATCTATTGAGTATGAGCTCACCACGATCATTGATATCGAGGATAATATGACTCTTGATAAGAAAACATGCCTAGTCTTCGTTATCAAGGAAATCACTAACATTGTTGTCAGATCTTATCATGCTGAGTGACCTTGTCGGTCCCACTTTTTTAAAAAAATTGTAAAAAAATTCAAAAATACGAAAAAAAAATGATGATGAGAAAACATTTCAAAAAAAATCAAAGGTAAATGAACACACATTAAAATCAGATATTGCATACGCATGGATGTTATTTCTTCCCTTTCTTGATCTTCTTATACAAGTTTTCCTACCATTTTCATCCCTTTAGTGATATTTTGGTTAGTCTATTGGCATGTATTTTACAACATTTATCTCTATGATATCCATTTGACTTGGTCTTTTATCACCTGGGTAAATTAAAGAATGACTAAACTCGTAGATATCCTATCACAATCAACATCTAAAAAACTTGTTACAAAGAAATTTTGGACATATTTGTTAACACTAGCCAATGTCTTCATCACATTCACTTCCAAATCCTCCCATCTAGCCATCATTAGTTCTTAACCCCTTTTTAAACAAGAGATCTGAAATATGTTTTCAGAAAGTAAAATAAATAATCAAATCAAAAATCACAAAGCTGAAAGAAATTGCTAAAAGCAAGAGCAAATTAATATATAACTCTCTCTTGGGGTATTTCCAATAAACTCTACCGGGGCTATAGATACTTGACTAGTAGTAGAGAAATTTTACGATTAGAATCAAATGCATCTCCATCGGGGCTATAAACATCTTGCTGGTAGCAGAGCAATGTACGGCTCTCCTTCCACAATTCATTAAAAAATAACTTTGAAAAATAAATCATTCCTACACATTGGCTAGGGTGTCTTCACTTGCTTTCTATCAAATCTTCCTTCCAAGAGGTAATAAATTTCCATGTGCACACACTGGATCTCTATGAGAAAATAGGATTAGTATGTTACCAAGGGTCTTTTTTTGGACCTTATTCAAACTCTTACTCTAGTATGTATCTTGTCTCATGATTTGTGCCTTTGGCTAATCACTTTTTTATTGTGATTCTTCTAAGCTACATTCACATCATTCTTTTATTTTGTTTAGAAAATCCATGTGTACAAGATTGCTCATTTTCCATGTTTGCGGGCACCTTTTTCCCCTTCACAAAAATAATCTTCCACTTAGTTTTATCATGTGCTTCTTGGCCAACTTACGCTAGGGGCATCCTTGCTCCTTCCTAGCAAGTCATTAGGTTACGTTCATCATCATGTTGAAATTATCACTATTAGACTTGATCCATTTTCTACGCATGAAGAGTTTACCTTTAAATATTCCCATCTAACACTGGGGGTAATTTTACATCTTCACTTTCTTACGCATACGCGTGGCATTTTTCCCTTGTACATCCCATCTATCATTGGGGGCATCCGTGTTTCTTTGTTTCCTCTACATAGCTTCAGAAAACTTCTCAAAAATTAAAAACATTCAAATATGTTTCACAACTCCCAAAACATTCAAATATGTTAGTCAGAAAAGTCAAAACATCCAAATAAACATCAAAAACCCAAACAAATTGGTACATTAATTTTAAAAACCCAAACTAATTGGTAAAACAAATTCAAAAACTGAAATTTATCTTACCATTACGTATTTCACGTCAATACCTTTCCAACGCAAAAAAACGGAGTTGTTTCGAGGTCGGGAGCAAAAGTTATGGCGTTCAGAATATAGGTAGTGCACTTAGTGTTGTACAGGTGCCCTTACAGTTGCACACAGGCACCCATGATGTAGTCAAAAAAATTAAAAATGCAAAACGCATGCCAATACAGGAGCTCAAGTGCCCATGTTGCAGTAAGAAAAATCAAAAAATGCAAAATGCATGTCAACAAAGGCACTTAAGTGCCCATGCTGCTGTCAAAAAAATCCAAAACATGTAAAATACATGCCAATACAGGCACTCAAGTGCCCATGCTACAATAAAAAAAATCAAAAAATGCAAAATGCATGTCAACATACGCACTCAAGTGCCCATGCTGCAATAGACATTCAAATTATTAAAAAATTCATTCCAACAGAGGCACCCAAGTGCCCATGCTACAGTCAAAAATTCAAAAAAATGTAAAATGCATGCCAAGACAGGTGCCCATGCTACAGTCAAAAATTCAAAAAAAATGCAAAATGCATGCCAACACACACGTCTAAGTGCCCATGCTGCAATAAAAATTGTAAAATGCACAAATGTCTGCCAACAAAAGCGTCAAGGCACCCATGCTACACCAGCATAGCCCCCCCCCCCCAGTTTTTCCCTAATTTAGCCCAAAAACATGTTGTTTCTCCCACGTGAGATCCTTTTCCTTCCATAGTGTTTTTATTACCCCCGAAGTGCCCTGAAACTGTTGTATTTTTTCTAAAAGTCTTCTAACACTTTTTGTGATGATTAATTTTAATAAATAACTATTATTACACCCGTTTTGGTACGTGAGGGTATGTTTTTTGCTTCCCGACGGCCTTTTCTACTACCTGGGGCATATTTTTGCCTTACGGTCACTTTTAGCGTTATCTCGTGACTTTGTTATCTCTTCTATAATATTTTCTTCCATAAAAATAAAAAAAATAAAACAATCAAAACATTTCAAAAACAATGATTAAACCATTAATAAATCCAAGAAAATTGTAAAAAAATTATTTTTTTGCAAAAATTGGTAAACAACGTGCATATAGCTGAAGCCTACATCACTGGCATTGTCCTTGAACATCAAAATATGTCTTAAAAAGCATATTTTTATGGTTATTACTTGTTATGGTCTCAAACGACTTGCGGATCATTGTAATCTACCTCCATTAACAAAAGCTTGGTTGCATGCTATATCGGTACTCTTGTGCAACAATGAGTTGTCAGAGACTGTTTCATAGTGCACAAAATATTTTCCATGGGACTACTTATGTCGTCTATTATTCCCCTCACATGTATCCTTTCTTGGGGCACCATTTTTAACGCTTTTTGTTATAACATGAACATTCAGGAACTGCAACTTGAGAACAAAAACATTGGTGTAACTATCTTGAACATTGTTTGTTTAAGTATGTGTGATTGTACTAGTTTCTCTGTTAGGTCAGATGGTTTACTTTCTCATATTTCATTGTATTGTGTATTTTTCATTGAGTTAGGTATCATTTTACTTTCTCACATTACATTGCATTGTTTATGTTGTATTGAGTTAGATATCATTTTAAATTCTCATACTGCATTGTATTATGTATATTGCATGGAGTTACATAACAATGGAAAAATGTTGGTAAATTATCTTTTCATGTTATCTTACATTTTTTTTCATTTCAATAAAGTATGATGATCTAGACCTATGAGAAAAATGATATAAATAGGTTGCATATTGAAAGGTTGGATGCAAAGATTGGGCTTGTCCTATAATTTCTCCATTAATCAGTTCTTCTCCATTATCATTTATTACCATTACTATTTTTTCTTCTAAAACTCACGCATGGCAATAAACAACCATGTTTATTCATATCCCTATTCCTTTTAAATACCCAATGGTTTTACACCCGTTCTAAACTATTTTCTTCTATCCATTACAATCATATTTTCAATCGTCGATTGACTTCTTCTTTCACCCCATCAACACTCAAGAGGTCATCCTTCATTCCACTAATTTTTCTTCAAAAATCTACCTAGTTATGCTTGTCTACTATATTTGAAGTGAATTCACTAACTTCACCTCAAACAAGGGCGAATGTAGACACCTAAATTTTTCTTTTGCAATCTTATTGCCAAAATGCACACAAATCACTCTTATTCTTCCCAATTCCATTATAATTAGTAATCTTTACTAATTAACTAATGTTTCTCACCATGTTGGTGGGTTAACAATCACTTCATTGATCACAAAACTTGTTTCACATTTAGGATGCCACTTTACGACAAATCGTAAGCCAAAATCCTCTTCAAAACAAACAATTAGCATCTATAAGCTAATTAAGCCTATTTTTCCCTTGATTTGGTCGAAATTCCCTAATATTGACTCAAACCCCTCTTCCATCCACTCAAAATCACCCCATTCACCTCCACAACATCTCATCAAGATTCAAAATCTTATCCTAGCCTCCTAATTGACCCTAAGCGGTTGATTAAGGCTTCATACCTCTTAATCACTTGGTAATTCACTAATTGTGATTCGAAAGGTCTAATCATGATTAGTAATTCTAATCTAATTTGTGGCTTTTAGTCCCACATGCACCAAAATACAAATTTCTCCCAAAAGGAAAACTATAAAAAGGGTGCACCTCATTCCTTTATACTTTACACCATGCTTTGATTGGCATCTCATATAATACATATAATTCATAGTCAAGTTCAAATCCTTTCCTAAAACATTCAACAAGGTTAGTAGATGAATAATCTAAAGTGAATTAACAAGGAATTTGGAGAGGTAATTTCACCATTGGTTGGAGTATCAACCATAACCATTTGATTTCCCTCTTAGGTCTATTTAGGTCCATGTTAGGTAATTCAAGCATATTACTAGGCATGTTTAATCAGATCTTGCATCACTTTCATACTAGTTAAGCATTCTTTTAATCTTCTATCTTAATGTTACATTCCTAGACTTAGAGCCCTAGCTAATTAGGTGGCAATGGTGTTATCCTTCTTTTTTTAGCTTTGTTATTTACTTTGTAGAGTTTGGGGTGCTTTCAAGTACACATAGAGAAGAAGTGAGAAGAAATTGTTGAATGGACCACTGAGATCAATGAATAATTCTCTCTTTCACTTCAACCAATCCATGAAACATTTTCATGCCTTTTTGTCCCTCTTGCACTTGATGAGAACTTGAAATAATTACATGCACAATGCAACCATGATGATCCTTTTACCTGGGAAACATAATGACTAATAAAATGTGAGACAAAAAACCTTCTGACCTTGAGATGGGTGAAGGTAGGATATTTAATGAAGAATGCTTCAATACTTTGTTCAACCCATACAATGAGATGATAAACACACTGAGACCAAAATTTGGAATCAATATGGCTTCCCTTCCACTTGAGTCACCATTAAACTACCAATCCTCTGTAAGCATGAATTTTTCTTTATTATTCCTATAAGGTAAAATCCAGAGAGATGCTCATGACATAGTCATAGGTGGAGATTTGAAAATGTTGAGAAGTACCTCTAAGAATGAGGACTTTCATAAATAGATTATTTTTTACCAAGGGTGAGGATCTTATGAGGAAGGGGCCAAATTACATGACTTGAAAACACCTTCCTAACACCCCATGCTATGTTTTTGAGTCAAAAAAGTTCTCCTCCATAGGGGAGCACATTTTTTGTCTCTCGTTTCCCCTTGTTGTTGGAAACAAGAGATAAGGGGACATCAGACCTCCAAAATTCCATTATGGGTCCATTCAACATGAAAAAGTGGTAAAAAAGTGATTTACCATGAGTTTAAAGAATGTTTCTAACACCTCAAGTTATGACTTAAGTGACGTAAAAAAAATTAACTTCACAATAAATTTCCATGACTAAGATTTCACCTAAGTGGAAACATGCTTATAGTATATGGACACCTATTTTCTCAATTTCTCCTGATGGAAATAGTTTTTCTCCTCCAAATGCAAGGATTGATCCCTGAATGATACTTGAAGAAATGTTTGAGGGTGAGATCCATGTTATTGAACTCTAGATGCATTGAAGCAATGTGAAATAAACTCCTTGAATTTCAAGATGTGAAAACATCACCAAGTATTAATTAAGTATTTATAAATAATCTCAATAAATATGCATTGTTTGTGAGCTCGAGACGACTTCCATCACCACTCATCATGTTGATGATGATCATTCCATTGATGAATTGAATTTCAATGATGTTCTTGATATTTCATATCCTTCACAGACTTCATGATTCTCTTGATTGCACCCATTGTCCAAGTGACTATATTTTATACACATTGAGACCCTAATATGTTCATTATCATAGTTTGATCCCCATGATGTTCCATTTCATTAATAGTTGTAACCAAGATGAATCGCTTCTACCAAAATCAAGATGAGGACATGTTGCTGAAATAATTTATCGTATGGAAAATTATGTGTTTACACCAATGCTCGCGGGGCTACGCCCCTCCTTCTTGTGTATAGGGAGGCTCTTATTATTGATGGTAACTATCATAATCCTATCTAATTATTGAGGGATGGAAAAATAGGTTGGGCATCACACAGGAAACACTTCATTGAACCTGCGGAAAATTTATTATATGGGGTGTGAGGGATAAAATTTTAATGATGACATATAAAGGAGAGAAATTAGGAAAGGAAAGGTTATTGATATGAGTAGGCGTGAGTAGAGTTCACACTCAATAACCAGAGTAGTTCAACATTCAATCATAGGAATGCAACAATTCAAGAAATTAGTGAGACTAAAAAACTAGAGACACATAGTTCCTTAGATTCATCAATTAAGGATACAAATTTCCTTCTTGATCACTATGCTTACAAAGTGCAGAATAAAGAGAGAAAAGAGGAAAACATAAAAAAGGAAATTGAATAAATATATCTTTTATTTCTTGTGTTAGTGATACAAAGTTTAACATCTAAACCATAATCTACAATTGCTACATAAAACTAAAATTTCAGGATCCCTTGAAATGGAGAAGCCATCCCAATTTATAGCATTATGAATTTACCTTTCATCTACCCCCCACATGACTCTTCATGATCTCATTCAACTTGTGACTTTACATCTTCCTAGGAAATATGAAATAAGTTCCCTTTTTATAAATCAAAGGGACTTTTACAATTCAAATTTAGAAATTCACTTAAGTGAATGAGACAAATTATCATGATTACGTGTAATGAAGAATTATAAATGGGAGAGAAGAAAGAGGGAGAAAGAGACAAGGAGGGAGATGGCATATCTAAAAGGAGGGGGTATCATTCTGGTGAATTAGTCACCCCATACAATAGTTCAATGATCACTAATTCAACACATTTCAGTGTTATGTACAACAAAATTTTTAGTCTTAGACATTCCCTTCCAGAATCTGAGGTACTATAGATCCTCAACACATCACAGACACTAGCGCCCAAACCCAGATAGCTAAGCACCTTGATTCATGCGTACCTAGGAACATTCATAGATCTCCTATGACTAGGGTGGGTAGTGTACACAAAATTTTTTATTCCATCACATACTACAACATTTCACACAATGGCATTTCTGACTTTGGCACAAGTAATCCTTAACACTCAACATGCACACAATACACAACATTTTCTACTTTCACGTTGGATTGGAATTGTTCGAACTCTTGGATCGGATTTTTACACACCATTTGCATTGGTGTTCAGATTTGTGATGAAGTAGTTAGAAATGAATGGAAGGATGACACTAGACTTTTATCCCTACACTTCTTCTAGGCTTCTTGGTGTGATATCTCCCAAAAAACATGTACATTTAGTGCATTTGGCAATTTTGGAGATCGTCGATACACTATCATACTGTGCTCTTCTACATCAATGATACAAGACCCATTTCTGGAAACTCTTTTACTCGATCACAGATGCAGGTGCACATTGTTTCTTTTCACAGGGTGTGAGGGTCACAGGACTTCATCTTGGAGATTAGGTTTTACTCATTTTTTATCATATACATCTTCATATTTCATAATCTCCACCTTGTTCATTCTTCTCTTTTGACAAGATGGTAATAATGTGCTTGATTAGAGAGATGACCTTTCGAAACGTTTTCTTACCTCTCGAGAAATGATATTTTCAATCCACTTCTTGTTATCCTTCCCCTACATCATGTAGCCTTGTGTTATCGTGATCACCTTAGGATCAACACTACTGATCGGGGGAATGTCTTCTACAAGAAAAGAATATGTTGAATCCGACTCCAAGAAAGGTTAAACATGAGAACTGATAGTTTTTTACCTATTCTTCCAACTACTCAATTGTTCGCTTGTATTCTTCATTACGAGAAAGGAGGCGAGAAGAGTATTATTTGAACAAATGAGAAATCACCCTTGTGTGAATATTGACCTAATGAGATGTGGAATCAACTCATACATCTAATGAAGACATCTCCACCATAGAATTTTCATTCTTAGGCCTAACAACTTCCACATTACCCGTTACTTGAGATTTCACTAAAGAAGTGGGTATTTGCTTTTGGACTTTCTCCTTCACTTGGATTTTAAGGTTTTTGAGATTGATTCAATTTTGGGAGTGATGATATCTTATAGTTTTGTTTCTTGTCTCTCTTTGGATAATTTCTTTAATCCATGGGAATGGATCTTCAGGAGTTAACATGACGTTTCTTTCTCGATAACTTTTAGGAACTTGATAAGAGATCACTTATTGTTCATCATGAGGATGATCTGTCATTGGGGAAGACATACCTGGATGGCCTTGAAAATATGGATGTTGTAATGGATCACTTAGATGGACTTGAAATAGCTATCTTATTTTGAATAGATCATTCAGAGCTTTCCCATCTCAGTTAGCCAATTGATCAATCTCAACTCAACCAGCTCATCAAGCTCAATTCAACCATAATCACCGAGGTCAACTCAACCAACTGATCGGTAGAGGTGTGAGTGAATTTAACTTTATTGATGAATTACAATGACACACTTGGCTTGAATTTCAATGTATCTTTTGATTCTATTTTTATCTTTTCCAACTACACAAAGTCTTTGTCTTTTACCTATTGTGCCCTACTATGTTTTGTCCTAATCCTAGCCATAATTGTGACTAGGATGATGCATTAAGATATTTTTGAAGAGTTAATTTACTTTTTTGAGATATTGTAACCACCATAAAAACCATATGAAGATATCAAAAAGTAGCAAGACAAGTGAAATTAGAGCCAATTACAAATTTATGCATCTAAAATGGAGACCTTCTACTTTTAGCAGGTGGGACCAGGATTTGCTATTTTGGCGATATTTTTCACCCTTTCTACTCTAGTTTGATCTTCTAACCTCCTGACACATTCAATTCACCTTTTTTGACAATAATTTACCCTCTTTAGAAATTTTTGTTTTTTATAAAGTTGTTTTTTACATTTTTGTTATTTTGGAACAAATTTCCAAGCTTGCCATCTTCACTGTTGTCCTGAAGATTATGAATGTGCTGATCAAAGATAACTTAATATTTTTGGTATGTTTCAATGTTAGTAATTTAGGGCAACATATACTTACTATTTTTATAATAAAAACTTATATGTGTCCCATTTGCAACAAAATTGTCTTCACTATAATCAACTCATCTTCATGATCTCATGCTCCTAATTTCACCTTGACCCGTCTTCCATAATTATTGGGAAGATGAAAAATAAGATTCTAGGGTACTATTGGAATCACAGTTGACTAAGAGGGGGGTGATTCATTCCTTTAAACACTAACAAAAATTTCAAAGTAACTTGAATTCATCATTAACATTCAAACCATTAATTAATGTGATCTTAACAATAATGCAACAACCATCCACGAGAGCATAACAATGAAATTCATATATAATAAAAAAAAGATACAAGTGGGAAACCATCAAGGGGAAGAAAACCCACTGAAATTTTGACTATATTACTCAAAACAAAAGAATTTAGTGAAGTAGAAACTCCACAACAAGCACCAACTCCACAAGGAGGCTACAACCCCTTAAGGTGATCAAGCTCACTAACTCAACAACCTTTATATGAATATTTATGATGTATTGTTACTGCCACAACCAATAGAGATCAAAAATTCAGCTCACACACACCTCAAACCCTATTCAAACACACCTTCTCATAACTCACTCAAACTTGATCTTTCATGGACTTGATTTTGAAAAAACCCTTGCACACAAGATCTTAAAACACTCTTCATACTTTCACACACTCTCTTTTATTTTTTCTTGATTCCCTTAATTCACTTTCACTCGCTCACCTAGGTCACAATTTTCCCTCTCTTTCAATTAGTTCAAAAATGAACCTAAACATTCACTTTATATTAATCTCAACTCAAAACCATAACATAGGTTAGTCTAGACCCAAGAGGTAGGTCAACTACCAACTTAAAAACATAACATCACACTCATATAAATTCATGATATTAACCCATTGTAGTTCGGTCATGTACCAAGACATAAGACAGTCCCAAAAAAGGCCTAAAACACCATCCCTAAGCTCATCAAATAACTTTAGACACTTAACCATGCTTTATAAAGAATCAAAAGTATTAACACATGTACAATGAATCATTTAATAATCATACCACAAGCTCAAAAACTTATGAAACATTCATTCATCTCATAACACTACCAAGTAGGATTGTTTCGTACTTAAACCAAACACTTCTAGGAACTAGTCCTTCACTAATGAAGCTAAATACCACACCAAAACACCTCAACTATGCCATGTATGCATTCATTACAAATCCATTGAACTGTAGAACACATCTATGCATTCAATAGCTCATGAAACATCTAGCAAAGAAAAACCACCACCAATTTTCCTCTTCAATAAACTGTACTGTCTAGAAATAAATTTTAGAAACTCAACTCATTTCCACCCTTTATGACACTTTGAATACCTCTAAATTTATTAAATATGAAAAAAAAATTAATCCTTCTTCACTCTAAAATGGATTGATATCATCATCTAAGGGAAATCATGGGTTTTCTATATCAATCTTCTAGCCAAATTAGTCTCGTATTAAACCAGTCAAAATAGGTCAACTTGTGACCATCAACCACGCCACCTCAATAAAACTTCCAAGGATAAACCAAAACATGAAACATGTCACATTGGATTTTTAAAACACCTCCAAGCTCATAATACTCCCATCACAATTCTCACAAGTGCTCAAGCACTTCCATTTTCTAACACTACTAAACTTCCCTTTTAGGATCAAGAACCAGGTCTTCAAACGATAAGGCACACTTTACACTATAGTACTTTAATCATGACCTGAAACTATCATGGAATTATATTATAGCTACCAATATTTCATAAATGGTAATTTAGCTATTATTTTCAATAGAAATTGTTTGCACAAACTGAAAGTCTTCAGAAACAAGCCTTTTTGAGTGGGACCCACATACTATCACAAGCTCTAAAATGCCTCATTGGAAATTTTTAGGAGTCCTCTACAACCTAAAATTATCACATTTTCATAACCAATGCATTATGGTACCTACCAAGAAATAATCTTCTCCATCACTAGGAAACTAGGGTTTCAAACTCATAAAAAGTTGTTTAACTTCTTAAAATTCATTCATAAAAGTATCATGTTGAAAGTACTTCATTATTTTTGAAAAAATGAATCTTATCTTAATTTAAAAACATCCATAACATCAAAAATGTCCCACGCAAAGTGTGTAAGAGCAGGTGAGCAAATGAAGGTTCCTATCAAGCTGGAAAACATGTTTTCTCATACATTGTTTTTCCTAAAACATCGTCACTTGCAAATTTATCTTCATAATGACTTGGAATTTTACTCACACTCTAGGAAACATATTTTTATCATCTCTAATCATCATGTTTTCCTTAAATATCAATTCATCTTCTTAACCACCATGACTATACATAACTAGGTCTTAGTGTTTTTCATGTTCTAAGCCAAAACAGAGTAGAAGAACACTATAACTCAACTTGAAAACCTCTCCAAAAGGCCCTAAAAACCTTGATAAATCATGTATCACTCACATAAATGCTTCGATGAACTCTCATATCTCTAAACATCACTCTCATACTATTTTATGATATTTCCGACTCTTGTTACAAGTTAATGGAAAGGATAAAAGAAATCGAGAAACTCAAAAACTATGGGAGGAATTAAGCCTACCTCTTGATAAGTGATAATGATGAAGATGAAGGGTGAAAAATATATTTCTGTATTGAACTTGATAACCTACACACAAAGAGACAACTCGATGAAAAAGGATTAGTAGATAGGATGGTGGGTTACCTGACAAAGTATGTCCCAGTAAGGGATAACTTCCTAGGGATAGATGTCAACCCACTCTAATAAACAGTTATGATAAATGATATTGGAATATTCTGAGAGATAAAGGATGGAACAGAACAGAGATATGAACTAAGATAAATATGTTGATACTAAGATCTGTTAATGATAAATGATAAAAAATGAGATCAAACCTGGTTAGGTCGACGGAAACCCAAGATTGACTAGTACAGTTGATGACGATTGGGGCCAAAAAAGAAGGATATGGGGTTGTCATGAAGATTGGATGACAGAAATAGAGGGTCCTAAACAATGAGGGAGTTTTAGGATAGAGGGCAGTTGATAATGGAGACAAAAAATAGGGGGTACATACAAAATGGGTCGATGACAACTAGGTTGGGTCGACAGTGACCATACATGGATATAATGTTTGATGAGGTGAAATGAATGGGAAAAAAAACTATGAAGAAGGATCAAAAAAGGATAATAAAAGGATAAATCTCCAAGGTGATGAGTAAACCTACAATAAATAGGTGATGAAACAATAGAATTATCCCAAGCAAGCTCTAACTCTTGAATACTCCATGGATGGTATGAAAGGGTCATAAGGACAGCTCCAAGTTGAAGATTTTTTATCATAAAAAGAGGATAAACCAGAGCAAGTCTCCAAGATCACAAGATAGAAAAATACTTGAAAATTTCCATTCTGAGGAGAGGAGTGGTAGAGATATATTAATAGGGTCGAGGTGACGTGAATGGTTTGTCAGTGGCGATGGAACACTATCCACTTGGGTAGTGGAGGTGATGTTTATCTCAAAAATGGGGGCCTTAAAGAGGCTAAAGTTAGGGTTGTTGGTCATTTTAGGTGAGTTAATGTTGCATGGGGATAATAAATGGTAGTGGGAAGGATAAGAGGGCATTGAATGAGGGGAAGATGGAATCCTAGGGCACATAAATGGGGGTGTTTATGGGAAAGAGTAGGATAATGGATAGGTTTTCAAGGGTAACTAAATATAATTAGAGGATTGGATAAATAATGATAATAGTTAGATGGGACTGGGATGGGGAAAATGGGAATTAGGTGAAAATGGGATGTAGGAGAGGTAATATAAATTTAAATAGGAAGAGAGGTATGAATGTGTGAGATGATGACGAAGGGGAGCTGAACGCGGGGTGGGGGACAATTTTATGAAAAATTGGTGTCTACATTTTCCCCTTTTTTTCAAGTGGTTTGTGTTAAGCAAACCTGCAAGACAAAAACTAGAAGTGATGAAAATATGATGGTTGAGGTGCTCCCCCTCAAACTAGTGATCAATGATGACATGAAGAAGAATCAATCACAAGGTTGAAAGAGATAGATGGAGGATGGAAAGGATGAGAATAGATGATAAAATATGCCCCCAAGCAGAGAGGAAACAAAAATAAAGGAAAAAATTAAAAAACAACATATGGCGGTGATTTTTGAATCACTCTGATAGGGGGGGAAAAAATGGCCTCAATGGAGATGATGGAAATGTCCTATAGAACTGTGAATTGGATAAAACCACTACAATATGGAGAGATTCCAATGGGAACTCACTTAGATAGATGTGAAAGTGGTGGGACCAATGGGTCAATGGAATACATCAGAATATGTGCAAAAAAATGTAAGGTGGTCAAGACAAGGGTCTAAGAGGTGCGGGAGAATAAGAGGATGCAATATCCTGTCATACATGAGGAATATTAAGTGTGTGTCTAGTGTGGGATGAATATGGGAAAGATGGCCAGAAATTTTGGGCTTAAGATAAGAGATAGGATGGTGACTAGAGAGGGACACATAAAGATGGTCGTAGAGCGGGCTTCTAGATGCTGATTAAATATGTGTGATGAGAGATAGATAAATAAAAAATGGAAAAAATAAGCCCAATAGGACAAATAAAGGTGTGTTATGAATGAAACTCAACCTTGAAGTGGAAGAAAATATAATTTAGGTGAATAAATTGGAGTGAGATGAGCTGAATGATGGAAAATAGGGTTGGGTTCGATGATGACTAGGTAGGGTAAACAAGGACTTACCTTGGGTTGACATGATGACTTGGATGGGTTCATGACAACTGGGTCGGCGCACCTATATAAGTGGTGAAGTTGATTCAACTAAGATCATTTACACTGCATGGTTTTGATGATCGAGAGCTCTGAGTGATATAAAAACTTGAATATTTGAGTTAAATGGAGGCCAACGAAGGAGTAAGGAAGTGCCATAGGTCACAAAGAGTAGTAAGTTTGAAAACCAAGATTAGTTTTATTTCTTAGTTGATTTTTTATTTTTTATTTTTATTTTGAAATTGATGGGCACCAAGGTCCAATCATTAGGTCGGTGACTGGGTGGGTTACCATTTACCGTGGATGATTCATCATTGATTAGAAGGGTTTTGATGTCAACTGAGTAGGATTTAGGTCAAATTGATTATTTTAGATGAAAAATGGTGATTTTTGATGATATGAATGTTGATTGGTGCCTGTTTGGGTGATTTTTGTAAGCCAGAGACACATTATACCTAAGAGACATAGTCCTATCCCTTTTAGGGTCAATGAGGGAAGATGTGATTGATGCAGAGTGGGACCATCTAGAGGAAGTGGGATTAGGTGGATTCCACCATTATTAGAGGGTTCCTAGGGATACATGTCTCATTATTGCACTAATAGACAGATGGAATCCTAGGACCATACACTTTCTAGTTTAGGAAAATGAGAGATGAATGATCACGATTAGAGGACGTGTATCATATATTTAGATTGTTGATCCAAAGGGCACTGATAGTTTTGATTACAGTAAAGGGAAGGTTAGCAACATTGACCATGCTATTTAGAGCAGATGCCCCATAAATTACATTCGTATCAGGGGCATTTCATATCGAGGCCCAATATTATCCCACGACACTGGGGAGCCCGCTATTTTATTTGATTATGATGTAAATTTCATGTTATGCACTTCCAAATTTAGGTGGAGACCAATTTCCATGGGCTTTAGTAGGGTTTTTGGAAGATATCATCAAGCACTTTACAATGTTCACTTTTGGTTCAGTGCTTCTAGCACAGGTGTACTATGAGCTATGGATGTATGTATCAGGGAGGCATTTGGGTATGGATGTAGGATTCTTATTACACTATTGGTCCTATGAGCACATAGACGTGGTGAGGCCACCAAGGCTTCCTTGGGTCACAAGAGACCACATGAAGCTTTCAATTGGATTTTTGAGATGGTGAGTCGACTATGCTTATGGAGGCAAGGATGAGTGCGGAAAGGATTGGTATGTTCAAGAGGTTAGGGAGTTTGGAGGTAGATGACATTATATGGAGGCCATATAGAGGCTTCCCTGGATGACATGAGATAGATATTTGATTAACATGTATGAGGAGGATCAGATGGGTGCAGGGGAAGAGGCTTGAGATGATAGAGGCATTATATTTTACATGGGTGATGATACAATTCATAATAATGTAGGCAGTGGCTAGAGAAGCTATTAGATACAGGTAGGGAAAGGTCATGAGGGACTTTCCCATCACTATTATGGTAGACCCCTTAGCATAGGAGGGGAGTTATGGGATGATGATGATGATGTGGGATTTGGTGAGGGATATGTGGAGTGGTGTATACAATAGTGGGTGGCCAAGGCCACGCAGGTAGGAGGAGAGGTAGACGTTCCTATAGGAGGAGAGGTAGAAGTACCTACGGAAGAGAGGCGACAACACCTATAAGAGGGCAGGGTGGGGATGGAGGGGCAGCTAGAGCGATAGCCAGATTAAAGTTAGAGTTAGATGTTACTTGACATGAGAGGGATACATAGTTCTAGAAGCTAGCACAGATGCACTAAGAGGGCAACTTAGCCATATAGCAAGAGGCCTATGAGGCAAAATAAGGATACCTAGATTCCACATCTGAGGTAAAATAGGGGTGAGGCATAGGAAGCCTCACACGGATCTAGCCAAATGGCAACACATAGCACTATGTCTCTGGAGAAATACCAAACACTAGGTGACGAGGCGTGCTACTATGAGCGTATAGTTATAGTGAGACTACATGATATGTCGTGTTATGCATCCTACCTAGAAGGAAAGAGGATATTGGGTAGATCAACATGACAGGTAGCATTGGGGATTATTGAAAGTGTTGTACATTCGAGATGTGATGGAGTTCCATATAGCAGACGAGTTGGAGGAAATTCCCTATCACTAAGAGTATAGGGCTCGGGACTTAGAGTGTCTGATCTCTATTTTTACACCTAGTGGGTGAACATTGTATATATATTCTTACAATTATTTTGATGTATATATCTTGAGATAGATCCTAGTATACTTATATCACAGATGTACAAATGTTTTGATGATATATATGATGGTTTTTTCATGATTTCCATGTGTTTTGTTGAGAATATTAGATGGATGTGGTGATTTATATTCTTTGATGGATGGTGATATTAGATTAGAATATGGATATTGATTTAGATGTTGAATGTGATGTGATGCATATTGATGATGTGTTGTGATATATTGATTGGATATAAATTAGATGTGATGGATTGGATATGATTAGATATAGATGATGATGTATATATTTAATTCAATGTAGATATTGATGTTAGATATGATGATGGTGTATGAATTTAGATATTTAGAAAGATATGATGCATTTAGATTAGATGTGAATATGATATATCTGATAGATATGATGGATGTGATGTAGATGTTAGACTAGACATATTTGATGTGATTCATAGATATTTGATGTGGTGTATAGATGTAATGATATTGATATTTGATTTAGATTGCAGATAGGAAATGATGTTTGATTAGATTATGGTGATTGATTTAGATGATGCATGGATTAAAATATATTTTGATGTGGTAGATGAAATAGATATGATGTGATTAAGATTATATATGATGTATTGAAGTGGGTGTAGGAGTTTTTGGCATGACTATATGTAGATAACATGATGGATTAATGTTAAATGGATGAATTATCCCAAAAAAAATTGTGTGTGAAGGTTTGAGGCACACACAAGGGAGGCATAATGGGATGTGCATATGAAGAATATAATAGTGCATGAAGGTTCATGCCCGAGCAGGAAGATTTGGTACTTATTCAATTATTTTGACCCATGGGTTAAAATAGAAGAACAAAGGAAAAGTGGCATCCAAGAAAGTTTTATATTTAGACAACATCAAGATGTCTTGGGACATAAGTAAAGGGAGTTTAGGCTGTAAAAAACACATGTACAGACTAAAATAAAATCATCCATGGGTCAATCTAATAATAGGATTAAAGCAAGAGTGACATTTAGGTTAATCTATTATTAGGATTTCTGTAGAACCATGTACGCTTTATGGCTATTTTTGGATATAATGCATGTTGTCTATTTTTGGGCATGCCCATCTTCAAGAGGGTGCATGGGTGGTGAAGGAAAATTCCCAACCCCTATTTATATGTCATTGATCTACTGTAGAGAGTACCGTATATGGATGAAGGATAGTCGATACTATGTTGTAAGATTTTAATGAATGGATTTGCGAACTGATGTAACCTTTGATCATGTATCCAATTTCTTCGCAATATTATGAATTTTGTTTATGCAGGACAATTGTGGTTAGATCTTAGTTTTTGATACATATGAGAATGGTAATTTAACAGTTCAGTTAGTCTTGATTATTGTTTAAGTTATCATGTATCCTTATTATATGTGTTTCCAGAATGATCTAAATGGGTTGATTATGTATGAATAAATACTTGGTTAAATATCATGACAATTATGCATGATAACATATTGAAAAGTAGACATAAATGAGGGACTTGGTAGCTGCATGTGCTTCTAGTGAAAATTCAATCTAATTGAATGAGTTAGTGCACATAGGGTTCTAGTGGAAATAAAATACTATATTTTGGTTCCATTGCCAGGACCTCTTTTCAATTTATCTTCCAGGATGTTGCATGCAGATGGCTTACCAACTATCTCTAGAGAGTATAAGACGGACAAGACAAGTTCACACAAAGGTTTAGCACTAGACCTAGTTTTAATGCGCGTATGTGGGTGCAATATAATATTTACCATGAGTGATATGATATGTTCTTCAGCTTCTTTCTAGTAGAGTTGTATCAATGGTTGGTAGTGTAAGTATCGAACAAGGCTTGATATTCTAGACTAAGGATTTGGATGTAAAAATATTATCAAACACTTTTTAATGTAGATGAATAATAGACTAGAGATATATATTGTTGGTGGGCTGGTGTGTTACATAATTACATGTTGGAGTATTTAGTTACCACGTATTGTTGTCCATAGGAAGCTAAGTTTAGATTCTTGTGCAAGCCCAAAGCATCCTATTTACAGACTATCCATTTAGATATATGGATCTTGAAGGTGTAACTGGGATTAGATAGATTATCAATGGTTACTTAAATATCCACCACAAGAAGAGGTGGGGATAAGGATGGCAGCGGCCTAGGTGGAAGATAGGAAGAGAGAGGAAAGATGTCTCAGGTTTAATGAGGCACAAGAGAGGTAAATTGAAGCATCAATGGAGTTAAGGAGAATGATGGCTCACAAAGGTTTTTAATCTCTCATAGAAGGTAGGGAGTCATAGCATCAGGTCCTCCCAACTTTGGGCAAGTGCAATAGAGATTCACCATAAACTTCAGATATGACCACATCAGAGGAGAGGATGAGAACTACAAGTGCACATCTGACTCAGTCTGACTACCAAACCCTTATGTAAGGTGTTCTAAATATAAATGTAGTTGAAGGACAAAGTAGTGAAGGTAATTAGGTAGATATAGGTAGATATCCTTTTGTGTTGAATTAGGAAGTACATTAGACAAGTAACATTCCCATGGTAGAACAACAAGTGTCAATGTTTAGGAGTACTCTTGCGGGATTGTTTTCAAGAGTGTCAACATGGTAGAGTGTTAGTGCACATATCATTAGAAGAACCTCAGTGGGTGTTACAACATCATAGATAGTGGTTTTCTAGTTTATTACTATAACTTGGACACAAGTAAGTTCATAAACTGGACCATAGCCCACAGTAAGGGGCATAGGAGGCTCAAGTGGATTAGGTCAGCCACTGCAAAGGAGGGAATCTAGGAGGAGATCCTGGTTCTGGATCAGGTCCTACCCCAGCGTAAGGTCCACCAACACATCATCGTCAATAGCCACCATCGAATCAACCTCAAAAGACACCACCACAAGTTTATTTTGATATGTCACTCCAGTTACCAGAGTATAGAGGTATATAGGATGCAGTAGAGCACATGCATAAGTGTGAATTACTATGGCATACGAAGGAGAATTATAACTTCGGATAGTAAGGAAAGTCAATTTTCCACTACGCTACAAGGGTGCACACATAGTTTGTATAGGAAGTATGACACAGATTAGACTCATGGTAGATTATAATGCTTTGCGCATACTAAATTTTTGGCTGAGTTTCACATCCCACAGTTTGAGCAACAGAGCATCAACATGCTCAAATATATCAGGTAGGGTTTACCTAAAAGTGTAAGGGAGTATAACGCATGCTTTAAGACTATGTTGTCCAAATTGTCTTATTGTATCCATCCAATTCAGCATGCCTAGTGGTTTGTTAGAGGATTATTGACTATATTCCATAGATATTTATCTCCTAAGACATATGCAGATCCACGTGAGGCTTTAGAAGAAGCTTTACGTGCTAAAGCAGATAGAAGTGTTGATACTGGAGTGAGCCCATTTTTGGAAGCACAGATAGTAGTTATGGCTAAACAATTGAAGACGTTATCTAGCCAACTCCACGCATGAGACTAAAATTGGTATATGGTGCACATATTATGAGTTAAAAGGACAAACCTAAGGATATTTACCCATGTAGGTTACAATGCGCATGTTGTTATAGTTGTGTGATATTTTCCACTTGGACCATGATGTCTAGAATTTTCCACTCTTGAAGCATGTGATGATGAATAGTGAATCTATGTACTGCAACATTTTTAACGCACACACTCATGATATGAAGTTTTTTTGGCTGATAGATCAAATTCATGAGGCATGTGAGACTGGATGATGGTATACCACGATGGCAAGTAAATCTCAAGTACAGAATGTGTAGCCTTCTAGAGATCATAACAATGGAGGAGGTGGATTCTGTGGAGGATATAGAAGAATAGGTCATGGAGGTAGAAGTAGATTTCCATGCAGGACCTGTTATACTTGTGGGTACCCATATCATTACCAACATGATTGTCCCCAGAATATAGTCTACACATGGTGTGGGAAGCAACATAAATTAGAATATTGTCCTAGACTTGTATAAGCACATGTGCAAGAACAAGAAGAAGGACAAGAGTGCATGGGGATGATTAAGGTACAATATGTGAAGTGTAATTAATGGATACCAAAGAAGATACTTTATTCTAAATTACAACCCTTGTTGGTCACTACACATGTTGAAGCATTACTCACACATAAAAACCTCTAAAATCTAGACCACTCATCACGAGAGAAGAAGTCATGCATGTCAAGTATCTAGATGTTACACATCAAAAGGAAGTCTATCAAGAGACCATGGGATTCATCATAGAGTTGCAAGGTGAGATACAATTCTTAAAGGACTGAGTGTGAGAGAGAGAATGTGTGAAAGAATGTTGAACTCCCGTAGAAGGATGTGGATGATCTGAAAAAGTGTGTAAGATGTTGCACCAAGAGAATATCATTCCTCTATTAGGGGAATGGCTTCATGAAAAAGTTATTGTGTGCTAGAGTTGAGCATGAGTGAACAAATACTACATGAAAATTTACCACCATAGAACCATGAGTATGATAAGGAGATTACTTTATATGTTGTAATTGATGGGTGGTTGGTAAGAAATATTCTGATAGATATAGGCGCTGAGGTAAATGTGCTCACTCTGGATGCATGGAATCAGATGGGGAGACCTATGTTGTATCCATCTTCAAATGTGTTGTATATGGAAAATAAGACAAGGGCTATGCCTATTGGGGTGTTGAAAGATTATTCTATTAAAATTCAAGGAGCCAAGTTTACTGGAGACTTTGAGGTATTAAAGCCTGCTGAAGTAGAAAACTTTCCAACATTACTTGGGTGACCATGGTGTTATGAGAACAATGCAATCATTGCGCTTCAATAAGGGATACATAAGTTTTAAGAATAGAAATGAGTGCATGATTATACCTCTGAATGAATCAAAATGCTACACCATATGTTGAGCCTCTAAGTGAATAATATCTGAATAAGATTTATGTGCGCAAAGTACATGATCCTGAGATTGTGGAACCATCCAAGGAAGGTGTGTTGTAGTGGGGAGATGTGTAGTCAGTTACAACACCACAATTGTTTCTTGTGATAATTAGGCCCATGAATGTATGAAATGGTTGGGCATGAGATGAAGGGAGATTAACTATCATGATCATACCATGCATGGTTAGGTGTATGGAAAAAGTTCAGTTACCTGATATAGTGGTGAAGAAAATATTGAGTCCTTCTTTTTATGGAAAAACATAGAAGAATGAAGGTGATCAAAGAAACATGTTGGTTTATACTCTATACAGTATAAAATGTGTTGGTGGGCGACACACAGAGACAACTTGTTGGGATGGTGAGAGGTGAGAATCTTCCTTCTCAAACCAGGTTCACACTGAGCAATGTGCCTACACATATATGTGAATATCATGGTAAGAATCCTACTTTGGCACACATCCATAACTGTGAGATAATATGGGCACAAGGCTCAGGAGGCCTTACCACCATCTTTTTGGGTGCATAAGTTTTATTCCACTCTGCAAGGTTTGCACACGTGTGGTAGTACATGTTGAGCTCAAACAAGAGACTGCAAGCTGGCGGGATATGACTGAAGGTATGGTCCATACATTTGATTATTTTTCTAACAAACCTCCAGTCATGAAGCATTGTAGATCATGAAGTGCATCACATTGGGGGATGTGCAAAATTAGAAGATCTTATGTTGACTTATTTGGAGAACTTGACCCTGAGGCATGCACCTAGATGTTGAGGAAACAGAAGAGTTATAATTGGGTCGTTCCTTGAAGGAGAAAGAAAAGGTTAAAATGGTTTACCTCATTGATGATGAAGAGGTTGAGAATTTCAAGGTTAGTCATATAGAAGGTGTGCGTGAAGTAATGGATACATCAGATGAGAAGGCCCATATGTACCATGCGCCCATGAAGATAAATAAGGTAAACATTGGCACTGAAGGATGCGCCTAAGGAGGCCATCATTGGTGATTATTGGTCAAAACATAGAGGTAGCAAAGATCATTGATATTTTTCACGACTTCTAGGATTTTTTTCCATGAGGCTATCATGAATTGAAAGGATTTCACCCCTCATTGGGAGAAATGAAAATTAAGTTGAAAGAAGGTCATGTCTAGTTTAGAAGAGGCCTTACAAGATGAATCTGAAATTACGCATAAAGTTAAGGAGGATATTGATAAAATTATTAAGTCTAGAATCATTGAACCAATTAGGAATATGAGTGGGTTAGCCCTATGGTTATAAGTATCAAGAAGGATAGGCAGGATCAGGATCTATGTAGACTATAGATACTTAATGCCACATGTCCATCATAGATCCTTTTCCCACCCCATTCACTGAGGATATCCTTGAAGGGTCACATTGCAGGGTGAGATCTATTCTTTTACATATGGATTTTCAGGCTATCATCAGGTGTGCATTACGCCAGAAGGACTAGGAAAATACCACTTCACTAGCTGAGTGGGGAAGCTTTTCATATACTGTTATGCCTTTTGGATTGAATAATGCACCACTGTTTTGTTCTCATGCATTATTGTGCAGGCCTTTCATGAATTTATTCACAAGTTATTATAGGTGTACCTTAGATGATTGGACTATTTATGGCTTAGTTAAGGATCATTGTGATAATTTAAGGCTCATGTTTGAGAGATGTAGGAAGTTGAGCATTTATCTTAACATTAAGAAGTGTATTTTTTCTACACCTTTTAGAACTATACTTGGGCACATTATTTGCAAGGAAGGATTATTGGTAGACCCAGCAAAAGGTAGTTGTGCTTGGGTTTAGATGATCCTACCAATCAGAGTGAAGTGCAGTGGATTTTTGTGCATACTGGCTACTATAGAAAATTTATTAAGGGATATGCAAATATTTCCATGCCCCTGGAAGAGTTTCTCAAGGAAAGGGGAAATTTTCATTGGGGTGATGTGCAACAACAAAAATTTGAGACATTAAAGGATAGGCTTACCACTGCACCTATCTTGCACTTTCCTTCTTGGAACAAACCCTTTCATGTACATGTTGATGCTTCTGGTATGGCTATTGGCACAGTCTTGGCACAACCCAGAGATGGAAATGTGGATCATCCCATATACTTTGCAAGTAGGAAGTTGACACCATCAGAGCATAATTACACTACAACTGAGCACGAGGCATTATCTATGATCTACGTGCTTCATAATTTTCGACAATACTTGTTGGCTACTCCATTTATCTTTTATACAAATCATATAGACATTGAAATATTTGTTCAACAAGCCTCTTTTGCAAGGGCACATCTTCCAGTGGATACTTCTCTTTCAGGAGTTTGATTTCATTGTTGTAAAGTAAGGAAAGAGAAATTTTGGGCCTAGATCACTTATCAAGAATCAATTCTAGTGAGGATTACATAAGTATTGAGGATACAATGCCTAATGTGTAGTTTTTTAGGTTGCCACACTTTGTACTGGATTTGGAATACATAGCCAGTATTTTTGTGCACTGGGTTACCTCCTAAAGGAATGAAGGCATTAGAGAAAAAACATCTTCCTATATGTGCAGTGCACCTTACCAGCTAATAGGTGGAGACTGAGTACAAAATGGGCAGAGATGAAGTCTTGTGTCGGTGTGTGCTTGAACATGAGTGTGAAGCCATTATGGAGGAGGCACATGGTGGTATAACCAGAGGAAATTATGACAGGTGATGTGACTGCATGTAAGATCTTATGGTTAGTATTTGGTGGGAAACCTTGTACAAAGATGGTAAGGCTTTTGTAAAAGCATGTGATCATTGTCAGTAAGTTGGAAAGCCTAGAAATAGAGATGAGATATCACTTAGACTAATTATAGCAAGTGTGAAACCTTTTGAGAAGTGGGCTATTGACTTTGTAGGACCTATTGCACCACCCACACGTAGGAATGGATCATGCTACATTATTACATGTACAAATTATCTAACAAGGTGGGAAGAGGTTGTGCCTATAAAGGATTACACTACAGCCACAATAACAAGGTTCCTATGGGAAAACATAATTAGTAGGTATGGTTGTCCATTAAGCTTGACAAGTGATAGAGGAACTCATTTCTTGAATGAGACAATCAGAATTATTTTAGTAGAGTTTATGGTGGCACACCATAAAACACCCCTTATCACCCTCAAGCTAATGGTACTTTCAACAAGATTTTGGGACAAACTCTTACAAATATTTGTGATGTTGGAAGAAAGGATTGGGATGATAAAGTGTCAGTTGTACTTTGGGCTTACAAGACAACATACAAAAGATTGAACAAGGAAACACCCTTCCAATTGGTATATTGTCATAGAGGCACGATACTACTAATGGAATTTATGTTTCCATCCCTATGTATTACGCGCACATGTGGGTTAAATAATGAGTCAAGTTGTTCAAGAGTGCACCTAAAATTTCCAAACTAATGCAACTTAGATGAGTCAGTGCACCTAATTATGCGTTGGATCTAGAAGAATGAGACTTAGGTGCGATAGAAGGCCTGTATTCATGATAGCCAACGTTTCTAAAATCAAGATATTTGTAGTCGAAAGATGGTCCTTCTCTATGACTCTAAGTTTTCACACCAGTTTGGGAAGTTACAAGGGGGCATTTATTATAGACCTTTTATAGTAATCAATAATACTTGAATCAGACACTTGTCAGTTATCACAGGGTTCACTTTAAGATACCTATGGGAAATTGAAGGTGGAAAATCCCTGGTGAATATCCCCATAACAAATTTTGTGAAACATGAAACTTTTCTGGGGTTTTTGTGTGACATTTTCACCTGAAAGAAGTTTTAATTTTCAAAACATGTGACAATTTGAAATTTGTTGTTGTGCGACAGTAAACTTACTGTTGCACAACTGTAAAACATAAATATCCCTTCAACAAAATAACCTTGTTGTCCATCGTAGAAATATTGTATCATGCATCAACAACAATAGTGTCATGCGTGAACAACAACATTGTCGTGTGTCGAAAACAGAACCCTTTTTATGCTTCAACAAGATCTTCTTGTCATGCATCAATAGAAAAACTTTGGGTGTTACAAATAACATAAGTTGTTCATCAACCAATAGCCCATGTCACCCTACTGTATTCAAAATAGATCTGCACTATGTAATGGTGTTTGGAGTTCACAAGTTCATGGTACTTGATATGCTGATACCTCAACAAGTAGTAAGTTAGTAGTATACTACCTGATGAATCCAATAGGTTTTTATAGGATGTGGTTTCAAATATAGGCAAAGCTGGCCCCTAAAAACAATATGCTGTAAATTTTAGGTGAACAAGACACTGACCTACTCTGAAAAATTCATTTTTCAAATTTTCCTAAAATGGAATATTTTCCAAATTACGAATATTCACCACTAAAAAAATCCATGATTTATTAGTGTTGGATGGCACATTATTTACCAATTACTTCAATGTGAGTAGGTTAAATCCCTACTATAAATAAGTTTCTTTTTGTTTGTAATAATACATTATTTCCACTTAGATTAGGTTTTCCTTTCATGCTTCACTTTTTATTTTCAGTTAGTTGTTTCCCTTGTTTTATTTTAATAAGTGCACTTTTTACGAGAAATAAGATGATTATTATCCATTGATTTCATGCAAAAAGGACTACACATAGTTTTAGTGTGGGTTGGACATAGGTTTCTAAAACATGGTATCCATTAAGAAAGATAAATTGCATGTTTTAAGTGTACCCTAGAGGAAATGCAGTGATGTGCATAACAGGTATAAAAAGTAAGGTGCTCAATGAATAAGATTTGAAAAGGAATTAAGGAAAAAATAGAATGGTGGATAATAGCAGTTGTTTAGATGGAAACCCATATAATAGAATTTGGCGGAGTATAAAGCAAGATAGGAAACAACATGATATACTAAGTGAAATATGAAAAAGAGTAAGAAGCTTTTGCGGCCTAAAAAGGGCCGCAAATGGATGTTTGTAGTTTTGGGAAGTAGTTGGTACACCAGAAGGTTATGAATGTCATGCACATGAGGTGAGGTATGAAGGAAATAAAAACGTGCCTTAGATGAAAAAGGTGTTTTAAAATAAAAATGTACTTTAAAAATTTAAAGCGGGAAAAAATATCTTTAAAGTGAAAAAGTAGGGAAGTGAAAATTTTAAGAAGTATGAGAAAGCTATAAAAGGGGGTAAAATAATTATTTTTGACCTTTTATTCGAAGTGAAGACAAAAAACCAAGCAACTTAGTATGACACAATGAACTAAGTAATGTGAAATCCAACGCAACATGCTTAAGGTGATTGTATAGAGCTACTTCATGGAAAAGATGAAGTTTGAAGAGAGGCTTATATTCACAGCTAAAGAATGAGAAGTTAGTGTTTATAGGGACTATATTCTATGTATCTAGTGTTTTTAGAGCTCGTGTGTTGTGAGGGGTAAAAATAGATAAACTAGGGCATGGGCTTTTAGAATAATGACACCAAAGAGAGCAACTAATTCATAAACTAGGGTAGAAACAAGGGTCAAATAAAGAGGGTTGAGGTTGAAGACCCTCCAGATGAAATATATTCAGAAATGTAATTTCCACTGGGTGTAATTAAAGCACAAACATGGAATTCACAGCTTGATAAATACAAGATTAGCGAGTTTAATCACAGGATTCTAGGGAAGGAGGTCATATTGAACAAAGATATGTTACAATAACTGTCAGATAGGAATGTCAAAGGGTAGATATTGGTGGATGATTTGGTAAGAAGGAAACTCAAGAAGGTAGGGGTTTTGCATATGTTCAAGCTTCCATACTTCATAAGGTCGAAACACACTATTTCAGTGGCTCATGTCTAGGGTACATGAAGATTATTTCTACTTCACAAGTAGGATGATGTGAATCACATCCCATATGATCATGAACATAACAGGGCTTCTGGAATATGGAAAAGACATAGATCTGGACTTGCATAATGATACAAAGTGTGAAGAGCTAGGAAATAAATAACAATATGATAAATGGGGTCAATCCATGAGCATAGACAAGATAACAGACACAACAACTAGGGTAGCATTTTGACTAGTCACATGAAAACTTAGCATTATGGAAAGATGGACAGAGGTTAATAAGAAGTTCCTCTATATTGTGCATAGGATGGCGCATAACACATGGTATAATATTACGCAGCTCATCACCGGCATAATTATTGATGAGGCTCAATAGCACACTGAGGAAGAATCAAAAATTACGTGGGGATCCATTCTCCTACTCATTATAGTTTGGGAGGTAGGTGTACCAGACATGACCCTTAATACAATATGTGGTTTTATCTAGAATGGAAAAAACCCCTTATAGTTCGATTTTCAGACTTCACCTGTGGAGGTGCATTCAACAATGAATATAAGGATCTCTTAGAGAAGTGTTATGGATGGATGTGTGGGTTATTTGATAATGAATGGTGAATATCATGGGATTTTCTTAAAGTAGTAGGAGGACATGCAAATTTTTTAGTAATGCAAGCACTTGAGACTTGCAAGATTCATGATGGTGAATGAGGAGATAGAGCCATGGTGTAAACTATCATTTTCATTCATGGAGAAATACTTCAAATGTGTGGTGAATTGCATTAAATAATCAAATAGAATGGTATTTAATTTCAACAAGATGGATTCAAATTGGAACACTCTGTACACCACCTACAAGTTATGAATCCAGTACTTCATACTTAGAGACTGAGACTATAGATCCATATACATTGGATATGAGTCTAATTATGAATTTTACTGATCAAAGGTATGATATGCATGGTCTTTGTGGTTTTGTACCCTAATAAAAATGATGGAGAAGAAATTTAAGTATGTGATCTTCATCTACCTCAACCCAAGAAGAGCACCATACCCTAGCCAAAGAGAATTCACGAAGAGTCTCTGGATGTAGAATAATAAGAGGAAGAAGAAGGGGAAGGTGGAATTGACCAAACATGTTGAAGAGAGATGTTATATAAAAGGAGAAGGCACAATGAGGTTGCAAGACCATCTTATCCGGTTAAGGAAATCCCAATGAAAACAAACACAAGGTGCAGATGGACACAAGTAGTCTTTAGTGATGATGAGGAGAAGGTGGTAAAGGAGATGGAGTGAGAGAAGGTCACATAAGAGAAGGGATACCGCTACAGATGCAAAACTTATCCCAGGGGAGGGATAACAACATAAGAGTCCACACAAGGAGAATTCACCGGTGTGTAAAGAAGTAGGTAAAGATAATAAAGGGGATGATGATGCTTATGTAATCAAGGAAGATAAAGGCATGCTTGGTGAGATTAGTACAATTCCTTTCACCCACAGAAAGTAGACAACCAATTCTAAGGTAGTGAGGAAGCAAAGGCCTCCCCAGTCACCACACATGGACTATGTAGATGTTCCTACAAAGGTGTTGAGGGAAATATTTCACATCATGGTATAGAAAAAAAGTTGTATGGTTGGTACCTGATGGATAAAGGAGGGATCTTACATATGAGGAATATGTTTTCATGGAACATGCATACACACACAAAGGATCATGATTTTGAAATAGGCAACAGGTCCTCCTTTACACAGGAAATGAAGAACCATCTAGGTAAGGAGTATACAGTGGTTGACCCCACAAGGTTGATGGATGAAAAAACCTATAATGCTTTGAATAAGTTGGTTGTTGAGGTCATGCACATGAGCCTTAATAAGGGAGCTACCATGAGGGTCATGGTAGAAGATAAAAATAATAAGGAGTGATAATTGGAGAGCATGCAAGATGGACTAAAAAGAGAATAGAAGTGCACCAAAGAATCCTATGACATGGCCAAGCTTTAGTGAAGAATATTTTAGGCGCATGTCCTAATTTGGCGAGCCAGGCATAGAGCGATTATAATAATGAAATGGAATATCTTCAAGACCTAGTTGGGATGTTATTGGTGAACATAAATAGTGGTGTGTGGACCATCAGTTGAGAAGTTGGCTGAGGTAAAGAAAATGAACAGGGTGGTTGTGGAAGCAAGAATAACTGAGCTTGAAGGTCTATTCGCACAACTCATGGAGGTTAGTAAAAAATCTGATTTGGCCTTTAGTAGATGTCAAAAGTGTGAATCTATCCTTATCATAAGGGTAACCAATGAGGAGGCAGAACATAAAACTATATGGGAGAAGACACCGACCATTGAGATTGAGTTCACCAAAGTTATGGTGGCATTGTTGGCGTAGAAAATCCTCATTAAGACCAAAGAAGGATACTTCAGAGTTATGATTCAAACAACTTCAGACCTTGGTGATAAATCACATGGATATGATATAAGAGGTGATGGCAATAGTTAAGTGTGGGTCATTCAGGAGATCAAAGGAAGTGTATAGGAGTTAGTGCCTGACTAGATATCAGGCATAGTAGAGAGTGTGCCAGAAAAGATCGTCAAGGATCTTACAGAATGAGAAAATAATGAATGAGAATTGAATGTAGAGTTTCCATAGCTTCTCCAGTATCCTGAGGTGTGAAGTGATTTTTGTAAAGGAGGAATTCCAATTTTATTTGGCTCACAGGAATTAATTTCATTATTTATTGCTTGAGGATTCTTTAATTTATACTCTTTGGAAGAACAAGTTGGGCTAAACATTTTTGAGGATAACAATGAAATTAGTGTGGGTAATGTTAAATGGATGAATTATTTAACTAATATCCATGTGAAAAGGGGTTGAGGTGTGTGCAAAGGAGGCATGAAGGATCGTGCATGATAAGAATGAAACAACGAGTGAAGGTTCGTGCTCGAGTAGGAAGAGTTGGGACTTAGTCAATTCCATTGACCCATGGCTAAAAATAGAAGAATATAGAAAGAGTGGCATCCAAGTAAGTGCTATATTTAAAAAGCATTAGGATGTCTTAAGATGCAAGAAAAGGGAGTTAAGTCTGGAAAAATCACGTGTAGATCACTAAAAGAAGATCATGCATGGGTCAATATAATAATAGGTTTAAAGCAAGTGTTATATTTAGGTTAATCTATTATTAGAATTTTTGTAGAAGCATTCATGCTTTATGGCTATTTTTGGATGTAATGCATGTTGTCTATTTTTGGGCACACCTGTCTTCAAGAGAGTGCATGGGTGGTGAAGGGAAAGTCCCCACCCCTATTTATATGTCATGGATCTACTACAGAGAGGACCATATATGGATGAAGGATATTCGATACTATGTTGTAAGATTTTGGTGTATGGATATGTGAACTGATGTAACCCTTTCATCATGTATTTTGTTTCATTTTGATGTAATGAATTCTATTTATGCAGGATAATTGTGGTTGGATCTTGGTTTTTGATATTCTGAGCATGGTAATTTTATAGTTTTAGTTAGTCTTGATTATTGTTTAAGTTGTTATGTTTCACTTATTGTATGTGTTTTCAAAAGTATCTGAATGGGTTGATTATGTATGAATGAATACTTGGTTAAATATCATTACAATTATATATGCTAAAATCTTGTCAAGAAAACACAAATGAGGGACCGGGTATTTTGTGCACGCTTCGGGTGAGCATTAAGTCTAACTGAATGAGTTGTCAGCGTGCATAGCGTTCTAGTGGAAATAAAAGGATACAATGTAGATTGAAAAAATGATATGATGGATGTGATAAGTATATTCTAGTTTTATTTAGATTATAATGGATGTGACATAGTAGAAATGATCATGAGAGTGGTTTTGGATATAGATATGAAAGTGATAGTTGTACATTTTGGCTGGACTAAATAAGATATAAAATATGATGTAATCGAAAGGGATGTGATAGATAAGACGCAACTAGGATTGAGTGGCCTTAGATAGAAAAGTATACATCATCATAGTAATGAGAATGCATAGGAAATATGATTTTGGATTGGATTGGAGGAGTAAATCATGAAAGGGAACATACACAAAGAGATGCACTTGTAGCCTATGGTAGGTGTTAACACATAACCAAAGATAGTTAGTGTCATCTAAGATCATAAGAAAAAGATGAAGGATATGCTTATATACCAAATGTAGACATGAAAATGGGTTTTAGATGTAGCTTGTACAAGGGGAAATAGTTTCTCCTTAGGTGGTTTTCCTAGGTCTATGCCCCATCTCTGAGAAATATGGTGTAAACTAATCAATGCAGGAAGTTTGTTATAGATGGTAAAGCTAATGATGTGGGAAGCTTTCCGAGGATGCTTGATTTTGAATTTTTTTCTTTTTCCCTTTGATATTTGTAGAATTTTTATCAATGCGGGAAGCCTTCATTGCCATGATAAAAGAACATAGCCATCCTTTGAGGGGAGTGGTCTACAATTAGGGATTTTTGCTTTAGAATTTTTTTTTGCTTTAATGATGGTAAATGAAATGAATGATTGTTATCCTTTAAGGGATCAATCTATACTTTTGATATTTTGTTTATATGAATGGATGTCCTTCGAGGGAGCAGTCTATTTTTGGATAAGGTAGCTTTTATATGAGCATCTTGAATTTTGAATTTTGAGGATATAGTTGAGGATAACTAAGTAGAACACTTGGGGAGGGGAAGATAAGACATACAAGTGACACATGTGGACCCTTATATATTTTATAATAAGTAGATAAGACGGTGATAGACGTAATGATTATGGGGGGTCCCACCTCGAAGGAGGAACTTTTCCATAAGGAATATGTTATGGGCAGAGCCATGGTGCCCATATTTAAGGTCATAGATAGGAAATTGAAGAAGACCACATAATTATAAATCATTACATGATGGGAGATGGAAGGTGCTAATGATGTAAGTAAGATAATTAAATACGACTAATATCACATTGGTAGGTGTGTTAATAATAGAAAGTCTGCAAGTGTAATATGTTGAGAGGTTCTGTTTCTAGTTTACCATCTAGGGAGGCCATAAGTGATAGGCTTTGAACCCATACTTATACATGATAATATATGGTCAAATCCAAATTGGGATAAAACTTTCCATGTTGGCTCCTTTCTAGAGTAGTGACATTCTGATTTTCCTTTGAGGAAAAGGTCACCAATGTTAAAGTTGCATTCTTTTAGATGTAAATTGTAAGCACATTTAATGCACTCTCGATAGATATCATGATGGTGTTTAAGAGTGAGATAAAACACTCATCTAGTAAATTTAAGTTGTGCTAGACTGAGCTTTACGATATTCCTCATCAGAGATGAAGTCGTGAAGGGAAACGCGTAAAGATAGGATTTGAACCTCAATAGGAAGGTTGGCTTCAGAGCCATAGATGAGAGAGAGGGGAGTATGCCCGTAATAGTGTGGATGCTAGTGCAATAGGCCCAAAGGTTGAATTGGATGTGAAGATGCCAATCTCATGACCTGCTTTATCAACATTTTTGGCAAGAATTTTACAAAGAATCTTATTAGTGGCTTTGAATTGGCCGTTATCTTGAGGATAATAGGGAGATGAGAAGTGAAGTTTGATGTTGAATAGTCACAAAGCTTCTTAAATTATTTATTTTTTAAAGTGATTTATGTTTTCCATGATGATTTTATGAGGAATGCCGAAATGGCAGATGATATGTTGATAGATGAAATTGACGATTTTATTAGTTGTTATTGTGGACGTGAGTGGAATGGATTCCACCCACTTGGTGAAGTATTCAGTTCAGTGATGATAGTCATGATGATGTTGGGAAGAGTGCAGATTGATGAGACCAATAATGTCAAGGCCCCATTGTGAGAAAGGCCAAAGATCCTGAGCCGGTTGCAATTCCTAGCTAGGAGATACAAATGAAGATTAGAATATTGTTGGAATTTGATGCACATTTTTAACATATTCATAGTAATATTGATTGAGGGTGGGCCAGTAATACCTAGGATAAGAATACACTTGGTGATAGCCAAGCTACTAAAGTTTCCACCACAAATGTCATCATGGACTTCTTGGATAACATTTCTAGGATTCATGGGATTTAAGACATCATAGCAAAGTGCCATCAAGCCCACATTTTTAGAGGATGCCACTAAGGATAACATAATTGTTAGCACATTGAAGAAATGACCTCCTACAATTTTTGGATAGGTCGAAGGGAATTTTGGATATGGGATAGATAGTTAAAGATTTGAGAGTACCAGATGTTAGATTGATTGGTGTCAACATGATTGACACGAGGAAGCTCATGGGTATGAGATGGTTGATCGATGCGATGAACAAAAATGGATAGTTTGGACTCTTCAGTTTTCCAAGGGATGAGTGATGTGAGAGATTTCATGGTGTCTTTGAAATGATTGGATGAATATATTGTATCGAAGGCCTCAAGAATAAAGTCAATGATGTCCTTGTATTTTTGAAGGACCTCATTTTTACATTAATATGTTCCCTTGACTTGATTAATGATAAGCTGAGAATCACCATAGATTTTGAGGTTTTGGACATCAAGCATGATAGAAGTTTGGAGACCCAAGATGAGGAATTCATACTCAGTCCATGTTTTTTTTACACTCAAATTTGAGTTTCATAAGTAATGGGGAATAGGAGTATACCAAGGAGGAATGATGATGACACCAGTACCTCCACCTTTTGACCAATTAGATCTATCAAATAAAGAGTGCTATTTTGAGGAGGGAGAATTTGTGATCAATGGTATGGATACATTCATCTAGAAATTGTTCATGAGGAATTTTATCATCAAGAAGAGGGGATTTGGCTAGTTTATCAGCGATGTCATGTCCCTTGATGGATTTATGAGAATATGAACTCTAATTCAAACTCGGTCATGAGCATGAGCCATCGAGTGATATGATCATTATGATAAGGTTTAGAATGCATATTTTTTAGTAGATTGAAGTTAGTAATGACGTAGGTTTTATGATTAAGAAGATAGTGGTCAAAGTTTGAACTGGAGAAGAAAAGAGTGCAACACAATTTTTCAACTTCAATGTAGTGTGTTTCATAGTATGAATAACTGATGTAATCAATCCTTTCCCTTATCATCATTGATGTGCCAACATGGAACCTAGAGCATGATCATAGGTAGATATGTAGAGATAGAATGGAACTCCCCCTCGTGCATGGAGGTACGAGACATGGGTGGTGATAGAATATATTACATAATTTCATCAAAGGCCTTCTAGAAATGGGAATCCCACTTAAACTACGTGTCCTTTGCGAAGGAGGTGATGAAAAGGGTTAGCAATCAATCAGAAAGTTCATGAGATGAAGTGGTGGTTTAATTGAAGTCTGCCTTGAAGACTATGAAGTTTCTTTAGATTAAAAGGAGGCATCTTGAGGATGGATTTGACCTTAATTTTGGCGGGGTAAACTTCAATACCCCTGATAGAAATGATGAAGCCAAGGATTTTACCATTTAGCACTCTAAACACACACTTTGCAGGTTTGAGATGAAGGAAGAAGAGCATAAGATGCATGATGAGGATTTCAAGGATGGTTAAATGGCCCTGAATAAACTTGAATTTACTCAAGAGGTCATTGGCATAGTCCTCTACTATTTTGTGGATAAGATCATGGAAGATGTAAATCATGGTGCGTTGATAAGTTGGCCCTCACATTTTTCAAAAATGAAGGGCATAATGCGATAGTAGAAGGATACCTAAGGGGTGATGAAAGATGTATTATGTTGGTCTTCTAGTGCGATGAGGATCTTATTGTAACTAGAGAAACCATCCATAAGAGAAATCATTTTATGGACAGTTGTTAATTCGACTAGCTAATCAATGTTAGGAAGGGGAAATTCATCATTTAAGGAAAGAAAGATTCAAGTCTTGAAATTATGTACAGATGCAGAAATTTCTAGGGGTTTTGGAAATAGTTACAATGTTGGAAACCCATTGTGAATATTCAATAGGTTGGATGAGGTTAGTAGAAAGAAGACATTTTAACTCCTCTTTAATAAGGAGTGTAACGTGAGGGTGCATGCGACGTAACTTCTACTTAATCCGCTTAGCATTGGGGATGGTGATGATTGTATGGATAATGATGTTGGGATAAAGACCTGGCATGTTGGCATATGACCATGCAAAGGCCTGGCTATGCTTGGATAGGAAAGAGGTATAAGGCCTCGAGTTCTTGTGGGTCAATTATATTGGCCAACTTTGAGGATTTGGGGTTTGTGCAAAGTATAAAAATTGATGTCGATGGTGGATTCATTGAGAAGGATGGATGTGTTAAGAGGTAAGGAATTATGAAGATGAGAATCTTATTCCCCCATATAGGAAATAATGGGTCATCATCGCTGCATTGGATAATGTTAATGGTAGTTAATATTCCTCTATATTCTTAGGGAATTTAAGAGGAAGGGACCTAGTTTCACCCCCAACTGATAAGTGGCTGATCCCAGAGTGATCGTGGAGATTAAAAAAATTCAGGAGGAACGGACACAAGGTTTAATACCAATTCCATGCCCTCTTCAGATGGTGAAGGAGTGTATGATGAATCTATGTGCATGGGAGATGCAAAAGATGTAGGAGAAAGAGATTTAGTGGGTTGTTATTTGAAACCCATTCCGAACTTCTCATGAGGCTTGTGGGATTGGTCAATAATAAGATCAAGAATGCTTTGTTGATAACATCCAAGACCGAATCCCTTCCATGTGTAGTAGTGGAGGTAGGTATAGGAAAATGTTTTGTTCTAGAGGAAGTCGAAGTAGTTGGTATATGGTTTTTTGTGATGTTGATTTTCGATGTTAGAAGAAGGGAAATCGATGCCACCATAGATTAGATTGGTTTTTAGATGAGGTGGACCAAAGGAAATGATATCTCTAACGTTAGGTTGATACATAGGATATTTCTCTTCTCTACTAAATCGATTGAGTGAGGGAAGATAATTAAGAGGGATGAGTTGATACTCCCCCAGAGAGAGACATTATATCACATTATCATGAGATTTGTCATTAGGAAGTTTTGATACAAGTACAAAAGAACTAGTGGATACTTTGGAGGATAGATCTTTCTTAGGGATCAGCTGTCATTCGACCGATAGTTCATATGACATACCTTAAATTTAGGAAGGTCACTGGGGAGCTCTATGGATTTTACCCTCATGTTGGTATTTGAGGTAGTCCTAGAGAGTAAATGGGACTAAAACGCATGGCACACATCCACAGGAATTCAAGTAAGATATTGTATTGGAACTCCCCCTTGACAATGTAGAATAGCTCATGGAGGATCTTTTCTCCTACGTGAATGGGGAGTATATATATTCCCAAAGTGGGGGCACCAACATCATTAAAGGCATGAATAACCATGGAAACTAAGCAACAATAGATTTTGGGAAGTTTAAGTTGGTCGAAGGTATGTATATGATACCTGAGGGTAAGTGCAGGAAGTTGATGGACAAATATAGGGTCATCCGTGGACGTCATATTGCAAAAAACAGTGAAATCTCAACTTGTAGGGATTATTAGCTATACATGCACTCTAAATTAGAAAAAATTATATGAATATGAATCGTAGCATTCAGAATCTAGTTTCTAAAATACTAATTTTTGTAAAAAACGGACAAGTTTAGCTATATTAAACACTTAAAATTATATGACTTAGTTTTTTTTTTTTTTTGAAAAAACTTATAAGATTGTAGTCCGTTTGCCCGCATTTTGGACAACCAAATCTTGTTATTTTTTTTTCCTTTGGTGAAACGTTAGATGTAGTTGTCTATCTTGGGATGGATTTTATTTTGTATTTTTTTTTAGCAATATTTTTTTTTTTATGATTTTTTCCGTGAAAGTGGTCTGAAAATATTTAGAAAAATGGAGCGCTTTCCATTTGCCCGCCATAACTATATTAAAAAATATCGAAATCAAATTTTTTATTTTAAGGTGTATAGAATTTGTCCACGCTTGGGATGGTATAAGTTTTATCATATTTTGATAAGCGAAACAAAAGTTACAATCTTAAATGTAGACATGAACATTCACGAGAAAAATGTCTTAAAGACCTATTGTTAGTAAGAAATTATAAAATGATATTTATCTTATTCTATTCACTTTAAAAACAATATTTCTACAAAGCTAAGTGTCTACCCTACGCGATGGCACCATTTTTTTGAAATGTTTTCAGTTTTTTAGCATGGTTCAAGTCTTTGGAAGAGCATATTTGAGGTTTTTTGACCTTTTGCACTTCATAATGACCTTCCATAGCTTTGGTTGGGGAAAAACAAAGATTTTCCGAGGCTTAGGTTCGGCAGATAGATCCGCAATCGCATGGTTTTTTTAAGTGCACTTTATAAACCACAATCACATTTTATAAAGCACGCTCGCGGTTTATAAATCATATTTACACACATCCCAATGTCTGAATTACCATGTGATTTTTACTCTCTGACCTTACAGTACGAATTACTGTGAAATTCTGTCTTTTTCAGGCACGTTTTTCTTATCACCGAAAGCAAAACATCATGGGAGACAAAAAACAAAGTCAAAAAAGGAAGTCATTAAGTAAAAAAACACCAAATGAATTAGAGGCCAACAAAATTGAAAATGCTGAGCGAATGCGGAAACTTCGTGAATCTAGAAGGGGTTCATCTTCAATCCCAACTACTGTAAGCAATGAAGAACTAGGTAATGTTTCTACTGTCAATGTTGAAGTTGAATTAAATACTCGTGATGAAGAAGTTTTTACTGTCAATGTTGAAGAAGAATTAAATACTCATGATGTAGCAAATGTTGAAATTGAAGGAGACAATGAAAATGTGAATAAGGAAATTCATGTTGAAACTGTAGACAAGCAAAATTTGACAAAAACACCTCCTAGGATTTTACATAAGAAACCTAATTTTTTTATTGAAATTGATGAAAACATTTTGAAACCAATGTCTGGAAAACTTTCTGAATGACAAATCAGAAGAAAAGCCACTGAAATTTGGGATGATCATTTTGAAATTTTAAATGATTCCCAAAGATGTCAGTTGTTGGTTAGTTTGATGAAATTGATTAAAATGAGACCTACATTAAACACCTTAGGATTGACAACATCTAACATACGTGGTCAAACCTCTACAATTGTTGAAAACCTTCATGATGCATATCACATTGTTGGTGTCAAGAGACACACTAGGGATAGTAATATTGTGCATCGTGTACTTGCTACTAGTGTTGTAAGTGAATCAATAAAAAAACAACGTTTGATTACGCAAACAAGTCGAATGTTGCAAGTTAATCGAAAAAATCTAATGAAATCAATTGAAAGACGTAATATCCTTCAATCACTCAATAATGTTGATTTTTGGGCATTTTCTGCTAGAGCACCGCGTAAGGACAAAAATAATTCTGATGCTATAAGAGAAGTTGTTATTAAATTTTGGCATGATAACACTAGAGTTTCACCTAATACAAGAGATGTTATAAAACGGAGAGTTGGTTCTACTAATCGTGAACCACATCTAAAGCATTTCTTAGATATGACTCAAACTCAATTTTTTCGTAAGTTTGAACAAGAGAATCTAGAAATTAAAATTAGTCAACGTTTTTTTGAAATGTTGAAAACATTCTATGTGAAAATCAACCATACTCGCACCACTTGTTGTTGTAGGCAACGTGTTGAATTTGCGATGCATTATGCTAAATTTTTACATATTCATTCTAATTTTCATTCTGAAACTATGTTATCTGAATGTGGTGTTCAAGTTCCACCAATATCTTCTAGGGATTTCATTCCTACTATATTTTGTGAAAAAGAAGTTGGACGATTTTTTTATAGTCATGATTGTTTAGATGGAAGTTGTAGTACATGCGGCGGATTACCTAAATTGGAAAGTTGCATCCATGAGAAAATTGAAGGTACAATAGGACATAATTTAGTTGAATTTGATAAATATAAATTAGTTGCATACCAGTTGAAAGATGGAAAAGAGTCGAAATGGTGTGAGCTAGTTACAGAACAAATGCCCATTTTTCAATTTATGAGAAAATTTAAGGATGAAATTGTTTATGAGTATGCGAGGCATACACATAGAGCTCGATGGTTGGATGAACAATTCAAGCTATGCAAAGACACATTTCCTATTGGTACTATTGTTTCAGTGGTCGATTTTGCAGAGAATTACACATTACAACCACAAATGGAGGTTCAATCGCAATATTACAACTCAGTACAAGTTGCCATTTTTGTGCATATAGCATTTCTACATTCTCCTGACAGTACAGAGAATGATCAAAAATTTTTAAGAGAGTGCCACTTTTATATCAATGATGATCATACTCATTCTACTGAATTTGTGCAAGGGTGCTTCCAGTTATTTTATGGAAACTTGTCTGATAGGGACATCCACTTCAAAAAACATTATATATGGTCAGATAATTGCACGTCTCAGTTTAAGAATACACGAATGTTTTATTGGATGAGCAGAATGCATGTCAAGATGGGTGTGCAACATATTTGGAGTTTCACTGAGGCTGGACATGGAAAATGAGAGCATGACGGTGCGGGGGCATGTGTGAAAAGAGCTCTTGCAAGAGAAGAGTTGAAGTACAAATATGGTGCTAAATTAAAAGATGCAAAGAGCATAGTGGAATGGTGTACTGACAACATGGCCCGAGGTTCTCAAGAAAATTCCACAGTTTGCAGATATTTTTGGTTGATAGAGGAAAAACATATTGCTAACTATGAGGATTGTATGACACTCACTGGGTCCAGTGATATGCACTCATTTTGTAGCTCAGACGCTACTTCGTGGGCCGTATGGACAAGAAAGTTGACATGTTTTTGTGCATCTTGTATTGAATTTGTCACTATTGAGTGTGATTCACAAGAATGGGTGGAAGGATGGATTTGTAGGCCTCTAACTCCGCTTCCTAGTTATCAACCTCCACAAGCATTATGACTTGTTTCTGCAGATGAAGTTACAACATCCAAGGACTTTGACGAAATTTCAATTTTGGTACGACAAGGTATTTATGGTTATTTATTTAATTTTTGTATTGAGTTATGTCCATTGAAATTTTAATATGTAATATAAATTTGAGTTGTTCAACCTTGGTTATTTTTTTGTAGGACATGTGTTTGCAGTAATTGCGACAGAAGACAATGAAGAAGGAACAGACTATTTCTTATGTCGTTGCATCGAGGAAAGAAAGAAGTTGACTTCTCCTATTATATATGGCGAAGAGATTGAGTATCCTACAGGGTCAATGGTAGTTACTAGAACTTGGCTTCGAGGGTATCCATTAAAAAACTCCTCTGTTTGGTAGTTTGAAGACTTTGAGACACACAGGAAAATACTCTTATATTCACATCTAGTTCTAGCGAAAAATATTCAGTTGTATAGATATCGAGGAAGACCTAATAACAAGATTCTTTGGAAGGTTCGAGAGTCAGATCATGAAGCAATCTTGTCTGCTATTCAGAGTAGATCCGATCCTGATGGTTCATTGGAATGAATTTACAACATGCTCATGTCTGGTATATATTTAATTTCAAGTTTCAATTTATATAGCGTATATATATATATATATATATATAATATATATATATATATATATATAATTTTATTAGTTTAAATATCTATATTTAAGTTTGAATATATTTTATTTTAAATTTGTGTATTTTGTGTGTCATGTATATAGATCTAGTATATATGGTTATGATTTGAAACTTAAATTTCTTTGACTAACAATTTTATGTTTAGGTTAGTGGTGCTAGAAAAGCTTCCACCTTCACGTGGTTGGCATTGTTAGTAAAGAATTTTAAATTGCTCGGAGCTAAGAGAAGCTTGAACATTGTTTGAACAAGTTGTAAATTGTGAAAAAAGTTGGTAATATTTTGAAAAAGTTGTAAATTTTGAAAAAGTCTAATGAAGTTGCCCGGAAGCAACGACCCTTTCGCGCACCGAAACACCTCCTCCTCTAGCGTTCACCTAGCCACCCAGACGTGTCGGCATAGGCGGTTTGGTGCCACGACCGACCGTTTGCAAAATATAGCATTTGACAACCTTACACTGGCTCCAACTGCACTATTTCATGCGTTTGTAAACAGTAGGACAGCGAGAGCACCAAAATGAGAAGGAAAAAAATGAGAGATGATATTGTATAGGGTCTGTACATCGAGGTGTTGGATCAGACAAGGCCTCTCTAGGTGCCATGGAGTCCGAGTAGTCACCCGTCAAAGTTGAATGATATTTTGGTCTCAGGGCTCTTAAGGGACTACACCCGAACGAAGTAGCCCGGAAGCAACAACCCTTTCACGCACCAAAACACCACCTCCTCTAGCGTTCACCTGGCCACCTGGACGTGTCGGCGTAGGCGGTTCGGTGCCATGACCCACCGTTTGCAAAATATAGCATTTGACAACCTTACACTAGCTCCAACTGCACTATTTTACGCGTTTGCAAATAGTAGGACATCGAGAGCACCGAAATGAGAAGGAAAAAAATGAGAGAGGCTATTGTAGAGGGTCTGTATGCGAAGGTGTTGGATTAGACAGGGCCTCTCTAGGTGCCACGGAGTCTGAGTAGTCACCTGTCAAAGTTGAACGATATTTTGGTCTCAGGGCTCTTAAGGGACTACGCCCGAACGAAGTAGTCTGGAAGCAAGAACCCTTTCATGCACCAAAACACCACCTCCTATAGCATTCACCTGGCCACCTAGACATGTCAGCGTAGGTGGTTCGGTGCCACGACCCACCGTTTGTAAAATATAGCATTTGACAACCTTACACTGGCTCCAGCTGCACTATTTTTCGCGTTTGCAAACAGTAGGACAACGAGAGCACCGAAATGAGAAGGAAAAAAATGAGAGAGGCTATTGTAGAGGGTCCGTACGCCGAGGTGCCGGATTAGATGGGGCCTCTCTAGGTGCCACGGAGTCCGAGTAGTCACCCGTCAAAGTTGAACGATATTTTGGTCTCAGGGCTCTTAAGGGACTACGCCCGAACGAAGTAGCTCGGAAGCAACGACCCTTTCGTGCACCAAAACACCACCTCCTCTAGCGTTCACCTAGCCACCCAGATGTTTTGGCATAGGTGGTTCGGTGCCAAGACCCACCGTTTGCAAAATATAGCATTTGACAACCTTACACTGGCTCCAACTGCACTATTTCGCGTGTTTGCAAACAGTAGGACAGCGAGAGCACCGAAATGAGAAGGAAAAAAATGAGAGAGGCTATTATAGAGGGTCTGTACGCCAAGGTGCCGGATTAGATGGGGCCTCTCTAGGTGCCACGGAGTCCGAGTAGTCACCTGTCAAAGTTGACCGATATTTTGGTCTCAGGGCTCTTAAGGGACTACTCCCGAATGAAGTAGCCCGGAAGCAACGACCCTTTCGCGCACCAAAACACCACCTCCTCTGGTGTTCACCAGGCCACCCGGACATGTCGGCATAGGAATTTTGGTGTCACGACCCACCATTTGCAAAATATAGCATTTGACAACCTTACACTGGCTCCAACTTCACTATTTCGCGCATTTGCAAACAGTAGGACGGAGAGAGCACCAAAATGAGAAGGAAAAAAATGAGAGAGGCTATTGTAGAGGGTCTGTACACCGAGGTGCCAGATTAGATGAGGCCTCTCTAGGTGCCATGGAGTCCGAGTAGTCACCCGTCAAAGTTGAACGATATTTTGGTCTCATGGCTCTTAAGGGACTACACCCGAACGAAGTAGCCCGAAAGCAACGACCCTTTCGTGCACCGAAACAATGCTTCCTCTAGCATTCACCTGGCCACCCAGATGTGTCAGTGTAGGCAGTTGGTGCCACGACCCACTGTTTGCAAAATATAGCATTTGACAACCCTTACACTGACTCATAGTCCTGCATGGTTATTTCGCGTGTTCTTGCAAACAATAAGGGCAGCTTAGAGCACTGATATGAGAAGGAAATAAGACCAAGAGAATCCTTACTTGTAGAGAGACCCTACATCCAAGGTGTGGGATCTAATTGAGACATCATCTAGATTGTGCCACAGAGTCTGACATAGTCACCTGTCAAAGTTGAGAAGATATTTTGGTCTCAGGGCGCTTAAGGGACTACGCCCGAACGAAGTAGCCTGGAAGCAACAACATTGTCACACACCGAAACGATGCCTCCTCTAGTGTTCATCCATTGGCCACCCGGACATGTATCTATGTAAGTCAGTTTTTGTCACAACCCACCATTTGCATAAATGATAGCATTTGATAACCTTACACTGGCTCAGAACTGCACTTGATGTTCGCGCATTTACCAAATCAGTAGGGCAGATAAGTTTTCCACCGATCTGAGATATTTCTACAAAAACTGATGATGAGGTTATTATAGAGGGCCTCATATGTCGAGGCTTGGGATCTAATGAGATGTCTCTAGGTGCCACGGAGTTTGAGTAGTCACCCCGTCTAAATATTCGTCACAATATTTTGATTTCAGGGCGCTTAAGGGACTACATCCCTGCAACGACATGAAAAGCCTAGAAGCAACGACGTATGTCGTGTACCAAAAAAAATGCCTCCTCTAGCATTCAGCTGGTCACACCTAGATGTTTCACCTCTTTATTCTTCTCTCTTACTCGCACTTTACATCATTTCTCTAAACTAACTCAAATTATCTTTATAACTTACTTTTATACGACTCTTAGATAATAATACCATAGGTCAGCCATCATAAGGAAAATGTCAGATATTCAACTTACAAATATCATAATTAAATAATAAAAACATCACTCAAGTAACTGCAGATAGGTTGGTAATACCATCAAGAACCATCTAGAACTCATTAGGAATTAAGAACCCTTAATGCACAACAAGAGACCTACTCGTCCAATACCAAATTACTAGCACCATCAACAGCTTCACCAAACCACATACACCACTTATAAAAATTATCTAAGACTTGAAAAAAACTTTATAAATCTAGAAAAACATAAAACCATAAACTCACTTCATTAAGCTAATTGAAAATAACGACAATCAACATGCCCCAAAACTAGTCTTCAGAAATGAAGCTAAAACCCCCATGAAATGACCTCATTCATGAAACTGTAATTTATAAATGGAATTATCGTGAACTTAGTGTAATCAAAAAGTGCATAGTATTCCATAAATTAGACTTTAGAGCCACCAAAACACATTTGCAACCAAACCAGTAGATACTTCCAAAAAATTCCATAAACTTGTCTTGCAAAATGAGCTTGTACAGTGTACCTCCTTAGGGAAAAAATGATATGAAACCACATAATTTAACATGAGTAAATAATCCCATGATTCCTCAAAAAAACTAATTAGTTAACATGTCCAATGGACAACTTTTGAGAGGGAAAAAACGGAAAATCTTTAGAAACTTGCCTTTTTGAGTGGGGTCCACACATAGCTAAAATACCTAACTTGCACATCCAGAGAAACCTGAGAGAGTCCTCCATAACCTTCAATCATCATTCTATGAAAAAACAATCCGTTAGGCCATTGGGAAAATAACTTCCCCATTTCTTTAGAACTAGGGTTTTAAGAGGGTTTAAAACCAGTTTGGCTTCTTAATGATTATTCATAAATTAATGGGCCTCAATGTTTAAATAATTCCAAAATAAACAATGTAGGAACCTTCCCCCACTACTCTTGGAGATGTTGGAATACCATGCAAATATTTCACGTGCCAATGAGCATCAGAAAGACAAATCGACCTTGGTTTTTCATTTCTACAAACACTGTATGAGTAAAACTACAACTACTCGTAAAATATTCAATGATAGGAATTTAAATTTGGACCACACCCCTATATAAACATTAAAATAAATATCCAATTGTCACCTTTTTTGAAATAAACTCATTTTAGACAAAAAAAAATAATCCACTGAACAGAGATCAAAACCACCGAACAGAGATCAAATCCACCGAACAAAGATTAAAACCCACTTTCTCAGAGTTAGCAATAATACCAAAATAACCAAAATAAATATGATTTAACCAACACACATGGATATATATATATATATATATATCAAACAAAGTGTGCTCCAGATGCGCACGTCTCTGAAAATATATATGTACATAAGTTCATAATGTATACATCTTGAACTAAGCACGTGTCATAATGTACATATATGGGACCACATGTGGTCACAAAAGGCTATATATATATATATATATATATATATATACAATGGACTGTGAATCTACTCATGACCACATATATGTGTCATCCAAGTGGACTATAAATCTACTCATGAAACATCTTCCCTCTCTAATCGCCCTGCTAGAAGTAGCACATCCACGACCTGGGGATGTAGTGGAGGGAGATGCCACTACGGATTTCATCCGTGTGGTCCTAGGTGTCCTCTAAGCATGCCTGCAACCTAACCTGCACATTCATAAACAACAAGTTTTTAACACACAAAATTTTAAAATACACTCAAAATTTAGTGAAACTTGTACAATTTAGTTAAAATGTATGTGAAATCTTACCACAATGTCATGATCCCTATCAATTTGTTGTTGACGCGTCGCAGGGACAACAATAGACTCACGAGGGGTAAGCTATTTCCACATAATTAATCTTTCCCATTGCACAACCTTCATAGACTGTGTCTTCATAAGTCCAAGGCTTTGATAATTGTACATTTAAGTCCCATATGCTCATGCCATGAACCTCCAAAATGTGAGTATATCTTAAAAAATAGTGTACACACAACTATTGTCATACTTTGAAGTAAGTTCTATGGCAACTTATATACATCCATTCTTCACAGTTTGCCTATATGTACGTGTCTGCACGAGCAGTCAAAATCAATGACAAAAATCATCTTTAGAATTGAACTATTAAAATCTACTTGAGAGCAATTCAAAGAGCATGTACAACTTTTAGATAGTCTTGAATTTACTCAAGCAAATAATAAGGAAATGAGAGAATGGTAAGTCTTCTATTTAGGCTAAAGTACAGAGGCAAACAATGAAAATGAAAGCAGAGAAGTGCAATGTATCTTTATAACGATAATGACAAAGTTAAATGTATTTAATCAAGGTAACCCTTAGTCATCTGATATGACAATTATAGCATCATTCAAATTATAAAGAGATAACCTATGTGTACATCTATTGATTCACCTTAATTTCTCTAAGCACATATGTAAATGCTTCCCAGAATTTCATTAAGGAATTGTATCCATCCAATTTTGCACCATAGTGTAACGTTATGAGGTTCATATAGTTTAATGATAAGAACTCTACCTCTCTGATATGTGGAAACTCAATGTTCACATTAGTTGCATTGGTGAAATAGATGAGTGCTTCAGCTTTAATAAGGAAAAAAAGTAATTACGTACATTTCCCTTTTGTAGTTCACCTAGTATGGTTTTGCTTAATGGAATAGGTTTGCTTAACAATTGTACCATGTAGTGCTCCAGGACATGGTTTTTTAATTTTAAATCAAACATACATATCAGAAAGTCTTTACATGACGAAATCTATAAGAAATTTCCTGAAAAGGAATTTGCATGAATTGCAGATGAAAGAAGGTATGAAAATTGTTTTTCATTTAAATATTTTTAATATTTTATTATGTCAGTTGACTAGTATTTATATGAAAGTGGAGAATGAAAACAAGGTAGTCACCTTTTTATGTACTTTACAAGATTAATGGGATAATATAGTAACTTCTTTTAGTTTTCATATTGTTGATGACCTTGACTATGCTTATGTTGTTGGAGCATTTTTGGCTCGGAAATGAAAGAAATTTTGTTGGAAATATCTCTACACTTTAAGCCATGTGTGCTAGAGCCAGATCTAAAGAAAGAGGTCAAATTTAAAGCGGTACATCTAGATCTAAGTCACAAAGGAGGAAGATTAATGCAAGGTGTTAGGACTACGAAAAATCAGAGCATCTTAAAAAGCATTATTGGATGACGAAAGAATTAGAAAAGAAGTAAGATGTCACAAAGGAAGGAAATCAAGTATAAACAAGTGAAGGTATGACTGATGAATTTTTATCGGTTTGTAACGTTTCCTATTATCAACATGAATGGTTGTTAAATTCTGGTGTTACAAAAATTACATTTTTCTGCATAGAGGTTAGTTTTCTTCTTACTAACCCCTTGATGGTAGTTACATTCTATTGGTAAGTTGAATGTTTCATATAAAATAGAAGTGATTGGTAGCATCAAGATAAATGTCTTTGATGGTATAGTAAGGACGTAAAAGAAGTAAAACATGTACCATAACTACAAAGAAATTTAATTTCCTTGAGTGAATTAGACACTAGTGGTTATAAGTTCACAAGTCAAGATAGAGTTGTAAAGGTGTCTAAATGTTCCTTAGTTATAATGAAGGATCTAAAAGTAGGAAATGTTTACATATTACAGGGAAGAACAAATATCAATCAAATATTTGTTTTATGTATTTTATATAGGTTGAGTATAAGAAAGTGAAACTCATGTACAGAGGTCCAAGAATTAGAAATAAAGTGTAAAGAGATTTGTAACTAACCTGCGTAAAACTCATGTGAGGCATGCCAGTAGCCTCAGTTCCCTGAGCAGATGATGACCCGCCAGGCTCCTGTGTATAAAAGAGAAAAATATTAATACATGTACAACATACACGTGAAACAAATTATAATAATAATCTAAAGCAATTAAATGATTTATTAAAAATGTAAGTTTGTACAACTTGAAACTTACATTTGAAACACGCCCAACCGCAGTAGCTAGCATGTCGACACCGGATGTTTCCTTCACCGGCTCTTGCTATTTAAAATAAAATAAAAAATTAGTTTTTTACATGTATGTACATGACGTACAATCAAATATATATATATTATTTAAATTTATTTAAAATTTACCTATGAAAGACCAATATCAGTGGCTCTAGTTCCAAAAACATTCCCCAGCATCTCATCTATAGAAAAGAAATCCTGTGAACCAGCAAATGATGTCTCGCCTGTAGTGCATACGAAACCATATGATCCACAGCGGTGTGGTACGCTAGAACTGGCACCTCCACCAACATCACCAGATGCAATCTGGTCACTATGCTAGGTCAGAGTGTTAGTGAGCTCCCTCAATGCATACAGTGTGTCAGTCTCCACAACCTCCTTCACTGTAGGATGGATAACTGAAGGTAGTGGGGGTTTTGGGGCATGGGGGATCCTTGGTTGACCTACGCGTGCACTAGGTCTACTATGTGCAGAGCCACCTTCTCGCCCAAAAAACTCAAAAAAGTCAAAATAATTTGGGACCTCATTAAGCATGAACTCGCAATATAATTTCTTCAAAAAATACAGAGGAACCTCATTGTTGTTGCATGGTGGATAATCAAAAACCATCCACCATCGGTCCTAAAAATTGTTTTTGATTCGGTCATTGTGGCACCAATGGATTGGGAACTGTTTGCAAGTAGCTGCGGGGGGCATTGGTTCTTGGGTCATTAAATAATGCACAAATGAGGTCTTTTCCAATTTTTTTGTCTTTTACGGCCACATGGGATAATGTATCCACATACCACCGCCTACAATCACCTCTAAAGGTATTCCATCTATGTATTTGGTTGGTTGCGGAGTTAAATTCATCAATCAATGTTTGCAATGTGTTAGCTAAAATCATGCGGGACGGATTTGTGGCATGATTTTGTCTTATAGTCTGAATAAGGTTCTTAACGACAATTTTATTTTCTCAGATTCTTCCTACGATATTATCTTGTGTTTCTGCTGGTTCAATGGGGACAGAAGGAGCCACAAGAGGCAGATCTATGTTTGGAGGAGGGTTTTGAGGAATGTTCAGAGGGTTTTATGGAATGTTCGAAGGGTTTTGAGGAATGTTTCAACGGTTTGTAGGATTTCAAGCTTGCTGACCAACTGAAAAAACAAGAAAATTGTATACATAAACAAACATTTCAAAAAACCCATGAAAATGTAAAAAAATAACCTAAAATGCAAAAAAAAAAAACGTAAAATGGAAAAAAATTGATTAAAATCGGGGGCTTACCTCCTCATCTTGGTGGCATGGTTGAATCTATCGCAATCCAAAAGTTCGATGAGAAATTTTGAGGTGGTATTCGAAGCTCGAGTGAAAAACGTGAAGGATAAATCACGGTTTGAAATGAAAAATGAGGAAAATGAGGACTCGCGGGACTGCTATTTTTGTCTTAGAGTTCCGCGATCGTGGTTTAGAACCATGATCGTGGTTCTAAACTGTGATCGCAGGTATAGTTTTGGTTATTTCCGAAACTGCTAAAAATGACTCCGCGATCATGGTTTAAAAACTGCAATCGCAGTATATAAACCACAATCACGGTGCCTGAATTTCAGGTTTTTATGTCCACGAAATTGTCCACCAACTTCGTGCACTTACCCTAAACCATTATGTGCAAATGTCAAAAACATATTTATGCCATCATATGTTGTGATATTTAGTATGAAGATTTCACTTTTGATTTATTATATTTGTATGTGGTACATAAATAGGTGCTTCATGAATGATAAATCATGCTTAGTATGCACTTGTATATATATAAGTCTATCACTTTGAGATCTGAATCTTAGTGGCACACAGAGCTGACCATGAGCATAAAATGTGAAAGATAAAAAGTTGGAAAAGAGACCCAATAAGAGGAAAGGACTCAAAACATAAAAAGTCTAATATCGTACATCTCAGTCAGGACCATACTATGGTCTTGAAATACCTATACATTTTTGAACTAGCATGAGAAAATATAAATAATCAATTAAACATTCCAAAGATCTCTATAATAGAGGATAAAAAGCATAAGAAACCATAGAGAAAACCAAATCAAAAGACAAATCAAGTAATACAAAATTAAAACAGAAAGGAATTTCATCACTAAGAATTAGTTTCACCATTCAAACCCCACATATATAAATTTTATAAAAATCAAGATGTAATAATTATTTAGTGCAGATTTTAGTGTCTATTGCCCCCACTTTATGCAAGTGAGTAAAATTTACTAGTGTAAGTGAGAAAAAGAGTGTACATGAAAATGTTGAATCATAGGAGGTTGGTAGACATGTTAATAAAGTGACCAAAGCATGAAGAACAATGTGGTACAACCGATGTGATTGACATAGAGATAGGGAGTGGCATTATAGAAGTGTAGAAGGGTGTAAGATAAAAGAAAGGAGTATTTATAGACAAGGATATTTTGACGTGGAATTCTTGTAGAGTTGGGGTGATCAATCCGTGATGAGTTTTTTTTATTTTCTTCCATAGAAATTGGGCATTTCATCACCAAGGGAAGATTTTCACAAGAAATTTTAGTTAACACCTAAATAATTGCTTTCCATAGTGTGGGAAAACACCATTATAGATGGATCTAGATCCCAAGAGTTTTGCTACAACAAACCCTGCACACTCATCGCTATACATTATATAGGTGCTAGAATAGTATTAATAACTTGTATATTTTGTTAGGTGTTCTTCTCCCCTTAAATTTACAATAAATGTAGTCGTGCATTTTATTTTTTGTTTTCATCCATTGGATCTCTCTGTCCAAAATTGATCGTTTGGTCACTTGAGCTTGTATATCAATCTGTATAGGAAAAATATGGCCTTGCATAGCTAACCACAAGTTATTAATATTAGTATTCAATGCATCTTTTTATGTAGAGTTCATTTTTTTATCCTTTTGTTTACATTTTAATTTTTCTATGGGAGGGGATTGCCTTGCATAACCATCCGATAAAGTTTCCCTCCTTTAATTGAAAGGGATGATAGAAAATAGAATCATTTGAGGTGAAAGTATTTAATTTGTGCCATCAACATTTTATAGAGTGAAAAGTATAGAATATAGAATTGTTTGATACAAAAGTAATGGTTGATAAAATCTTGAATAATAGTCACTATTTGAAAGAATTTTTAATTTGTTTCATCATAGTGGTATGGAGTGTTTGAGATAAAATTCGTTGTTGATATAAGTTACATTGACATCAAAATTATTGTGAGTGCTAATAGAAAAATTATTGACCATGCATAGTGGGTGTGTTAATATAAAATGTAGGGTATAGATATTAACTTAAGAAGAGTGTTTGATATACTAGTATTGATTTCTTAATAGTTGTACCATAGAGAAAAAATTCTAATAAAGAAATACTGGATTCGCATATGTTTTTGAATCAGAGAATATGTTTTCTAAAGTGGTATAGAGTGTTTCGAAAGTGAACAAAGAACATAGAGTCTTAAGAGAATAGAATAAATATGTATTAAATTTTTCATGAATGGTGTCTTAGAAAAAGTATTGTAGTAATCACACAAGCATATAGTGTGTGAATATACCTACATAAACTAGGGTTTATGCAACCCAAATAGTGTATGGATGAAGCTTCATTACATTTTAATATAGATGTAGGGGAAATAATAATCCCAATGTCAAATAGGGCATATAAATTGACATAATTGTGCCCAAGATATGGAGGGAATAATTTCAAGGAATTAACCAACCAATATGAGTAGATAAGGATATGATACTACATGCTCAAAGGGGCCCACTTACTATAAATAATATGGTGGAAAAGTGAAATAGTACTTTCATTGTTATTATTTTTTATAGTAATTTTTGCTCAAACATAGATAGGATACCATGTACTAGAGAGGCCCTGCAATTGCGATTTGATTGGGTCGCAAACATCATTTGAGAATAGATTGTAGATGAGTTAGTAAGTGTCAGAAACTTATAGTCCTAGATGATGCTTAATGGGATGTACCAGCTAGTGTTGGTCTACGTGTAGTCAGATTGGGGGAGGTGCCCCAAAATAATCATTTGATCACCATATTGTGTGAGCATTAGAATCTAGACACATGTAATTTTTGGCTTCTGACAGGGGAGATGATTTTGAACCTAGAGTAATTATATCATATTTTTCATCTTCCACTTGTGGGAGATAGGGTATATGTCTTATTGGAAGATGCGTCGTTTCATATGCATAGGGCACATAGGTTTTGATTGGGCACAGGTGGCATTGTAAACCTGACCATTCGATTGAGTTCAATTTTGAGAAGGTGTTACATGAATGTAGAAATTTATTGTAGTTTTACTGACATCATTTGTAACATTAGATGGTGGTGGGGTTTCTATTTATATCAAATGTTATAGATATGTTAGTCTATAGAGGATGATAGAGTGAGATATTCTTTTGGTCGTAGTAAACTAACCAACTTATATAAGGATTTGTACAAGTTTACTTTAGAGTCCGAAAAAGGTGGTGTTGTGGCCATTACCTTATTACATATATGGGCGTATGAGCACATAATTTTGATGTGGATATCTAGAGGTCCTAGTACTGACTGGGACCATCCAAAGATATTTCCATCACAGTTGGTGATAATGAGGAGGTGAGGTCTAGATACGACCTCTTACATATCCATATTAGATAGGTTGACCCTTGGTTGTATTGTACATAGTCCATATAGGGATTTCATATGACATTCCAGAGGATTTTGTACAGTAGCATACTATGTTTTTAGAGGATCCAAACTTCATTTTACATGTTTTATGTCCCCAATCATGGAATTATAGTTTGGTCTAGAATTTGTATCCAATCCTAGCTGACCTGTATGGTCTTAGACCAACATATCCTCCACCTTTGCTTTCAAAAAATATATCTTTTATTGGGTCTTATGCTTCATCTTGGTCTTCCTTTCTTAGATAAATCACCTATAGATCCATATATAAGCAAGTAAACACTAAATATATTTCTAACATGAAATTATATGGCAATTGCACTAATATAATCACTTCCTACACATGAAAAACTAACTCATGGCTCCCTAAATCTCGCAATAACACATCTACAATCATTATGGAAAGACCCATATCAGGTCAGAGGATTCTTACAAGGTCCATAAAACATCCTCTCGCATTCACAAGTACTCAACTATCCCTCCTCCAATTATTTGAGTGATAGCCAAAGCCAACGCAAGCATTACCAAAGAATTTGCTAAAATTGGTTGATATATCTAGATATCACAAATTAGGTGGAGAACAACGTCATTTTGAGGCCTCTTTAAAGTAGTGCCAACATCGATATTGCATGGGAGTTCCCACAACCCAATTAATGTTTATTTTTTAGGACTCTTCATCCATGGCTAGTGTTTGAGATGATGTTTAGTATATTCAAAAGAGCTTCGTTGCATGATCGACAACTAGGGTTCGATTGCTACAGAAAAATATAGGTAGGAAACCCCCACATAAATTTGTATGAGGATAAACAGATCAAGTCCAAGACCGTATACAATGGGATAAACCATATGGTATAGTCCTTTCAGAATCGTACAGTCCTGGATCTAGAGTGGTTTACAAGTTACAGTCTAAGTTTCGAAGCACTTCTTGGTTTTAGATCATGTTGTTCTAGAATTGCATAGTCCTATAACTTCCAAGTATCCTCTAAAATAATATAAGTGTATTCATCCCTTTTTTTTTTCAAGTTCATATCGTGTATTGCATGCTTTAGAAGTGTAGACACAAAATCACGCACTTGGGTCCATTTCTAGGTCCTCAAAGCATACTAGCATTTACATAATTCCTAAGCAAGAAAACTATTAATTGACAACTATCTTGGGCCTTTTGTGTGTGTTTCTTATTTTCTATTTGGTATTACACACACTACAAACCTAATCAAAATTGTACTTACTTATTGTGTATGAATTCAAACACCTGTGCCATACCAGGATGCCAATGCCCAGCCCCCCTCGTCCCCTCTGGGCACCCCCTGACCATTTTCTATATTACTCATTTATTTTTGGTCTCTGTTATCTTTTGGGCATCTTATTTTCTTATGGGTCGGCCTTCCAGTTGTCAATTATGAAATTCAACAAAGGGAATCATATAAATAAATAGATATATGATCAAAAATAAAAGACCAAGCTTTAATTATTACTATTATCACCTAATTTTACATCCAAAGGCATCAAAGGAACTCAAAGGCATCCATCTAGAATTCATTCAAGGGACAAGGAATACATTTTCTACATACAATGCATAGGAAGGGGAATTATATTCTATTCCATACACACATTTGCATCTGTTAGAAAATATATCCCGATATCTAGTGCATCTTGCACAAGGGGATCCTAGGGCACGATTCTTTCACACACTTACAAGAACTACATAGATTTTGAGATGTAGTGCATCACTTGGTTGTAAGTTCACTCAGTTGGGTGACTATCAGGGTCAGTTTGACTCCCCATTTTACATCTTTTTTATTTTTAGGATTTAATGTGTTTTAGGGTTTTGCAAGTTATTTCTCTCCTTGCAGGTTACATGTGAATATAGCGATCATCCAAAAACACACAGGTGATAAAAAACAAAGGTTAGCGACCATCTTATGACACAAAAAAAACAAATTTCTAAGTTCTTTCATAGTCACGGATGCCTAGAAATAGTTTCCAGTGCCCAACACCCTTGACCAGTCCAAGAACCCTAGTCCAAGTGTGTTCGTCAGTCACAAATTTTTTTGGGTGTAGTTGTGATAGTCTTCTCCTCCTATTTTCCATTTTTCATTCCAGCACACTTTGAAATTTATTGTGAAATCAGATAAGTCTTTTATCCTTTCTCTTGCACCTAGGTTTTCATTATTACTTAGCTTATTACTTATTTCAAATCTGTATTTCATCGTTTTATTCATTTATGTGACTCTACAATTACGGTTTTACAAATTTCAAGATTTGTTAAATTTTTTGGTAAATGGGAGAGGGTGGTCTTCTTTTATGATAATCGTCCTCTTTCATGTTATTATCGATAAGAGTTCAGAGGGCCCTACAACACTATGTGTCATGTATAGGGACATGATGGTAGGCACATATGGTTTTGGAATCAAACCAATTGATTTTTGGTCCGTGTGGGTCAAAGGTATTGATAGAGGGAAGGGTGATTTTGGATACTTCGGTGAGATGTTAAAGGATTTCAGTATAAGATTCAACCAGGGTTTGTGAAGATGAAGTTTTACAGACTTTGGATGGATCGGGTTTGGGGTAGCATGATGAAGGTAATAGTTGTTCCTTACTCGTGTGATGCTTCCTAGGTTCCTTCGAATCATATTTCTCTTTGGATTCTTGTAATTTAGACCTAGGGGGAGGGATGGATGATTTCGATTCAGATTTGGAAGAAGGAATAGGTGATTTAGATGTAGATTTGGGGGGAGTGATAGATGATTTGGATTGAGATTTGGTGGTGGTGAGTTTTTTTGATAAAGGGAATGGTCCCAAAATAGAAGGTGGAGGTCCTAAGATAGAAATTTGGATGTCAGATAGCTTGGATTAATGGGGCTTAGATGTGGGAGCTCCAAAGATGTGGTAATTTTGATTGGGGATGTCAAGGTTCTTAGATCTTTTCTATGAATTTTTTCCCTGACAAGGATGACAATGATTTCAACTGGTGGATCCTTAGAGATAGAGGTAGATTATTTAGATGTTGGTTTTTTTGTAGATATGGGGATTGAAGATGGAAGTGGCTTTTGGATAATATGTTTCATGAGATCAAAAGGAGTAGCAGATTGTGTGGGGTTTGAAGGAGGTGTTGGTACAGAAGTGATGGTAGTTTTTGGAGATGAAGATGGGATTAGGACATCCTTCGTGGCTACATCGAGTGAGGATGTTTGCTTAGTATATGTTAGAAGATATGATTTGGATATGTGATTATATTCATATGGTAATACAAGCATGGATATAACTAGAGGATTGGCGTAGAATAAATTATAGGTGTGGGTGTAGAAATAGATATTGAAATAGATGTGGGGATGGACATGGATGTGACAGATGAGGGTGTAAAATATGTAGATGTAGTGGATGTAGATATAGGAGATGTGGGTGTAGTATATTTAGATATGGTGGATTTAGGCATGATAGATGTAGATATGGGTGCATATGTCGGTATAGTTTTAGATTTAGAGATAGATTTTGAAGCAATATATGTGGGTATGGTGAATGAAGGGATGATGATCTCAGGTGATGATGTTAAATCCTGGCTTGTAGTATTGATTTTATGAGCATTACGTGCTTGAGATGTATAATGATATACTTAATTATTTGGTGAATGATTATGAAGATGCTACTTGAACATGTCTAAGGGCTGGATAAGAGGAGCATTAGGATTATCCAATTGAAGCTCCCCATGATCAATAAGGAATTGGAAAATATTTTTGACGGTGTGGATCTTTTTAATATCATGACCGTGGACTTGAAGGTGTTTGCAATAGTGGTCTTCACAGTACCATGTGGGGTTGAGATGTGTGTCATCAACGGTATGGCTAAGAGGGAGTTGGATGATACGTGTAACCATGAGTTTATCAAAGATCAAACTATATAATTCTTTGAGGATATTATAGTTGGGAGTAGGTCAAGAATCCCTTTGTGGAGGCTCAGTATGAGAGGTGGATGCAAAAGATTATAATGACAATCAAATTAGCTGCCTTTTTATATTTTTTGTTATGGGTAGAAAACTTGGTGAATTTGGTTTTTGGCTTGTTGGAGTGAAGTTTGACATGGCCTTTCTCAAGGGCACAGAGTTCCAGTTTTTGATCCATGATGAAGGCCTCCTCAAAAATTTGAAAAGATTGGATTTGAAGAGTTGATGAGATATGTTTCGCACACGATCAAGAGAATAGTTCAATGAGCTCAGTTTAGGGAAGGGAGAAGGATAATTGATTGAATATTCCATGCCATCTAGCAATGAAATATATAATGGATTCATCATATAATTGTTTAATGACATAGAGGTCAGAGATGGTGATTTTTTCAGCAATATTAATGGATAAATTCTCTAAAAAGAGTTGGGAAAGTTGGGTGAATGAGAAAAGGGAGTGATGCGGAATGCCATTATACTAATCCAAAGCGGAGCCAGCCAAAGACATAGGGAAAGCATGGAGCATGAGGTCTTAATCATGTGAAATGAAATAACATGTGTTCCCGAAGGCATGAAGGTGTTATTGAAGGTCCTCATTACTATTGAATTTAGAAAACTTAGGGAGTTCCTACCGTGATAATATTTGATGAGGGCTAATGGGTTACTAGGATCATTACAAATTTTTTCATAAGTAATGAGATTTTAAGACATAATGTGGTAGCTTCCAAGTTATCCAACCTATTTAACAAAGCATGTATGGGGTCATTGGAGATATGGGGATGAGAAGTTGATGGATAAGGTTGTGGATTATAAGGATTAGATGGGTTAGTATGTGGATAAGACTGATATTGTTGGGGATAAGTAGGGGTGTTTGGGGGTGGTTGATAAGGAGGGAGATAATTAAAAGTTTTTGATTGAATAGGCTGGGAGCTAGGATGTTAGGAAGGGTTGTAGATGAGTGGATCTGATGAAGGAGGTTATTATTGGATGATAGGGGGATTAGATTGGGAATGTGTTGGATGAGGTGATTGAGATGTTTAGATGGGGTGATTAGGAAACATGTGTTGGAAGGTGCTTCGGGGTGGAGATTGATGGGTTTGGATTGACTATAAAGGGTGGGGTTATGAGGTAATAACATTAGCTTAGACTTGGAATGTGAAGATAGGCACTGAGTTTTGAATGTTCTACTTGGGTGGTGGAGGGAGTAGGTTAGATTCCTAAATATTTTGAATGGAGGAATTGATGAAAACATTAGATGAGGATGGGATGGGGAGAGAAGATGTAGGGATGTTGTTAATGTGAATTATATTGGGTGGAACGAGAACCACCAATTGGGTGGATTGATGAGTTTTAGAGATCACTATAAAAGATTCATGAGATCCATGTTCGTGTTGGGCTACGTCAATCTCGTTCATGGATACAGAAGAATATAACATCTTGAGAAGCAAGGACTTGGGTAGATTTAGGTTGGGATTGATATGCATACAGTTGTTTAAGGGGAGGTTCATAAATGGGAAGGTTGGTGGATTTATGGATAAGATAGTCCCGAAGAGAAACAGAAGTAGCATCAAGGAGTTCCTGAAACTCCAAGCATCTGCGGGGGATAATGAGAGGCCCAAAGGTCTCTAAGAAAGTAGAAAATGGGGGTGTATTTGGTCTAGAGGGGATATAATGATGGTAGAGGAAAGGGTTTGTTTCAAGATGAGGATTAGTTTGAACCAGAAGGGGGCTCACTAGGATGGATCACATAAACAATAGGTTGGGGAACCGAAGAGGAAGTGATCAAAGGAGTAAAAGAAATAATGGAAAGAGAAGACATTTGTTGAGAAATATTTTTGGAGATGGAGATGTTTTTGGATGAGGTTGTGTGTTCCAATTTTTTGGTTTTATAATGAGTGAGAATGGGCATGAAATAAACAAAAATGACTTATTTTTGTTATTGATATGATAAGAAAATCAAAAATCAAAGTGTTAATTATCTTGTTTATTAGAAAAATGTGGAAAAGAAAAGAAAGAGGCTCAAAGGGAACCTATGAAGTGGCCAATCTAAGGATAGTTTCTGGTTTTTTTGGATGGCACCGTTGATATACCCAAAGGTCCATGAGGAAAAAAATTGTGATGAATAGCAATACCTGGCTTGGTATTGGGGCCTACCCCCACACTTCATGGACCACAACGATAAGGGTGTTAGGCATTTAATTGATATACCAATAGTCAAAAAAATTGTAACGCTATTAAAACATTGCATCAACTTTCCTATTGGGTGATGAAATCCCAATAGTTCCACCTAGTAGAAGATGTTTCAGATGTGTTGATTTATTTGTGAGTTTGGATGTGTGTGAAAGAAGTGTGAATGCAAAATATTACGTCCTCATTAGGCTAGGTGAGAAAGCGAGTATGAAGATGTTCTTTTTAGATCCAAAATGAAGCGTTATATTCAATGAGAGTGAGTAGAGAAAGAAGGGGGGGAAGATGTAAAAAGAGAAAACAGGGATAAAATTAGGAATACCCAAATAATTTTATTTTCCTTTTTTAAGCACACACATTTTTGATCCAGCAAACAATCCACCACATGTGAAAGAAAGTGAATCTCCTACCTAGGAGGTTAGTGGAAGTAAAGAAATAAATAGAAAATGGAAATTAAATAATGAAAGGACTTGCCAAAGAGAATAGGTTCAAGTTCCACTGGGCATTCTAGAATGTTTGATGATATTTCCCACTCCTGTTACAAGTTAATGGAAAGGATAGAAGAAACCAAGAAAATCATAAACTATGGAAAGGTTTAAGTCTACCTCCTGATATGTGATAATGATGAAGAGGACAAGCACAAAGATTTTTCCACAGTGAACTCAATAAGATTCACACAAAGACATAACTAGATTAAAAAGGATCAGTAGATAGGATTGTGGTTTTCCTAACAAAGTGAGTCCCATGAAGGGATAACTTCCTAGGGATGGATGTCAACCCACTCTGATAAAAACATATGATAAATGATATTAGAAGATGCTAAGACATAAAACATAGAACATAACAGAGTTCTAAACTAAGCTAAAGATGTTGAGACCAAGATATGTTAATGATAAATGAAAAAAAAAGATATCAAACCTGGTCGAGGCGATGGTGACCTAAGATTGACTAGTAAAGTCAATGATGAATATGACCAAAAAGTAGGATATGGTAGTATCAAGTATATGGATGGAAGAAACCTAGGGTCCTAAATAATAAGGGAGCTGTAGGACAGAGGGAAAATGATGATGGAGACATAAAACAAGGTTAATATAGACTGGGTTGATGGCAATGAGGCTAGGTCAATAATGACCAGATGTGGAACTAATTTTTGATTACGTGAAATGAATGGTAAAATGAACTATGAAGAAGGATCAACAAAGGCTAATTTAATGGCAAAGATCCAAGGTGACTAGTAGACCTGTAAAAAGAGGCAATGAAATAATAAAATAATCCCAAGAAATCTCCAACTCTTCAACTCTCCATGGATGGTACGCAATGGTCCTAACGGATCTCTGAGTTAAAGATTGTTGTTCACCAGAAGAGGAGAAATAATATTGAGCTTGCAAGATAGAAAAATACTCAAATAATTTCATCTTGGGAGAGGAGGGGTAGAGGTATATTAATAGGGTCGACATAGACCCGTATGAGTTTCTAGTGACTGCGGTAGACCGTCCACTTGGGCGGTGTAGGTGATGTTTATCTCAAAAATGGCCTTAAAGAGGATAAATTTAGGGTTTTAGACATTTTATGTGAGTTAATGTTGCATGGGGTGTTTATGGGCAAGATTAGGATAATGTATAGGTTTTAGGGGTAACTAAATATAATTAGAGGTGGATAAATAATTATAATATTAAGATGGTACTATGATAGGGAAAATGGGGATTAGGGGAAAATATGATGTAGGAGGGAAATATAAATTTAAATAGGAGGAGAGGTATGAATATGTGATATGATGATGAAGGGAAGTGAATTCCAGGTGGGGGACAAGCATACCAAAAATTGGTGTTAATAAATACTTCATCTGGCCTCCAAAAACCTAGAATAGGTCTAGATGAACACATGTAACTGATTCCATAACCTATACCTACACTCTAAAACTCATCTGAGTATCTCAACACTCTCCAACCATGTTCTCCATTCCTCTATCATTTTCCTCAAGCCATTATGCAACTCTATTCATCATGCTCTATCACCTAGGTCACCTAATTAGGCTTGTTATACGAAATGATTCTCATTATGTCAACTCATGCAACCATTAATCAACCTAAATGTCCATGTTATCATCATTCCAAGCATCTTGTATCACTCCTAGAACATCCTCTTTATCATTAATGAGCTTTTACATTAATGAAAACTCTCAAAATCACTCAAGCCAACAATCTCCCCCTTTGTCATTGATGAAAAACCACCTAGTTCTTCTCCCCCTTTTACATTAATGACAAAGCATACCTAAGCATATGGTTTTCATCTTTTTCGAAATCTCTAGAGTCCTTCTTGAGACAAAACATCACCAAATTCTTCATCTAAGCATGAAAACCTATTTTGCCTCACTAAAAAAATTTGACCGCTTTCTCATCATGAGAACATAGAACTCCCCCTGGAAAAAAGCATACATAACACTCATACATGCCAAAAATCTTGATTTTGAGCTTAAAAAATCATTTTGATACCTTCCATGCTTGTCCTTACTAAAAACACTCTCATATAGACTTGTATTTTTCATTACCATCTACCCTTAAGAAGACCTTTAGTACAAATTAGACTAAATTTTTCTAGTTGTGGAAACCTATCAACAACATAGATCAACTTATTATAGCTTCCCCTGGAATCATAATATCCTCCTCTAACTGAAAGAGAAAACTTTTTAGCACATACCTTGCATATATGCCATGAGAATGGATTAGACATATCATCACTTCCCTGAAGCACTTTTTTAGTTTTTTCAACCATCTTTGCAAGCATGATATAAATCACTTTATCATACAACCTACTCCTTTTGTCATCATTCCTGCAATCACTATCATCTCTTCCTAATCAAACCTTCTTTCAATATTACATACCTGATTCAAGATTAAAAGCAAGCTCCCATTTCCTCAATTTTCCTCCTCAAACCTGTAGCTCTTTGTTTTCTCTCTTCACAATCCATAGAACCTTTACATGACATAATGACCTATTCATAATGCATAAGATAAATCATACATGTCAAGTCATCGTGTTGACTAATTGACTTCTTCATCTTGGGACCTATTTCCTTCCTCACTGATAATATCTAAACTAACTTCAAAGCATGTTGAAGACCTTAATGATAATAATAATCACATTTTAACCTTATCCGTACATAGCTACAATTCCTTTATTCAAAATGTGAGCCATCTCAGACCATAAAAGAAGCCATGTACCAGCTCAGATTGTGAAGGAATCTCTTCTTTTATGAATTTAGCATTATTACAACTTAAAAGTTCTTAGAACATCTCCAAAATAGATTAATTACCTATAAGGACATAAAAAAATACCTTTTCACCTTGAAAACCACTCTGTCAACATCATATTTCACACAAATCATGCTCCTTCTACTCATAATTCTTCATATGGATGATTATGCCTCTAATAATCCTAGTAGAGACATATTTCTTCATGATGCATCTAGAAGAATGATTTGAAGAGGTCTCAATGTCTCTTAGAAACTTGAAACTTAGCTCTTTCCACTTTCTTCTGATCTATATTCTAAGAATCTTCTTATCTTGCTTCCATATCTGGTTTTGGTGGAACTCTATTGTTTGTTCTTGGCTCCCATGACTTGTTTTTCCTTCAATCATGAATTATATGACCCTGAAAACCCATGATTTGATTTTTAGACTCATAAAAATCTCTTGCAACATGACCAACTTCATTACAATTAAATCATACAACATTTCTCTTACCTTTGAAGCCTTCATCTTTCCAATACTAACTAGGTGGATCATATAGGTAGAATCTAGCAACATTTCCTCTCTCATGGAAATTGTAGCAAACAACATTCCTTGTTTTCTCATCTCTGCTATCCCTCCATGGATTTTCATCCTTCATAAACCTTCTACACTCCTTAGCTCTATGTCTAAAGCCATTACAAGTGAAACAATAACCATTAAATGATCTTTCATACCTTGAAGCATTTGGTTGCCTAATTAACTTTGTCTTCACATTGTAGTAAACACTTCTCTCCTTTTTATCCTCTTTGATGCTTGGTTTTCCAACCTCCTTAAAAAAATATCTTCTTACATCATCTCTTTTCCCTTGAATTTATCTTTAAATCCTAAACCTGCTCTATCTCCTGTAGATATCTAACTTCTTACAAGATCATCAAGATATTTTGTACTCTTTTCAAACTTTTGGAATTATTTAGCCTTGCTAACTGCATCAGATAATTCTTATTCAAGAAATATCACTTATTCTTTGGATTGTAAGCTCAATTTCATGGAGATCATATGTATCTCTAGCCTTTTTACTATCACATCTAGCTTCTCAGTCACCTCCCAATGTTTCTCTTAAAGCTCATGGATTTTTCCTTCATACTCTTTAACATGTGTCTTTAGCTTCTTGACATTCTTCTCATCATGTTGTAGCTCTTCTTAGACACAAATTAGTTTACTTTCAAGGTTATCACCTTCTTGATCATTCTCGGATTGTATGTTGTCACCAAATAGTGTGGAACTATCACTCATAGACCTCATTGCATCTTTGGTCATGAATAAAACCTCATCAGTAAATTCTTCATGCTCTACTTCTGATTCATAATCAGAAACTCCGTCATCATTACTACTATCCTCAGATAAATAACACTCTTTATTTTAATATAGGATCTTCTTGGTATGTTTATTGTTTTCAAACCTCTTAAACTTTTTTTTTACCTTTATCGGACCTGTTATCATTATTGTCATGATCTTCATCACTTTCTTCATCCACATCCTTGTGCTTATGAGGGCAGTGTTCTTAAAAAATAACCTACCTTACCACAATTGAAACATTTGAAAAGAATATTCACTTTGTACCTACTTTATCCAACCTTTAATACTCTATCAATAATGGAAAACATCACATCATCATAAATTTCATGAGTAGAAAATGCATCCTTAGTCTTCTTGTCTTTTGTCTTCTTTTCAATCTTGAAATTAATCTCCTTCTTGACATGTTTATTAACATGAGTCCTCATCTCATATGTATTCAAGGTTACATGTCATTCATCCATTTTCAAGAGAGTCAAATCCTTAGACACTTCAATGGCAGAAACTTTGGAATCAAATCTAGGAGTAAGAGACCTCAATACCTTTTATACCAAAACTTATTCCTTCACTTCTTCACCTAATCCTTTCATGGTGTTGACAACCTTGTCAACTCTAAGCAAGTATGCAGCAATAGATTCTTCATCACTCATTTTTAACCATTCAAACTAATTTCTAAAGGTTTGAATCTTATCTATTCTTACCGTGGAATCTCTTTCATAAAGAACCTGCATTTTCTCCCACATTGCTTTTGTTGATGTGCAATGTTAGGCCCTTAATCATATATCTTACATTGGATGTATGTAGCCAACTTGTGGCTATCATAACTTCTTATCATGATGGATATCTTTCATAAATGTTATATAATCATTAGTGGGTTAGCCTTGGTGATGGCCATAGCATAGGAATAGTATATATAGGGGTTAGTAGGTAGTAGCTCTTGGAGGTTGCCCCCTCAAAGTGGCTAAGATATTCTACATGCATATTGAGCTCATTTATATGTAATATTGTGTTCTTTGGTGTTCTATTTCTGCTCATAATCTGATTTACAGAAGTAATTTCATTACAAGTGGTATCAGAGCCTGATCTCGATCAACGTTGTGTTAAACCCTAATTTCTAAGGTTCGGCTATATCTCAAAATTGGTCACAAATTTTTTTGTAACTTTTTTTGTGCTGTGGAAAAAAATTTCAAGTAAGATCCTCTCCAAATTTTGAGAATATTTGACTTGTTTTGAAAAATGTATAGTAGTTTTATGTTGTTTCATAATTCGTCTCCATAGGGTGCAATTTTTAGAATTTTTCAGAGTTTTTTATATTTTTAGAAACCTTTCCAAAAATTAGCTCAGTGATTAACTAAAATGTAAATATATGGACTAGTTAATCTAAGCTATGAATAGTTGTAAATAAATTAAATAGACATAAATCAATATAAAGATGAACCAAACAACCATCAAAAAGGAAATGCTAACCCTAATGTGAAGGAGAGAAGAGGAAATGACTCAGGTGAATAGAAGATTCTCCAAGGACTTTGTCACAGGGGTGACTGGAGAAACCAAAAGTAGGAGTGAATGTGTAAGAGCCCAAAAAAGGATGGATCTCGGTTGTCTATCTAGACTGGAGCACCTGGAGAGGGACTGAGGAACCTACAGGAACTCTGGTCTACAAAATGGACGTCATGGTCTGTGTAAAAGCTCTGGAACTAATATTTATAGGTTCGTAAGATGGTCCAAAATCCTTGTTATGTGTCACATAAAATCCTCTACATTGGGCCATATGTCGTTGATAATTTAAGTTGATATAAAGACTTGCAAGAAACCAAAAGAGAAGTATCAAAACCCTAAAAAATAGGAATGGAAATGAATGGGTCAAACTGACCTCAGATGCCATAACAATGGGCTACTAACTAAGAACTGCACTATATTTCAGACCCAAATATATTTCTAGTGTGTGTGCATCATGTGCCCTAGGTTTTCTTGTGCTAGTTGCACTTTTTGAAGTAGCGAGCAATAACTAGATATATAAAATATAATAGAATGTGTGGATGGAATAGAATAGAATCCTCCCCTATGTTGTGTGTGATGCAGATGTCCTAGCCTTGTGTCTTGTGATGGAGCTATGATGGATGCAAATGTAGCTTTAGGTGTCAATTGATGGATGCAACCCTAGATAGATGATAGTAGATGACTTAGTGCTTAGTCCCTCATTATGGTCACATAACTTTATATTTATATGGGTTCTCTTGTTCTAATTTCGTAATTAACCTCGAAAATGGCAAATCGTAAAAAAAAATAACCATCCAAAATGACTAGAAAGATCCTAAAAAGTGGCTAGGAAAGTGTGAAAAGGATCGGTGCGCCCTTAGAGGGCGCCCCAGTACTAGCTTGGGTGCCCCATTCGAGAAATAGGGAATAACACAATATGATCAATACAGACTCGGTAAGTGCAGGTGTAAAAGATCAAAAATGACGACAACAAACAATGTAAGAAGATGGAAAAAAAGACGTGGATTAATTATTACTCTTCCTCACTCAAGAACCATATGAATAATGGTATGAGACTGGGACTAAATAATGTACTCCAAGTGCGTGATTTAGTGACTACATTTGCCCTCACTTTAACAAAGTGTTAGCGGACAAGACAACTAACATAAACGTAGATTGATATGCGTACCTAATGTCCATGAATATTGTAGTATCATTTGCGTCGAGGGATCTTTGATTCAAAGCTTTGAATGACAAATATATGATGTTGCGTGGAATCCCTAGATGAACCTGCACAAAACAAACTTTCTTCCCCTGAACCTTAGATTGGAAATGCATATCTAGTTTTTCAAGTGACACTAATGAATCTTTAGGGATAGTATAGTGGGTTAACTGGGGTTTTAAGTCATCTGACTTTTGTACCCCATTTAACTTCTTGTAAACAATATGGTCGGACCTAAAAGGAGAAAACCTATCATAGTATTCAAATCAATGTGTGTATGTACAAACACTAACCCTTGGTAATGTGCACCAAAAATGCATTTATATGAATGTATTAGGCATTATGATAATGGTAATGTATTGAAACTGAACGAGTGTACTTAGAACTATGTGCATCTCTAAAATGCTTATTAGTGCTCAGATAATGAGTCTAGATAGTATATCTTTTGTAAACTTTATATGATTTTATGTGTCATTTAACTATGATCACCTTGTGTATTTATAGCCAATTGAATTCACGTTAGATACCATATTATCGCTTCAAACTGACATCATACGATTAAACTGAACATATGGGACAAAGGGGATGAGTACACCTTGTACGTCTTGGTTTTTTAAGTGACCTATGAGGCAGGCACCAATTGAAGTAGTGTAGGGTGTCTCACCTATTGATAGACCTAAAAGCCTACTAGAGGCACTTCATACACCATGCCTAAGGACAACCATGAATTCTGTAAAAGCGAGACTATGTAAAGGGTTCGATAGACTAGTCTAAAGGGGACACAATGTATAAAACTAAATCAAACCAGTGCTAATAATGCCTAGTTTAGACTTGTGTAGACAAACCCCTAAATGAAGCACACCAACATCGTGCAATTTAACAATTGATACTATGACATCACTGCTAAGAGTAATTCAACAACTAATAATTGTGACAAGCCATAAGCAATGTTGGAACAAATAACTGCCACAAGTCAGGGGGAAGGGAATGTACTTGGTAGCAATTGCCAACATAGTAGTACAAGTGGGATAAGGATGGCTCACCAAAAGCCAGTGTTACGTAGGAATTTTTTTGCGAGGTAATAAATTATGTGTAAGCTATGCAAACAATTGTATGAATTTTTAAAGACTCAAGAACTTCAAGTATTTTTTAAATTTTAAAGATTGATAATTATTACATCATACGATAAACATGGGTTACACTGAGAGCTAGGGGTGAGATCTACTCACGGTGTGACCATGAACATTTTTATTCTCATCATTACCACATTTGATGTCTATTTGAGTTGCTCCTCCCCCCTTCTTTCCGATAAGACAATTTTGTCACGCATACAAATAGCAAACAATATGAAGAGAATGTAATACAATTATTAATGGAATGTGATATATGGAAAATATAAGATAATAGTCTTAAGATTGATACACTTTTTTATATGTTTTTTCAAGATAAATAGTATGTCATGATATTTGTAGTAGTAAATTAACCCTCTTGTAAAGTTCTAAGGTTATTTCACTTTTGAAATAATAGCACCTATAAAGAAGTACTTATGTTGAAAGACTTCAATTACTTAGGTTTAGCTATTAAGGATTGAAGGCGAGTATTCAATTCATGCGTAAGATTCATCTAAAATATAATTCTGACTTCATCCCTTATAAATTGGTATCTCTTAACGCCCATGTTTGTACTGATACTAGATAAATATACATACAAATTTTACACCATCTACACATACCATGTGTAACTACAAGTGATCATTTGATAGAATAAACAGTATTTAAGACTAACCGAAACCATAATATGCAGTTTGTTTTAGAAAAATGGAACAAGAACTCTCCAAACATGTCCTTATTTTGAGGTGTTTTCTCATCTCCTTAGTGAATTGAATTTTTCAAATGCAGTGTAGGTTCATTTGCTTAATGCCCTTGAAAATGGGTAGTCAAGAATGGACCATAGGAACTAGGTAGATAACCAACCAGAAATGTGTTTAAATACTGTGTCGTCTCTCAGGTGCTGTGAAAAACCGTAAATATGTGTATTGGTGAGATGTGAAGTAGAAACCTTGGGGCGTGTGTGAACCCTACAAAAGTTGAATGTGCACATGATCTATGAAAAGATCCGACATGTAGGAGTGATAACTTATCTTATATGTGTATATCCCCATTTTCTGAATGGATTGAGTGATGAAATATCTTAGAGTGTCATACGCGGTGCTGAGACCACTGGTAAAGGAGTGGTCCTGTAACCTAAGGTGAATATCACTAAAAGTTTTGCAATAAGGGGTGATTATTTAGCCAAGAATCGTATGGCAATCAAGCCTGGAATTTATTCTCATGATGGAATGTATGAATGCAGGAAAATGTGAGTGATATGATAAGGTGCATTTGATTTGTAAACCCTAAGTTATTTGTGGGAGTATGGATTGAAGAAACATGAATAAAGTGTTCATCATAGGGTAATAAGTTAATTTTTTTTAGAATTTACAATCTGATGATGTGTGATAATAATAGGCGACTCTTTACAAATGTGAGGTGTGTAGAATTCAATGCTTTAGATAAATTTGATGTAGTTTTTGACATTAAATTAAAATAGTAACATGTTTAGAGATACTAGTGATTATATAGGAAAATGTAATAATAGGCTGAAATTAATATAGAATATCTGGGACATATATATGTGCAGTGTATGATGTAAGACATATTTACATAAGATGTAGAATGTAAAAACAGACTACACAATGCTTCTAAATATAATGGTAGATTACCTAATAAGTATAAATGTGTTTGATTTTTATATTTGATATCTATTTTATGGAATTGTCGAATTATTTTCTTTTAGACAAAAAAAGAATGAGATTAATGCACAATGACAGCTATATATGATTTTTGATGTACATGACGCAAAATATTTGAATATAAGTGATGTATAAGACCTATTATGTAAGATGTGTGGGTTTCATAAAATGTAGATATCTCTCAATAGTCAATTGTTAATTAAAAATATTAAAACATATGTGATCAGGTAATGATAATACTAGAATTTTTTATGAATATATGTTTAATGCTAGGACAATTGGTGAATGCATAGATGTTAAAATCATAAAACGTATATATTATGTAAGGATGATAAGATGGGGATGTAAACTTTATTACTTTATTAAAAAATGTACGTGATATATATCTGAAACAAAAGCTTTACACTAAGCGGGCAGCCAACATATGGAGTATTTTCCTTAACAAGAAGGGAACACAAACTAGAAACAGGAGATAAACTATGTACAGGTCTCCGAGCAAACATGCTCAATATCTAGAACATGTACAATATATGGACTGGTTAATACAAAGCAAATACTGAATAACCAATTGTATCCTTTTGGAACTACATTGGCACCATGTTTCATCCTCTGGCTTATTTGAAGTTGCAACTTAATTTGATCCAACTGGTGGGCATCGTCCTTTTTCGTCTTGGTCAATGTCCGTATTTGAGAGAGAAGAGAAAAGGAATCCATTGAATAGAAGATGCTTATGGGACTTTTTCATAGGGGTGACTGGAAAAACTGAAAGCAAGAACGACTATGCAGGAGACCTGAAAAGGATGGATTTGGGTTTTCTATCTATACTAGAGCACCTAGAGAGGGACTTGGGCACCTACGGGCACTTTGGTCTGTAAAATGGGTGCCCTAGATTATGCAAAAGCTCTAGAACTGATCTTACAGGTTCGATAGATGGTCCAAATCCCTCATTGTGTGTCGCATCAAATCCGCTGCACTGTAAAAAATGTCGCTAATAATCCAAGTTGATAAAAATACACGCAATAAACCACAAGAGAAGTATGAAAACCATAAAAAGGAAGAATGCAAATGAATGGATCAGACTGAGCTCATCTGCAATAACAGTGGGCTTACTAACTAGGTGATGCACTACATTTCAGACCCAAATGTATTTCTGGTATGTGTGTGTGTGTGTGTATCATGTCCCCTAGGTGCTCTTTTTCCAGTCACACTTTTTGAATTAGCGAGCAATAACTAAATGTAGAAAATGTTATGCAATGTGTGCATGGAATAGAATAGAATCCTTTACCTATGTTTTCTGTGATGCAGATGTCCTAGCATTGTGCCTTATGATGGATCTATGTGGATGCAAGTGATCTCCAATGCAATAGATGGATACAACTCTAGATGGATGATAGTAGTAACTAGTGCTTGGTCCCTCATTATGGTCTTATAACTTTATATTTATAACGTTCTCTTGATCTAATTTCATAATTAATCCTGAAATGGCCGACCACCAGAATGATAAGGATCTAGAACAGCTAGAAAGAGCCAAAAAGTGGTAGGATAGTATTAAAAGGATGGGGGCACCCCTAGTGGGATCAAGGCACCCATGGGCACCCCATTACTATCCTGGGCACCCCAGTCAAGGCTAAAATAACGAAATATGACCGAAGAAGACTGGGCATTTAGTTGTAAAAGGTCAAGAATGACAAAATAAAATTAAATAAGATGGCCAAAAATATAGGGTTTAAATAGTACTTTCTTCACTATAAAACCTTCTAAATAATAGTATGAGACCGAGACTAAATAATGTCTAAAGTGAATGATTTTGTATCTACACTAGGGTTTTTTTATGATTTCTTCTATTCGGCTAGTAAATTTGTGAAACCCTAAACCCTAAAATTTTTCCCTATTTTATCTACCATGAGTCCCAAACCCTACATCATGACTGGTATATCTACTCAAGGCTAAGGGAAAGGTCAAAACAACTCCAAGAATGACCCCAAGTAAAGAAGATATGGATTTAAAGTATTCTATTTTAGGATTATCTGAGTTATTCATCCAAATTCATGAAAGGGTAAATAATATGGTAAGGATGACCTTAATAATGATCTTCTTCATCTAAAATGTAGCCTTGGGGGGGGGGGGGGGACTTCAGATGGATTTTCACGCAATGAAGTAGGAGTTGTTAGCTACTATTTCAAACACCACTCCTAATTCTAGTCATATGGGTTCCTATAGCAATACTCACACAAGTCCAAACCACTCCAAACAAGAAGGCTAATTTACTCATTCAGGTGGATCTCCTCACCAATGGAGGGGCATTATTCCAAAAGTGGAAATACGTAAATTTGATGGAAATGATCCACTCAATTGGATTACCCAAATGGAGAATTTCTTTGATCTTCATCAAATCCCAGTGGGACAAAAGGTAACTCTGGCATCCTTATACCTAGAACCTACCAATGTTTTTGGTATCATTGGTTATGTGCTCAAATGCAGAAGAACGTTCTAAATGTCACATGGAAATTTTTCACAGAAAATATTCAATTACACTATAGTTCTAGTGTTTCATAGAATTACTTCATTTAATTATAAAAATTACGACAAACAGGTTCAGTTAAGGAGTATGTCCATCAATTCCAAAACATTTCCTTACATGTGGAGGATATTACAAAAGAATGTTTGAATAAACTATTTCTTGGGGGTCTTAAGGACCACATTGAGCATGAGGTGTGCATTTTTAACCCACTCAAGGTTTCTGATTCTATTATCATGGTGCGTATGGCAAAGGAAAAAATTCTTTCCAATAGAAGGCAGTCCTTCTCTAGTATAAAATATCATAGTACCTTTCCTCCATCATACCCCCAGCTTGCTCGGCAGACACCTCAACACATTGAAGAAAAAAGAGCTAAAGGGTTATGTTTTAATTGTGATAGAAAATATGGACCAAATCATAAATGTTTTGAGAAAATAAATTCTACATTGAAGGGACTTGTGATGATGAAGAATATGAGGAAACATCAAGCGAGGAAGTGGAAAACTTATAGGAATAAGTTGAAGATCCCCAGCCCACTATTTCATGCCATGCTCTATTAGGTATTAGTACTCCACAAACCCTTCAGGTTGTGGGTTTTCTTAAGAAACAAAAGGTGACAGTATTGATTGATTCAGGGAGCACACATAATTTCATCAATCATAAGCCAAAAGGAAGACTAAATTGTTTCATCTAATGATTGCAGATGGTGGCACAGTCCAATGTTCAGGTAAATTCCATAAAATCATACTTATGATGGGTGACTACACATTGGAATATACAATGTTTGTTATTCCCATGGGCGGAGATGATATTGTCTTAGGTGTTCAGTGGCTCACCACTTTGGGAACCATAGAGATAAATTTCTAGGAATTATTCATGCACTTTCATTTTGAGCGTAAAAATTTTGAACTTCGACGACTTCAAGAAAAAAAATCCTCATGTGGTGAGTTCTCACCAAATCCAAAAGATTCTTAAAAATGGGTCTGAAGGTTTTATAGCATGATTATTCTCTATAGAATTTCAACCGTCACCGATGGTAGTGCATCCTAATATTTAGAAGGTTATTAATCAACATGCATTTGTCTTCAAGGATCCTAGAGGATTTCCCCCTTAAAGATAGCATGCTCATGCCATTCAGTTAATTCCAGGAATCTAATCCCCCAACATTAGGCCTTATATATACCCATATGTGCAAAAAGAGTGAGATCAAGAATATGGTGGAGGAAATGTTGGAAATGGGTATTATTCGTCATAAATAGAGTGCTTATTCTGCTTCAGTAGTGATGGTGCACCACAAGGATGGAATATGTTGCATGTTTCCAGACTACCAATAACTCAACAAGTATACTATCAAATATAATTTTCCTATTCTATTCATTGATGATTTATTAGATGAGTTGCATGATGTAATTTATTTTACAAAACTAGATATGTGTTCCATTTATCACCAAATTAGAGTAAAGAAAGAATATATTCATAAGATAGCCTTCATAACTCATCAAGGGAATTATGAATTCCTAGTGATTCCTTTCATTCTTACCAATGCACCCTCCACATTTCAGAGTTTGATGAATTCAGTATTTAGACCATTCCTAAGGAAGTTTCTCTTATTATTTTTTGATGATATCCTCATCTACAACAAATCATGGGAGAAACATCAAACATTTACATCATGTTAATACAATATTAGAATTCTTATAGAAACATCAACTATATACCAAGCCTTCAAAGTGTTTTTTGGGGGTACAGGAAGTGGAATACTTGGGCCATATTACTTCTCCTGAAGGTGTTAAGGTGCACCCTAACAAGATCTAGGGCATGGTGGAATGGGAAGTCCCAAGAACCCTCAAGAAATTACAAGGTTTCTTAGGCCTCATAGGTTATTAACGTAGATTTGTAAAAAACTATGGCAATATAGCAGCACCCCTTGCAAAATTATTGAAGAAAGACTCCTTTTAGTGGGATGAGGAAGCTTCTAGGGAATTTGAAAAATTGAAGGTGGCAATGTGCACCACTCCAGTATTGGAAACTCCATATTTCTCTGAGACCTTCCTAGTTGAATGTGATGCTTCAAGAAATGGGATCAGAGCGGTACTTATACAAAAATGAAATCCCATAGCATTTAAGACCTAACAACTAAAAGGAAAGAATTTTTTGAATCCCACCTATGAGAAAGAAATGATGGAAATATTGCATGCATTCAAAAAATGGAGACCATACTTGATGGGTGCGACACTTTAAGGTAAAAACTAATCATGATAGTTTGAATTACTTCTTCAAGTTAACGTCTATCTTTAGAAGAACTAATAAAAATGGGTCATTAAGATGTTGGGGTATAACTTTGAGTTTTTTATAATAAAGGGAAGGAAAATGTGGTCATTGATGCTCTATCTAGGAGGGATGAGTCTGTAGAAACATTGTTATGTGTCATATCTATCCTAAAGTTAGATTGGGTAGATCAAGCAAGGGAAGAATGGCATAAATATGCAACAACAGATACTCACATTAAGAATCTCCTGTGAAGATCCATCCATATCAGAATTGAATGTTATATGGAAGGGGGATACATTATGATATATAGATCAGGCTATCATCTATGTAAGAATTGGGTTGACACTTAAACAAATTATTATCTTGTAGATCTCAATTCTTCTCCACTAGGTGGCCATTCCGGGTTCTTGATAAAGTTGTAAAGAAGGAGATTAGGTTGTGATTTACAATTTTGGGAATTTTTTAATGGAGATGTTCAACAACAATTTTTCATAGATATAGACATCTCTAACCCCATGATGAATGAAGATAACTTGTAGCTAATTATGCTAATTAAGACACCAGAGTATATCTTTAATGAATCCTTCCTATTGGCTATAGTGAATTGAATGTTAAAGAATGATATTTGATGGATATTCATTATCATCAGTGAATTGGGTTGAATCATAAGGGAAATTATTATTTCAGTCATTATTCATGGTTTTATAAAGTTGTACCAAGTTAAGGAGATTAGGTTGTGCCCTACATCATCCTTTCATATTTTTTACATGTTGAAAACAACAATTTTTCATAGATATAGTTACATCTCTACCCCATGATGAATGAAGCCATAACTTGTAGCTAAGTGATCATGATCCTATATTAAGCAAGCAGTATATCTGTGGACTAATTTGAATCTCTTCCTTTGGCTACCCAACTAGTAACGACTAAGGGCATCTAATCTATCAATCAACCTAGGAATGGTAAAAATATCCGCTACTTTATAATTTTACACAATATTTAAGAGGAATTTGAGTTTCATGTTAGCGTTATCTAAATTTTAGATTTCCATCATATCAAGGTAGTGTTAGATGGTTGCCACTTCTCAAAATGTTGGTTTAATACTTAATTACATAAGTCCTCCAAAATGACCCTTCATTTTCTAGCACTTTACAGGTACCATTCGTCCATCACTCATATCTGAGTTCATTGAAGGTGAAATCCAAATGTGAGAGAACTCAAATATCACATTAAGAATCATTATGAGGTACTCTCTATTACTTAAATTTCATTATTTGTAGAGGTCACATAATAACTAACTATGTAGCAGATAAGATTATACAACATCGTAGATGAGTTAGACAAATTATAATAGAGGGTGACTTTCGCTTTTGAACGGTTATAGCCATATAAGAATTTATGAATGACCCCTCATAGAATCATAGGCTAATAAAATTGGTCTATTAATGCCCTAAAGTGTGGGCTTGTTGAAAATGAACTTGTGAAATCAAATTATGAGCAACAAGTAGAACAGGTGATAACACAGGTATTCTACCATAAATTATTTCCATATGTTTTTTGGATTTCTTAGCCACTTCGAGGGGGATGTACTTCATTGTTTTTTTCTTGTATTCCTTTCTGCAGGATGCTCCTTGCTATTTGTGTTTAACTTCTTTATCTTGCCAAATATCTAGGCCCTTTTGATATGGGGTGTGAGTCCCCACTACTGTCAAAAACCACTAATGTATCATATTGTATACTCCATCTAGTAATTTTGAACCTTCTTTTTGTTGGGGTATGTGTCCCCTCCCATGAATCGCCATTTTAATAATTAAAGAAACATTCTTTTAAGTGATTAAAATATTATACAAGGACATTCACTGATACTGAATATATTGGAAGCAAAATGGACTAAGAGGGGGTTTACATCAGTCAATAAATCCAGGTGATAAAAAATTTAAAGAAAAATTAGCATACACCACTAGACAGTTCAAAAAATTCATTAATATGATCTTAACCATTTGATAACAACTATGTAACTTGTTTTGTGAGGAATTTACTTTTTTTTTGATAAGAATACACCTTAATAACCACAATTTTGCAGACATTTATATGCTGATAAACCCTGAAGGCATGATGTAAATTCATTGTATGCAAACTTATGATCAAATTATTAAAAAGGTTCAAAGATACTATAGCGAATCATGCCTACTTTAGTTTTGTACCAAGCTTAGAAGAAATATGACAACCCTAGTTTAGTAGAAGTCACCAACTCCACATTGAGATGTGCATATTTTAAAAAAATTAAGGAATATCAAGCACCATACTAAATACGTGAAATTTCATATGAATAAAATCTAATGTATTAATGGTCATCACAACTGATGTACATTACCCATGTCATAGTTGTAGTATTGCTGTCATAAAAATAATTACAACACATCTTTAAATACTTAAACATTGTCAAGGGAACGATTTGGATTCTCTATTAGAAGCACAATGGACATAAGAGGGGGGAAAATCTTTAGTCCTTTCACAAACTCTCATTAAAAATTGAAATTAACTTGCATACACCATTTAACATTGCAACTCTCTCGCATGAATGTGCATCTTAAAAATATGCTTTCAACCAGTTCAACAAGATGGACCAAAACATTCACTTGATAAGAGTATCAGACTCAGAACACAATAATATAAGTCGGTCTAGACCCCTCAAGGGGAAGAAAACCACTAATTTTTTTATCATATTACTCAAACTCAAAATAAATTGCATGAATATTGACCCATGTAGTTCAGCCATGCACCAAGACATCTGTTTAGTGAGGCACAACCCCCTACAAGGCCTAAGCACCAACCCTTAGAAACCCTTGTTGATGTTACCTTCACACACAAAGGACATCATGTTAATATTAATCATCACACAAGTTTAACATGATGTAGAATGCATAATTGAAGAATCATACATAAGCTCAACACACACATCTGAAATAGTGATTCATCTCATATTCAACTAACAAATAGGACCTTCTCCTACTTCACTAAAACAAGATCAAACATGGAAAATAACCCTTGTACAATAGCTCTTCACTAACTCTTAACTCAATTTCACACCAAAACACTCTCATCTCTGTCATGTAGACATTCCCTTGAACAACTTTCCACTGAATTCTAGAACACTAGTCCATGTACTTTAATCCCCTCATGAAACTTAACTAGTTCAAAGAATGAACTCATACATGCCACTTATTGAACTACCTTGAACTCAATTTCAGAAAACATGAACAACAATCCATCATGAAACTAAGATGTCGGTCATACCCAAACTAAAAATAGTAACAATCATACTCATATAAATTCATTAACATTAACCCATATAGGTCGAAAATGCACCAATAAAACTAAACTTGGATACAATTAGACAAAGAAGGCCTAAACTCCTTCATCCAACAAGCTCATCAAAGTACCTTCAGAAATTCTTCACCAAGATTTTTCATAGCCTCAAAATGTTTCACACATGTCAAAAATACATCATAGAAACATCATACATAACTCATCAAGAACCTCTTCTTCAATTATTTTCATCTCATAATCACTACTCAAGTAGGATTGTTTCATACTCAAAACAAGCACTTCCAGGAACCAGTTTTCACTAATGAAGATCAAGATCACATCAACACACCTCAACTATACCATGTAAGATTTCACTAATTGGAAAAACATTGACCTGTAGATACACATACATGCATGATATACCTCAAGCAACATCCAACAATGCAAATTAATCCACGCCTCTTTTCCTCTTCGGTAAATTGAACTTCCCAGGAAGCAAGTTTTGGAAGCTCAACTAATTTTCACCCTTTTTAGAAACATTAAAGACCAATCTAAATTCATTAAATAGGAACAAAAAAAATCCCTATTCACTCTCAAATTTGATATCCATCATCAGCTAAGCCAAAACATAGGTCTTCTACATCCATCTTCTCGCCAAAGCAGTGTTGTGTCCTAAACCAAGTCAAACTAGGTAAACTTGTGACTTCAACCATGCCACCTTATTTACACTTTCAGAGACTAAACCAAAACATGAAACATGTCACATTGGATGTGTACACCACCTCCAAGCTCATAAACTCCATCACCATGCTTAAAAGTGCTCAAGCACTGCCATTTCCCAACACTTCAAAACTACCCTTTTAGGCCAAAAAACTAATATTCAAAGGTAGGGCACACTTTAAACTTTAGGACTTAAACCATGACCTAAAAATATCATGTAAATCTATTAAAACTCCTAATATTTCATAAATGGTGATTTAGTCATTAATTTTAATAGACATCTTTTGCACAAACTGAAATTCTTCAAAAATAGGACTTTTTAAGTATGACCCAAATATTGTCACAAGCTCTAAAATACGTCATTGGAAAGTTTTAGGAGTATTATACAGCCTCTAATTATTACATTTTTAAAACCAATTCCTTTTTGACACCTACCAATAATATCTTGTCCATCACTAGTAAACTAGAGTTTCAAACTCATAAAACTTTGTTTAACTTTTTAACATTCATTCCTAAATTTTTGACGATGAAAATACTTCATTATTTTTGAAAATTTATCTTATCTCAATTTAAAAACATCCCTAAATTCCAAAAGTTCCCATGTTAAGTTTGTAAGAGTAGGTGAGCAAATGAAGTTGCCTATCGAGCTCGAAAACGTGCTTTCTTTGACCCTATTTTTCCTAACACATCATAATTTGCAAATTTCTCTTTTTTAATGGCCCAAAATTTTTTATCACAACTCTAGGAAACCTCTATTCATCATCTCAAATCATCATCTTTCCTCAAATATCTTTTCATCTTCTTAACCATCATGACTTACATAACTAGGTCTTAGGGTTTTACTTGTTCTAATCCAAAACAAAGTAGTAGAACATTATACCTCAACTTGAAACCTCTCCAAAAGGCATTAAAAACCTTGAGACATAATGTATCACTCACCTACATGCTTCCATGATCTATCAAATATCTATACCCTCACTATCATACTTCAGTTGGACTCCAAGCACCTAGACTAGGTCTAGATGAGCATCTGTAAATAACTACATAACTCATACCTACACTCTAAACTCATGTGAGTGTCTCACACTCTCCAAAAAAATTATCATTGACTCTAGCATACTCCTAAAGCCACCATTTAACTCTATTCATTATGCTTTAACACTTAGGTCACCTAATTAGGCTTGTTAGACCAAGCCATTCTCACTATATCCACTCATGCAACCATGAATCAACCTGAATGTCCATGTCATCATCATACCCAACATCATATAGCACTCCTAAATAATCCTCTTTGTCATTAATGAGATTTTACATCAACGAATACACTCAAACTCACTCATTTCAATGGGTACAAAACTAGGCTTTTTTTGTCATTAATAATTTAGGGTATCATCCACTTTTTTGTTACAATATTCTTGAAGGTGCCTGGAATGAGGAACATATGAGAAAATATCAATGGATTCTTCTTGCATGTTTGAAAGTTCTGAATTTTTTATGGTTTTGGTGTTCATGGACAATGTCTGAGTAAAATTGTAAGTTCTTTGAGGTTTGGAGTAGTAACAATTTGGAGGTCTAATGTAAAAGTTCTTTTAAGTTTTTAAAACTTCTAGCAGTGTTTTTTTTACAAGAGGAGTAAGAGCAAGTAGCAAAACTTATTTAATTTTTTGATTTTTCACTTCATTACATGGGGTGCATTGTATTTTCCCCTCCATCCCCTTGGGAATGGGGACAATAGGGAAAACAATGTGCCCTTACGTAGGCTTGATAAGTGTTGCCTTCTGATTGCACAATGGGTAAATGAAGAAAACCATCACTTAACACCTTATCCCCAAAACAAGGGCTAGAGAGGGGTGAATTTTCTTATCCCCTCTTTCCCCTTGGGAAAGGGACTGGAGGTATATTAAAATTCACCCTCACTCTGTGTTGACAAGTTGCACAGTCTGATTGCATGACGGGAGGGGCTAGAGATAGGTAAATAAGCCCTCCAGTGTTTTGGTCACTGTCGTGTTAGGAACCCGGATGCAGAGTTAGGGTGGGGTGAATTTTCTTCTCCCATATGTCCCCTAGGGAATTAAGACAAGAGGGAGACAAAAAAATTCCTCAACCTAGAGGTGAAAAGTGTCTTCAGTGAAAATAATGGCTAAGCGCAAGAATCATACATACGAGAGAGAGAGAGAGAGAGAGAGAGAGAGAGAGAGAGAGAGAGAGAGAGAGAGAGAGAACATGATGAAGAGATTTACGGATCTCCAAGAAGTATTTTTTGGTGAAATTTTTTATGATTTTGACTCCCAGAATAATTCCAAGAACAATGGGATGGTTATATTCCTGAAATTTCTCATTTTTCTTCGGAACAGTAGGGTATGTTGCCACAGATTGATCTTCCCTGAGAGATAATTGAGTCTTGTGAAAGTTTTTTATGGTTCCATCATCTATATGGTTATTCAATATTTCCAATGACTATTTTATTGACTCCTGAATCCTTACATAGCTCCTAGAATTGTCCACAAAATATCAGGTACCGATTTACACTGTATGCTCCTTACACCTTCAAAACCTGATATTACTCAATATGTCCCTAAACCTCCAAATCTTCTCTAAAATTTCCTAAATCAATTCCAACATGTTCTTGACTCTTCATTACCACCTCTATATGATTTTTTTCTTTCATATACTTATCATAGAATGCACACCTTCCCTAGAATGGCCAAAATTATCCTTTATAGGCCTACTGAGAAACTAGCCTTCGTAAATACTTCACTATATGAGATGAATGACATTGTTAGTTCATTTCAAACATTAGGATTCCAGCTTATTAAACACATGGGAAGCACTTATAAGGTTAGGGTAAGCATGATATAGAAGGAAAACTGACTCAGAGAGGGGTTCAAGAAGACTCTGGAGTAAATTTTCACATTTGGGTTTAGTTGTCATGCTTGAAAGTTTGAAATTATTATGCAACACATTTGCATGACAACAGTTGGTTCTATCTTGGGGACTTATTCTGGATCAATTACAAGAGAGGACAGTTAAAGTAGGAACCCCAAAATCTCAAGAAAAAATATGTGGATCAGCACCTTATCCATTGGTCTTATGGATTCATTTATTCCAAACCAAACAAACACGAACAAACAATTGACGAAATGGAAACACACCAAAAGCATGAAAACAACACACAAAGGAAAGAGAAAATATATTACAAGGGGGGGACATTTACAGAGGCAGGGGATAAATATACACATACCCAACAATGGGTTAGGATAATTACACACCATCATGGAACAACGGATTGAATTCAAACCTTCAAAGCAAGAATACATTTATCTGATCATATCATGCTCTCATGATGTCTTTACATGGTTTGAGAAGAAAGAAAGAGACCAAGATTTAATCTTTGTACATATATTACACTAAAAATACTCCTACATTTATTGAACACTTTGTTACCTATTTGGAATCCTTTCTTCTTATAGCCTCAGCCTGATGCTTTGTGAACATGAGAAGCCAATCCTCCATATTCTCAAAAATGGAAACAGATTTTTTCAAAGAAACATTCATCATCCTTGAATGTAGGTTGTAACATGAAATCATCCCTTGAATTAGCAAGACAATTAGAGAAGTGAGAGTAAGTGAATTCTCTTCCTGATCAAAAACTTCTTCAAACCTCTCACTTTTTTGTTTTGAAAAATTGTTTTCAAAAATGGAGGCTACATCATTGGCAATAAGGTATGCATCATCCTCAAGAGAACACCGCAACATGGATTCATGTTCAAAGTCAGTAAGTTCTTTAGAAATGTTTAGTACAATCTGATTCTAAAAATGTTCACAAGACTCTTACACATTCTCCCTTTGTTGTCTATAACAATTGTAGTTTATACCTACCAGCTCAAAATTGACCTTGACATCATTTTCAAAATTACAATCCTTGAATTTTTCACGAAAGCATTCATAACCCTTGAGTGAATGTTGCATTATGGACTCTTCTTCAAAATCGGTAGGGAACCTAAAGGTGGTGAGAACAAGTTAGCCTTAACTCCATTCACAAGACTCCTACTCATTTTCACTTTGTTCTAAAAAATTACCTTCAATACAAATCAGATCAAAATTTTCCTTTATCATATTCAATAGAGGAGGTGTTATCTTCATGGGTGAGAATATATATAGGAGATTCAAGAATTTTCTCTATCTTTGGTTTCTCATGAATGAATGAATTCTTCACAAAATGATAAATTTGAAAGATTACTTTCACATTCATGTTCATCTGCTAGGGCACATTGAGATCATCCCTTTTCTCTGTCTCATTATCAAACCTCAGTGTATTGAAATAATAAGTGCAACTTGCCTCATGCCTATCTTGTATTTCCATGTCCCAAGTGAGATCTCAAGAATGAGTTTAGGATCTTAAATTTCTTCCACACTCTTTTAGATGTCTTTTATTGATTTCCCTTTCAAATATACCATATACTCATTTCCATCTTCATTAGAAGAGTCATTTCATTGGGCCTTAATGAGATGACTGAAAATTTGATCCACATATGGAAAGAATTCATTTGAAACATCCTCATTATCTTGCTCTGAATTTCTTGTCATCCAAATCTCACCTTCTTGCAAGACTTGGCATAATTTGTTTTCTTTGATCTCAGAAAAGGAGAAGATATTCATGCTACACAGGAAGGGCACACCTTTGAGTTCAAAATCCATTTCATCATGCTCATGATAAGAAGGATAATACATTATTGGAGACAGACAATATTATAAAAAAAAATTCAATTCCATCTTGATCATTCCTTATAGAATCTTATTTTTTGCAAGGAAACGGAAAAAAATCCATACTCACCATGATGATCAGCATTACCTTGATTTGGTGATGGTGTTGAAATCAGATCCTCAGAGAGATCAGGTTCAATTTGTTCACCCATCTTGGTTTTAAGAAAGAAATTGGGCTATTCTATTTTCTCATCCATGATTGAATCGAGAGGGGAATTTTATTCTCTAACTATTTCCATTTCATCATTCAACATTTGTACATCAACTGAAGAGTCAAAATTGGAAAGGAGGATATCTATTATTACCTCAAATTCATCATCTTGAGTCTGGGAAGGATTTATTTCTCATACTTCTTCATGGTTGATGGATTCCTCAGAACGCATTGTATCATCTATCATAAAATAAGAACATTCCTCTCTTGAATCCATTATTTCTTTGACGGGATGTGCCTCGAGCCAGAATGAGTTGATGAATGGAGGTTCAATTATTGTTTCATCATCCTTCAAGGTGTTGGTTCTATTCTCATCCAAAGGTTCAATAATAGATCATTCATCATAGGTGCACAAGAATATTCCAAAAATGAACACCTCATAATGTGGACAGTCATCAAGATTTTTTTTTGATAGACACATTTCTTCTTCCTCAACATTATGAAGTGTTTCAAGATGTTCATACCTTTTTGAAAGGCCAATTCATAATTCCAAACTTCTTGGTATGTCTTGAGATCAGATTTACCTTCTTCTACACTTAGTATTCTTTGCATGAACTCTCTTCTCAAGACATCCATTTCTTCATCTCTGTATGCAAGGAAATCATCTAGGGGAAGGGAGACAAAAGACAATGTTTTTAACTTAATAGTCAACTCTGTAAAGTTAAAAATATGTTACCTTCAATGCAGATTCTACACCATCATGCCCTTCATACAACATTTTGTATCTCTTATGAATTTTCTTCATCTATTTCTTTAATTCTCAATCATCAGCAAAGTGAAATTCCCATTCTCCTTCCGTCTAACGGAAGTCCATTTAAATTAAAGCCACCATGGATTTGCTGAACAGGATCTTCACAAACAGGACAATATTCTCCATTCTAGACAATCTTTTCATAACTACTACAGATATAGTATAGATCTTCTTCATCTTAACTGATTGTGGGTTTTCCCTTGAAGCAAGAGACTTCTTCAATGTCGCAGAATATTTTACTTTGCAAGAGATGTTCCAGAATGAGGGTTGATCAAAGATTTTCATATCATGGTCTTCTTCTTCTTCATAACCTATGGTTATTGTCACTCATTGGTGTTAAACACCAATCTTGCGACTTTATCATTGTGTTGTGGGAAACAAACGTGATGCACATTTTCATTCCTTGACGAAGTTGCCTTCAAAATATGATTCTTCTTTGAAACTCTGATTTTTGTTGGAATATATATGATATTATATATACTATATATATAGTATTTTAGTGGTGATCTTTGCGGGTGCACGAGGGATAGATCTCTCCCCATCGGAATCACCAAAAACTATTGGTGAAATAATTTGTCATATAGAAAAATTATGTGTTTCCACCAATGCTCACAAGGCTACGACCCATCCTTCTTGTGTATGGAGTAGGCTCCCATTATTGAATGTAAACTATCCTAATCCTATATAAATATTGTGGGGATGGACTAGTAGGCCAGAAATCACACAGGAACACTTCACTGAATACCTGTGGCAAAGTGCTTAGTATGAGATACAAAGGAGGAATTTGCAATGATGAAGTGATAGAGGAGAGAAATTAGGAGAGGAAGGGTTATTGTTGTGAGTAGGCAAGCTAACATATTTCACACACTAATAACCGGAGTAGTTCAACATTCAATTAGAGGAAAGCAATAATGTAAGCCATTTTGTGAGACTAACAAATTAAAGACACGTGGTTCCTTATATTCATTTATCAAAGATGGCAAAGTTCCTTCTTGATCATTATACTTGCAAATTGTGAGAATAGAGAGAGGAAATGGGGAAAACATGATAAAGAGAAATGGAATAAATGTAGCTTTGATTTCTTGTGTGGGTGATACAAAGTTTAACATCCAAACCACAATTTACAATTGCTACATAAGAGTAAAATTAAATATTTTCATAGGTCCTTTGGAATAGATAATAGCCATCCCAATTTACAGCTATTGTGAATTGAATCTTTCACCTACCCCCCACATGAATCTTCATGTTCTCATTCATCTTTCGTAACTTTACATCTTCCTAGGAAATGGGAAATAAGTTCCCTTTTTATAAATCAAAGAAAATTTTACAATTAAACCTTCAGTAAAGTCACTTAAGTGAATGCGACAAAATTATCATGATTTTGTACAATGAAGAATTAGAAAGGGGGAGAGAAGAAAGAGAGTAGAAAGAGAGAAATAGGAAGGAGTTGACATATTTGATGAAGAAGATCCTTTGATGAAGAACTTTCTGATTTGTGATCCCCGATGAAGAGTCTCCTGAACACAAACTATTTTCCTTTGAACTCACTTGTTGAATTGAGTCACATTTTAAAGATGTCAACTTTTCCACCTCTGGAATGCAAACACAGCCTCAACACCTTGATCCATACTCGTGGGAGCTTTGTTTATCTTCATGCATTGACTAAGCCATCTTTAATGATCTTTTGCAATTTCCAAAATGGATTTTCTGATGTTGGCCAAGGAATTTAAGGTATCTTCATTGAAGAAGAGATGAGTGGCCTTAATTATTTCTTGACGAACTCCTAGAAGAAAACAATGAGTTCTTCTGATGATGAATTATTATGTGAGTGGAGGGAACTCAAGTTTCTAAACACATTTGTAGATCTCATTCAAGATCTATAGAAAACATGTTATCCACAATATTTTAAATTCAGAGATTGCATCTTCTGAGCATTCCATATCTTGCATCCATGATGTGAATCCAAATTTGAGAGACAAGTTCTCAGTGGTATGATGCCAACACATTCTTATGCTTACAATGGTGTGAGAGTCAAAGGAGCTCATCGCGGACACAAGTGGAAACACCTGCATGCTCAGTGGATCATCTCTTTTATGATCTGCTCACCTTTACTTTCTTTACTTATGATAAGATGGAAAAAATGTACATTAATGGGAGAGACTGACCTATGCTGAATAATTGTCTTTCCTTTCTCGATGATCTTCTCAATCCATTTCTCATTGGCCATCCCCTGCATCATATTAACCTTATTCTTTCTTCATCACCTAAGGATCAACATACCGTTGATGATGGAAGACTATCTTCTATAGGAAGAGATGCTGTTGAATTGGGATCCAAGAAGGGTTTAATGTGAACATTGAGATTTTTTCCCCTGTCCCTCAAATTGTCTAAATTATTTGCTTGTACTCTTCACTCCAAGCAAGGATGATGGGAAGAGGATTCTTTGAATAGATGAGAATCACCCTTGTGTTAAGATTGACCCAATGAGATGCGGATCAAGTCATAAGCTTATGGATTCATCTCCTCCATAGGATTTTCATTCTTAGGCCTAGAAACTTCCACATACTGATTACCTAAGATGCCACTGAAGAAGTGGTAAGTTGTTTGGGCATTTGTCCTTCGCTTAGATTTCAAGGTTTTTGAGATTTCTTCAAGGTTAGGCATGACATCTTTTTGAATTTTTCTTGGCTCATTTTTTATAATTTCTTAAATCCATGGGAATGGATCTTTATGAGTTAACATGATATTTCTTTCCAGAGCACTTTCAGAAACTTGAAGGAAGATCTCTTCTTGTTCATCATAGGGAAGCTTTTCCATTAGGGAAGACATACTTGGATGCCCCGGAAAACATGGATGTTATAATGGATCAATTCTCATGACTTGAATAGCTCTCTTATCTTGACTAGATGATTTAACTCTCTCATCTCACTTAGCCATCTCATCAAGCTCCACTCAACCAGATCATTGATCTCAACTCAACTAGCTCACCAAGCTCAACTCAACCAGCTCATTATAGAGATGTGGATGAATTTAACCTAATTGATGAGTTATGATGACCTAATTGGATTGAATTTCAATATATATCTTTAACTCTTTTCAAATATTTTCCAACTACATAAATTCACTATCTTTTACCTACTGTGCCCTGCTATGTTTTCTCCTGATCCTGGACATAATTTTGACTAGGATGATGCTTTAAGATCCCTGTGAAGAGTGAATTTTATTTTTAGAGATATGTAACCACCTTAAAACCCTATGAAGATATCAAAAAAGTAGCAAGACAAGTGAAATTGGAGCCATTTGTATCTTTCTACATTGAAAATGGAGACTTTCTATTTTTAGCAGGTAGGACCAAGACCAGCTATTTTGGGATATTTCACCCTTTCTGCTCAAGTTTAATCTTCTCATCCTCCTGACACATTCAATTCACCTCTGTTGATGATGATTTTTTTCTGGATTAAGGGTAAATTGAGGGTGTTTGAAAGGACCCACATCCTTGTACAATTGAGGATTTTTCTTGAGAGGAACCACAACCTGGTTACAATGAAGGGGACCACTATTTAGGAACCCAATTGGAGAAACCATGAAGCCATAGTGAAGATACAGTGACCAACAACAATGACCACAATGAGTGGGACAACTATCAATGAATGGAGGGAGAGGAATAGCCACCAGTGTCAGCAGCGAGAGGAGCAGCCACCAGAATCAGTAGCAAGCGGAATAACCACCAGTGACATTAGTGAGAGCATCAACAGTGAGTGGAGTAGCCACCAGCGTCAGTAGCGAGAGAATCTAGCGTCAATAGTGAGAGGAGCAACCACCAGCATCAGTAGTGAGAGGAGAGCCACCAACGTCAGTAGCAAGGAGTAACCACTAGTGTCAGCATGAGCAGAGAAGCTGCCTCCAGTGGCAAAACCACCTCTAAGGAGGATCGTGCCTAGGGGGGATTTGAACCTAGGTGGGCAAGCACACAACCATGTGACTTGACCACACCACTCCCACCCCATCTGCAAAAGTGGTTTTGGGATAACTCTCATACCACAATATCAGACATTCCTCATCACATTAAACATAGGATTCATGCCTGATCCTGACCCCCGTCACATTGAACACCGAGTCGGCTTGACACCACGTTGAGAGACCACCTCCACCATCGAAGCAGCTGACCCACTCGGAACTGCCTAGCCGAGTAACAACGAGTTATAGAGGTGGCCAGCCCAGGGAATGGACCCTGAGACCTCCCACATATAGCCCACATTCCCCACCACTAGGGTAAACCGGACAGGCTCTTTGGTGATGATGATTTACCCTCTTCATAAAGTTTCTATTTTTACAAAGTTACTTTTTACTTTTTTGTTATTTTTGGAAAAATTGCAAAGTTTTTCATCTTCATTGTTCTATGAGTATTCTGAATGTGTTGGTCTGAGAGAACTTGATTTTTTCATAAGTTTCTATTTTTTAGTAAGTGATGGTACCAGATACTTACTATTTTTAGAATCAGTAGTTATCAATTTCTTTTTACAACAAAAATGTCTTCATTCGATTCACTTCATCTTCGTGATCTCGTGCTCCAAATCACCTTGATCCAACCACCAGAATGTTTAAAAAATGAAAAAGTATCTTATAGGGAAAAAAATATGGTTTTATTTCATTAATAAATTAGGGCATCATCCACTTTTTGTTGTAATATTCTTGAAGGTTCCTGGAATGAGGAACAACTGAGAAAATCTTAATGGATTTCACTTCCAAGTTTGAAAGTTATGAATTTTTTATGGTTTTGTTGTGCTTGGCTTCCCTAGATGAAATTTTATAGATTTTTTAGTAAAATTTCAGGTTCTTGGAGGATTAAATCAGAAAAAATGGATCTATAGTGAATAAATGAGGTGAGTAGAAGTTATTTTGATTTTTTAAATCTTCCAAGAGTGTTTTTGGTTCACCAGAGAAGTAGTCGCAAGTAGCGAGACTTGGTTAAATCTTAGGTTTTTCACTTCATGGAATGGAGTGCATTTTCTTGTCCCCTCTATACACTTGGGAATGAGGAAAAGAGGGACATAAAATGTGCCCTCACCTAGGCTTCACAATTGTTGCCTTATGATTGCACAATGGGGAAATGAGGAAAACCATCACTTATCACCTGAGGAGTTGAGACCGGATCACATGGAGGATGATGACAAGGGCTAAAGTGGGGTGAATTTTATTTTACCCTATGTCCCCTTAATAATGGGTATAATAGGTATAGAAAAATGTGCCCTCATTTGGTGATGACATGTGGCGGGATGAGATTCGGTGTGGAGGATGTGAGGAAAAGCTTTCTTAAGCTCTATGGGGCTAGAAAGAGGTCACATGAGAAATAAGAACAAGGGCCAAAGTGAGGCACATTTTCTTGTCCCCTCTTTCCCCTTGGTAAATGGATAGGAGGGATAGGAAATACGTCCTCACCCTATGTTGACAAGTGGCATAGTTTGATTACATGATAGGAGGGGCTAGAGATAGGCAGGTAAGCCCTCTAGAGTGTTGGTCATAGTCGTGTGAGAAAGCTAAAGGAAAAGTTTTGGTGGGGAAATTTTTCTTGTACCCTATGTACCCTTTTGAATGGGGAGAAGAGGGAAACAAAAATTTTCCTCAACCTAAAGGTGACAAGTGTCCTAACTAAAAAATTTCTAAATGCGAGAATCATACCTGTGAGAGAGATAACTTGATGAATAAGTTTCTGGAGCTCCATGAAGACTTTTTTGGTGAAATATTATATGATTTTGACTCCCGGAATAATTACAAGAACAATTATATGGGTATAATCCTTCAATTATTCCTGAAACACCATGAAATTCCTCCATTTTCTTCGAGACAACAAGGTGTGTCTGCACAGATTGAGATTCTCTAAGAGATACTTGAGCCTTGTGAAATAATTTATGGTTCCATAATGTATAGGATTATTTAATATTTCCAATGACTATTTTATTGACTCCTAAATCCTTACATATCTCCTAGAATCATTAGCAAAAGATTAGGTACTGATTTATATTGTATGCTCCTTACATCTTAGAAACTCGATATTTCTCAGTCTGTCCCTAAATCTCCAAATATTATATGAAATTTCATAAATCAGTTATAAAATGTTCTTGAATCTTAAATACCACCTCCATATGATTTTGGTATTTCAAATACTTCCCGAAGAGTAAACACCTTCCTTGGAATGTCCAAAATTATACTTTCTAGGCCTACTAAGAAACTATCCTTCGAAACTATTTCACCATATGAGATGAATGACATTGTTACTTCATTTCAAACATTATGGAAAGTTTTTCAACACATGGGAAGCACTTACAAGGTCATTCTAATAATTATAAAAAATTAAAATTGACTCAAATAAGGGTTTAGGAAGGCTTAGGAGTAAATTTTCTCATTTGGGTCTAGTTGTCATGCTTGAAAGTTTGAAATTTTTATGCAGCACATTGGCATGACAATAGGTACCTCTTTTCCCCCTTACACCACGGGGACAAATGGGATAGTGGGGAAACCTAGGAAACCTGAATGTCCAAAATGTAACTTGGAGATGAGGATTAGGTCACACTTTGGTGTCCATCATGCCCCCTTGTCCCCTGGGGAACAAAGGAGACACAAATGCGTCCAATGTGTGACTGTGCCTAATTTGGAAAACCAATTTTTCCTTGGATATATATTTTTTAGACACCTAGCTTGAATTTTTCACCACAAAATAACATTTACAAACCAATGGAAGCATTCCCAAAATTCATTTCTTCCTAAAACTCAAAATTTAGGGCCTATTCCTTCTTAAACTAAGATAGGCATCTAAAGTATTTTGAAATATATTAGGAAATACGTAATCCTTATATAAAATTTGATATTCCCTCTGTAGATGATTCTAATAGCTTTCTGATGCATATTTTTTTTCCTCTTAACTCATTCAGGAACTCCTATAATATTTCAAATAAGACACCATTCACCGTTGAAGCTCTCCTTCCCTACACCCTAAATACCCATTGTTGAATAAATGGATCTTGAATGATATTTGTATTTCCTCATTTTTCATAAATTTATTTAAACACCTTCAATTCTCTCCAAAATCACTCTCATATTATTTATAATTTCCCTAAACATTCTCATAATACACAAGGATGATGAGAAGGATAATGGAGAAAGGAACTTGTGCAACACAAAAGTTGGGTGATGGTATCGATTATATAGGGATTTCACGAATGCTTTGTGAAATATTTGAATTGTATAATGCACATTGATTAAAAAATTGAAAGAACACAATGCTTTCATGAAGTGAGTTGAGTCTACCATTTGAAGGGATAGAGTGACAAGGAGTAGAGAGATGATCTGAGTCGCACGGAACAAGTGAAACTTTTCAAGGGTCATGAACAAACACCATTGCAATTGCTTTAGGTTTTTTTTCATTATTGTAAGAGTCCCAATAATGGGAGTATTATTTTTAGATTTCATCATAAAGGATTTTCAAATTAATATAAACATTTACATGTTTTTTGATTTGTCATGTATTATAAGGCACTTCATGAGTCCATATATTTGAGAGGTGTTGTTTCCTTTGAGAGTTGTGAGTTTTGTAAAATCTAATTTTGACACATCTAACACTCCTAAAAATGTCAATAAACAATTCAAAAGACCCCAAAACCTAAAAAATGACTATATTCTTTCCCAAAATAGAAATCGGTTGTATAATTTAAACCCTAAAAGCTTTAGGCTGAATGCTGAAATATTGAAAAATACCTATATACTGACTAGATTAGATTATAAAAAATTATCTCCTAAATCATGATTAAGGGAGCTATGAGACTAGTTCCATAAGGTGCAGAGTGACCCTAATTTCTTATATTTACCAAAATAAATTTAACGTATAAATTTTTCATCTATTAATATTTAATATAAATAAATGAAAAACTTATACTTAAACATTTTTATTTGTAAATAGAAGGTTACCACATACACATATATTACCCATACACAAAGGAACATGTGCGCGTTATAACGCATATGTGTTCCTTTAATTATGCACATAAACCAAGATTTTCTAGGCTTGGAATTGCTTTGGTTTCCCAAACCTGAGCCTTGGACCTATCACAACAACCTGGGTGTTTTTGAAAAAATGTAAAAACTAGCTTTCAACATGATAAATCCTAAAAAAATGATTACAATATTTCTTACAAAATTTCCTACAACATCAATAAAACTATCCTCTTTATAAATATATATGTTTTATATTTTTTTTACCATTGTAAGGTTTCTATTTATATTTATATTAAACAATGTCTTTTATACCTCTATTTTTAGTGATTGTCAAAAACAAATCTAATTTTCGATATTTTTTTAGGTAGTTAGGCGGGAATGATCAGCTATCCATTATTTTTTATTTTCAAAATATTTATACTTGAAAAATCATTAAAAATAAATACTACTAAAAAAATCTAACAAAATTCTATCCCAAACTAGATGCTCCTATCTATCTTTCTACTAAAGGGTTTTCAAAAATATGCAATAGTGATCAAAAAATGGGGGAAGGGGAATGAACGACTGTCTACTATGTTTTTTTACAAAAATAGGAGTACCTATTGACATTTTAGATTTTTAACCCACTTAAACTTAACCATTATCAAAAAAATATACATAGTTTAGAAACTAGACTCGAAATGATACAATTCATGTTCTTATAACATCTACAAATTTTGAGTGTAATTATCTCAAATAACTCGTACAAGTTGAAGTTTTTTTTTTTTTTTTAAAGTGTCCACTTAAGACCCCCTTTTGGCCCCCTAATTCCATGGACTTACCCACACATAAACTTAAAAATATTGTTATGAACAAAATAATAAAATACAACCAGAAGTATTGATGTGAACATAAGATGGGCATCTAATGTTTTGAAGGAAAAATTAGTCATGGGAAATGGATCCTGCCACTCCACTAACATACACCATCTTAGTATTTTTGTTATCTACTCATTAGATGCTAAACACTTTACTTAATGTGGAGGATAAATGCAATCCTTTATTCATTAATTTTTAAAATTTAAAATACATGTTGCATGTGGAAGATATAAGATATTACATAACATTATGTGTCAAAACCATGTCAGACATGAAAAGAGAGTTTCTTATTTAAATTTCAATGTATGGTACATGTCATTTTCTTCCACTAGATTGAGTGGTCATTATCAATGCTCTCTTATGGATGATTTTAGAGAGATTGTCATTTAGGATAAGGGGTCCCATGTAAGGGTCCTAAATTCCTCCTTCCATCTTAGAATGCACCTTTTGTTATATTCCTTTACATATTCTCCTCTTAAAATTCCTATAAAGTGAATTCCTCATGTATCCCATGTACTTCTCTTGCCTTCGTGCTAGCATTGAAGATTATACTTTCCTTGAGCTCAACTTGATACCTAGAATTTGATCCATACTAAATTTTCATTTGGTTTTTGGGATCAATAGGAATCAATATTTACATTGAGGTTCCTTAGATATTGACATTGTATTGCATCAAGAATCGAGTATTGAGTATTTCCATTCATAATTTCCCACATTTGGTATATGTTTACACCACTAATGAGGTCACTTGTGTTTGTATCCTTTCTCAACTTGCCTACCATTTCTCTTTGCATGTGGTTGTTAAATATTGCATTGGTTGAATCTCCTAATGACTAGATGATGTAGGAGACAAGTTCCCCCATGCCTAGACATACGAGTTGACATCTCTTCCAACTACCCTTAACTGACATCGAATCCAATATATTTCATGTATTAAAATTTGGTTACTCATCAATATATTATAATCACCACATTGAACAACTAAATTATAATCTTCAAATCAATCAATCAAATTATAATCTTCAAATCAATCAATCAAATTATAATCTTCACACTAATAAACTCCCTATTAGCTATAGTATTGAAGGAGGATCCAAACACACTCACAAAATATGTTTTCCTCTTTTTCAAATGCCTCAAACATTAACTACATTGATATGTCTTTCTAAACGAGAGTCTCTGAAGTTGTGCCTGATAAAAAATCATAGAAATGAAACATCAAAATTTTGTGTCAATGGTCATTATCAAATGACATCATCAAGTATGTTGATGAGTGAAAATCATAATCATTAAAGAGAAACATCACAAATTTGTATGGAATCGGTGACATAAAGAACTTAAGCACAAATTTTCCATATCTTGCATATGTAGAGTTCAGGATTCAAACATATGCAGTTTTCCCTTGGAATTATTCATCAACCATGCCTTTCCTTTTGATATATTTCTAAATTATGTTTCCCTAAAAATATATACCCTGCAACCCCTTTTGTAACACCCACACAAGGACCAAAAAACAAGACAAAATAAACCAAAGATAAAAAAAATTGTTTTCTTTCATTTACATGTTACAAGACACCACTTGGGTTCAATTAGAATAACACAACATTACACTAGATTCTTTCACCCACATGGACCCACACATACAACAAGATAACATATCATGCACATCAATGCCACACTTTCCCAAGCGAATTAATACAAAACTATAACCCAACCACAATATGAACTCAAACATAGGTATGTTACATAACATGGTCATTTTCATGATCTACATCTTTATTACAATTAATTTCTCATTGTTTATCCTTATAGGTTTAAAGATAATTTTACATATAAGGGCGTAAATTCCCTTTTCTCAAAACTTTGTATACTTTATTTCACATAGCATTTATCTTAAAATGAGTATACACTATTTGGTTTAATTAACTAATATCCATAACTCAATTGTTAGTTAGAATCATTTTAAACACATATGTGTTGCCTAATACTTGTTCTTAGGATATGGATTCATCTCTTAGAAAATGTGCTTAAATTATGCTCATTACCTTGGATGAGGTATTCATCTAGTGAAAATTATGATCCAATGGTTTCCATCTGATAAGCTTCTTTGTTGAGTTTCCTTGGCACCACTTGCAAGTTGATGGCATCAAAAAATTCTAAGAGGTCCAACACTTTATGTCTATAAGATTTTAAAACCTTATTCATGATCGTACATCTTCTTCTAACTTGGTGAATAAGCAATTCAATATGCCTTATCTCTACTAAAATTAATTCATGGATCAATGCCTCATGCTCAACCACATTATAAGAACAAGAAAACCATATTCTATGGTCAAAGAATAATTGTTTTTCCATTGGAGACATAAGAACTACACCCACCCCATCTCCATTTCTGCTTCTTGAACTATCAAAAAACATCTTCCATGATCCATAAGCAATCTCTTCTCCTTTATTCTTCTTCATAAATGTAGTAGGTACCTAGACTAGTCTCCACAGCTGTGTTATAAGGATCAAACTCATAATGATCCTTGGCTCATTAATCTAATAAGATATCAAGCATTAAACAAAGAGGAGTAGGTTGATGTAGTGATACTAGTTCATGATCTTCATCTTGATGTACCATGTAGTTAGATTGTAGAGGAGTAGGGTTATAAGACTTAACATGATAAGAAGAGATTGGCTCAACTTTAATGGTAAATCTTATACCATATATAGTTCTTAGGAGTATATGACACCAATCAGAAGACAAATATCCATCCACCTTGGTTGTAAAATCTCTTGATAGACAAATGGAAAAAAAATAGTAAAGTTAAGAGCTGAGATATATTAGGTTATGGTAAATATTGGACAAGCATGGAGGATAAACTCAAGATCTTTAATATTTCCTAAAATGTTCACGTTGAGCCATCAATTTATAAGACACCTTTTGAAAATGGATTGTACTCAATTCCTAAAATATCAGCAATTTTCTTGGGAAATATAGATGTTCTAGAATCCATTTCAATCATGTAATTATACACTAGGTGTTTGCCTACAATTAGACACATGTAAAGGGGTGGCAGATTCTTAACCTTTCTTACTTGCTCCTCCTTTGGTTAGGATATGTGGATTGCAGAATTTTTTTTTACAACTGGTTCAGATTGGGGAAGTTTCTTCAAGGTATCTTGTAGAATATCCCTCTAAGATGGGATAGATATGGCATCCTACACAGTCACATTCAGATTTGTCTTCCTCATTTGCTCGACAATGTTGAAATGAATACCAACAAATTTATGCATCAGAGGTGTGGTATTTCCCTTTATTTATTTCTCCGTTAGTGTAAGTTCTTTAATTGATGGATTTTATGTATTTCACAAACTTTTATTCCTCTACAAATCCTTAATGTTCCACAAATTTTCTTTCATGAGTGTGGAGCCACTAGATGAAGCCACATTTTTTCCTAAGTCTACAAATTTCCAATCTTTGGGATGCATAATTTTCAAACATGATGGAGTATCCATTTCAAACTACCTCCTCTTTGACCTTATATGATATGTTACATGAATTTTCATCCTTTTTAAGTTGTTTATGGCTTGGTTAACTACACAAAAATCATCAAACCCAAAAAAACATGAAATTTGGCTTAGGGGCAGCCTCATGTACTTATTCAACATTGATCTTTGGGGTTCCCATCACTTGTTCATGCTAAAAAAAGGATTTTTCATCATGATATCCTTATCCCTCAAAGAATTCATCCCAACTTCACAAGTATATTGATTATGAGGGTGATCACATGGATAGCACCATTCAAATCCTTAAACCATATTGGTCTAAATTGGGAAAATAGCCTTACTTAAGATAGGGGTAGGTACAAGTTTTGGAGGACGGAAGGTGATGCAGAGCATCATCAAAATCAACCATTCTACAATGTTAGAATAACCAAATATCACAAAATTTTCAAAACTTATAAAATAGCTCAATTTCTCTAGTCAAGAAACCTTTCAAATATGCAAAATGCTTTGTTTTATACTCAATTTGTCTTAGGAAAACAATCCAACTTGTATCATATATCTAATCCATGCAATGAAAACTATCAAACTTGTTCAAATCAATCAAAACCTTATATTTCACTTACATCTCTCAAAATTGTCCTTTTAGGTTTCTTAAGGCAAGTTTGAAAGTGAAAACTCATTGGGAACAAATTACAACTATTCAAGATAAACTATTACGTATTTTGGTCACCCATTTTCCTATCTTGATTATTACCAAGTTTTGTTTCTCAAATCCTTTGTCACAATACTTTTCTCCACACTCTCTCTCCTAGGCCTAATTCACCTTCTAGTAACTCTTCATTTCTAGTTTTTCTGACCTAACTTTTTATACATATACTCATTTCTCAAAATTAGTACATCCTAGGATATCCATTTGGCCTTTAATCTTGTGTAAAAAGTTTCAATTGTTTATTCAACTCCTAGACCTCATTTTCTCAAGATTATCCTTTGTAATTAGGTCTATTATGCTTCTTAGCCTCTAAGGATGTGACTTAGATAGTTGTAACAAGAGTTGGAAGGAACTAATGTTGATTTTACAAACCATTTTCCTCAAGCAATCTGTACCCAAACATTTAGATATTAATACACTTCATATACCTTTCCTTCATTTATGCCAAAAAAAATTTAAAACCCTCCTTTACAAATATCTTTCGACTTACCCTTCAACTATCGAAAATAGTAGTACAAACAGAGTTGTTCATTCCTATAAACTCCTAAAATATGGTATAGGAAGAGGCTATGATGATATTTACCAATTTTCAAGGAAAAATCATATGCTAATTACACTTTTCCACCACCATTTCACTCTCCTTTATTAGGTTTCAAAACTATTTTTAGAGAATTGTGAAACCAACTGTCAAAGATTGAGATAAATTTGTGAACTCTTCACCATCAAAACCACCATCATAGACATTTATAGATCCTCTAGATGTAATCTTGAAAATTTCAAGATGTGAATTACTCCTTGTGATCTTCAATGGTTTGTACATCTTGTAATTAGCCTTCAAAAATCACCACCTACAATCTTACTCCCTAATTATCATTGTTTCCCATTAATTGACAACTTCTCACAACTTGATTCTTCTTGAATATTATTTTACCTCATTTGAAAATTTCTTATACAAAGTTTCACATTTTTATTCTAACCCTACCCTACCTTTTCATCTACCTTTTTTTAGAAATTTTGCCTTTAACTGTCACCTACATTTTTCTCAAAAGAGTGTCATCAATATCTAAACATTGTGACCTTATCTTACAAGGATACCTTTTGGATATATATGGTATTTCTATTGAGACATTTATACAAGTTTTTAGTTCTTGAATTCATGTATAAATTCTCCAAATTGTCTTATCTCTATGAACCCTAAGAGGGTTTGACAGTAACCCAAGTACCTTTAAAATTTAACAAAATTCTTGAAACTTGTGTTCAGGACCTAAATTTCTTACAAGAGGTCTGTACTCACCTCCCAATGCTTCTTGTGATAATAATTATCCTAAGATAATACTTGCACTTCAACAATAGTCTTTAATTTGATTATTCACAAATACTCTCTGCAACAGGGTTATAACCAAGTTTTCAAAAAAAATAACCACAATGTATATGTAAAAATATTGCAATTTCATACACAAATCTATGTGCATACTAACCTCCTTATATTCTTGACAGTAAGGTATGGTCGTTCCAATATTTACAAAGAAAACCAAAGCATCATTCAATCGCACAGTTCCTTAGATCAGGGGAGTCAATAAATTAGTGGTTTCTTCATCAAAAAAAATTCCATTCCTTATTTTTTAAGTATTACTGATCCTAAAAAAAAAGATTTTATTACCTCATCTAAGCATCTAGACAAAGAACACTCTTACTTCTTATCTTGTGCAAAGGGATTCAATAGAGATTCAAATAAAACATAGTATTTGAAGAAATAACAAAGCTTCTTTATATTAATATCATGTAGATGATCATTTACAAATCTTGATTCCTCCCCTTCTCACATAGTTCTCTCATTTCCTATCCTCTAATTTATTTCTAATGAGATAAACTTCAACTTTTCATAACTTTATAACCCTAACTAACTCTTGTGCTTGTCTATCCTGACTCAAAACTATAGAATAAGATATTTTAACATTTGAATACATAATTTTCTACTTTTCACACACATTAGGAGTCTTTATAACATGACTTGACCAACTAACCCATGAACTCTAACCATATAAGCCAAGAATGGCTTAAACTAACTCAAAACTTTCATATTATCACTTTTTGGAGGGAAATGCAATTATTGAAATTTTTGAAAACTAGACTTCACTAGAACATCATGACATAACACTAATGACCCATTAATGACTTCAAGACCTCTTGAATCACCTTGCAAACCCAAAATTGATCAAAACGCCAAAAATTTTGCACCTTGGAGAGATGCTCCTACATCAGAAGGATTGAAAGGAAAAGATAGAAATTTCACCTTGAAATATCCTTTGGTGATAATTCTTCCCATATATTTGGTTTGGATACTGAGATCCCTAATGTTGATAGTGTTGATTTAATTCTTGATTAAAATTATTCCCTTGATTGAAACTTGGATAGTTTCTAGGTACTTGGGTTTGTTATCTCTATAAGAATATTACTTTGTTGGTATAATTTATAACGTGGATATTAAAATTATCCATTTATTCTTTCTTTATAGAGGAACCATACGTAGAGTTAGGTGATGGGGTATTTGACTAGTGAACAAGAGAAAGAGAGATTTATGTACTTTGGGGAAAATCAAGAAAAATAGGCATAGTTAATCTAGGGGCTAACTTGTCATCTTGAATTAAAAAATCTTCATCCTTAATATTTATTGCATATGCATCGGGTAATTTGATCCATAAACCAAATCTTAAAAAATGAATAGATCATGTTTAGGTGATAATGAATGAACAATCTAATCTAATTTCATTAAACCAACATGTTTATGAAAGAAACATTCATTAAATATTGATAATGGAAAATTGCACGACAAGAAGACAATAAAAATTATACTGGAGAAACCAAAGGTGGGAAAAAATCCAGTGGGTAAGAAAATTACTTCCCTTCAATATGAAAATCTCCAAATAATACAAGTTTATTATCATAAAATGACCTTCAAGAAAGATTCTAACTACTTCCTCTTGTATAACCTACTTACAACTTGCATCAAGAAAGAACTTAGCTCTACTGTGAACAAAACAAGAACAATTCACTTGCTCTCTTGCTCACAATTGTCTTCACCTAAAAACACTTTCCTAGAATGATCAAATGCATGCATATTTATAGTTTATATGCCTTAGGACATATAGAAATTCGAAAATAACCATTTGGAAGCCCAAAAAATTTTAGATGTTGAGCTTCCTAAGTTTTTGCGTCATCGAGGACAAGACCATCAATGTCCACAGTCCAGTAGTTGTGCAACCGTCACACCCTGTAGCCAGTGTTTGCGTAGCCACTGCGGTGATTGTGCAACCTTTTTTTTTTCTTACATAACCATCAAGGTAGTTACATAATGGTCATAATAAAATATCTTGAACAAAATAACAGTGGCCTTTGATGTTATTCGAATGCGTTCAGATCACCCTCAGCCTGACTAGACCATCTCCAAAATAAATAATCTACTGAGAATCTATATTGAAAGTATCAAATATGGAGAATACAGAGAATTGGGTATTTTCATATCCATTTTTGGATCATACCTCACCAATTTGATGATTTTAAGTCCCTAAAATCAATAAGGACTAATGAGGTGAGGAATTTTCTTCCCCACATCTTCTTTGGAATACCCGTTGTCCTTGGTGGGTAACTGGCCTTTCAATCCAATTAACTACATGTCCTACACTCCGCTCTGTGTCATTCTCTCTTTCCACTGCAAAACCACATCTTTCTCTAATTTCAGTTGAATTTCTAGAGCAAGTTCCTCAATAGATGGTAGCAACACTCCCTCTTCTTCCTTAACCAACATGGATGGCTAAAAGAGACATAAATTTTCAACATTCACAATTGAGTAGATCCTCATATAAGGAGACAAATCCAAGTAAAATGCATTCTTACCCACATGTTCCAGAATCTCAAATGGACCATACTGAGGAGGCTTAAGTTTCTTAACTTTTCCTTGTAGATTTTCTTTGCTCAAGTACAACCATACCTTGTCTCCAATAAGGAATGAATGCTCAGTCCTGTGTTGATCATATCACGATTTATACTTGGCCTATGAATTTTTCAACCTCTCCTGTGCCTAGAGGTATATCTGCTGAATTTTCTCAATGAATCCTTCATCTATTTGGGTCCCCGGATCCACTTTTCTGTTGTCTCTGCATGATAATATCAAAATATCAAAAGCACTTTTAGGAAAATAACCAAAACATGTTTCAAAAGGAATCTTATTGGTAGAAACGTGAAAGTCCCTATTATAAGAATGTTGGATATATACCAATTTATCATCCCAAGTCCTTATATGTTTCCTATTGTACCCTCTCAGGAGTTGGACCAAGGTATGGTTCACCACTTCTGTTTTCCCATCTGTCTGTGGATGAAAATAGAAAGACCTCTTCAGTTTCTTATCCATTTTTTCCCACAAAGTGGACCAAAATTTTCCTATGAACCATGACTCACTGTCTGATACAATAGTATTAGGAAAACCAAAATGAACCCATATGCTAGGAAAAAAATAATTCAACTACATCGCTATCTTTGATGGTATTCTTATAAGGAATGAGAATACACATTTTGCTAAATCAGTCTAATACCATAAAAATGTAATCATGACCTCTCTTGGAAGTAGGAAAAACAGCCAAAAAACTCCATGGAAATACTTTCCCATGGCCAGGAAGGAACTGGCAACAGCATATATAACCCCAAATTTATGTTATTAGGGCTTAATTAGACTGCATAAAACATAACTCCTAATGAATTTAATAACCTCTGCTTGCATGTTTGACCAATAACAATACCTTTATAAGTGCACTATAGTATTTGTCACACCAAAGTGACTAGGTACCTTGGAATTGTCTGCTTCCCTCATAAACTGAAATCTTTCCAGAACACAAAGTTTTTTGTTCTTGTAGAGAAAACCATCCTGAAAGTAGTATTATCCTCTAGGTGAAAATACCTCACTTGGAGGTTTCTATTGAAAAATATTTACGAAATCTAGATCCTTCTCATAACCTTCCTGATATGCTTCACACAAAAAGGCTCAATAAGAGTTAATGTGACCATAGCTTAAATCAAAGGAGGCTTAGATAACATATCAACCAACTTGTTATTTAAACCTTTCTTATATTTGATAATCAAATGAAATTGTTGTAAAAAACCCCATCCATTTACAATGTCTAGTCTACAGAAGTTTTTTTTGAGTCTACAGATATTTGAGAGGTTGGTGATCCTTGTGTATGATATTTTATTTACCCATCAGATAATGTTCCATTTCTTGACCACTTACACAAGAGCATATAATTACTTATCATATGTAAAATAATTCATAACCACATCATGAAACAATTTAGAATTATAACGATATGGGCTTACCTCCCTGAAGTAGGACAACCCCCATAGCATAGTCACTGGCATTGGTTTCCACTTCAAAAGGCATTTGTAAGTTAGGTAATGTCAAAACAAGAGCATGACTAATCTTGAATTTAAATGAATCAAAAGTGTCTTTTTGTTTCTTACCCCAATCAAAATCCTTACCCCCTGTTGTCACTGAATTTAGCCGCGCTGTTATGGATGAAAATTTCTTGATGAACTTTCTCAAATATTGAACTACACCAACAAATCTCCTGGTCTTGGTCAAACTAGATGGTGTAGGCCAATTCAGAATGGCTTCTATCTTAACTAGATCAATCCTTAACTCTCCACCTCCAACCACATGTCCCAAAAATATAAGCGACTATTGAGAAAACTCACACTTCTTCTCATTCAACACTAATTGATTCTCCTTAAGAACTTTAAAAACTTCATGCAAATGGTCAATATGCTCTTCAAAAGTTATGCTAAAAACCAAAATGTCATCTAAGTACACAATGAAAAAGGAATCAATAAACGGCCTTATTACCGCATTCATCAACCTCATAAAGGTAGTTGGTGCATTGCATAGCCAAAATGGTAAAAACCAACCATTCATACAATCCTTCCTCATGTTGAACGTTGTTTTCAAGATTTCCTCTTCCTTGATACACACTTGGTAATACCCAGACTTCAAATCAATCTTAGTAAAATATTTAGCATGATGTAATTGATCTAACAAATCATCAATGTGAGGAATATGGTACCTATTCTTGATGGCTATTTTATTCAAATCTCTATAATCAACACACATTCTCCGTTAACCATCATTCTTAGGTACTAAAACAGTAGGAGAACCACATGGAGAAGTGATAGGATGGAATATACCTTATTTAATCATGTTGAGTTGTGGAGCTTAATTACTTCACATTAGCATGCTTTATTAACTTGCTGGAATACATAGTAATCGACGACGTTCACCTAGAGACCAGTATTGGTCAAGGCAAGGAGGAACCGGATTCAGTTAGGGTAACTGACATCGGTTACCTATGCGTGATTGTTTTATTTAACTCATGGGAATTAGAGATAACCTTTTTTATAAAGTTGATCTAATGGTTGTAATTACATAGCTAAAGTGCCCTACATTTGTATATGCTTATATAAGCTAGAAAACTAGGGTTAGAAGTAAGATTGAAAAATAAATCAATTAAGAGAAGAGAGAATTGTAATAAAGAATTATTAAAGAGAGTTGATAGAAGCTTGTGAGAGGAAAATTATTGTACATCATGAAAGGTGTGAAAGATTGCAGATCTTCAATTGTATATCCTCTGGAATAATATATTGGTTGTTTCTTGGTGGACGTAGCCCACACTGGGTGAACCACGTTATATCTAGTGTTATCCTTCTCTTGTGTATTTTATCTTTTGGTTAAATTATGTGTTTATTTTTTTTTATGTTTTATTCTAAAATAGATTTGTACAACACTATTATATGGTTAACCCCAATAATTGGTATCAGAGCTTTGCTTGAGGGTTTTGTGTGTTGATAGGATTTACTCATAGAGGGTTTTCTGATTGAGTTGGAGCACAGCAATGGTAGAAGATAGCAAATATAAAGTGGATAAATTTGATGGTCATAATTATCAGCTATGGAAGATGCATGGGGAAGATTATCTGTAGCAAAGAGATTTATATTTATTGTTGGATGATAAATCAAGGCCTACAAAGACGACTGATGAAGAATGGAAGATTCTTGACATAAAGGCTATGGGATATATAAGATTGAGTCTGGCAGCATCTATAGCTTCTAATATAACAGAAGCAGCAACCATGGTAGATTTTATGAAATATTTAGCTAATTTATATGAAAAACCAATTGCATCAAATAAAGTTTATTTGATGAAGAAATTATTTAATTCTAAAATGCAAGAAGGTGGATCTATGTCTAATCATTTGAATGATTTCAATTATGTTGTTAATCAATTAAAATTAGTTAATATTTAGTTTGATGATGAATTGAAATCACTTTTATTCTTATGCTCTTTGCCAGATAGTTGGGATAATTTGGTAATGGTTGTTAGTAATACAACATATGCTTCTAATATTTTAAAGTTTGATGATGTGGTTCGTATAATCCTCAATGAATAAATACGCAGGAAAAGTATAAGAGAATCATCATTTGGAAATGCTTTGAATATGGAAAGTAGGGGAAGATCAAAGGAGAGATCCAAGAGCAATAAAAATGGGAATCAAATTCAAGGAGTGGAAGATCTAGATCTAGAGTAAGAGATATAATCTATTGGAATTGTGGAAAGAGATGACATGTAGAGAAGGAGTTTAGGTTCAAGGAAAACAAAGAGAATCTACTAGATAAAGGTAAAGAAAAAGGTAAAGAGGAAAATATTGCAAGTGAGGTAATATAAGATGCCCTTAGTATCTCCTCAAATAATAAAGTAGAATCATGGGTTTTAGATTATGGAGCTTCTTTCCATACTATGCCTAATAAGGTTTATTTTAGAAATTATGTTCAAGATAATTTTGGACATGCTTATTTAGGAGATGATGAACCAAGCAATATAAGTGGTAAAGGTGAAGTTCATCTTAAATTGCACAATGGAAATACATTGGTATTGAAATATGTGAGGCATGTACCAAGCCTCAAGATAAATCTAATTTCTGCAGGGCAACTAGGTGAATCTGGATGAATGGTTACATTCACAGCCAATTCTTGGAAAGTTATTGTTGATGCGTACTCACAACACCCATGATTGTTTGCAATTCGATGGATTGAAATTGTCATAGTGATTGCATAACATGAGATTTTCCCAAATTGTGGGACTTTGCAATTAGGAGATCTCTCCGGAGAAAGGTTGGCTCATATTCCTCTATTTTGATACACACATCCAAATTGTAGAAGATTTATTCTAAATCCTACTCTAACTTGCCAAGGAGACAGAGTGAAGAAGAATGCAAGAAAAGTAAAACCTAATATAGTGATACACCAAAAGGAATGTTGAATAATTTCCTTCCATAGGAATGAAAATGAATAAGACCAAAGATGATGAACATCAACACAAATCAATTTCTTATCACAAATCCATTCACCATTGAACAAAAACCATCAAGAAATGTAACACATTCTAACATACACAGATAACCAAGATTGCAATGAAAGATCAGGAGAATGCAGTGAACACAAGAGAGGGTTAAAATTCATCTATAGACTTATATTATTGCTCCATAGATTTGATACAGTGCATTACAATGGCTAAGAGTCAAAAAGTGCATTACAGTTTGAATGGGAGGGTTTTTACTCCATAAGATCACTTACAGACAAGAGAAGAAGGGAGGGTGCAAATTAGAATTATCCAACATTATAAAAATGCCCCTCATTATAATTTATAGTGGAAGATTTACAAAGGAGGAGAGAGAAAATTGAATCCTGAATTTGCCCAAAAATACTCTAAAAATCATTTTTTAATCCTATAATGAGTGCATTAAGATCTTCAAAATCTCCTTTTTCATTAATGGTTTTCCTTGTGCTTGAATAAATTGATTGTGATTGCACCCCCGACTAGTCTGGCTCCTATACCCCCATGATGACCCTACCTTCATTAATGGCTCTCACCTACCACTGCAATAATATCTATTTTCAGAGGTTCAAAGACCTTGAAATCCAAACTCTCATGTTTCCATGGTCTAAATCCCAAAAATGTCTTTTCGATGACTGTAAATTTTCAAGAAATGATTGAGTACATTGGAAGATATCATTATTTTATCCTTGGATGCCTAACTGGGTTTTTCGCTCAACATCCCCTTTGAAACTAAACTTGGCCACCACCATTGCATTCCCCTCTAGATTACCTTTCAAAAAACTATAATTTTATTGGAGTTGGATAAAAATTGCATGAGATTGAGGTGTTTGAAGTTAAGAGATGGTTTACGGTTTTTTTGGGCTTCTGCAACTCCATTGAGCTCATCTCCCTAGCCATCGAACTATTTCCACACATATCGAGCTATGCATCCAACACCTTCTATCCTTAACACGCCAACTCATCATGTTACCTACCTCTGACTTGGCATTAACTCGGTGCTTTTACCCATTGTTTTGATACACTTTTAACCTCGGCGACCCATATGTTGATAACTCGGTGGGTTTGAATGCTCTGGGTGGGAAAATCCTTGACTTCAGGTTTTTCAGGGATCTCCATTTCAGATATCCCAAGTTCTTCCTTTTCGTATTTACATCCCTCTGGCCCCGAAAACAACATCTGAAACCTTACAACCCCAAACTCAAAAAAAATTACCAACTCACGTTGACCCCGAAAAGAGGGTTGACCTCTGAAACGCCCCCGTTGTGCCACGTCAACTCACTGCATTTCGGAATTTCGGCACCTCATTATTCAAAACTCGGGTGCTATTTTTTTGTTTCACTTGGCAAGATCCCTTAATGCCAAATCCCTGAAAGCTCGAAAGATTTGGGGTTTAGACTTCAGTTGTTCCTCCAACTCGTCACAAGTTGCCTCGCTCCAACTCCCTATCAAGTTGCTCCATTCCCATGACAAGCTCATCCATTTCTCCACGTGTGAGTTTGGTCGTGCTACTTCAACCTTGACTTGGCTTTAACTTCTCCCAACATAGCTCTTCACCACTTTGCTTGACTTCACTTGAGAGCCTTCCTACATCAATTTTTCATGCTTTAATAACTCAACATCTCCCCAACATGATGCATCCTTCTTGGCTGAGCTTGGCGAGCTCAGCCCTCAGCTTCTTTCACCTGTGGATATTTTCATGACCTTCTCGGTGTTCTGAGCCCTCACATCTCAACTCACTTGAGTGAGCTCCTTTGCATCGGTCGTTATCCCACCATGAGCTCAACAAGCTCACAAAGATCTCCGCCAAAATCCTTCTGACTCAGCTCACCAAGTAGCTCACCGAGATACTCAATGAGTTGCTCCTTTGACTCCTCCCCCATGCAGACCCCCTAGCTAGCCAAGCTACTCATCAAGTAGCTTGGTGAGCTATTGTTTAGCTCGTTTGGATCTGGAGGCTAAATGAGGGATTTTTTATTCTCTAAATTTTGTCATAGAATTTTTTGCATTTTATGGCTAGGGGAAGGGAAGAATACCCAGGACACAAAAAATGTTGAATTTCTCTGTCTTAGGCCATTTTCACCATTTTTGGGGGTCAAAGGCTATTTTTTCACCATGATTAGACCATTAACCAGGATGGCCCTGAATGGCCTGAATTATCTTGAATACTTCTTGAATGTCTATGAATGTTCCCCAAGACCCTAGAGACTAGTTATGACTTGTTTGTACCCTGTGGGACCCACTTGAGAACTTAGGATCACGTTGGGACCCTGTTGGCCTTTTTTCCCATGGAGGAAAAAAATTTCAACAATTTGGCCACTCGCGTGGAAATCTATGTGCTAGATGATCTGAACCAGTAGCCTAGGCATATCCATTGTGTATGGAGTCACTCTAAACCTGTAAATTGATCCTGAATCATTTAAATTCAAACCGGGAGACCACCTGCACCTGTCAAACTTGACCCTGTTCTACTTCTTACACTCTCAAGTTTAATAAGAAAATATTTAAGTTAATATTTTTGAGAGTAGAAAATTACCTTGGTCGAATATTTTCACCTGTTTCTCTCTACAACCCTGTTCTGCAAGACTGAAATGGATTGTCCCAAAACTTTATTCTGCCAAGTATAAAGCACACAGCTGGTGATTGCTTAGCATGTATTATACGCTGCAAAATTTTGAATAAAACAATTTTCAATTTTTACATCATGGAACTCTATTAAATTTGGGTTGTCTCATTCTTCTAAAAGTTCCACTCTTATACATGATGTTGGAGGTTATTTTCCTGATCTGGAGGAGGAACTTGGAAGTTCACTTATGATTGACCTTGAAGGATTCAAAGAATGAAAACTTATTAAAATCATTCCTTAACCTAATTTTAGTTTATCTACATTTGTTTTCTTTTAAGACTTACAACTCTTTGTCACAACTATGAATTTATCAGGTTACAACATTTCATTTGGGAGGCACATTGAACTGCACAATGACACAACTTAGGAGCAACAACATGTGCCAAAGGAACTTAGGGAAATGAAACCTACACTACAATAAGACAATGTGCAGACGCACTTAGAGGAATTCAAATTCTAATCTAATATATAAAAGGGTGAAACTTTTCCTTTCAGTATCAATGTTTAAGATAGATTTCGTTGACCAGAATCAGAAGTTCCTCTCCATCCAATGCATACAATTGGAAGGAATTTCTTCTTTTACATCATGTGACCATGTAGGGGTCACTCCAAATGGAATTGAACTTGGAATGCCTACCTATTTTTTCCTGATCTGCATCCCACTTCATAATTATGTCCCCCTCCTAGAAGGTTCTTTCTTTTTCTTTCTCATCAAACCATATTTTGACTAAGGCTTGATCTTTCTCCATTGTCTATACTACATGTTCTCTGATTTATTCTATTTCCATCACCTCTACATACCTAGCCTCCATTGGTTTGAATTCTGACAACTCCAACTGCTTCATGAGCTCCAGTGCAGGTTGCTCCAATGATATGGGCAACACTACTTCTTTTTCGTAGACCATCTTATAGGGAGAGCAACTCGTTGACCTCTTTGGTGTTATCGTATCAGCCCATAATTTGATTTTCATCTAGATTCCTCCTAATGATCTTCAAAAAATTCTTATTCTTAGACTCTGCCTATTCATTCCCTTGTGGGTAGTAATTTGATGAGGTGCTCAAGTAGATCTTCCTAACAGCCCATTATATGATCTTGGAACCTAGGAATGTCAATGCATTATCTGATATTATAGTGGTTGGTACTCCAAACCTTGTCATTATTCCTTCGTAGAAGTCCAGTATACCAGACTCATTTTCTTCCTTGAGAGCCACTACCTCGGTCCACTTGGTGAAGTAATATGTTGATGTTAGAATCCACTTGTGGCCTAGGCTTGAGTTAGGATTGATGACCCCGATGAATTCCAATCCTCACTGCATAAATGGTTGGTTAACTAAAATTGGATACAATGGTAGTGTTGTCAGCTTCTCTTTACTTGTGAAGAATGCACATCTTTTGCATTTCTTGATCCAAGTGTAGTAGTCATTGAACACTATGGGCCAATAATAACCTAATTTCATTATTTTGAGAGTTGTTACCCATGGGGAAAAATGACCTCCTGCCTCAGCATTGTGAAACTCTCGTAACACCTTCTCAATTTGACCTACTCTAATGCATCTCAAGATAATTTCATTGATGTCTTCTTGAATAAGACATCGTCAACTAGCACATAAGGAATAGCCTATAGTCTGAAGTATCTCCTCTTTGCTTTGCTCATTTATGGAGGACATAGACCTGTTTATAGGAAATGCACCATATCCTGATTCCAACAAGGAATAAGCACATTATCATTTTCTTTTCTTTTGTTGTCTTGTAACACCAAGATAGATTCTTTTCCATCACATGCTTCTATCAGTTGGCTTGAGGCTAATTGTTCACACAACCCTTTTCCATGGACTAGTTTAGTGACTTTTATCTCAATTCCATACTCCACGGAACGATTGATCCATCCTGCATGCTTCTCATTCAAATATATGTTCAACAAGAAGTCCTTGATTCCTGCATGTGACACCAACAATTGGATCTTGTTGTTCGAGACTAGGTGCTTGAATTTCTTTAAGCTCTTAATTATTGTGAGAATGTGCTTCTCAATGAAGGAGTGTCTAATTTCATAGTCCTCCAATCCTTAAATGAAGAATGTAATTGGTTGGTCGTATTCCTCTTTTTTTGTTGTACTGAGATTGTAGAAATTGTGTCTTAACCACTGAAAGCATAGAGCATGAAGTATTTATAAAAATTTGGATTGACAAGAGTTGGAGCGTTGGGTATGGCTTCTTTTATTACTTTGAAAAAAAAATTACCCTCATCCTTCCACTTGAATTCCATGCTCTTTTTCAACATCTGCATTATTGGCTTCACAAGAGTGGAAAAAATTGGTACAAACTTGCGAAAAAAATTGATCTTTCCTAAGAAGCTCTGAAGAGACTTCTTATAACTTAGCAAGGACAATGCTCAAATTTCTTCAACTCTTTCTGGGTCAATTGTTAATCCCTCCTTTGACACAATGTGGCCAAGAAGCTTTCCTTCATGGGCCAAGAATACACATTTTTTGGGGTTTAAAAAACTCTGAAACTCCAGTACCTTTGAAATATATGTCCCAGATGAAAGAGGTGACTATCTGCATCTTGTAAAAATATTGTGATGTCATCAAGATAGACAAGCAGTATTTTATTTATCAACCCCTTGAAATCCATATCCATTGCTCGTTGAAATGTAGTTGTGGTGCTTGATAATCTGAATGGCATTTTTCAATAGGCATAGGACCCCCACTTGGTGGTGAAAGTTGTTTTGAACTGATCGTCTTCTTTCACCATTATTTGATTATACCCTGAGTACCCATCCAGAAGAGAGAATATTTCTGAACCACCTACCACCTGTAATATTTTATCCATTGAAGGTAGTGGGTAGTGATCTTTGAGAGATGCCCTATTCAAGTCCTAAAATTCCATGCACAACCTGATTTCTCCATTCATTTTCCTTACTGGTACCAAGTTCGCAACCCAACTTAAATGCTTGATTGGAAATATAATGCTCACCTCTATCAACTTACTCAACTCTTTCTTCATTAGAGGCTCAATGTGAGGGTTGATTGGTCTTTGCTTTTTTCTGATAGCCTTAGCATCTGGATCCAACTCTATTGTATGTTGTGATAACTTCATATTGAATCCTCGAAAATCTTCATAGCTCTAGGTGAAAACATCTAGAAACTCTTGGAAAAGTTGTATGAACTCATATATCTCCTACTCAGTGGCCGCTTTGCCAATTTGGAGTGTTTTTCCTTCCCCTATTGAAATTGGTTCTTGATCCTCTCCTTTGACCTGTATGTTAGCTTTTTCATTATGAAATTGATCATTAGGATTGAAGATGGACTCCAACGTCACCAAAAATTTTGCGAGCTTGTTTGCCTGCAACTGCACTACTTGATCCCCGTACTATTGCTCTAATTTATCTTAATTCCTAGCTGAGAACTCAACTTCTTCCTATAAGAAACTGACGATCTGGTTTATCTCTTTCGAACACCTGTCAGCTTGTGTTGTTATCTTGCACTGATGGTCTTACAATTACATGGATATGTGGTTGTGTTTTGTCTCTTTTGATAATGTCAACTACATCAAATATTGTCCCGATGGTTAAGAGCCTATCTATGGCTTATTTTTTCTTCCTAGGTATGGACTCGATAATGAAAGCTTCAAAGTCCTCTATGATATCGCATACCCTATTTTTGTATCTCTTGAATAGGTTAGTTTTTGTAGCATGTTGTCCTTTGACTTGGTTAATATTCATCTCGTTATCCCTAAATACCTATAAATTCTTTATGCTTTTTTTTTCTGGCCCAATAAAGTCCATGAATCAAAGCCTCATATTCAGTTGTGTTGTTTGACCAAGAAAATTGAAAACAAAAAGCTGAATAATACTTGATGTTCTTTGGTGAAACCAACATTGCACCTCCTCCAACACCTTGTTTGCTTCTTGAGCCATCGAAAAATAGTTGCCAAACTTCATTGTCATCCTTGTCTTTTAGCTTCGTGATGTTAGGAATGGGTGAATTTTCTTCGTGTACACAGTAGACTCCTAATTCATATTCTTCCATTTCTTTGTATGGATAAAATGCATGCCTTTTATTCACCCATTCATCCAAATTAAAATCCAGAATGGCCTCAACCTTAGTACCTATTTATGGATCATTTGAACATTATTCTTGATCAAAGGCTGAGAAATTTGCATTGATTGGGCTTGGCACATGGGGCTTAATATGGAAATTGGAAATTGGTTCTGACCTGATCATTTCTTTGGCTCCATACCTTATCCTATATAGCATGTGTGACCAATTTGCATATAGGTACCCACCAATCTTAGCGGTGAAATCTCTTGATAGACACAATGCGAAAAGAGAGGAGGAAAATCAATCACAAAAACATCTTGTAAGACAGTCACATTAGGACATGTATGCAGCATTAGGCTTAACCCTTTGATGACTCAAACCATTAAAATTGTTGTCTCATCTAGTTGCATAACTCCTCTCAGCACTGGCTCATATGTGATACCCAATTGATCAACTATTTGCTTTGGCATCACTAAGTTACTTACACCTGAATTAATCATGCAGTTGTATACCAACTTGTCTCCAATGATCAATGAGACATAGAATGGTGGAGGTTTCAATTTGTTTCCTTGTTGACCTACTTCTTGTTGCACGACATTGGTAAGAAATTTTTCTTGATATCTAGGTGTCTCCTTTGAATGGACCATTTTTCCATCATAGCTTGCAACAAATCTCACTACCCTCGAATCACCAGTGATTCCCACATGGAAATTTTCACATTTTGTTTCTTCATCTGATCAATGATGTTAAAAGGGGATGTATTTTCCCTTTTTTTCCCTTTATTTGGCACAACCTTTTCTTTTACGTGAGTTGGTACTTGTACTTCTGCTGTAGAGGCCTTAGGCTAATTTTGCACGTTTGGAGCTGCACTTTTTTTGTTAACCCCCTGCAGTGTGAGAGTGGGTTGAAAAACACTTGGGTTAGATGACTGGCCTTCCTTTATGTTCCTCTTCTTCAACCTTGTGTTGGCAGCCACACCCTAGAAAGTAGGTTGATTGATTCCACAAAACTTCTCCACTTCCAATTTACTAAAGTGGTTTCCATCTGAGGGGCTTCCTATGTGTTTTCTTGCTGTCGGTTTTCTTCTTCATTTGGTTCTTGAGACATACCAATGGTTTAAACCATCAAGGCCTGATTTACTGCACCACTGAAATAAGTAGATTGGTTATGTGATAGATTGCAAGGATAGCACCATTCATATTCTTAAGCCATGTTGTTTTGAGTTAGAACCAAGGCTCTAGATGTCGAGGATGTATTCGAGTCATATGGATGGAATTGTCTGGTAGCTTGGAATTTTCCCTGGTTCTGATTATGATTTGGATCTTGGGTTTGAGGCCTATTTTCTTCAAAATGATGCCTATTTTCTTAACCTTGATGTTGGTAAGGCCTAGAACTCTGATCTTGTTTTCTCTTTATATCAACTAACTCGTTCCTGAAAGATTGCTACACCTTGACTATTTCTTGCAAAGCCTTCTTAAGTTCTTGGGTTTCAAATGGATTACTCATAGAACTGGAAGCCTCGTTATTGATTTGATTTCTTGGAGCCAGAACAGGGGCTATCTCAGGTGTTTGACTTGTTGTAGGAGTTCCCATTTATGGATATAGAGGCATTGGTGGCCTTGGTGCTAACTTGCCAGCTTGAATGAGACAATTTTCAGCTCTGATAGCTATGTCATTGGCACATGACAGTGTTGTTCCTCCCATTGACTGGATCATCATTGATATATTTGAATTCAAATCCTTTAGGAAGTAGAGGAACGTGCCTTCTGTTGCCAGCCTAATGGAAAATGGAATTCAATCCCATGATCGGTGGAATAAGAAATCGAAATCTGTCATTTTCTCATTAAGAGCCCTCTTGATAGTTGTTAATTGTTCCAATAAAGACATATTGTCTCCTCTTTCTCCTAATTGATTGCATAGGGTTGTGCATATCTGGTCCCAATTTTTAATCGATCCTGTTGTCAAGATCCTAAACCATTGCAATGCCTTGCCTTTGAATGAGGAAGTTGGTAGTTTGACTGCAACATCCACTTCATTTATTTCAGGAATAGTGTAAATGTTTGCAATATCCTTTATATGATCAGTAAGGGTTGTGTGGTTCTCTCCAGTGACATAAGGGATATTTTTTAGTGTTGCCACTGGGATAGGGTTTTGAGCATTGAGTTTTAATGGGTTGTTGCCTATAAAGTGAACATAAGGATTCAGTGGACCTTACGGTTGTTGTTTTTGTAGATGAGCCATTATGATTGGCCTAAGAACCATGTTTGTTTGAAGAGAAGGCCTACTGGGCGGAGGTGTAGATAATGCTCTACCTGGAGGAGATAAGGATCTTTGTGGTCTTCTTTCTCTTGTACCTTTGCGTGGAGATAATTGTAAGTACTTAAAATTACCTTCCTCTCTTGCTCATGAACGAGTTTAGACCCTTCTCATATACTTGGACAATTTGTGTTGCTACACCACCACTAAGTTATATTCCCTTTAGAGTTAATAGATGTGTTAGAACATGAGCCTCAAAAGGCTAGATTTTTCCAAGTCACACACCAAACATGACAGAATAAAAATGAACTTTGAAGGGAAATGAAAGCTGGCTTTTAAGAGGTTGAAGATGGTTTTGAACTAACAGTCCCGAAATCCCCAAATGCAGCAATCTCCAAAATCTCGAAATCTCAGAAGGTCTGAAATCCTAAAACCTGAAATCCCAAAATCGAGAAAACCCCAAATTTTTGAAAGTCAAAATTTCAAAAAATCTAAAAATAGCCTTTTGAATTTTAGGTCCCGATATATCTGTTGGTGAAATTTGAACTTATTTTGAGCAAGTTAAGCCCTTGAAAATTGATTTCAGAGTTTATACTGGGAGGTGAAAAATCCTAAATTGAAGAACCTACAATTTCTAATTCTAAAAATGATGAAAATACCTTCAAAGCTTGTGGAAAAGACTTCTCTATCCCACCAGGTGTTCCAAAACTATTGATGTGTAATCATAGCACCCATGATTGTTTGCAATTCGATGGATTGAAACTATCAGTGTGATTGCATAACATGGAGCTTTTCCTGAAGTGTGGAACTTTGCAATTGAGAAAGCTCTCCGAAGAAAAACTGACTCCTATTCCTCTATTCTGATACACACATCCAAATTGTAAAGGATATATTCTAAACCCTACTCTAACTTTCCAAGGAGACAGGGTGAAGAAGATTGCAAGAAATTAAACCTAATCTATAGGAGGTGATACACCAAAAGGAATGTTGGATATTTTTCCTTGCATAGAAATTAAAATGAACAATACTGAAGAGAATGAACATCAACATAGATCAATTTCTTATCACAAATCCATTCAATATTAAACACAAACCATCAAAACATGTAACACAATCTAACATGCACAGATAACCAAGATTGCAATGAAAGATTGGGAGAATGCAATGAACACAAGAGAGGGTTGAAATTCATCCACTGACTTATATTATTACTCCACAGATTTGATATCATGCATCACAATAGCCTAGAGGAAAAAATTGCATTACAGTTTGAATGGGAGATTTTTTACTCCATAAGATCACTTACAGACACAAAAAGAAGGGAGGGTGTAGAGAAGAATTATCCAACATTAGAATAATGCCCCTCATTAAAACTTATAGTGGAAGATTTGTAAAGGACGAGAGAGAAAATTGAATCTTAAATTTCCCCAAAAATCATTGTTTAATCCTGTAATGAGTGTATTCAGATCTTCAAAATCTCCTTTTTCATTAATGGTTTTCCTTGTGCTTGAAGAAATTGATTGTGATTGCACCCCTGACTAGTCTGGCTCCCATAGCCCCATGATGACCCTACCTTCATTAATGGCTCTCACCTACCACTAAAATTCTCTCTATTTTTGAAGGTTCAAAGACCCGGAAATCCAAAATCTCATGTTTCCATGGTCTAAATCCCAAAAATTCATTTCCGATGACTATAAATTTTCAAGAAATGGTTGAGTACATTGGAAGATATCATTTTTTTATCCTTGGATGCTTGACTGGGTTTTTCTCTCAACAACCCCTCTAAAATGGAACTTGGGCACCACCATTGCATTCCCCTCTAGATTACATTTCCAACGAGTGTAATTTTATTGGATTTGGATAAAAATTGCATGAGATTGGGGTGTTTGAAGTTAAGAGATGCTTTAGGGTTTTTTTGGGCTCCTGCAACTCCATCAAGCTCATCTCCTTAGCCATCGAACTATTTCCACGCATGTCAATCTATGCATCCAACGCCTTTTGTCCTTGACACACCAAATCATCATGTTAGCTACCTCTGACTCAGCGTCAATGCAACACTTTTACCCATTGTTTTGATATGCCTTTAACCTCGGTGACCCATGTGTTGATAGATCAGCGGGTTTGAATGCTTTGGGCATGAAAAGCCTTGATTTTGGGTTTTCAGGGATCTCCATTTTGGAGATCCCAAGTTCTTCCTTTTGGGCTTTACATCTTTCTAGCCCTGAACGCAACATCTGAAACCATATAACCCTGAACTCCAAAAAATGACCAAATCATGTTGACCCCAAAAAGAGGGTCAACCTCTGAAATGCCCCCATTGTGCCACATCGACTCGTCATGTTTTGAAATTTTGGCACCTCGCTATTCGAAACTTGGGCACCAATTATTGTTGTTTCACTTGGTGAGATCCCTAAACGTTGAATCCCCAAAATCCTGAAAGCTTAGGGGTTCAGACTCCGATTGTTCCTCCAACTCAACGTGAGCTGGCTCACTCTGAATCCCTACTGAGTTGGTCCATTCCCACGATGAGCTCATTCATTTTTCCGCATATGAGTTTGGCCATGCTACTTCAACCTCGACTCAGCTTTAACGTCTCTCACCATAGCTCTTCACTACTTTGCTCGACTTCACTTGAGAGCCTTCCCACGTTGATCTGCCATGCTTTAATAACTCAGCATCACCCCGATGCGATGCATCCTTCTTGGTCAAGCTCGGGGAGCTCGTCCCTCAACTTCTTTCACCCGTGGACCTTTTCATGACCTAATCGGCATTCCAAGCCCTCGTGAGCTCCTTTACACCGGCTGCTATCCTGCTCATGGAGTATCTAACCGAGCTACTTGGTGAGTCGCTCCTTTAACTCCTCCCCCATGTAAACCCCCTGGCTCGCCGAGCTACTCGCCAAGTAGCTCTGCGAGATGCTTTTTATCTCGATTGGCTCTGGAGGCTAAATGAGGGATCTTTTGATTCTCTGAAGTTCGTCATAGGAAAAAATTTCATTTTATGATTAGGGGAGGGGAAGAATACCCAGGACACAAAAAATGTTGAATTTCACCGTCTTAGGCCATTTTTCACCATTTTTGGGGGTCAGGGGCCGTTTTTTCATTGTGATGGGACCATGAACTAGGATAGGCCTGAATGGCTTGAATTAGCTTGAATACTTCATGAATGCCTATGAAAGTTCCCCAAGACCATTGAGACTAGTTATGACTTTTTTACAACCTGTGGGGCCCACTTGAGAACTTAGGATCACTTTGGGACCCTGTTGGCCATTTTTTCCCATGGGGGAAAAATTGTCAACCGTTACCAAGGGATCCCTTATTGTGGCAAGAGCCAAGAAGGTAGGAAAATTGTATTTGTCTACCTATGTTACTGATTCCTTTTCTGTGTTATCTACTTCAGATTTAGATGCAAGCATGTGGCATAACCGGCTAGGCCATATGAGTGAAAAAGGAATATAGATCTTAAAGGTAAAGGGTAATTCATCATATTTAAAAGATGTAGATCTTGATTTCTATGAGCATTGTATATTTGGAAATCAGAAGAGCGTGAGATTTCTCAAGGTTGGAGCAACAAAGAAGGAGAAGAAATTGGAGCTTGTACACTCAGATGTGTGGGGACCATCTCAGGTAGCTTCTCATGGTGGATCCCAATATTATGTGACTTTCATTGATAATGCCATAAGAAAGGTATGGGTTTATCTTATTAAACATAAATCTTATGTTTTTGAGACTTTTACAAGATGGAAAGCCCTTATGGAAAATGAATCAAATTCAAAGTTAAAATTCTATAGATTTGGCAATGGTGGTGAGTATTGTAGCAAGGCTTTCAATGTTTATTGTTCATTGAATAGAATACATAGAGAAAGAACTGTTCCTAGAACACCACAGGAGAATGGTGTTGCTAAAATAATGAATAGGACAATCATGGAACATGCAAGAAGCATGACGATACATGTTGGATTACCCTTACAATTTTGGGAAGAAGTAGTAGATACATTGGTTTATTTAATTAACTATGGGCCTTCAAGTGCACTAGATGGTGGAATACCATAAGAATATTGGAACGGAAAAGAGGTAAATCTTTCTTTTCTTAGAGTATTTGGTTCAGAAGCTTTTATACATGTTGATAAAGAAAATAGGAAGAAATTGGATGTTAAATCCAAGAGGTGTACTTTTATTGGTTATGGCTCTGGTGATTTCAGATTCTGATTTTTGGATTTGGAAGATGCTAAGATTGTTAGGAGTCATGGAATTGAATGGAATGAAAAGAGAATGTACATGGATTAAGTTTTGGTACCAGAAGATGAAACAATTGAAAATTTTGTGGATGAAAATGCATTCTCATATTTAAAAATGATACCTACAGATCTACACAATAACAGGTGCTGGTTGACACCAGACTCGTGTCAATCACCTAAATTGGCATCAGTTAGCTGATCTGGTATCGGTAGGAGGTAACCGGCATTGATCACTGTCAGAGATTGATATGAATGTGCAACAGGCGCATATTGAGCCTTCGGCACCCCAAATCTTAGTATGAAGGTCACAAATGGTAAGTAGACCTCCAAAAATATTTTCACCTTCCTTATCTCATTTATTATTGACAGATAGTGGTGAACCAGAAAACTTTGAAGAATCAATGCAGGTGGATACCCACAAAAAGTGGGAGTAGGGCATGGATGAGGAGATGGACTCCTTGAGACAAAACAAAACTTGGGATTTGGTCAAGTTGCTAGCAAATAAGAGAACAATGTAGAATAAATGGGTTTACAGGATCAAATAAGAAGAGGGTGGACAGAAAAGGTACAAGGAAAGGCTTGTGGTAAAAGGATTTGCATAAAAAGAAAGGTATTGATTTTGATGAGATATTTTATCTTGTAGTTTAAATGACTTCTGTTCATACTGCTCTAAGTTTGGGTTGCAGCAGAATATTTTCATTTAGAACAGCTCGATGTTTAAGACGGATTTCCTTCACGATGATTTGGATGAAGAGATTTTATATATAGCAATCGCTTGGGTATGAAGTCAAGGGTAAGGAGAAACTTGTGTGAAGGTTGAAAAAGAGCTTGTACGGGCTCAAACAAGCTCCAAGGAAATGGTATATGACGTTTGATAGTTTCATGCATGAGCATGGTTATATGAGATGTGGAATTTGAAAATTGTGTTTATTTCAAGAAGCCTGAAAATGTAATCTATTATATTTTTTTACTGTATGTGGATGATATGCTTATTGCAGGATCTAGTATGCATGACATTGGTGAGCTTAAAGAAAAATTAGCTCACACATTTGCAATGAAGGATTTGGGAGCTGCAAAGAAAATCCTTGGCATGCAAATTCATAGAGACAAGAAGAACATGAAATAGTATTTGTCTCACGAGGATTATGTCAATAAGGTGTTAGAAAGGTTTAATATGTAGAATTTAAACATGTTAGTACAATTATGGTTGGACACTTCAAATTGAGAAAATATCAGTGTCCCTACATAACATGAGGAGGTTGAGTACATGGCACAAGTTCAATATGATTCAGTAGTTGTGAGTCTTATGTATGTTATGGTTTGTACTAGACCAGACATTGCATAGGTAGTAGGAGTTGTGAGAAGATTTATGGCCAATCCAGGTAAAGAGCATTGGAAAGCAGTCCAATAGATTCTCAGGTATTTGAGAGGGACATCTGGCATGAAGTTATGCTATGGAGGGTAAGATACTTATGTATGTGGCTATGTTGATTCAGATATGGCTGGAGATTTGGATGGTAGGAGGAGCACCACTAGATTTGTTTTCATAGTAGGTGGGACGGTAGTTAGCTAGATTTCAAGATTGCAGAAGATTGTGGCATTGTCTACTACAGAGTCTGAATATGTTGCAGCTACTGAGGCTAGCAAGGAGATGATATGGATGAGAAGGTTCATGGAAGAGTTAGGAAAGGAGAAACAGGATTATAGGTTGTACAGTGATAGTAAAAAATGCAATTCATCTGTAAAATACCTCATCATTTCATTCAAGAATGAAACACATTCAGTCGAGATATCACTTCATACGGCAGGTGTTGGAGGATGGGCAGCTAAAGTTGAAGAAAATTCATATGAATGAGAACCCTGCAAATATGCTAATGAATTCGTTGGCAAAGGAGAAGTTAGAGCTTCACTACACTTATTTTGGTATTTGAGTTTGATACTTGAGGAGGAAGAAATGATAGAAGGAAAGGATCCAAGGATGTATGGTACAGTGCAGCAATTTATCTCCAAGTGGGATATTGTTGAGTTATGGAGATTAATTGCTTCACATTATCATGCTTTATTAACTTTCTGGAATACACAATAACCAATGTCAGTTAGAAGACTGGCATCGGTCACCTAGCGACTGATGTCAGTCAAGGCAAGGAGGAACCAACATCGGTTAGGGTAACTGACATCACTTACCTGTGCGTGATTGTTTTATTTAACTCATGGGAATTATATCTAACCTTTGTTATAGAGTTGATCTAATGGTTGTAATTTCATATCTAAAGTGCCCTAATTTTTGCATATGCCTATATAAGCTAGAAAACAGGGTTAGAAGTAATATTGAAAAAGAACTCAATTAAGAGAAGAGAGAATTGTAAGAAGGAATTTTTGGATAGAGCTGAGAGAATTTTATGAGAGGAAAAGTATTGTACATCGTGAAAGGTGTGAAAAATTGCATATCTTCAATTGTATATTTTATGGGATAATATATTGGTCATTTCTTGGTGGATGTAGCCCACACTAGGAGAACCACTTTATATTTGGTGTTATCTTTCTCTTGTGTATTTTATCTTCTGGTTAAATTCCATGTTTATTGCTTGTATGCTTTAATCTGATATATATATCTGTACAATACTATTATATGGTCAACCCCAGAAAAATCAAAGACTACAATTGTTGTTTTACCTCATTGAAATCTTTCAAATACTACATGTATAATCCCAAGTTTAGAAGTGGACTATCACATAGCAAGTGTATTGCATGCTTGATTATCCTAACCAAGGGCATCCCCATAGGCTCTTGTAAAACCTCCCTAAACTATTGAACTAACTCTTTTTTATGTGTCTTATCCTTATTAGAAAACATGTTACAAGTGGTTTTAGATGCAATAACCTCATCTTCTGGCATGTCCTTTAAAATAATTAATGTAAATTTCCCACTAGCATTAATAATTTTTTAGGGTTTAGTGGCACTTACCAAAGAGATATTCAAGTCTCTTGTAATGGTTGAAATGATGTAGCTCTTACCATCCTTCACCAAACTATACTGGATGGATCTCTTCATGAAGATAACATCCCTGATATATAGATACAATATTTCAAACACTACACTACACACATCAAGGGGAACAACATCCAAAGTGACTTCATCAATGATTTTTTGTCAATACTAAACTTAAGTTTGCATTTCTTGGTAACCTTGATGTCTATGCCTTTCTTCACCCAACACAATGAGTATGGACTTAGATGATTGTAATTTTATAACTTTAGCATGTTCACTAACTCTTTACTAACCAAATTATGTTGAGAACAAGTATCAAAGAGATAATCCACTTTATTTTTCTTTACATGAATTTGTATATGAAAAAGCTTAGATAGTTCCTTTTCTTGAGCAACATTTTTACTACCCAAACACACCTCTCTGCGGATGAAGGTACAACACATAGTCTCATCCACCTCTTTTCTACAAAATACATCCTCTCCCTAGAAGAAACCCATGGCCTTCTTATTTTTCTTATTTTTGAAGGGATGTAATTCTGGGTGGATCTTCTAACATTTTTCCTCAAATTGAGTGTCAACATTACAAGGAACACAATGAACTTTAGTATACTTCTTATAAATAGAAGTATCATTCTTCTTACTTTTCCCTTTCTCATTTTTCTTGGTGTCACCTTGTTTGTTTGAAGCATGCTAAGAGGTAGATGAAATATTTTTCTTGTCCATCTCTAAAGAGTGTGCTTGAGAACAAGCCTCATCTACATTTTGTCTTTCCTAAGAGAACTGGTCTCCTAAAGTGGCTATGGATTCCACCAATTTACTTCATCAAAAGGTCCCAATTCACTATGACTTTGCTCATCTAGAAAAATTTATTCCAAAACTCATTAGTGTACTCTTGCACGTGTTGGCCTTACTTTTACCTGAGATACTGCCAATACATGGACCTCTCTTCCTCATAACAAATAAGATAGAATTGATTTTTTATCATCCTCTTAAATTCATCCCACTTAGTAATAGGAGGAAGCATCTTAAAAACCAAATAATGAACATAACTTTCAAACCAAGTTAAAGCACAGTTGGTTCATTTTAACCTTATAAAGGAAATATGTTAACTCTCATTGATTTGATGAAAACTGAAATATACCTCAAGTTAAGCTATCCAATGTTCTAGCTTCTTGGCATTCACATCCCCATCATAAGTTTGAATCTTTATCCTCACCTCTACTTTGAATGGAGGAGGTGTAGGGTTGGAATGGGGCTTCTCTTCCTCATACTCATAAGTATCTTCTTTATGGGATCCTAGTGCCTCGTTCGGAACAACGAGGTTCTCCATGAGTAATCCCATGATGGAAAAAAAATTTCCCTTAGACAAGGAAATATTTCCCACACCCTTGGATATAATTTCCACATCTGCCTCCAACTTGCAGAAATGTTCTTCTCTAGACTCACCTGCATCTTCTCTATGAGCCATGTCTTGGATTCCTTACTTCCACTTCCTGGTGGAAATATCTACTTTAAAAGTAATAAAGATACCTTCACAACTTTCACTTCCCTTTTGGGTAATGGGCATATAAATTCAACTATCAACACAATTTAACCACACAAAAACAATTGATCTAAGCTTGCTCTAATACCAATCTGATTTGTAAACTACCTCTCAAAACAATGAACAAATACACTTTAATTGATAATGAATGAACAATCTAATCTAATTTCATCAAACCAACATGTTTATGAAATAAACATTCATTCAATATTGATAATGGGAAATTGCAAGACAAGGAGATAACAAATTTCATAATGAAGAAACCTAAGGTGGGAAAAAATCCAATGGGTAAGAAAATTACTTCCCTTCACTATACAAATCTCCAAATAACATGATTTTACCGTCATATAATGACCTTCAAGAAAGATTTTAAATCCTTCCTCTTGTATAACCTGCTTAAAACTCTCACCAAGAAGAACTCAACTCTTCTATGAACAAAACAATAACAATTCACTTCCTCTCTTGCTCACAATTAAATTTTCCCAAAAAACACTTACCTAAAATGATCAAATGGATGCATATTTATAGTTTCTCTTCCCCATGACGGATGGAAAGATGAATTGAACCATTTGGAAGCCTAAAAATTTGTAATTTTTGATTTTCTCAAGTTTTGGCATCTTCAAAGACAAGACCGTCGGTGTCCGCATTCTAGTGGTTAGACAATCGACAGACCCTATAGTCGGTGGTTACGTAACCACCGCGGCGGTTGCACAACCACTACTCTGTGAAGAGTGGTGGTTACATAACCATCAGGGTGGTTACATAACCATCACACAGAAAATATTCTTAACAGAAAAACAGTGGCCTTTGATATCATTCGAAGGTTTCCGGATCACCCTCGGTATGACTAGACCATCTCTAAAATAAATAATTTTTTGATAATCTATAAGTACCAAATATGGAGGAATACATATAATTGGGTATTTTCAAGTCCATTTTTGGATCATAATTGAATAACACTCATAAATTGTATCATCACATCCATGTCATAATTTAAATCTCTTAAAAAGTATAGGAAATAACCTTGGAGAGTTGGTCTAAAAATAACTAGAATCTTGTTCCAAGTCTCTTGAAATCGGAATTTAAATTTTTCATGAGTTCTTTCGGGGCCCTCTTATGGTTGTTAGTTATTCTAATAGAGATGTGTTGTCTACTTACTCATCAAACTCCTGGAAAAGGGTTTCTCTAAGTTCATCCCATGTATGAATGGAATCAGGCCTCAAACTCCTTACCATTTAAGTGTTTTTCCTTTTAGTGAAGAAGCAATAATTATAACTACAACATCATCTTCAGTAATAAGATGAACTGAACACACATTTGCAACAACATGGATATTATCTGCATGAGTTATAAGGTTTTCACCAGTGAAGAAAGGAATACTTTTCAAAGCAGACATTGGTATATCATGTTGGGCATTTAGAGCCAAGGGACTACCACCATTAAAATTTACAAAGGGGAGATTTCATTGATGCGCCATGAAGGGAATAGGTCTTACTTTTCTGGTGGAGAAAGTGAAGGGGTATACCAGGAGGAGGCGTGGAAATACTTTTTTTAAGGTGATGAAGATCTCTGTAATGATATTTATCTTCTTCTTCTCCTTGGTGAGAGTTACAAGTACTCAAAAGGTTTACCTCTTGATACACTCTGCCTTGTCAGTATCCTTCTAAAAAAAAGTGGGAACTAGTCTGCTTAATATCAGAAGATTTAAACTTGGGAGTCACCAGATGTGTAGAAAGATTCCTCCAAAGAATGAAATCCTCCAATCTTAGTGGAGATGGTGTAAATCTCATGAAACTAACCCAGTCCCACCGAGCGTTCCAATATTGTTGCCGTTAAAATTTGCACCCTACTGAAATTGGGTTCAGATTTCCAATAAAAAATGAAATATATTGAAAGTGTGGGGGGAAAGTATGACCAAATGTCATATGAAAGGGGTTGGTTCCTCTCACCCCAGTTTGTTGCAACTACTATAACCAACTTCTACTCTAACACTATCTAAACTGAAACTAAGAAACTCCAAAGAGACGGGGGTAGAGGAGAAAACTAAAATAAATAAAAGGACGGTGATGCACCAAACTAGAAAATGGATCTTTCCTGGATCTAAAAACATAGATGCAAACACACAAGTAAATATATAATAGATGCACACAACTTTGAAGGAAAGTAACTAGAAAAGAAATAAGGTGTGCAAGAGGACAAAAATGTTCACATTAAATATAGAGCGGTTCAGAGGAACGAAGCCACATTTTCATCAACATCAAATCTTAACCATTTACAAGCATAGAATCGAGGCAATAAATCTCCACATGCGAGTTACAGAGGTCACAAACAAGATTTTTTTCAAGCTTAGAAGGGTGAAGCTCCAAAAATAACAAAAAAGAACGGTCCATATTATGTATTTTGTATTTACATTTAGAAAAAAGAAGGGATAGAAGACCAATCAGATCTAGTAATGAATAGATCCATTCACCCACCACCATCAAGTACCAATCGCCATAGATTTCAGAGGTCATATATGGGCACCTGATATTGCTCCAATCACACGACATCAGATTGCCAGTGCAGGACGATGACTCTGATCAAAATTATATTTGAGTTGGTGGAGTGGTTTTAAGCTTCTAATTCAAAATAGGTGTGGCTTTGTGTGTTTTGTTGTGATCCATGGCCTACCTCTAGTTTTTACGACCTTTGCAGATTTCTCTGATTAGCCTTGTTCTGTGGCTTTATTTCTAACCTTTGCCAAGATCTATGAGCAATAATCAAACTTTGCAATTCATTATACCACTTGTATCCCTTTGTTCTTTGCACTGCGTCATTCAGTGTGTTTCACAGACTTCATCTTGGATTTTAAACCTTTGTAGGCCTCCAACCCGTGTTACACTATACTTCAAAATTCTGCCGCTCCCACATTTATTTCTTCCACAAAACTCGAAATTCCATGGAACATTATGTTCCCACACTTCAGCGGGAAGACTACATTTCTGACCTCTACAGCTTCAAAAACTTGTAAATCCTATGGAAACACTATATCTTAAACTTCCTCATTCTGTGGATCTTTAAACCGGGGGTTGCCTAATTCTAAAACTTGGATGAGTTGTTCAAAATAGTAGGGGTGTTATTTTAGATAATAGGTTGCATCATTCACTGCATAGGATGGGATATTTCTAAATTTCATCTCACACATTCATCCTCGGGGCAAAGTAGTTGTATCCCGCTATTTCGAATAAAATGGCGCAACTATTAATATAAGTAGATGTTTTTTAGTTAGGTATGGGTCTCAATACATTTATTCCAGTGAATACCTGGAAGATAATATGGGTTTATATTCTTGAATCTTGAGTGATGCACAACGAGAAATAACACCACATAAAAAATGGGTTAATCTATTATAGTTATAATGCTCGAGTCCCGCATTTGGATGCCTTTGTTTATGGTCACCATATTCAAATGGCTTTGACGACCAAAATTTATTTTATTAGTGCATTGATGTATAATAGAAACATCAATCCTTACTAACATGTGGAACCGACTCTTAAATGGAATGTCGATCCCTGTAATTATTTATAATTTTTCCATTCATTAATTGATTTTTTATCTTATATAATAAATTATAGGTAATTTACAATTTTTAGTTATTAAAATTGTAAATAAGTTTATAAAAATTAGGCTTAAATTATAGACCCATATAATTAAATATATATTTTTTATTATTTATGATATTATTATATTTTTATTTTGTCGACAACAAATTTAATATTATATAAAATATATTTATTTTTATTATTTAAAAATGATTAAATAATGTATTTCATATAACACGTCATAATTAAATTTAAAACTTTATAGATTTTAAACTGTAAATACTGTATAGAATGATAAAGATTTGTTTCTCGAAAAAAATTATAGGACTATATTTTATTATTGTTGTTATTTTGTAAAAAAATATATTGTAATACATTTATATGATGAAAATAATATATTCATAAAGATAAATAATCAATGATTACATTTAAATGAGGTGTTTAAGGAGTATCTAATTAAGTCACTACAATTTTGATCTCATCTCTTATTTATTAATATCTACTACGATTTATATCTTAATAGATGAGTAGGGCAACACTTTTTATACCCTCATACACACTATTCAACCTATTTAATAATTATCAAAAATTTCATACTCAAAACATAACTTATTAATACATGTAGATCTACCTAATAATTAGGACAAGAACATATACTATTAATTGCACATAATAAACGTGATAAATATATATATCAATATATAGAAAGAAATATGCATGTCTAACTATATATAATATATAAGAAAATTATATACAACTTTAAAGGGTGTGCAATCCAAGAGTTTGCATTTCCTTGTTTTTGTTATATAGTTGTAATATTTTCCATGTTTATATGTAAACCTTGTTTCAAGGGTTTGGAGAGTTTCCATATATAATATATAAGAAAATTATATACAACTTTAAAGGGTGTGCAATCCAAGATGTTTGCATTTCCTTGTTTTTGTTATGTAGTTGTGATATTTTCCACATTTATATGTAAACCTTGTTTCAACGGTTTGGAGAGTTTCAATAATTTTAGAGATTTTGGTATTTAGCTTTTACGGTAGGTAAGATTAAGTTAGATGGGGTGTGTGGGTTTTAGAGGGATAGTCTAAACAAAATTTGTTTCATTTGAATTGTAGTTTTTTAATTTTGGGTTTTGATTATTTTATAGTTAGGTTTATTATATCAAGTTATATATTTTAAGTATGAAAATAATAGATTTGTATTATAAAGGTTAAATTTATACCCTGCAATGTTATTTAATCTTAATTTTTGGAAGAAATTATAGTGAGTTTTTCCAAGTAAAAATGTTTAATAGGTTAATTATTCTTATATTTATTTAGGTTTCTTTGGTTATATTGATTTAAATTGTTTATTTAGGAAACATTCATATAATATTAACACGTGACTAGTTACGTTGAAGGTATTTTTCTAAATGAGAATAAGGGTGTCGAGACTTAGAAAATCTGACAAAGTACAGAAATCTAATGAATGTGGTGAAGGCTGGACTTCAATGTCCAAAATAATTCTTACCTTCCATATTGGAGATGCCCTTCACCTCCACCTACAAATAGAAAATATGCAGGTCCATTGAGGCATGACTTCTAATTGTAAGAGGAGAATCACGGAAACCCTACAGGTAGAGAGACGTAGCCTTTAAAGAAATAAAACCAGAGGGGGATTAAGGCCTAGGAAAACTAAGCAACTGCCTAGGGTGCTAACATTTAGGGGGGCACTAATTTATTTTATTTTACTTTAGTTTTTATGAAGCGTAGATTAATTTATTAGTTTTATATATGCTAGAAACATTCAGTATCCAACCTTACATACCAATTCAATTCACTTCATTCAAAATAAAATTAAAATTACATAATTATATTAAGAATATGATATTTAGGAGGCCTCAAATATTTATGCAAGTGCCTTTTTGTAGGAGTCTTAAATTTAATTCATACTAACGTATTTTTCATCCTTTGTATTGTTTTGAAGTATGAGAAGTTTTTTTTGGGAGAAGAGATCAAGAAAAGTTAATATGTAAAGAACATGGGAAAAAATAGCCAGGAAATATATTCGAAAAGGGGGATTATAATAGACTATATGTTAGAGAATTAATTGGGGATTTTACGCACTAGTAGATGGAAAAAAAATTATGAGAAAGTTTTTCTCGGATGGTAGAAGCATAACATATAAGTAATACAATATTTAGTACGTTCAATTAGTTTTCTACTATAGAATTTATCTATTTATATAAGACATTCGCTCTAATATTGCCTAAGACACTTATAACCTTTAATTCGACCCTCAATAAAACCATTTCAGATCGCCGCTCATACTTACATACAATTCTACGGATTTGAAACATAATTTTTAACCCAATAAGATATTAATTTATGTTTATGTGTTTAAATCAATGAACTCACCTCCGCCGCCATTGCCTGGCACTCTGCACTCTGCCTGAATAATCGAAGACCATAAACTTCGTAAAAACTCTAAAACTCTTTTGTTCCTTGGGGCTTGGAACCTTTGACCTCTGAAGCTTATATGTGGTGATAATTTGCAGGGTAATCTTTCGAAACCTCCAAAACTTGCAGAGAAAAATTAATTCTTGCAGTTGGAGCCCCATATGGAGAGAAGTTTTCTTGTGTAAATTGTGTTTGAGGTATTCAGCTTTCCCAAATCAGAATGTTTAAAGCACATTTTTTTTTGTGGTCAAAGGAAAATTCGGATGAAAGGAAGATGGATCGCTTTTTTTTTTGGGACGCTTGCTGGAGGCAGGTTATATACCTTCATTAAAATAGTTATTTCCATTAAATTTGGAATATGCTTCTAATGGATATTACCAATTTCAAGGCTCTATAATAATTTTTAGGAAAAAGGTAGCATCAAACTCTACCATATGGTTAACGAGAATTAACTAATTTATTGTATATGACTCTTCGAAGTTAAAAAAAGTTTAATTAAGTGACAGTCATTTTTTTAATGTATCAGAATAATAGTTAATCGCATAGTGCACACTGCATTTGATCACACCCCTAGTTCCCATGGTACTAAGTTATTACTAAATTCTTTTGAGGGTTAGTTCTCATATATTTAAAAAATGACAAAAAAAAATATTATAAGCGATAGTCAAATGGATGTTAAATGTTATTTTAGAGAATATAAATTTGACAGCAGTCACGCCATTTAAAGATTCTATCTCTACATTTCAAATTTCTTATAGAATGCCTATCGGCATTAAAAAAATACAAAAAACATTACCATGATTGTTAACTGTTTTGTGGACTATTTAATACAAAGATTAAAAGTTAGCATGGTCACCAATGAAGATCCCTCCCTCTACCATGATTGTAGAATGTCTATCAGACATAAGGCTATAAAATTATTTGACCAGATTTGAGGGCTATTTTTTATCAGGTCTTGAAATAAAAATGCACCAAATCATGAAAGTAGGTGCAAGTGCAAAGATTCAGGTTTACCCCATATTAGGACTACAAGGGGGATGTTAGGAAAACTAATGTTTAGTTAGCTACATTATGGTGAAATATTTGCTATGGGTAAATTCAAAGGATGGATGCACATGAGGTCTAGAAGACAATCAATGATCCTCTCATCAGTTGCCATGCAAGACAGGGCCTTGCATACAAAGGTTTGTTGAACATTTGTCCTTTACATTTTAATTTCGGGTTTTTCCTGCTTGTGTTATTTTGAGTTGTAGTTCATTTTGTGTTCATGAGTGAAGGTGAGCTAGTTTTCTCTATGTCATCTCCATAAAGGGTAAAGATGTGACTTCTAGGATTCGGGATAGATGTACCTAACACATCATGATGTGACAAATTGTGTAGTAAACTCACTTGAATTTCTATGCACATTTTCGTCATCATCTTTTGGTTTGTGGTCAATGCTCACTAGAGTAATCCCACAGATTTCTCCAGTTTTTGGTTAGCCGTATGAAAACTCATTCTGCCATGTTTTTTGATAATCCAATGAAAAATCACCTAATCACAAAAGTAGGTGCATGTACAAGTATTGATGTTATTCATCCATGTTAAGTTACCATAGTGGGGAATGTTATGAAAACTGAGGTTTAGTTCTACACATGGTAAATGATTTGCCAACTTATAGTAAAATGTAATAAAGTGTGGTTAGTGTGGTACAATGTGAGCCCTTGGAAATATAACAACCATATCTTATTGCTATTGCATTATAATATTATTTAGGTTGCTACAGTTTCAATTATACTCATGTTTAGTTACAAGATTTGAGAGGTTATAGCTACCTCCTAAATTAGTATGGGAGCTATTACCTTTATATGTAGGTCTTTGACATTCTGGGAGGGGATACATGTAAATGTAATGAAATATATTGAATAACTCCATTCGGATTATTATCTGCAACTCTCTCTACATCTCTCTGTAAAGTATGTCGTGCCTATCCTATATCTCTTCATGTAATTGCACCTAGAACAAGATCATACCAACAGTTGTCTAAGGTCGTACAATACAGTCTTGACCCTATTATATGGTCTTGGACCTATGTCTAAATCAAAATGGTTGTAACTTTTGTGAAACACTCACCTTCTTGGATTTTTTGTCATTGTCAAACCCTAGTTGTCACACATACAACGAAGCTATCTGAATGGACTAATATTCACCTCAAACCCTAGCCATGGATGATAGAGTCCTGATATAAGACGAACAATACAAAGGGACTTATGTACAAAAATACCATGTAGCAATCATCAATGTTGGCACTGCTCTGAAGAGGTTTCAAATGCTATAAATTCTTTTATAGATGTTTGTTTTGGCCATTGTATGTAGTGAAAAACTACAGAGTATATGAAAGATGAACATAGATTAGAATTAATGCAAACCTTCCAAGGAAAACTTTCTCACACATGCAAACCTCATATTAAGGGTTGTGAGAGCACCACTTGTTAGTGTGAAACCTAAAAAAAAGTGAATGTCAGAGATGATCTTCCTGGGTGCTCTTGAGTGCATCTCCAAGAACGTTGAATGCAAAATGCGTACAAACACAGTTCAACAAAGTTATTTAGTATACATGTCAGATAGCATAGAGGATTTGAAAGGAAGGTACTAACCTGAATACATTTGATAGAAGCTTAGAATGGTAGTTGCCGAATTGGATTTACACACGTGTTCAATAAATGTAGTAGTGCTAGGTACTAGCAAAGTTGTGGGTAGTATGCATGAGTAGTTGTTTCGGTTGAGTGATAATAGTCTTGAATCCTAATTACAAAAAGTTGCATCCAGAAAAGTGGTTGATACGTGCATTTTAATTACCCCACCTTTCTAGGACATGTGCTAGAAGTTTCAGTGTAGCATCTAAGGTAATGGATTAAGGGATGACCTATTGTTACAGAATCTAAGAATGTGATCCGTAAAGATTCAAATGTGGCATTAAAAGATAGACTTAAACAAGCTTTCTGTACATTACACTTCCACATTATATACATAATTCCAAATCTTCCCATCAAACTGAGTACATAATAAGTTCCAATATTATCCCTCCCAAAATAATGGAAGGTACAAAGAGTACATGGGACTTTCAAATTTAGATATAATCTCAAAGGGGTACAATATGTATTAGTATTAATTAATTTAATAAATTATATTGCAAATGGATTAATAACATGGTGTAATGTAATTACTTGTATAAATCTGATTATCTAGCAGAAATATAACACCAATGAACACAATATTTCAGATAAATGATCTCAATGTGCAAGAAGAATAGCTTAGCCACTTCGAGGGGGCAACCTCCAAACCAGACAATAAGACTCAAATGTTGAATATGATGATCAACTACTACCTACTAATCCCCTATATATACTATTCCTATGTTATGGCCAACACCAAAGCTGACCCACTAATGAAAATATAACATATATGAAAGAGATACATAATGATAAGAAGTTTATGATAGCCACAAGTTGGCTATATACATCCAATATAAGATATATGATTAAGGGCATAGCATGCCCTTCCCCTTCAAAAGCAACATTGTCCCCAATGTTGAGAAGATCTGGATGCTTGCTGCAGGAAATTTGCATCTTCCCAAGTTGCGTCTTCATTGTCTAGATTTTTCCACTTGATCAAATACTCAGTGATGACCCTTGTCCTCAATCTCTTAGTGCGTGTCTGAAGGATGCATTCTGGTTCCAGGATGATTCTCCCCTCTTCATCAAGCTCAGGTAACACTTTCTGGGTTGATACTGTCTGTCCAATTACCTTCTTTAGGAAAGATACATGGAAGACTGGATGAATTTGAGTAGCCTGAGGAAGTTCCCGTTTGTATGCTACATTTCCAATCTTCTGTAACACTTGATAAGGACCATAATACTTAGGTGAAATTTTGTTATCCTTTTTCTGTTGTTTTAAGGACATTTGCTTATATGGTTGTAAACCGCACAAAAACCCAATCACCGACTTCAAAATGCCTTTCAATGCGATGTTGATCTGCCTGTTGCTTCATGTGGTTTTGTGACATGGCCAAATTCTCCTTGAGACTAGATAAGCACCTCTTGTTGGTGTTGAATATGTTCTTCAACTGCTCGAACCTTTGGTTGGACTCTCAATGATGAAGTGATAGATGGTGGATGGTACCCATATAATGCCAAGAAAGGAGACATTTTAGATGAAGTATGAAAGGAAGTGTTATACCACCATTCTGCCAGCAGTAACCATTGGACCCATCTCGCTTGTTTATCTGATGTAAAACAACAAAGATATCCCTCCAAACACATTGTTTACCACCTCTGTATGCCCATTTCCCATCAGACTGGGGATGATAAGAGGAACTACGAGCTAGTTGTGTGCCCAAGCATGAGAACAAGTCAGTCCAAAAATTACTAGTAAAGATAGGGTCTCAATCACTTACTATAATCTTTGGTGTCCCATGTAGCTTTTGAATTGTATCCCTGAAGGTCGTTGCTACCATGTACTCGTACAACAAATGGATGTGATTAAAGCACAAAAATGGGCATATTTGGTGAGTCTATCCACCACCACCATGATTACATTTTTACCTTCAGATTTAGGCAATCCTGTGATGAATTCCATGGACACCTCTTCCCACCTCTGGCTAGGAATAGATAGAGGTTGTAAAAGACCTGGGGACTTAATTGTTTCACCCTTATTTTGCTGACAAACCATGCATTCTGCCACAAACTTTTGGACATCTCCTTTTAGCCCTTCCCAAAAGAAATCATGCTTGATTCGATGATAAGTCTTTAAGAATCCAGAATGCCCCCCTACTGGAGAAGCAGTGGAGCTCAGATAGAACCCTATTTTTAAGGATTGAATTCTTACATAGATATAATCTATCTTTATACCATAAAACATCTCCTTTCCATACAAATTTTTCTGACATGCTTGGATCTTGTTGGAGATTCTGAATGAGATTTTGTGTACCTCAGGTCATTTTTCCATTCAGACCTTGCATCCTCTATCCAATCCTCCTGTAATATGGATATGGCACACAACAATGCCTGGGTTGATTCATCCTTCCGAGATTAAAGCATCAGCAACTACATTCTCTTTCCCTTTCTTGTATATTATCTCAAAATCATACCCCCAACATTTTTGAGACCCATTTATGTTGTTCTTTAGATGATAAATGTTTGCTCTAAGAAGTATTTCAAACTATCATGATCTGTCTTTACTTTGAAAATGTCGTCCCATTAGATATGGTCTCCATTGCTTCACTGCATGAAGTATTGCTAACATTTCTTTCTCATAAATTGGTTTAAAGATATTCTTACCTTTGAATTGGCGGCTCTCGAAGGCAATGGGTCACCCTTCTTGCATGAGTACTACCCCCCATACCATACCCTGAAGCATCACATTCAACAATGAATGTTTTTGAAAAATCTGGGGTGGATAGAACTGTAGTGGTGCACATGGCCTCCTTCAACTTCTCAAAGGCCATAGTAGCTTGTTCTCGTTCCAATGGAAAGAGTCCTTCTTCAATAAAGTTGTGAGTGGTACAAATGATGCTTGCCATAATTCCTTACAAATCTACGATAATAAACTGTAAGCCCCAAAAATCCTCAGGAGATTTTTTAGGGTTTTTGGAACCTTCCATTCAAGCATGGCTTTTATCTTGTTAGGATCCACTTTAACACCTTCATAAGAGACAATATGACCTAGATATTCAACCTCCTTTACACCAAAAGAACACTTAGAAGGCTTTGCATAAAGTTGATGTTGTTCAAGAGTTTCCAACACCTTATTTACATGATGCAGGTGTTCCTCCCATGTTTTGCTATAGATTAATATATCATCAAAGAACACTAAAACAAACTTTCGAAGAAATGGCTTAAAGATGGAATTCATCAAGCTTTGAAATGTAGAGGGTGCATTTTTGAGTCCAAAAGGCATTACCAAGAACTCATAGTGTCCTTCATGTGTCCTAAAGGTAGTTTTATGAATATCTTTCATCCCTAATTCTAATTTGATGATATCCAGAATGAAGATCAAGTTTTGTAAAGTAAACAACACCATGTAACTCATCTAGAAAATCATCAATTACAAGAATAGGAAACTTATCTTTAACTGTGTACTTATTGAGTTCCCTGTAATCTAGACACATGCGCCAATTTGTCATCTTTTTTCCATACCATCACTACAGGAGAAGAGTAAGCACTTTGACTATGACGAATAAGTCCTGTCTTCTAACATCTCTTGAAACTATCTTCTCAATTTCACTCCTTTTGCATATAGGGGGTACCTATAAGGTCTGATGTTGGGTGGTTGACTCCCCTGGTACTAGCTGGATGGCATGGTCATGGTCTCTTTTCGGAGGCAAGCCCTTGGGCATTTCTCCAAACACCACTGAGTGCTCATCTATACACTGCTTGCATATCTTATAGGTATAAATGTATTGGAATGATGTGCTTCCAATGAAAATAGTTGTGCCACAAACCCTTCTGCACCCTTTCTAAGCAATTTTTGCATCTGATGAGAACTTACCATCTGTGGGGACTTTTCTCTTAGTCCTTTTAGTTCAAAATTCCTCCCTTCTGACTGAAATTACATGAACAAGTCTTGGAAATTCATTTCAATGGTTCCCAAGGTGGTAAGCCACTGAACTCCTAACACAATGTCTACTCCTCCCATAGAAAATGGCATACATATTTCTAGTTAGTAAGTAATCTCCCATGGGGAGATTAATGTTATGGCATTTTCCTAGAACAACTAATAGTTTTTCCCATCAGTGATCATTACTTGACATTCTGGAGCTGGATATAAACAAAGTATTTCAGGTGCACCACCAACTTATGATTGATGAAATTGTGAGTACTTCCCGAATCAATCAACACTGTTACCCTCTATTTTTTTTAAGAATCCAACTACTTTGAGAGTTTGGGGAGTGCTAATACCTGGAAATTACATGGCATGATATTGTTGGTTGGGGATCTCCTAATTCCTCCTCTGGCTCTACCTCTTCATCTTCTTCATTTTCTTCTTCTTCACTAGGTCCCTCAATGTAGAACAACTTCTTTTCAGCACACTTATGTCCTAGTCCAAATTTTCTTGTCACAGTTAAAACATAACCCCTTTTTCTCTTTTTTCTTCAATTTTTTTGAGGGTGTCAATCTAACTGGTCTGAGGGAGTGATGGTGGCCAAGGGTGTTGCGATCTTTGGTATAAGTGAAATGTTTTTCTCCTTCTTGAAACAAATTTCTTCTTTTCCCTTCTTACCATAATCATCGAATCAGAAACCTTATGAGGATTAAACATACGCACCTCATGTCTCAATGTGATCCTTAAGACCCCCAAGAAATAGGTCATTCAGATTCTCTTCAGTAATATTTTCCACCCGTAGAGGATAGGTTTTGGAAGTGATGAATGTAATCCTTAACAGTTTCCTATTTTTCTCAAGCTTTGCTAATTGGACTAAAAGTAATTATCTGACACACTATAAACTATAGTGTAATTAAAACTCTTCAATGAACACTGTGCATGTAACATTGAGACCAATCTTTCTGCCTTTGAGAACATAACCATCAATACGAAACAAATTGGTCAGGTTCGAGATACAAAGCTGTCATGGTCACCTTTTGTCCTGGATGGAAATATGATGTAGTTCAAAGAAATTCTCCATTTGGTTGATCCAATTGAGTGGATCCTTTCCATCAAACTTATTCATCTCCACTTTTAGAATCATAGTTATGGGCCTGCAAAGTGCTCGTATTTGGGATTTGGTCATGTTTCGAAGATCCACCATGGCTCAGTGTGTCCTTTTACTGTTGACCTGAGGATCTACCTTGGATAGACATAAGTATGATTTGACCTATGGCTGATTAGGGAGGATACGATGACCCATGATATTGTAACTAAATTGGTGCATGAAATCCTCCAATATTTTTCCAATCCTATCCACATCTTCTTTGTTGGCCCACTCTGAGATTCGAGGTCTCTTAGGTCTAAACTCAAGTTGGCTTGACTTTATGGTCTGTCGAAGTAAACCCTAACCTTGAGGAATCTGTACTTATACCCCTTCTGATCTCCAACTCCTCAACTATTATCTCATCCTTTTCAAGTGTTTTACCTGGAGTGATGGGATTCTTTTTTCCTCTTGTGGAAGGGCCGAACCATGATGCACCAAAATGGTAAGATTTAAGGATCAAGGTTGAAATTGAGGGTTTTGGGATTTCAATAGGAATTTGGCCAAATTTTATAAAACTTAAAGAACGAACTCAAACTAATTTTTATTATTCTTTTTGTAAATGTAAATAACTTTCAAAAATTCCACGAATTTCACCCTAGGTAGCTGAATTATGAAAAAAACATAAAAACAACTAGAAATTTTGCAAAACAAGTCAAAAATTCTTATACTTTAGAGAGAATCTTACTTGACTGATTTTTCCACACCAAAAAAAAAAATTGCAGAAATATTCACTACCAATTTTGAGATATGGACGAACCTTCACAATTAGGGTTTGACGCAGTGTTGGCCGAGTTCAAGCTCTGATACCACTTGTAATGTAATTACTTGTATAAATGATTATTAGCATAAATATAACACCAATGAACACAATATTTCAGATAAATGATCTAAATGTGCAAGAATATTAGCTTAGCCACTTTGAGGGGGCAACCTCCAAACCAGACAATAAGACTCAAATGTTGAATATGATATCAACTACTACCTACTAACCCCTATATATACTATTCCTATGTTATGGCCAACACCAAGGCCGACCCACTAATGAAAATATAACATATATGAAAGAGATACATAATGATAAGAAGTTATGATAGCCACAAGTCGGCTATAAACATCCAATATAAGATATATGATTAAGGGCGTAGCAGACATTCCAATCTTTACTAATTCTCTTGAAGCATTTGGTGACAAAAACTATAACATTCAAATCATCGGATATCTATGACAAATTTGTCACTAATTAATAAACATTACAAAAACAAGCATAAAGGGCGATTGCCCCAATCTGATTCGCCAATGTCAATGCAAACAAATGAGTTGATTTTTGGTACTGGAAGGGATTTGAATCTACTGAGCCCAATCCAAATAAAAATGAAGGAGCTCACCCTCTCTTATTTTTAATAAAAAAATCAACCCCTGATTTCCTTGAATTTATTTTTTCAAATTCTACAATATTTTCTTACTTTTCCTTCTCACAACTATGTCTCTAAATCTATTTTGATTGTCATGATTACACCCAAACTGAAACAATGCTTTATGTGGGATAAACACTTTGGGTGTGGTAATACTACTTAGACATGAAGATGAAATTCTTGCTAAAAGTGAACTCCAAGTCACAAGTAACTAAAATGACACTGCAAACATAATTTAAAAAGCAAAGTTGTTACAAGGGCTCTTGAGGGTAAACTCCAAGACACAAGTGATTACTACCATAAATCAGACTAAACACGTTTTTATCGTGTATTATTGCTTATCACAAGAGTACTTAGAGTTGTTAGGAATTTTGATGGTGAACTCCAAGGAGAGTTGTTGCTAGGACTTTCAAGGGTAAACTCCAAGACACAAGTGAATGCAATTATAAGTCACGATTAAACACACTACGATTATATAATTTTACTTCAAAAATCTATTTGAGAAACTCAATAGATATTATACCCAAAAACACCACACCAAAGAAAATACCTGGGCCAATCTTATAGAGATAAGACATCGAAATTCCAAAAAACCCAAAATTCACACATCGTACCCGTTCTATATTTGCTTGTATTCCATAGATGAATCATGTTATATTACTTCTAAAATTTACCAAAAATTAGAGGCCAAATAACCCTTCTCAAAAAAAATAGTAGCTAAATAATTCCGAGCAATAAATTCATAAAATTACCAATCAATGCCATCTACCGAGTCCAATGACCTTCTTGACAATGCCTTGAAGTCCAACGAGAACAGATTTTGTTCTATTATTTCCCATCACAGCTACCTTCGTATGTCTGGGCAATACAAATAGCTCCTCGTCACCACTAGACTCCTTCAGGTCACATGGAGAAGACGAGATGACCCTCACTAAGGGAAGCACCCATCCAACTCTTGCATTTAACTTCCCTCACAGAGAAAAAGAGCGAAACAAAAAAATATTGTAGCCAAATCCACCAAAATTCAACAGATGGGTAAGTGCACCAAGTTGGGGGGCAAAAGGGGGTCTTAAGTGGACGCATTTTTCTGAAAAAAAAAATTCTTCAACTTGTATGAGTTTTTAAAAATAGTTACACTCAAAATTGGAAGATGTTGTACAAATATGAATCATAGAATTTTGAGTCTAGTTTCTAAGCTACTAAATTTTATTGAAAACGGATAATTTTAAGTGGGTCAAACAACTAAAATACCAACAGATGCTCTTGTTTTTGTTAAAAAACATAATAGAGTGACTTTCGTGCCCCCCACCATTTTTTGAGCACCATTTAGTAGTTTTGAAAACTCTTGGTAGAAAGATAGCTAGAAGAATCTAGTTTGGGCTCCATTTTTTTTTAGATTTTTCTAGAGAATATTTTTTTATTTATGATTTTTCTAATACATAAATTTTATGCTTTGAAAAGTAATGGAGCTCCGACCATGCCCCCCTCCCCCACCCCCCGCCCCCCCCCCCCCCCCCCCCCCCCCCCTTCCAACTACCTCAAAAATATTGAAAATTAGATTTATTTTTTGAATATGTATAGAATTATACCTAGTTTGGGCTAGTATAATTTTTTTTACTTTCGATCGCCCAAAAAAAAGATACACCATGAAAGATAGACATATTTACACTTGAAAAATAGCTATAAAAAGGCATAGTTAGAAAATAAATAATATGGAAACCTTATATTAGTCAGAAAATTTGAAAATTTATATTTTTAGAAAGAAGAGACTCTGCTCTATGTCGTGGTATAATTTTTTTAAAATGGATCGATTGTTTTATTTTGATTTATCATAGAGGAAGTGTCATTTTTACATTTTCTTGTAAAACCTCGTTGTTTGTTGTGTTTGTGCAGGTCCATGCCTCAAGCTTGGGGATCCAAATCGGATCCCAAGCCTTGAGGCATGGCTTTGGAAAAGAGAAAACGTAAAATGCATACGCATTATGTAATGCATACGTGTTACATAACGCGTACGCATTTTTCTTTGTTTTATATATTGTGGCTCGTGCCTCTTTTTTTGTTTATAGTATGCATAATGCATACGCATTATGCTTTGATGATTCCCGAGCCAAACAAATTAAAATGCGAGCACGTTTTAACAAAACGCGTACGCGTTTTACTTTTTTTAGATTCTTGTCCGCTTTTTGGCCCCCCAACTTTGTGCACTTACCCAAATCTCCCTACTCTCAGCGCCAAAGATCCCATTCGAAAAGATCAGAACAACGATATTTTTTCACTGCTGAAAGTGTTAATTGAAAGTGAAACCCCGCTGAAACCATCATACTCTTCATCATGCACAAGGTGTTCCTTCCTTTGCTGCAACTGTTAAAAATAGCCAGAAAAAGTTAAAGTGTCCAAACAGTCATCAAACCGTCAAATTTAACACAGTCGCAAAAACATCCAGAAGGGCCTTTCCCATAGGGGGAACGCCTTCGGCGTAATTAAAAATTTTGGGAAAGGGAAAAAACTCTAACAAGTAGACTATCACTGATGGGTCCATGTTACGAAATATGTGCTCAACTCTCTCTTGACTATTTGGATTGTGTACAAGAGTAAAATCATTTCTTCTTAATTAATAATTTAACTAGATTAGGGTTGGTTTATTTGGTTTTGAATTTTTTTTAAAGATAGTTTGAGTTTTAAATTAAATTTCTAATCTAGTTGTAAGGTGGTGAGATGTTCACTATATTCTATAAATTGTTGGGTTAAGAGAATTCTTTAAATGATTAGATTAATTTTCATCTAATTTTTTTTTCAAATAATTAGGTTAACCTCGATTTCTACTAAATTTATTTTTATAAAAATCATTTTCGAAAATTTAAAAAAATTAAATGAATATATAATAACCATATAAAAACTTGGAAGTTTAGTGAATCTCTAATACCCATATAATAATAATTTAAGTGAATGTAACATGGCTTCAAGCCTCTTGGACAAGAACCTTATCTATATTAGTAGCAACCCTCCAAAATAGTTCTTGTTTCAAATAATTATATAGGTAATGGGCTTGTTTCAAGTAATTCTGTGGTTTGTTGGCTTTATAGTTTGACTTTAAAATGATTTATCTCTGGTTTCTAGTATTGCAGGTGGGCATTTCTCTATAATGCACTGCATGGCTAGATTTTCTTACTCGGCATTGATGTAACTATTAAATTAGGACCTTGTTTAACAGTTGGGTACTGTTCTGATCTGATCAATGATGAGGCAGGTCTAGATGGCTTTCCAAAAATGTTGCAGGAATGTGTTGTGCCCTCCACAATGGCCTGCCTACCCACCCGCGCAGCCCTTCGCACACCTAATTGCAGCACCCCATTCGACAGACCCAAATTTCTCCATCCTTGTCATAGCAATATTAGGCATACTTGCCACTTCCTTTCTATTGGTCAGCTACTATGCCATTGCAACCAAATGCTACATCAGATGGGACAACCTGAGTCAACGTCTGCATGGAAATCACAGATTTTACAATACGCAAAATCCTGATAATACAGAGCCATGGAACCCTAACAGCAATGGGTGTGAAGATTCTGTAATTCAATCAATACCCATCTTCATCTACAGAGAACAAGATGATTTCTTTGACTGTGCAATCTGTTTGAATGAGTTTCAGGAAGGTGAGGGCCTTACGTTGTTGCCCAAATGCAGCCATGCCTTCCATCTCCGTTGCATTGATGTGTGGTTGCAATCAAATTCAAGTTGTCCTATGTGCAGGGCTAATATTGTGAATTCTGGACTTCTTGACACTTCCCAAATTATAAAACAATGAATTATCAGCTACCTCTGATCTGCAAAATTGTAGTATTCATGCAGGAATGCCTTGTCTATCTCCATTGGAGAATGGAGACCATGTTAGCAGTAGCACAAGCATAAACATTGATTTAAGTGATCAAAAAGGAAAGGAGGTGGTAGAAAATGTATTCTCCAAGAGCCCAATCATCTCAAAGTTGACTCATGCCTCCAGCTTAAAAGACCTCGTAACAGGCAGTCAGTGTTATTGGGAAGGAAACATACAGAGAGGAGATGGCATGAGCCCACCAGAACAGAGAAAACAGTCTTGTACGGAATCAATGCAGGCTATGAGGAGATCATTCTCTGTGGATTCGGCATCCTAGAGATTATTACTTGATCAAGTGATTGTTCAAGCAACATGAAGAATAGATCCTTATTCTTTGGAAATGGTATAGGCATAAATGTTATTATTCCTTTGTAATCAACCCTTTTTTTGTTTGAATGAGAGCTTACAGGAATGCTTCAAAGCGATATTACCCTATAGTGTGTCCCATCATTTTTTTACCTGTCTGTGATGCTCCACTAATGTAAGAATATTGTTCAATGTTGAATCATATACCTATACTTGTGCAGAGTGGTTTTACAAATTACATTGCAATCAAGATTAATTCAAATTAAATCAACAAATGAAGTCCAACAAGAATGGATTTCGTTCTGTTATTTCCTGTCACATCTACCTTCGTATGTCTGGGAAGTACAGACAGCTCCTCGTCACCGCCAGACTCCTCCAAGTCACATGGGGAAGAGGATATGACCCCCCGCTGAGGGAATCACCCATCTAGCTCCTACATTTAACTTCCCTTGTAGAGAAAAAGAGCGAAACAAAAAAAATTGTAGCCAAATCCACCAAAATTCAGTAGATCTTCCTGCTCTCAGCGCCAAAGATCACATCCGAAAAGATCAGAACAATATTTTTTCACCGCTGAAAGCGTTAATTGAAAGTGAAACCCCGCTGAAGCCATCTTCATCACGCACAATGCGTTCCTTCCTTTCTTGCAACTGTTAAAAATAGCCGGAAAAAGTGAAGACGTGTAGACAGTCGTCAAACTATCAAATTTAACACAATTGCAGAAACGTCATTAAGGACCTTTCCCATAGGGGGGACGCCTTCGGCGTAATAAATACACTGAAGGTGTGTTTCTAAATGAGAATAAGGGGGTCAAGGCTTGTAAAATCAGACTAATGTGGTGAAGGTCAGACGTCAACGTCCAAAAGAATCCTTACCCTCCATGTTACTGTTGTCCATAACCGAGCCAGGTATCCTCCACGCTATTGTTGATTGGATCATTGGACGTATTTATTCACATGGAGAGTTTATAAAGTCAAATGAATCCCATGTACACTACGTGAATATAACACGTGGTGGGCTTGCCTTCACATCTAATATTACCATTGACAACATGCCAATTTTTCTGAGACAAACATGCGACTCCTCACATTCGTGAAATCTCAATTTAGTCCGTTTTCAACATTGGTGCTTTACATTTCCGTAATGGCTATAAATTTTCCCCACCCTGTTGGGATTTTCATCGTACATTTCATGTATGATTGCTAGTTTGTACTATCAAATTAAATTGGTCTAAATGAATATTTGTTGTCCAAGAACATGATGAATATTTGTTGTCCAAGAACATGATGAAATTTGTAATGGTCTATATATACAATATGGTCTTCACGGCATTGACTAGAAGAATGCATTGATCATTTTAAAACACAATGATGCTTGACTTTTATTTTAATCGAAACATAAAATTACATCTAATGTGCGGTATTCAAAATTATTGGAGTTCAAGATTCTATTATGACATACAATTTTCAAAAAAATTAGACTTCACGATTCTATTATATGTCATATTGTTCTAATCCTAACCCATATTTTACCAATGCATTTTGAAGAAAAAAAAAATTATTTATTAATTTTTGTAATTAATATTTTAATTAGATTTATGATCTATATAATTATAAACCAATTCAAAGGACCATAATAATATGTATTTGTTACAATCCAATTAAGACTTATTGTATGCAAATAGTATGTTATGCTTTTTTCAACAAGATTTAACTATATGAAACTACATAATTCAGATGAAAATTACATATATATACCCTAAATGTTAATTGTAATTGATTGATGCTCTTTAATCTAAATTTTTAGGTAAAGATATTTAGTGCCAATTACTCCCACATTCATCAAAATTCCTCGGCTATGTCATTTATAGATGTTTGTTTACCAAACATCTTTATGATCGCGACGACAACAATCCTATGAAATGTACCACACCTACATACCGAATACTATTGAAACAAGTGATAGATTTCACACTAAACCTACACGTACATCTAGAAATATCATGATCAAGTTTGACTTGGCTTCCTCATTTCCTGAAGGCATGCTGATGCACCTTAGGTACCTATTGAATCCATTTCCTATGATCCTTTTCCATGTATCCCTATTACAATATTTTCCTGTGAATACCAAAAGTCACCGTTGGGCTTGCTGTCCGCCTCAATCTCCGGGTCAACTGTTTCAGCCTCGCCATAGCTGCTCGTAAAGTGAGGAAAATGCTTCAAATATTATTTGAAGTATTCAACTAATATATCTGCATAATTTAATGAGTCAACTATGGGCTGTGACGCACTTGGATGAGGATGGCTTACTACGTCCAAACAAATGCAAGAAAATGAATTGATAGACATTGAGACGAAGAGGGGATCCCGATCCTGATGGAACAAGTAATGCCCTGGAAGCGATTCAGATGAGCGGCAGCGGTGAAACCTTGATGGGGAATTCACAGTCATCACAAGTAAACAGACTGGGGCTGAGCTATGGCATTGTAATATCTGTGGGAACCATGGTGGTGTTGACCGTTATCTTGTTGGCCTCCTACATCTGCATTCGCCTCCGAGTTACAACCAGAGGACCAGGAACAGGTCGTGCTCGTGTTGCTGCTCGAGCTGTGGAAATGGATCTGGATATGGAGAGAGGTGGGGTTGATGAGGCAACCCTGGATACGTATCCCAAGATGATCTATTCCGACAAGGTGCGGGGCGGAGGTGGAGGTGGAGGTGGAGGTGGAGGTGGAGGTGGCGTCACCATAAAGTCGGAGGGGGAGTCGGAGTCGGATTGCTGTTCGATCTGCCTGAGTGAATACGTGGGTACTGATGTGGTGAGGATCATGCCAGATTGCGCTCATATGTTCCACGTTGCGTGCGCTGACGAGTGGCTTCGGAGGCATCCTACCTGTCCAGTCTGCCGAGTGGCGTCTCCGATCGCCACTCCCCTCTCGCAATTAATTCCTCTCGCTCGCTCATGAATTAATATCTTGCCACAGTCACCAGTGGAGGAGTTAGGCACTCGATTGTGGGTATTCCGATTCCGTGTTATAATCGTATGGATTGGTATTCCCATTCGACGACTTTCTTCCATTCTGCGATTTTCTCCTCCATTTGTGTCACTCTTCTGATATTCAATTATGCTAGATTCAGCATCTATGTTGACTGAGTAGGATGTATTTTGATTTGTGAATATAAGAATATGCAGTCGAGGAAGAGCCCGAATCTCCTCGTCTTTCAATTTCTTTGGTAGCTTTCATTGTAAGATTCAATGTTGTATTTCACTTATTTGCCATAGAAAACACGTTACAACACGTTGACCCCATGAAATCGCATTGGAATGATTTGTTTGTAATTCGTGATTTGGGGGGATGCATTAAACTGTGTTTAGAATGATACAGGATATTATATGTACAATTTGTCATCGAATTATCATTGGGATTGTCTGTTGATTATAGTAATAAACCAGTAATCCCACCTAAGTCGTGCAATGCAAATGCTGAAAAGGAGACGCAGAAGAAGATAAAGTTGAAGGAGTGAGGGTAAAACATTATAAGGAGAAGAGGATAGGCAAATATGGGGATTGATAGAGTAGAATTGTAGACAAAAGCATTCCATATGCAACATCTGTTATTCTGTGATGGAACCCAACTGCCACAAGGGGACATGATTTGTGGAAGGTGTACCTAACATTGAGCTTGAACAAGACATGGCACCGTTGTACACGAGCCGCAGTTTGAACTTTGAACTTTACATGACATTGTCTTCACTTGCTAGGAAGACGGCCACAAGGCGATTGGGGTCTTTGGAATGACATCATCTGCACCAGTGGTCTCCTTCAACATTTACTGCAAGTTCACCATGTGTCTTCCATTGTCGTCCATGGCACTGCATCTAATGTCAAAATTAATCCTCCAACAACTAAGTAGGAAATAAAGAATTTGAAAAGTTAGATATTGCACCATTGCAAACTTAGATATAAACAATTGCTATAAATGGGTGTCCTATTTAATATTGAATTTGTCTTAATTGTCGCCAAACTAAGAGGCCTTAACTTTTAATGGTTTTGTCTTAATTTTTAGTGACTTTGTAACTTTTTAGGATTAATACAATTACAATATTATGTGGTTTAATAACATAAGATTTGAGCCAATACAACAAACACAATGAAAATAAAAAATACTTCATAAAGAAAAATAAGATATACTAATAATAATAATATCAATACATATTGCAAGGGTAGCAACAAATTTGGTAATTTTTTAATATTAAGTTAATAAAATATACGTTGGATACATCAGAATGTAAGGAACATGTAAAAAGATTCAAAGGCAAAGCATAGGGACGCATATTCACCATTCAAGACTATACTTAAAAAAATGTTTAGACATGCATTAAAGCAACTCAAACTAGGGTTATAGCAAGTCGTTCCCAACTATACTTTTTGAAAATCAACCTGATTTTTCATTCACAACGGTTCCATTAACTACGCACTACAATAAGTCTGCTACATTAAACATAACTTGTGAGGAATATTACAATAAAGTTACAAAACTTAATAAAAAATAATCTAGTGACTGGGCTGAGCCTAACGATCACGTACGTTAGCACAGCGCACGCCAAAATTTGAACCCATGACCTTTGTGACCCCAGTACAACTGCCAACCACTGCACCATGCATTTTTATAACAATATTTTGGAAAAATAAATATTTAACGTCAACTGCTAACGTACATGACAGTTAGGCTGATCTCTGGTGACTGTAATTCATTTTCTACAATAGACAACCACTAAATTATAGATTGATAGAGACTTGTTTCTTTGAATTGAGCGCTGAAATTCTAAAAAGAATCAATTATAATTGCATTCGTTTGTTATAATTTGTTCCTTTTACCATGCATTGGGAATCTAGTTAACTAATTTTTTGTTTCAATTATATGTCTCGTGAAATTGCAGCAGACCTCTCATGTTTGGAATAATAATGTCAAATTATTTGACAAGGAAGAACCTATTTGTAACACAGGTTCAACCTATAATCTAGCGAAATTTAAGCCCATAACATGTGGTCAACATGAAAAGCTATTTACCTAAATTTGACCTCTCTACATAGACCTCCCAAGGACTCTCAACTATGGCATCCACACAGACTATCCCCTTCAGCTTCTCAATTAGGGCGGAAATTTTAATTGTAACCGCTGCAACGAGGATTAAAAATTCTAGAGATATCGGTGTGAGGAGATTATAATAGGCCTAAGTTGTGTCAAAGTAAATCTTCTTCCGAACAGATCCGCACCCCGTAATGACAGAAAATAATGTACATGAGCCCTCAGAAACACTATAGTTCTTTGTTTCAAAACATCTGTAAAATTAGCACTCAGATTTATCAGGTGCTTCTATTTTAAGTCGCACGAAAACTTAATTGTGGTTAGGGTGTGGAAATCATAACAATCATGTCATACTCGCATTCATATGATATCCACCTTTGCCAAGTGGATGTCATTCCTTTAATTGTATATGTAAGGATACAATGGAAATGTCGAAGGGAGGAAACAATAAAGTCAAAGTTGAAGGAGTGGAAGTGAAACATTACATGTTGTACGGAGGTGTGAAAAACTATTGGAAGGTGTGTAGGTGAGCCTCTTCTTTCTTCAGGGAAGTCATAAATAGAGCACGCGTTTATTTTATGAACCATTCAAAGAAGGAAGGGGATGCAATTTGTACAACTCTAAAGAAACAGATTTTGGAGGTAGCTCTAAAAGTAATCCCATATCATGGAACACTCTCAACATTAACATTTTCTTTTAACAATTAATTGGTCTTAAATCATTGTTTTATGAGGGGAACAATTGTGGAGATGTCATCTCACAAGGCAATTTAAGGGCTTCAAAAAAAATTACGAATGTTTTGGATGAGGAAAATGTGTTGGTGGGAAAAACAAGAAAAATGACAAATTTTAGTTAGAGGCAACAATTGAAGGTAACACAAAAACCTATGCACAATAAAATGGAAACCATCTGATGCACATGCTGCAATAATGTATCAATCATTGGATAGTCAAAAAAATGTTTGCAGAGCAACAAGGCCTAGAATTGAGAAGAGGAGGAGGACGAATAAAGAAGGAGCACTGAGTATTGTTTGTGTAGTATGCATGATGGGCACATTGTTTAGTGGTTGTAGAGACTCTTCTTCTTCTTCTTCTTTTCTGATATTAAAAAAAGGGCCAAGAGATATTTGGTGAAACATTGAAAGAGAAAGAAAAGGATATGCCCAAGTCTTTGAGTTGTCGAACATGAAAAATAACTATGAAAATAAGTCCTAATGATAATAATTCAGTGAATGTGTCAACAAAACAATAGTTAAAAAACAATCATATTGTGAGCCATATGTTAAAAATGGCTTGATTGAAACCATTGTTACATCATCATATACTACATCTTAACTACCTTATAATAAACAATGTTGGAGTAAATCGCATCTAGACTATAATGAAATTTGAAAAAATCGTCTTTATTTCCCCTTTAACATGTCCATTCTAGCTCATTTTCGTTCTAATTGATTGTTTAAGATCTCATGTACACAATTAAAATTAAATGATAACTACACCTTTAAGAACCTTAATATTAGTGATTGATATAAATGATGGACCTATGTAATACAATATTTGAGGAAAATTATTTCTAAGGTCTTCAAAAAAGAGCGTAAGAATCTTTTGCTTAAAGATAATGGGTTGAAATGATCGAAAATGAGTGCATTCACAACTCAAATGCAAAGCATTTAATGCAGGCACTATGTAGTTAAACTTTTAAGAAGCCACTTCATATCGACATATAATTTGAATGTGTGTCAAACATTTAACTTTCTTTGACACCATTCAAGGCAAATATTTGGCATACTTATGGAGTATGTGGATCTATGTTTCGGGAAATTTTGTGGTTTCTTGGATTTATAAGGGGAAGCTTCTATTTGTTGACCAAGAGTAAGTTGCCAATGTGTTTTTTTAATTTTTTTTTCTTATTAAATGGTTGATTGGCATTGTAGGTGTCATGATAGTGAAAAGAGGTTCCTTAATTCATTACCATGCCAAAAATGAAAAAAACAATAAGATACCGAAGTGATTTTTTAATATTTTTTCCTTATTAAATGGTTGATTGGCATTGTAGGTGTCATGACAATGAAAAGAGGTTCCTTAATTCATTACCATGCCAAAAATGGGAAAACAATAAGTTGTCGATGTGATTTTTTAATATTATTTCCTTATTAAATGGTTGACTGGCATTGTAGGTTTCATGACAGTGAAAAGAGGTTCCTTAATTCATTAATACCATGCCAAAAATGGAAAAACAATTATGCCTTTGGTAAGCTTGTTAGTGATCTCCGTTATTGTGCCTTTGCTCTTCTTTACAAATTGAGCAATGAAATCCAAACCCATCAAAGGTAAAAAATAATAATTATCTCTTCATTACAAGTAATTGACGTGAGTTGAGGACAAAACATTTCCAGTTTTCCTCTGTAAAATGTATGATCACAATCTGTATAGGGGTGATGATGATGGGTGCAAGCTAAATTTCTAAAATTGAGGGTTGTAAATAGTATTCAAATGAATCTACTTGTTGATGTTGAAGCATTGTATCTCCTTCCAATGATTTTTTTACCTCTACCTCTACCATTTAAAAAAATAACATCTCTTTTCAATTTGTTTTCAAGTTGCATTATTTCCTTGTGTAATAACTCTTTTAATATTTCCACAAATTGTTGTACCTTCTCGTCTATTTTGGGAATGTTATGCGTATTCATAAGAAATGTTTGTGTCAAATCCTCATGAATAATCATTTTACTTTCTTGTTCAACAAAAGAAAATCTATCTTAGATTTGATCAATTTGTATTGTGCAATGGAAATCATGTAGTCTAGAAGGGTTCTCAAATGTTCATCTAAGTGAACAGACTAGGTGTACTAGAGGGAAAAGAACACAAAATTAGTAGGAAAAGAGATACAAAAATAGAGAGATACAACAAAATATGCACACCTGAGAACATACATTCCAAATATCTTATTTAACATAGATTGTGTCTAGTTTGGAAAAACTTTAGGTAGAACAATGTTATTTGGGCTAGGCTTTGGGCATGTTAATGGAAGGGAATTTAGGCCATCTGATCTATGCTGCAAATTTTGAGGGAGAAGTAGTCCATGCGCAGGAAGAATATTTGGTGGAATCAATTGGAAATTCTCCTTTGATGATGTACTTTAGAGATGAATAAGAAAGAAAGGATTGGTGGAGCAATACTTCCAATGTGAATAGTTCTTGTTTGCAATGTCAAACCTTACTATTTTGCTATATTTACAACACACATGATTCGAAGGGGAATTAGGTTGTGCGCGTCACATGAAACTATAGAGACAGATCTATGAAGTGGACTTGAAATCCCAAAAAAATCAATGGAAATATTTTTCCTTATGGGTTTGTAACTGACAACACCTCCTTAATATTACAGGTTCTTAACACTCATTAAATCTGAAGCATTTTCATATGTATCCTCATTAGGAAAGGTTATCACGATACCCACTCTTTAGGTGAATTTGTCACTTCTAGCAATGCCATCTCCTAGGTCATGATACATGGTCTGGCTCGGCTCATATATTATTGATTACCTTTTCGGTCTGGTCGACAAATAGAGGAAAATGCTAATTAGTCGTTAACTGACTCCCATTGGTGTAATGTGTGGAAATGAAAGTTGATTAATGATAGTGCAGAGTCTCATTCATCACTACCTATAGAAAGGGAAACTTACATATATTAGAACTCTAAACATTGCACATGTTAGATATGGCAAATTTTCATTTATGTTTTCTTTTATTGTTGATGTCATGGATATTTTTAATTTAAGAATAACACTATATTGTATCAATCATAATGTGATCCATATGTTAAAAATGGCTTGATCGAAACCATTGTTACATCATCATAAACTGCATCTTAACTACCTTATAATAAACAATACTAGAGTAAATCACATCTAGACTGTAATGAAGTTTTTAAAACTCGTGTTTTTATTTCCCCTTTAACATTTCTATTCTAGTTAATTTTCGTTCTAGTTGATTTTTTAAGATCTCATGTGCACAATTACAATTAAATTATAACTACACCTTTACGAACCTTAATATTAATTATTGATATAAATGATGGCCCTATGTAATAAAATATTTGGGGAAAAATATTTCTAAGGTCTTCAAAAAAGAGTGCAACAATATTTTTCTTGAAGATAATGGATTTAAATGAATGAAAATGAGTGTATTCATAGCTCAAATGCAAAGCATTTGATGCAAACTCTATGTAGTTAAAATTTTAAGAAGCCACTTCATTGACGTGTAATTTGGATTTGCTGTCAAAGATATAACTCTCTTTGACATGCATTCAAGGAAAATATTTGGCGTACTTATGGAGTATGTGGATCTATGTTTTGGGGGATTTTGCATCTTCTTAGATTTATAAGGGGAAGCTTCTATTTATTGACTAAGAGTAAGTTTCCCATGTGATTTTTTTAATATTTTTTCCTTATTAAATGGTTGATTGGAATTGTAGGTGTCATGACAGTGAAAAGAGGTTCCTTAATTCATTACTATGCCCAAAATGGAAGAAAAAAAGTTATGCCTTTGGTAAGCTTGTTAGTGATCTCAGTTATTGTACCTTTGCTCTTCTTTACAAATTGGGCAATGAAATCCAAACCCATCAAAGGTAAAAAAATTATAATTATCTCTTCATTACAAGTAATTGACGTGAGTTGAGGACAACATGTTTTGGTTGTCCTATGTAAAATGCATAATCACAATCTGTATAGGGGTGAAGATGATGGGTGCAAGCCAAATTTCTAAAATTGAGAGTTGTAAATAGTAATCAAGTGAATATACCTATTGATGTTGAAGCATTCCATCTCCTTCCAATGATTTGTTACCTCCACCTCTACCATTTGAAAAAAAAATAACATCTCTTTTCACTTTGTTTTCAAGTTGCATTATTTCCTTATGTAACTCCTTCAATATTTTCACAAATTGTTGTACTTTCTCATCTATTTTGGGAATGTTATGTGTAGTTATAAGAAATTTTTGTGTCAAAACCTCGTGAATAATCATTTTACTTTCTTATTCAACAAAATAAATCTATCCTAGATTTGATCAATTTGTATTGTAATGGAAATCATGTAGTCTAGAAGGGTTCTCAAATGTTCATCTAAGTGAACCAAACTGGGTGTACTAGAGGGAAAAGAGCTCAAAATTAGTAGGAAAAGAGATAGAAAAATTTGAGAGACACAACAAAATATGCACACCTGAGAACAGACATTCTAAAGATCTTATTTAACATAGATTGTGATTGGTTTGAAAAAACTTTAGGTAAAACGATGTTATTTTGGGTAGGCTTCGGGCATGTTAATGGATGGGAGGTTAGGCCATCTGATCTATATATGATACACAATTTGAGGGAGAAGTAGTCCATGGGCAAGAAAAATATTGTGTGGAATCAATTGAAAAATCTTCTTTGGCAATATACTTTAGAGGTGAATAAGAAAGAAAGGACTTGTGGAGAAATACTTCCAATGCAATTAGTTCTTGTTTGCAATGTCAAACCTTAATATTTTTGCATAGTTACAACACATGTGATTGGAAGGGGAATTAGGTTGTGCGTGTCACATGCAATTGTAGAGACAGATCTCTGGAATGGACTTGAAATCCCAAAAAATAGTTACAACACATGTGATTGGAAGGGGAATTAGGTTGTGCGTGTCACATGAAATTGTAGAGACAAATCTCTGGAGTGGACTTGAAATCCCAAAAAATATCAACGGAAATATTTTTCCTCGCGGATTTGTAGCTGACAACACTTCCTTAACATTCTAGGTTCTTAACACTCATTAAATGTGAAGCATTTTCATGTGTATCCATATCAAGAAAGGTTATCATGAAACCTACTCTTTAGGTGAATTTGTCACTTCTAGCAATGTTGTCTCCTAGGTCATGATACATGGTCTAGCTCTGCTCATATATTGATTATCTTGTCACTTTGGTCGACAGATAGAGGAAAATACTAATTAGTCTTTAACTGGACCTCATTGGTGTATTTTGTACAAATGCAAGTTGAATAACGATGGTGTAGAGTCTCATTCGCCACCACCTATAGAAAAGGAAACTTGCATATGTTCAAACTCCCAACGTTGCACATGTTAGATATGACAAATTTGCATTTAGGTTTCCTTCTATAGTTGATTTCATGCACATTTGTGATTTACGGATAACGTTGTATTGTATCTATTTTTATCCATATGGAGGGGTCACTTGTCAGCGCCATTAACTTATCTTTCAATTCTCGGACAAAAATAATGGCTCTTACACAAGTGAAAGAAATGATAAATAGTAAATATATGGGGGAAAATGAGAATTTCTATTTCTTTATTTTGTTTATTATTTACGATGTTCAAGTTTTTGAAAGAACGGTGTTTAATTTTTAGATAAGATGAAGACATACTAAACTTTACATACATTCCTTATTTTTGATTTTTTAGGGGGCCTAATTACAGTTGTTGTGTGGGGGATTTTTTAATGATGAATCTAGATGACAAAAAATTCAACAAAAAAAATATGAAACACATATACCTAACATGAATAATTGTAAAATTTGGCCCAAGCGAAAATTTAAAACTCGACATATTGTTTTCTTAAGGGGGAAATTACAAAATTAGCAAATGCAATTTCCCAAAAATTGTATATAAATGTATTGGTTGGCTGATAGAAACAATCTTATAAATTTTTATAGAGTCATATGACAGCCAAAATAATTAAGGTCAACAATCTTAATTGCTTAATTGAAACCATCATATTTAAATATTTTCGTTCTCAAACATCCTAAGGCACTAGCTAGCTATGTTGGATCCATTTTCTATGCTCATTTTCTATGTATCATCCCTCCATTCATTTGAATCCTAGACCGCCCAAGTGTCATTTCTTCACTGATAAGATGGTCCTGAAAGCCATCTATAAACTCAATTCCAATAAAGCCCAAGATGTGCAAAATTTAAAAGCTGAATTCTTCCATCATAGTCCAGTTGTTCTTGTTGTCCATATTTCCAATCTTTTTACTTTTATTGTTCCTCGTGGTCTTCCTCCCTCTTGGACTTCCCATATTATTCATCCCATCTTCAAATATGGAGATTCTTTTAAACCAGAGAACTACCGTGCCATCATGATTGGGTATACTTTGGCTAAGCTTTTTGCTACAGTACTTGATGATTTATATCTCACAATGGGCAAAAAAGAAACGGATCAGGGCAAAAGGTCAAGCAGATTTTAGGAGGAATCACCGAACTAATGATCACATATTCACTTTGGTTGCCATTATAGAGGAAGCAAAGGCTAAAAAACAAAAGGTATATTGTTATTTTGTGGACTTCCGTAAGGCATTTGATACAGTACCAAGACATCTTTTGATTCAGAGGCTAAAAGATTTGGGTTTTCCTGACATGGTAATTTCTCTTGTCATGAATTTATATGAGAAAAATTTAGGGCATATTCGTAGCAAATTGGGCACTAGTATGACATTCATAGTAACATAGGTGTGAAACAAGGTTGTCCACAACATAGGTGTGAAACAAGGTTGTCCACGATCGCCTACACTTTTTGGGCTCTATATTGATGAACTAGAGGATCTTATCTCCACATATTTAGGTACCATGCATGGTTGTAGCCTCCTTGGGATCTACATTGATATTTTATTGTTTGCAGATAACATTATTTTGCTTTCACACACAATTACAGGACTTCAAAATTAGCTTGATGCATTGAGCGATTTTTGTGAAAAGAAAGGCCTGGAAGTAAATCTTGCAAAGACAAAACTCATGGCATTTAATACAACCAAGAAAGTAGCATCAACAATGAATTTGTTGTACAAAGGAAAACAAGTTGAAGTGGTGTACTCTTACACCTACTTGGGTGTGGTTTTCTCTGGTCCACCTTTTAGCTTTGTTCCATCTATAGAAGCAAGACTAAGAAAAGGGTATGCAACATTGACGGTCTTGGAAGGACAATGTTTTCAGCTCCAATTTCAAGATATTCAGACAAAGATTTGACTTTTTCATACATTGGTTACACCAACACTTTTATACGGATGTGATGTTTGGGGTCTATATTTGAGACAAAATGATTTCGATTGTATGGAAAGAGTTTTTCATTTCCATGTTATCAAAGAATATTCAAGCCAAAAGAATAGTTCCTCACTCAATTATTCTTGCTAAGTTTGGGGTATGTCCTCTCTTTATCTCTTTGATTTTCAATGTTATCACTATGTTGCATCGGTTTCGATGTATGAGCAGATTCATTTTTTGGTCAAAAGAGGTATCCATATTTAGCACTTCAATCTTCTGTACAACTTGCCAAAAACGGTTGCAAATATTGTTGGTATGCAATAATTACTACTCTCCTTCAGAAGTTGAATATTAATATAGATAGACTCCCTCCTCTTCGGTTTTCTATTAATGCTCCTCAACTCACTAAGTCTTATTTGAAAGTTACATGGTTTTCTCCAAACGAGCCTTTGAAACCAAAGCTTCTTCACTATTTTCAATTTTATTCCTGCTTCCATGAAGATCAAAACAAAATTCCAGAATACATGGAGAGGTTTTTACCTTCATGCCTAAGGATCCCTTTAGCTTAGTTTCGCATTTGCTCTCACCCTCTTCGGATGGAATCTGATCATAGCCTTCCACAACATGAGCGGATTTGTCAGTTCATGTGTTTTTCTAGAACTTGAAAGTGAAGAGCATTTTATATTCAAGTGTCCCATCTACTATGAAATTCATGGAAGATATCATTGTCTTTTCAGGGATTCCAATGGATCTTTAAGGAGTCTCATTCAATATGAAGACTAGAAATGCTTAGCTTTATTTATTCGTGAGATACTGCAAATTCAGAAAAGAACACTCAAACTACAATCCTCAAATATAAATGAGTACATAAATATCAGTTCTTACTTCCAAATTACTGATTTCAGGAATCTTAAGAGATCTCATATGCAGACAACCTAGTCCAGATGTGTCAGACAACGCACTTTTCTATTGGTTTCAAGATCTGCAACCTTCTAGCGGGTGATTTGTTGTTTCCTTTTTCTGAAGATGTTTTGGCACTCCCTTTATGTTTTGGTTCTTCGTTTGTATTTTCTGTCCCATAGGCCATTCTTGGCCTTCTATGGACGTTAATATCTAAATTAAATTAAATATTACAATTTTTTTCCATTGCATAGGGAAAGTCATCCTTCGGTTTGTTCTCTGTCTCAATCTCCGGGTCAACTGTTTCAGCCTCGGCATAAGCGCTGCCCGTAAAATGAGAAAAACAATGCTTCAAATATTATTCAAGTAATATATCTGCATAATTTAATGAGTCAACGATGGGCTGTGACGCACTTGGATGAGGATGGCTTACGACGTCCAAACAAATGCAAGAAAATGAATTGATAGACATTGAGACGAAGAGGAATCCCGATCCTGATGGAACAAGTAATGCCCTGGAAGCGATTCAGATGAGCGGCAGTGGTGAGACCAGGGTGGGGCTGAGCTATGGCAGTATAATATCTGTGGGAATCATGGTGGTGGTGACCGTTATCTTGGTGTCCTCCTACATCTGCATTTGCCTCAAACTAACAACCAGCGGATCAGGAGCAGCTCGTGCTCTTGTTACTGCCCGTGCTGAGGATGCGGAGAGAGGGGAGGTTGATGAAGCAACCCTGGATACGTATCCCACGATGATCTATTCCGATAAGGTGCGGGGGTGGAGATGGTGGTGGAGGTGGAGGTGGCGCCGCCATAAAGTCTGAGTCGGATTGCTGTTCGATCTGCCTGAGTGAATACGTGGGCACTGATGTGGTGAGAATCATACCTGATTGCGCTCATATGTTCCACGCGGCGTGCGCTGATGAGTGGCTTCTGAGGCATCCTACCTGTCCCGTCTGCCGAGTTGCGTCTCCGCTCGCCACTCCCCTCTCACAATGAATTGCAGAAACCCAAGAGTATTTGGTATAACAAACATGATCTTCAATTCTGTCTGAGCTAGATTTAGCATGTATGTTGACTGAGTAGGATGTATTTTGATTTGTGCTTATAAGAATATGCAGTTGCGGAAGAGTCCGAAACTCCTCGTCTTTCGATTTATTTGGCAGCTTCCATTGCAAATCATTTTACTAAGATTCAATGTTGTATTTCACTTATTTGCTATACAAAACAAGTTACAACACGTTGACCCCATGAAATCCCATTGGAATAAGTTGTTTGTAATTCGTGATAATTGGGGGGATACAATGATACTGGATTTTATATGATAGTGGATTGTACTATTGATGTGTATTGATTATACTAATAAATTAGCAATTATGTTCAAGTGGTGTAATGTAGATGTCGAAAGAGAGACATAGAAGAAGATTAAGTTTAAGGAGGGAAGGCGAAATAGTACAAGGAGAAGAGAGGAGATGAATATGGGGATTGAGAGAGTAGAATTGTAAACAAAAACATTCCATATGTAACTGTTGTTATTCTGCAATGGAATTCGACTGCGACAAGGGGGCATGATCAGTGGAAGGTGTTTCTAACCTTGAGCTTGAACAAGATGTGACACCATTGTGCACAATTGCAGTTTGAACCCTAACCCTTACATCAAAACTCTCGGCATGGTCTTCACTTGCCAGAAAGACAGTTGCAGGGCGATTGGGGTCTTTGGAATGATGTCATCAGCACTGGAAATCTCCCTCAACATTCACCACAAATTCATCATGTGTCTTCTATTGTCGTCCATGGCACTGTATCTAATGTTAGAGTTAATCCTCCGACAACTAAGTAGGAAATAAAGAATTTCAAAAGTTAGATATTGCATTATTGCAAACTTAGATATAAACAATTGATATAAATAGTTGTCATATTTAATGCAATGGTTACAGAGTGTTTTATTTGTCTTAATGGCCACCAAACTAAAATGCCTTAACTTTTAATGGCTTTGCTTTGATTTTTAGTACCTTTGTAACTTTTTAGGATTATTACAATTACAATATTATGTTTTTTAATAACATAAGCTTTGAAGGAATACAACAAACACAATGAAAATAGAAAATACTTACAAAAAAACATGATAAATTAATAATAATTTTAGCACATGTTGTAAGGGTAGCAACAAATTTGATAATTCTAAATATTAAGTTATTAAAATATAGGTTGGATACATCAGAGTCTAAGGAACGTGTAAAAAGAGAGAAAAGAATGTGGTCACATATCCACCACCCAAAAAATATAAAAAATTTGTGTAGACATACAATAAAACTAATAACAAAAACTAAAGTTATAACCTACCGTACCTAATTATACTTTTTAAAAATCAACATTTCCATTAACCGCCCACTATAATTAGTCTTCCACATTAAACATAACTCATGAGAAAGGTTATAATGAAGATACAAAACTTAATCAAAGAAATAACTCAATAGCTGTAATTCATTTTCAAGGTGTTGCAATTCACATCTCCACATGATTGACAACCGCTAAATTATAGATCGATAGAGATGTACTTCTATGAATTGTTGAGTGCTGAAATTCTAAAAAGGAATCAATTATAGTTGCATAACATTCGTTCCTTATAATTTATTTCTTTTGTCACACATTGGGAATCGAGTTGACGATTTTTTTTGTTTCAATTATATGTCTCGCGAAATTTCAGCAGACCTCTCATGTTTGGAATAATAATGTCAAATTATTTGACAAGGAAGAACCTATACCCATAATCTAGCAAAATTTAAACCCACAACATGTGGTCAACATGAAAAGCTTTTTACCTAAATTTAATGGAAAACGTAGAGGAAGACGGGAGCGAATGAAACAACCCACAAAATCCATTTTCTTGTAAGTTGTGGGAAATTAACTCCGGCATTCCTATATTTAATGGTTGAAATGATGAAAGTGTAAGTTGAAGGAAATGGCATCTATCCCAAGGAAAGAAAATGAAGGTGGTGGAGGGGTGTATCTTTCCAGCCACCATAACCATAATATTTTCTTAGGTGGTGGAGGGGTGTATCTTTCCAGCCATTGCACATGTAGTGGATGAAAAAAAATTATGGATAGTAAATTAGAGACAAAGTACAACTCATACCCAAACATCACTCTATATAGAACCTATTTCGAGTTTTTTAAAGAGTATGAAAAACATTTGTTTTATGATAAATCTTTTATTTTTCGTAAAAAGAGGTGTGTTCTGCATGACCACAACACCTATGAGGAGCCGCTAAAAGGTTTTACAACATGAAGCTTTACCTTCTCTACATAGAACTCCCAACGAATCTCATCTATGGCACCCACATAGACCATCTGCTTCAGTTTCTCAATTACGTGGGAAAATTTTAATTGTAACCGCTGCAACGAGGATTAAAAATTCTTAGTAATAAATCAACAATCCCACCCAAGTGGCATAATGTGGATGTCAAAAGGAAGGCGTAAATGAAGATAAAGTTGAAGGAGTGAAGGGAAAACATTACTGGTAGAAGAGGGGAGATGAATATGGGGATTCGGGGAGTAGAATTGTAGACAAAAGCATTCCATATGCAACATATGTTATTTTGCGATAGAACTCGACCACTGCAAGGGGGTGTGATCGATGGAAGGTGTACCTAACTTTAAGCTTGAACGAGACGTGGCATTGTTGTGCACAAGTTACGGTTTGAACATTGACCCCTATGTGCAAGATCCTGATATGATCTTGCCAAGGAGACAATCACTAGGCGATTGGGGTCTTTAGAATGACGTCATCCGCACTGGCAATCTCCCTTAGCATTCACTGCAAGTTCACCATGTGTCTTCCATCGTCGTCTATGACACTGCATCTAATGTTAGAGTTAATCCTCCAACAACTAAGCAAAAAATAAAGAATTTGAAACGTTAGACATTACATCATTTCAATCTTAGATATAAACAATTGATATAAATGATTTTCCTATTTAATGCAATGTTTGTTGAGTATTAAATTTGTCTTAATAGCCGCCAAACTAAAATAACTTAATTTTTAATAGTTTTACCTTGATTTTTAGTGGCTTTGTAACTTTTTGGGATTAATGCAATTACATCATTATGTGTTTTAATAGCATAATATTTGAACTAATATAATAAACACAATGAAAATAAAAAATACTTCAAATAATTATTTTTACATATATTGTAAGGGTAGCAACAAATTCAATAATTCTAAATATTAAATATATAAAATATAGGTCAGATATTATTATCACTTGAGATTGTACCCTTTGTTGAGGCCAAGCTCAGCACCTCAATGAAACATGGAAAGACCTCCAAAGTGTGGGACAATGACGTATTTCGAGGTCAATCTCTAGAGAAGACTAATTCCTCCTATCCTAGCTCATTGCAACTAACTGGACAACACCAAACTACTACTATATAATCTTATCCTAAGTATTCCAAGAAACGAGGGTTAAGAGAGAGGAATGTTGAAATAAAGAAAGGTGATGCACCAAATTAGATTAGGTTCAATTTTGGCTCTAGAGACACATATAATGTTGCATGTGAAGGTTTGTTGTGCCCTACTTCGTCACACTTGGTTGAGCTCTTCCTCTTAGAAATTTGTGGGACCTAAATTACTACTGTGATTAACTCACGAGCACGGAATCATGAACTTCTAAAAAAGAGGAATTTAAAGATTAATTTTTTTAAAAATAGTTAAATAAATAAATTATATATATAATACGATAAAATGGGAATAATCAAATAAACTATAATAATATAAAATGGACCAAAAGAAATAAGCAAAAGTGGTTGAGATGGTGGTGGATGAATTTAATTGAAGTGGGTGGAAGGGACAAGAATTTTCTCATATTTTTAGTTACAAGTTTCCCCTAAACATCAATGCAAATTTGGAAGCTTTCAAAGGCACACAACCTGGTTGACATGATGCCTCCAAGAAATGCAATCTATTGGGTGATTTGCAGTAGAACAGGCTTAAACACAGTTTGCAATGGTCAATGATCATTACTTAGCATCCAAAAATATATTAAGGATGTTGTAAGGATAATAATCGAATCAAATAGGGATCTCATATCCAATCTTTAAGGGTATGAAGGTATACCACGATGAGATAGAATTCGACACCACATTTAGGAAACATTGTAGATAATCAAGACAATTAATTATGTATTCCCTTTGAAATTTATAGAAAATGTTTTTTAGGCTAGTTCTAGACCAAAGGAGATGACCTGATATAGAAAATAACATCCTTGGTCGACTATTCAAATAAATCATTTGGGAAATTGTCTTGGATCTTCCATACTTAACATTTGGAAGCATACATGAGGCTGGTGAATTCTTTTCAAAAAGAAAAATGACTCAAGGAGATGTGGTCTCATGGAGCGCATAGTCACAATATGCTCAAAATGGATTTGTTAAAAAAGACCTTGGAGCCTTTCAAGAAAATGCTTTGGGAGTTAAAATCCAATTTTTCTCAATTTGTGCCAGCATTTCCCTTTCCTATGCTAAACAAGGAGCTTTGAAATTGTGTTGGATGCCCCAAAGAAAAAGAATCAAATTTTTTATTTGTGGTTGTTAGAAATGCCTCGAGGAGAGAAATTCACATGGTTTGCTAGGTGTGCAAATATATACAATAAAATTTGTTAGAAAGGCGTTAGATTCTTCATGCTTTTGTAATGCTTGGTGTGATTTTGGATGTCACACCATTACCAATATCCTCCAAGACAACTTTTTCATCTTGGACAATGTGCAAGAGACATGGAAATAGTTTTTTTTGTTCTTATTTGAAAATGCCAAAAAAAAAAATGTTCTTGTGGACAAGGATGAATTGTTGGATATCCACAAAATAGGTCTGCTAAAAAGGATATGGAACTTTAAGAAAATGCAATTGGATGGTGTAAAGCCAAACTCAGAAATCTTCTTAAGCATCCTCTTAGCATGTGCCAAACTTGGAGCTTTGAAGCTAAGTATGGGCTTACAAACAATGATTGAAAGTGTAGATTTATCAGATGTACAAAATGTGGAAACATATTAAAGTCATCAGAATTTTTTGACAATATACCTCAATGAAATGTGGTCTTTTGGAATGCATCTCCAACTTACCCCAAATCTAAAACACATCCTTCATTTTCTCTTCATTCCTCCCAAGCATGGTTTTCAAACTTACATAGCATGATTTTTGCATTGTTAGTTTCCCTTCATGATGGTACCAAAAACTTAAATCAAAAGAAGATTATGTTTGGTTGATAAATAAATTAAAAAATTTGCTCAAAACGTTAAAATTTACCTTACTTTCTGCACAATCCATAATAACCATTTTGAGTGTTAAACTTTCTCCCGAATCACGTCTTGAGACAATGGAAAACTTAGATGACGAAATTGGATAATGAAAGCCTCTTGAATAACAAGATGAACTCGAGGTATCATTAAAATATGTCATTTAAACACCTTGCAAAATTAATAAAAAACATGATTTCTAATGACACGCAAAACACCTCTCTAGCTCCTATATCGGGGAAGTCAAGGTTTGATTGTGTTCCTTGGTAACATGGTATGTGACATCAAACTTTAGGAAAAATTATAGAGATCGTTTGATCATTTAACAATACATGACTAGGAGCTCAATTGACTATATTTGTGTTGAGTACTTGATGTATTTTGATTTGTGCTTATAAGAATATGCAATCGCGGAAGAGACCCAACCTCTTTGTACTTCAATTTCTTTGCTAGCTTCCATTGCAAATATTGTACTAAGATTCACTGTTAGAAAATATGTTACAACACAAATTGACCCTATGAAATCCTATTGGAATAAGTTGTTTGTAATTCGTGATTTGGGGATGCATGAAGTTGTGTTTAAAATGATACTAGATTTTATATGTACAATTTTTCATCAAAGTATGATTGGGATTGTCTGTTAATTATAGTGATAAACCAACAATCCCACCTAAGTGGCACAATGCATATACCAAAAGGGAGGTGTAGAAGAATATAAATTTGGAGTGAGTGGGAAACAATATATGAAGAAGAGGAGATATGAATATAGGGATTCATGGAGTAGAATTGTAAACAAGACCATTCCATATGCAACATTTGTTTTTCTGTGATGGAATCTGACTACCACAATGGGGTGTGATCTATGGAAGGTATAGCTAACCTTGAGCTTGAACAATAATTGACATCATTATGCATGAGTTGCGGTTTTAACCTTGACCCCTACATGAAATCTCCCAGCATGATATTCACTTTCTAAGAAGACATTTGTAGGGTGCTTGGGGTCTTTGGAATGATGCCATATGTACTTGCAGTCTCCCTCAACATTCACTACAAGTTTTCCATGTGTCTTCCATTTTTTGTCCATGACACAACATTTAACGTCAGAGTTAATTCTCTAATAACCAAGCAAGAAACAAAGAATTTGAAAAGTTAGATATTGCATCATTGCAAACTTAGATATAAATGGTTGTCCTATTTAATGAAATGTTTGTTGAGTATTTTATTTGTCTTAATGGCCACCAAACTAAAATGTATTAACTTTAAATGGCTTTTCTTTGACCTTTAGTGGCTTTGTAACTTTTTAGGATTACTGCAATTACAATATTATGTTTTTTAATAACTTGAGACTTGAACTAATACAACAAACACAATGAAAATAAAAAACACTTTAGAAATAAAAACATGGTATATTAATAATACATATTGTAAGAATAACAACAAATTTGATAATTTTAAATATTAAGTTGATAAAATATAGGTTGGATACATCAGAATGTAGGGGAGGTGTAAAAATATTCAAAGGAAAAACATGTGAACACATATTCACCACCCCAAGAACGCACTTAAAAATTGTTTAGACATGCATTAAATCCAATAACTGAGACTATAGTTATTGCAAGAAATGCCCAACTATATTTTTTCAAAATAAATGTGTTTTCTCATTCACAACATTTCCATTAACTACACACTACAATTAATCTCCCACATTAAACATAACTCACGAGGAATATTACAATAAAGATATAAAAATTAATCAAAAAATAATATGTAATTCAGGTCCTTGCACAATTGGCAACCACTAAATTATAGATTGATAGAGACTTATTTCTTTGAATTATTTAGTACTGAAATTCTAGAATCAATTATATTTCCATTTGTTAACTATAATTTTCTCCTTTTTTCATGCATTGGGAATTGAGTTGACTAATTTTTTGTTTTTGTCATGTCTTGTGAAATTTTAGCATACCTCTAAATTTCAAATTTTGACGGCATGAGGATTCAACGATGTCTATTCTCCCCATAGAATGCACTACCTAACATCATGCCAATAACAACATACCATAACAAACATAACATGTGCCAGATTATTGACGTGGCAATGATGGAAAATATCGTTGGTAGGTTGACGTGGCCTTCATCGAAAGGAGATCCGCACAACTAAAGGAAACTGAGCCACATTTTGAATTTGTGTCATTTTTTTTCATTTTTTTTATGCCCAAATCATGCCCCCACCCAAAAAATCATGACTAGTTCAAAAAATAAGGATTGGGAGGAACTCACAGGCAATGGACGGCATAATCATTGTTCATAAAATGAGATCGTGGGTGAATATTCCAGTATTGACAGACAGGGTCGTAAATTCACTGAACCATGTGATGAAGGGCATAGATGTAGGGAAGACAATGGACACCAACAAGAGACACCCTTGAGCGCCAGGACATAGTAAGTTTCATAGCAACAACCCTATTTATGTTGTATTTTGAATAGTCTCATGTGGATATGATTTAAACATATAAGAATGGAAATTTTTGTTGTTGGATCTCCTTTCTTACACTCCATGTGTTATCGATTATGACTAATTCCCTTGTTAATGCCATTTTTTTTGTTTTGTTATCACCCATTATAAAACATAACATTTAGGCCCAATATTTACAAACATCTAATATACAAGTTTCCTGAGAATGAAATATTCATTTTGGATAACACTAATCACTAGGATAACACCATTTTCCTGTCTGTTACATTTTCTCGTTACATGATTAAAACATGATACATTCAAACAATTAACGGACTATGGAAACATATAAATTATATTTCAAAATACTTTGTGAATATACATCTATCACATTACTTTTGTGACATACCCAAATAAATTAAATAAAAAACACTATGAATATACATCTATCACAATATATGGTATATGCTATGTGAATATACACCAATTAAAACATATAACAATACATTTTCTTACATACACTTCCCATTTAAGTAGGAAGACATGATTGGCTTCCTAGAATCAAATCTAAAAATTAAGTAATCATGGTCGTCATTTTTCCCTATGTGAAAATGAATCCCCCATATCAAGGGTAAGTGCATGGAAATTGGGGACCAAAGGGGGGTCAAAAATGGACACATTTTCCCTTAAATCAGTGAAACCTAAACTTCATATAATAATTTGGCATGCATATGCTCAAAATTTGAAAAATTTATAAGAACAAGTATCACGTAGAGCTCAGAATCTAGTTTCTAAACTACAGTATTTTTTTAAATGGTGGAGATTAAGAGGGTCGAATGTGGTGCACACACAAAGCATGTCTATTTTTGTGTCAAAAAGATAGGAACCTATTGTGTGTGAGCACCCCGCCCCCATTTTTTGAGTTCTATAAATTATTTTTCAAATCTCTTCTGGTAGAAAGTTAGCTAAGACCATGTACGAGGTACCGCTAATTGTAAACAATAATTTCTATGTACTTTGCATATATTAACTAGTTTTGATCACATACTACTACTATTCATATGGTTCCTAAGTATGAAAAGTAATAATTAACCCATGTCTTTGGCCATCTTTTCTTGATTTTTGTTGCTACTTTTGGTCTTGCACCTTTATTGGCCCAGTGTATTTTTTCATACTTCATTTTTTCCTTTTCCAAACTGGAGCACCCAGTCAGGACACCAACGCTAGAAACCCTTGCCCCCTCTAGGTGCCAAAAACATATGCATACATTTACTCTACAAGAAGAGAAGGCACCTTACTAATCATTTAAGCTAGTCTTAGATTTTAGAAAGAAGTATGGCCTTGTCACCAGTTAGGTATGAAATTCAAGCTTGACATCGAATCAGTATAAATATAAAGTTTTGGGATCATATTATATTATAACAGCACTGAGAACTACTTATCATTTCCTAGGGTGTACATCCGTCAAGGATATTATTGGTCCATTTGCATCCATCTAGCTCGATCACAAGGGACACAGGATTCATTCATCAGCATTACACAATCCTAACCTTAGGATTGGATATCTTAGGAAAATTCCAAGCACACATGGATTGGGACATTTTACATCTAACTACTTACTCGCTACTTCAAGTGTGACACACACAAGAGCAACCTAGGGCACAATTAGCACACGAGCACGCACATACACAGCACTACATTAGGTCTGATATGTAGTGCAGCGCTTAGTTATAATTGCACCATTCTGGCGGTTAAGGACAGTCTAACCCCTTGCTATGTGGTATATGTGCTTTTTTAGGGTTTTGATATCTTTACTAAAATAAATGGGTTTTGCTAGTGATAAGTTTATTACAGGCTTACATTTAATCTTGGATACATTTAACGATATACAAGCGATAAAGAATTAAAATAAATGACACCAACTTATGACTCTATGAAATTGGCTTTTAGTAAATATCCACACAGATTAGGGTCACCTCATGCACCTTATGGAATCCCTAGTCTCATAGCTCCATCATTCATGGTTTAGCCAAGATTAGTCGAATATTCATATTCTTAATTTGGTTATGTGCGATGGTATGTAATTCCTGTTCAGCGAGTCTCCTCAGCGATCACATTCCTGCGAAATCTTTGAATCAGCTAAGGCTCCTTTAACCCTCTACAATCGACTATAGTTTTTTGATAATAATCATAGTCATTAGTTACTAGGTGTTGAGGTCCTTTCTTGATTATTTACTGCAAACTTGGATTAGATTAGGCTAGGATATTGAGGGTTTTAGCATAAGGGCACCACATCCTTGTACATTTTTGAGGATTTTTTAGATTCAAATCCACAACCTCGTTATTAATTTCAAAGGGAACGAACACGAGGAACCTGAAAATGAAGCATCATTGTGTACACCCTCGTAACTTTGAGACAAAAGATGTCATTTTTTTACATGCGTGTAGAATGGAGTTCAGAAGAGGCATTTCTAAAAGAATTGGATAGTGAACAGCATAAGATTGTGTACAAAAACGTATGCATACGTTGTGACAAGAAAAGAACCAACACTGCTACAACTATAGCAAGGATGAAGATACCTTAAACTAATGCTGCATTTTATCTAATGAGAAGAGATATCGTCACATCTAGTGGTAAGAATACCTCTAAGAGGTTGACGTGCCTCAGGATAATTTTTTTTAGAACATGGGTGGGATAACGCATGACATACCGCGTGACTTGACCACACCAGATCCTGACCCCATTTTTGTAAAAAATGGATTGGATGGTCCTAACACTTAGGATTGGATATCCATAGGAAAATCTAATCTGGAGTGGATTGGAGAAGAAGAGATTTCTCTAAGTGGGACATGGGGATGGGATTGAGTCGCGTTAATGTTTGTAGTCGAGTGTATCCACATTCAGAGCATCCCGTATACTGTAAATCTATTTTGGTCCATATGGAGAAAGTTCGACCACTCTACACCTCAAGGAACTATTCCCATTGGTCCACTAGTCATGGTTCAAAAGATAGTTTTTCATATTCTAATATGGTCAGTACATAGGTATTTTTTAGGATTTCAACATTCAGCCTAAAGCTTTTAGGGTTTAAATTCTATAATTGATATCTTTTTTTGGGAAATAATATAGTCATTGTTTAGATTTTGGGGTCTTCTTGATCTGGTTGGGACATGGTGGCCTGGACTATGGGTCCTTAATGTATCAAAATTACACATTTACGGAGTCACCCCTAGGTCTAGACATTTGATCGGATATATGGATTTAGACCCTTACCCATGAGCATGTACCTTGTGATCCCTAATATTGACTATAGAGTATCAAATGAACTCCACTATGGAGAAGGATTTACAAGCTTAGGGGGATGATCTTTAAAACTACTCGTAGTGTCACTCACAATCAACAATACCTAAGTGAGTTCAGGTCCCTTGATTTCGTATGTTGACCATTTGTAGGATTTTTAGATGTGTCAAAACTATATTTTATAAACCTCACAACTCCCAAAGGTAACGAAAATTGATCAAATATATGGACTCATGAATTTTCCCATGAGCATGGAGATTGAATCTCCTAATTTCATCTTAGAATATGGTAGAATCATATTATGGATTAGTACCTACTTTACAAGCTTAGGGAATGCATCTTTAAGAGGACCACTCGAGTGATCCTCACAATCAACAATGCAAGGGAGTGACCTTGGTTTTCATGTTGGCATGTATATAATCCTTTGATCCTTATAATGTAGATTAACAATAGTAAGGTGTGGGCAAGAATATGATCTATCTAAGGACACCCATAATATCTTCATTTGTTCAATAGAAGAATAAGACATAACTTGAAGAGTTAGAAGATAAAAGAGTGCATCACATTGATATATTTATAACACTCAACAAAAGTTAGGCATTAGGAGTAGGTGAAAATGTGTAAAATATTCCACATATTCATTTACTTTCTATGGAGAAAGAAACTCAAAACTTTCATCAAGATTTATGCTAAGTAAATTAGTTACATTCTCACACTAGTGTAGGAGTAGGAAGGTTGATTCAAGTGCTACATACTTCATAAGCAATCAAATCTACATCAACATTAAGAGAAATGATTTTCAGATATCCTTTTTGTGTTTTTTCCAAAGAAACCCTTGAAATAATTTCATATATGGACAAGACATAAATGAAATAATTTTGTGCATTAGCAAAAAAGGAATTTGGTGAAAGTGGTAAGAGGGTGTTGTCATGTAAAATGTATGGCATGAAAATTGAAACTTTGAGCATGACAACTAAGCCCACAGTTGAATCTTTTACTTCCAGGTCATTGGTGTGCATCCTTCCTCTGGCCAACCTACCTCAATACCACTCTCAACCTGGCTCAAAATAAATTATTAACAAGGTTTTTAAGTTTGTTTCAATGTGCAGGGATGATTGATGAGTTCAGTGTGACTTGATGGAAGATAACTTCCTCTGGAGGCCTAAAAAGGCCATTCTGATCTAATCAAACACCCTAAAGGAGAGTTCAAGAAATATATTAAGAATCCAGAGGTGATGTCGGGGAATCTTGGAAGTGTTGGAGGAAATTTAGGAATATTTAGGAAAGGTTTTCTCATTCAAGGACAATCTACTCAACAACGAGGTTTTCTAGGTGCAGGGAACAAACACTCTAATGGTGAAATCTAACTTTTTCTGGATGATTTTGGGAGCTCTGTAAGGAGTTAAGAGGAAAAAAATAGGCACTAGAAATATATGTGAATCCTATACATGTTGGTAACATCAATTTTTCTCTAATACTTGAAGGTTTCATGAATAATTTCAAAATAATGCAAGCCTACCCCTTTTGGTTCCAGACAAAAATGGCCCTAAATTTGCAATCTCTAGAGAGATGGTCACCACATGGTGATAGGTGAATATTTGTAAATGTTGATAAGTACCTCTCAGAATGGGTACTGTCATAAATAGACTATTGTTTACCATGGGTGAGGATCTCATGAGGATGGGGCCAAATTTTTTGAGTTGAAAACACCTTCCTAACACCCCAGGTTGTGTTTTTGAGTGATGAAACTTCTAACATGAAAAATTGGTAAAAAAATGAGTTACCATGAGTTGAAAGTCATGTTTCTACTTTAACCTCAAGCTATGACTATAAGTGTTTAGAAACAATTGTTATGAGATCTACATTGTGATGGGAACATGATTGCTCTCTTCTAATTACAAGGCAAGAGCGAGGATCACTCTCTTACTTTTCAAGGCCTCCACAATTAACCCTAGTGATCACAAATTAACTCCATGATGCTCAAACCATTTTTTTGATTATCTATCACTTACTGAAATAGGTATTCACCATGTAGATGGAAGGATTTCTCATTGAATGATATTAGTTTCATGTGGGCCACCTATTGGACTGAAATGAGGTGGTTGTAATGTCCTTCCTCCTTTTAAGTGTGATCACACTACAAGGTTCAAATGAGTGTTTAAGAACACTACCAAGTGAGTGACATCAAGTGAAACTCAGACAATTTCTCATTCTTACATACATGGTGCTCTATATGAAGATCATCCTCTTACCCTCCTAGTTCCATAATTCTCCTAGGATGGAATCAACTTCAGGATACTCATACACCTCTTTTCTCATATGCCTCTCATGGAGATAGATGATGCCTTGATCCTTCACACATGATGGTCCTGAATGCCTCGATAGCTTGACTAGCTCATCTTGACTTGTTCCTTGAAGAGGTTTGAACATGATTACAAAGTCAAGATATGATGATCCTCAACTTACTCCATGAGATTCCCATTTCACCTTTGAACATGATGAAACCCTTTTTAACTTCACAATTCACTTCCCTGACCAAGATGTCACATGAGTGGAAACATGCTTATAGTATCTGAACACATATTTACTCAATTGCTCCTCATGGAAATAGGTTTCCTCCTCTATATGGAAGGATTGATCCCTGAATGAGACTTGAAGGAATGTTTGAGGGTGAGCTCCATCTTCTTGAACTCCAACTACATTGAAGCATTGTGAAAGCCACTCCCTGAATTGCAAGATGTGAGCACATCACCAAGTATTGATTAAGTGTTTAGAAACAATCTCAAGATATATGCACTATTTTGAGCTCAATATGACTACCATCACCACTCATGGTGATCCTTTCTCATCATGCTCATGATGATCATTCCCTTGATGACTTTCAATTTTCAATGAGGTTCTTGATGTTTCAGATCCTTCACAGACCTCATGATTCTCTTGATTGCACCCTAGTTGTCCAAGTGACTATCTATTACAATATTTGATGCATATGTTTTTCCCTCTAAACTCATTCAGGAACTCCCGGAATGGATTCCATAGAAGACAACATTCACCATTGAAGATCTCATTCCCTACACCCTGAATACCTAATGTTGAATAGATGGATCCTGAAGATGTTTTATTTCCTAAATTTTCCTAAATTACTTTAGACACCTTCAATTCTCTTCAAAATCACCCTATGAATTGCTTTAGAATTTCCCTGAACATACCACGAAGTGTGTTTACTAATTGGAAAATAGCTAAAATTTCCTTTTTAGGCCTCCGGAGGAAATTATATTTCACTGAATCTTATTGAATTAATTTATCACCTTGGGTAATCATCCTTGCACACTAAAAAAAAATTAAAACCTTGTTTATAGGAATTTCCTCTAAGCCATGGGGTGAAGGTTGAACTGAAGGAAGGCTAGTGAGAGGAAGGATGCACATATTGATGTCTATCAAGAGGAAAGGGATTGAATATTGCTACACCCTTAGTCATATAACTTATACTTGCATATTGTGATCATTTATCTACATTTTGGTGTTCTTGGTGTTATATTGATGTCAGATATTCAAATCTATCTAAGTAATTTTATTACAAATATACAATGGTAGTTCATGACATCTAGCATTTACTTCCAACCTTGACTGTGTTTTGTTAACTCTCATGGTTTTTCTCACCTAAAGCTTAATGTTGGGAGCATATCAAGCATCCAAAAATCTGGGTTATAAAAGAATAAACTTCAATTTAATACTCTTAAAGCTTATTCAATAGGTAAATGAGTCAAGAAGGGTGTGTATAATAAGAAATCTGAATTTTTCCCTATCAGGTTATCTAAAACCCTATTTTGGGGTTTCAAAAGAAAATATTAATATCTCAGCTGATAAGGATTATTAGAAGATAAATCTACCTAGAATTGGGTTATAAAACTTAGGAGTCTTCTTGAATCACACCATTACAGAAGAAGACTCTAATACTATTGTGGAGAACACCCTTTTGATCAATTTTATCCATGTAGAATTAGAAATTTAAGGTTAATCACATGTTCCTGACCTCCACAATGTATTGAGCTCATTACCAAGCACTAATTAAGTTTTTAGAAACACTCTTGGGAGGTATGTATTTCTTGAGAGTATGAGATCATTGCTAACATCACCTTTGGTGGCCTTGGATCAAAATGGATGCTCCCATAATGTAAAGGATTATTCAAGATTTTTGGGTGCCTACTTTTTTCCTCCTAACTCATTGTGGAGCTCCCGAAATCACCCAGAGAAGTCAAGGTTCACAATTTGACTACTCATTCCTTACACCTGAAAACCTGACTTTTGAAAAACTTTCCTAAATCAAACCTTTCCTAAATATTCATAAAATCTTCAAACACCTTCAAGGATTTCAAATACCACCTTTGGATACTTAATACCTTTTCATAACCCTCCCAAAGGATGCACATAGGATTTGAAATGGCCAAAATTGGCCTTTCTAGGCTTGTCAGAGAATTAGTCTTTTAGTTGCACTTCAATGAATGGAATAATGGACCTTGTTAAATATTTTTGAAAACTTATACATGTTCACCCAATGCATTAGGAATACCTTAAAGGATAAGGTGATCATGACATAGGAGGCCGGTTGGCCCAGAGAGGGATTCAAGAAGATTTGGGAGCAATATTTCACATTGTGGCTTGGTTTTCATGGTTTAAGTTTTGCATTTTTGGGTTAGTCAATTCACATGACAACATCTCCATATAAATATCATCCTCTTACCCTTCTAGGATTCAAAATCCTCCTTGAATGGAATCAGATTTAGGATTTTCATACACTTCTTTCTCATATCCCTCTCATGAGAATAGGTGGCTTCTTGATCCTTTCACACATGATGGTCATGGATGCCTCAGTAGCCTGATTAGCTCCTTTTGAATTTGTTTCTCGAAGATATTTGGAACAAAATGGTAGAGTCAAGATATGATGATCATCAATTCATTCCTTGAGCCTCACTTTTCACCTTTGAACATGATGATCTCTTCTTAATCTCATAATTCACCTCCTTGCCCAAGATGTCACCTGAGTGGAAGCATGCTTATGATGTCTGGACACCCTCTTTCTCAATGTTATCCTCATGGAGATAGGTTTCCTCCTCCTGATAGAAGGATTGATCCCTGAATGAAACTTGAGGAATGTCTGAAGAATGAATTCCATGTTCTTTACCTCCACATTGTACTAAAACAATATAAATTCCACCTCCCTGACTTGCAAGATGTGAGTTCATTACCAAGCATTGATTAACTGTTAGAAACACTCTCATAAAATATTCATTATTTGTGAGCTTGAGATGATTTCCACCATCACTCATGGTGAGATTATCTTATCATGCTCTTGATGACCATTCCCTTGATGATTTGAATCTCGATGAAGCTCTTGATGTTTTAGATCTTTCATAGATGTAAATCCATGATTTTTCTCAAATGCAAACACACTAAATTTTCAGATTTTATACCTAATGCACATTAAATATTTCAAGTTTTCAAGTGATATTACATTATATCCTTACAGATTAATCTATGACAAAACCACCTTCCCTTGATACATTGAAAGTAAAAACTTACATGGTTTCATTTTGATTTCAATGTGTTAATAAGGAATTACATGAGTGGATATATTAGCAACAATTGTTGCTACCTCGCTTGGGAGTTGCGAGGTTTAAAGAATATAGTTTACAAGAATCAATAATCCTACAATAATAACCTTATTTACAAGACCCCAATAGTACCTTGACTAGCCAATTATTTACAAAGTGAACAGATATTCCTTGAGGAATATCAAGATACCAAGAGGCTCCACTATCTCCAACTTGTAAAAACTTCCCAAAATGCTGAAATACCTATGTAAGGCTTGTTTACCACCCAACCAATATGGCATCAACATGCCTTTCCATGACTTGTTGGAAGTGATGCTTAGCCTCCCCCAAGCCCAGTGTAGAGTGAGGAACTAACTTCCACAATGTGCACTAAGTATAAAGGGGATAAATTATACACAAGATAAAACATAAGAATTTAATAAAGTTTATTACAAATGATTAAACAATATACATGAGGATAACACAGGTCATACCTCACAAGGGGGAAGAGAGGAAGTAGGATGCCCAAATCAAAATCCAACCATAGGAGCACCAACAAAACATGTTTACACAACTCCTTATTACCACCTAATCATTCATAACAACTGAGCCTTATTCCTCATTTATGCCATAGTAATCCTTGTACTTACAATTTTCAAACATGATGATGATGTTTCCAAAATGGTTTCCTCATCAAGAATGAAAGGTTCAAGCCATATGACACCTTTCTGCCCATAACTCAAACCATATGAGGGGTCTATGAGAAGTGGACACATTCTATTATATATTGACCAACAACCATGATTTTTTAGCAGGGAAATAAAACCTCTAGTCTCTTCCCATATCAGTTCTCTAAAATTTTCAATCCAAATGATGGTAAAAAGAGTACCCCACAAAAGAAACAATAAGAAAGAAACAACTACATTCACCATACACTTCACAATACATCATTTAGTACACATCGTATAATCATTGACTCAAAGCCCTAGTTTTTAACAAGATAGTGCACAACTAAGAAAGAAAAGGATAAGAACCAGATACCTCTAAAATGCTTTCCAAGACTCTAAGCTTTTCCCTTTGTCCAAGCTCACCTCCAAGCTCCCAAAATTCTCCAAAGCTCCAAATTAAAAATGACCAGAAGCCCCCTCCTTCCCCATGAGGAAGAATAAAATGAGGAACCCATAAATGATCCTTAGGACCAATGGGAAATATTACAAGTGTCACCGATCCTTAGTGTCAGTAGTGGTATCAAGATTCAAAGATTAGCCAAAAATTGAATAAGTAAGAGTAAACTCACCTTTTAGCCCTTATCATCCCATCAATTTTGAAAAACTAAAACAAAAGGAAGTGGAGCAACTAGGGTTAACAATTACACATATGAACCCATACCATCATATCAGATGGTGACTAAATAGTAAAAATGGGAGGGAAACTCCCTCCACTATTTCCTTGGAAATGAGCCCCCCTACCTATTAGGTAGGGTCCAAGGGCCCATTTTCATGCTAAGAAGGAACTCCCAAACTCAAAAGGGGTGACAACCTAAAAATGCCCAAAATAACCCAATTCCCGGGTATTGGCATACTTGGGCACAAGGGTAGAGGGTGTGGCAATATAAACCACAGAAAGAGTTCACATGTGGTCCCACAATCCCTTGTTACCAACACACACACAGAACTTGAGCATGGCCAAAACCAACACTTAACTTGTAATGATCATTATACCTCTGTTGGAAAGTAGTTTGTGGGAACTAATAAAACACCATAAACCTAATTAATTTTACAAAGTTTGGTGTATCTTCCTATAATGTGCATTACAATTGAGGGGTTCACCCATGGTGCCCAATTAAATACTCAATATATTCTAAGGCCTCAAAAATTTAGCATCCTTAGGACTCAACCCATGGGCCGCTCATGCCTTCAATTTCGTAGCATGCCCTGAAACTTTATGACTAATCTCTCTATACATGTCACCTGCACACTCATTGCACACATTAACCGCATCTGTCCAATTAATAAAGGATCATCTACACATCACAAGGGTCAATCTAACTTATAATGTCCTAATTTTTAAACAATTGATACTTCTGCAATGCATACAATTCACCTTTTCACATAGTTTTCCAATGAATGGATACCAAATCTAAAATTGCAAAATACACTTAGGTTAGCATTCGTTCAACAAGCTTACCTTATCATTAAATCCAGAGGTATGTACCAAAAACACTGACTATCATTAATCAAATTTGTACCACAAGATCTACTTTTCTAACCAATAAATCTATCATATTAACATAAAATTGTTAGTGTCATTCCCTTCATCATGGAAGAAATATATCAGTATTTTGAATCTGGTGTTCCAAGTTTGGTGCTACGCGCCCAACATTTTACCATAATGAAAACTTTCCCCCCTTCGTCTTGAGGATAAAATATCATGGTAATTGAATTTCCAAATTTAATTCAGAGTCTCAATCAAAAACATTTGTCTAGGAATAAAGGATTACCAACAGCATAACTGGAGCTATAAAAATGTGGGCACTAAATAGTACCTTAACCATTTTTTTTGGATACAACACCCATTGTCCTCGTGATGTTTCAGATCCTTGGAAAACCTCATGATGACCATTCCCTTGATTATTTGAATCGATAAAAACTTACATATGTGTTTTGATTTATTATGTGTTATAAGTAATTGCATGAGTCCATATATTTGAGAAAATTATTTCTACCTTTAAGAGTTGTGAGGTTTAGAAAATATAGTTTTGACACATCTAAAACTCCTACAAATGTCAACAACCAATCAAGAAGACCCAAAAACCTATTAAACAATGACTATATTCTTGAGACAAGAACAGATATCGATTGTAGATAGTTTAAACCCTAAAATATTTTGGTTGAATGTTAAAATCCTAAAAAATACCTATGTACTGACTAGCCATTATAATATGAAAAACTGCCTTCTAAATTGTGACTTATGGAGCTATGAGACTAGTTCCATAATGCAGAATGACCCTAATTTCTTATATTTACAATAAAAAAGTATAATTTTTAAATTTATATAAGAAATAATAAAGTATAAAGATCTAAATTTGCCCAAAATATCAAATGAGTTTGACTTACCTGACCTTGACACCATTCATATGGCTAATTAGTAAATGGGTGATCCCATCTTTGATTTAAAATCAGAATTCCTCTGAAGCATGTCATATTACACGCGTCAGGAACGTTCCAGTCATGTTCTAAAGTGAAAAAAACAACAATTCAAACCAAAATCCACATTTGAAATGAAATTATCAATCCTAATAATAACCCTAATGTTCGAATCACGCTTTCCCGAAACACGCTTCACGTTTCGCTTAATATGCAAAAATTTGGCCTTTTCTTTCGGGGCGTAAAGGGTGTAAAAAAGTGCATACATTTTTCCTGAAATCAGCGAAACTTGAACTTCATCTAATAATTCTGCAGCATGCATATGCTCAAAATTTTACAAAGTGATAAGAATAAGTACCGTAGAGCTCGGGAATCTAGTTTCGATGCTTATAATGTTTTTTTCCCGAAATGGTGGACCCGATTAAGAGGGTCAAATGTAGTGTGCACACAAAATAGTTGTATATTTTTGTGTCAAAAAGATAAGAACCTATTGTGTGTACACCCCCCATTTTTTGAGTTCTATAAATTATTTTTCAAATCCCTTGTTCAATAGAAACTTACCTAAGACCATGTACGAGGTCACACTAATTTTTCATAATTTTTGGATGAATATATAAATTTTTATTAATTTTCAAAGTGTACACATCCCACAAAATGAAATATTTGTGTGTACACCCCCGTAACTTTGAGAAAAAAGAGTTGTTCCTAAGTGTTTTTTGATGCACGTGTAGAATGGAGTTTAGAAGAGGCAGTTTTTTTTTGTAATTTGGATGAAAAAATCATAAATTGTGTAAAACACTGTCATCGCATGAGAGAGTTGACACAAACATATTTTGAGCATCCAATAAAAAGAAATGTGTGGATTCATGGCTTAAGCTTTATCATGGTAATGGTTTAGAATGAAGTATATCTTGACCATGTGTGAGAATACTTCCCTTGACGTCCTAGTATGGATGGTATCATAGACATACTTATGTAAAAACTGTCACTCAGATGAACGGGGTGTCAAAAAAAAAATCTTTGATTTCTTTGTGAAAAAAATGGATCAAAATTATTAAAAGCCTTACAGGATAAGTGCATTTTAAATGCTTTTCCTAAAGGGGGTATCGATAATGTTGACACAGTTTTCCTGAAAATTTTATATCAAAACATTGATACTGTCGTACACCCACATGGAATTCGATTTTATACAATAGTGTTCAAAATTTAAAAAATATTGATAAGCTATACAACTTATGTACACATATATCTCGGATGTCTAATTCTCATAGCATTGACTATTTAAATTGAGAAATATGGTGGAAAATAACCAGGGTCAAATGTGGTGCTCACATATTTAAATATGTGACTATCATTGTTCAAAAAGATAATAACCTATTGTCAGTGTTTGCCCCCCCATTATAATGAGTTCTATAAATCCCCCATCTTTGACAAGTCCCTTCAATAGGAAATCGAGGGTTGAGGGCATGTAGTGGAGGTCCCATTGAAGTATGTCGATAATTTATGGCTGACGATCTATAATTTTGCAGCCCTAATTTTCAAAGTGGACAAATCCCGACGAGTTTGTAATGAATGGTGTTTATACACATGTAACTGTTGAGATATCTAAACATTGTTTTATGACGCCTAATCAGCCTTGGAGAATTGACATGTTGTAAAGCCATGAGTTTTGTGATTTTAACCGTATATTACTGGATGAAAAAATTAGGTAAGTTGTAGCACCAATAACAAGTATGCATAAGTTTTTGCAAGAAAACCGTATAATTCTCTCTCTCTCTCTCTCTCTCTCTCTCTCTCTCTCTCTCTCTCTCTCTCTCTCTCTCTCTCTCTCTATCTATATATATATAATTATAATATGTGACCAATATACAACTTACTTATATGCTATGTAAAGAAATCATAAAAATAACTATAATTTTTTTGGAATATTATTTTATAACACATTTTTCATCGGGGTATACACGTGACATTTTGTTGTTTTTTTGTAAATCACGGATTACCAGTCCAAACCTATGATTTGGATATCTAAAGAAAATCCAAGCCTATGGTTTGGTAATTTCAAATCCAAACAAGATGAAATTCACTCGTGTTCATGTCTGGTATGTGGTATATGTGTTTATGGGAGGGATATATTTACTAACAAAATAACAAAGTATAAAGATTAATATAAGAAATAATAAAGTATAAAGATTAATAAAATAAAAACGCATACTTTAAATTTATTTTATAAAATATAAGAAGTTAGGGTCACTCTGCACCTTATGGAACTAGTCTCACAACTCCATCTGCCAGGATTTAGAAGATAGTTTTTTATATTCTAATATGGTCAATACATATGTATTTTTTAGGATTTCAGCATTCGACCTTCAAGCTTTTAGGGTTTAAATTATACCATCGATATATGTTTTTTGAAATAATATAGTCGTTATTTAGGTTTTGTGACCTTTTAGATTGGTTATTGATATTTGAAAGAGTGTTAAATGTGTCAAAAATAGAACTTACAAACCTCACAACTCTTAAAGGTAGCAACAACTGATCGAATATATGGACTCGTGAATTTTCCCATGAACATGGAGTTGAATCCCTATTTTTTTCTTAAAATATGGTAAAATCATACTATGGATGAGTACTTACTTTACAAGCTTAGGGAATGCATCTTTCACTTTCTGGTCAATGGTACGTTCTTCCTCTGGCTAGCCTACCTTAGTACCACTCTCAACCTGGATCAAAATAAATTATTAACAAGGTTTTTTAAAGTTTGTTTCAATGTCTAGGGATGATTAGATACGATGATTGATGAGTTTAGTGTGACTTGATAGAAGATATCTTCCTCTGGAGGCCTAAAAAGACCATTCTGAGCTAATCAAACACCCTCTCGGAGAGTTCAATAAACATGTTAAGCATTTGGAGGTGATGTTCGAGAATCTTGGAAGTGTCTGGAGGAAACTTAGGAAGATTTAGGAATATTGTTTAGGGTTTATGGTTTAGGGTTTACGGTTCATAGTTTAGGGTTCAGGGTTTAGGGGTTTAGGGCTCATGGTTTTGGGTTTAGGGTTTAGGGCTCAAGGTTTAGGATAGGGTTCAGGGTGGTAAAAATAGGGTTTATGGTTTAGATTTTAGGGCTCGGGGCTCAAGGCTAAAGGTTTAGGGCTTAGGGTTTAGATTTTAGGGTTTAGATTTTAGGGTTTAGGGTTTATAGTTTAGGTCTCATGGTTTAGGGTTTAGGGTTTAGGATTTATGATTTGGGGTTTGGTGTTTAGGGTTTAGGGGTTAGGGTTTAGGGCTCAGGGTTTAGAGTTTAGGGCTCAGGGTTTAAGGTTTAGGGTATAGGTTTTAGGGATTAGGGATTAGGGATAAAGGTTTAAAGGTCAAATTTTAGGTTTTAGGGCACATGATTTACGGTTTAGGGTTTAATGCTTAGGATTTAGGATTTAGGGTTTAGGGTTTTGGGGTTAGAATTTTGGGATCAAGGTTTAAGGCTCAGGGTTTAGGGATCTGAGTTTAGGTGTGATGGCTTATGGTTTAAGGTTTAGGGTTTAGGGTTTAGGGTTTAAGGTGGTAAAAATAGGGTTTATGTTTTGGGGTTCAAGGTTTAGGATTTAGGGTTTATGAATTAGGGCTTAGGGATTAGGTGTAGGATCAAACGAGACCTATCCAAGTGTAACTCCCATCTCAAGGATCATATTCATATTCGGTGTATCTCCATTGAAGAGGGAAACTCCCATGTTAAATCAGTTATTCAGTATGATGTGGAATATGGGAAAAGTAAATGAAAGTTATAGAATTAGATTTCATGGGTAATGTTAGTGCAAAATCACAACACCCCCAAAGGAGTTATGGATCTTCTTTTCTAAGGCAGAGTCATTTGGTGTTATTTACATAACATTGGATCATTCCCCAAGCTGTGGGACTTGCAAATGGGAATTATCCTCCAGAGAAGGTTGGTTCCTCTTCCCAAACTACATGCCACAAGCTATTCCAATGTAGGCAAGCTAACCTAATCCTAATCTAACTTCCATGGAGACAAGGAGAGGAAGAAAAAAAGGAAAAAATAGAGCCTACACTAAAACGGTGATACACCAGAGAAGGAAATTCCTGATCATCCACTAAACTACCATGGAGAAAAAGGAGGTGAGAAATGGCAAGGATGGACAAGTGCATCACAGACCAGAGATATATTTCACATAGAAAATGTTCCAAAATCCCTAAAAATACAACTCGAAAACCTGCAAATGACTTTCAAACATGCACAGATTCCCTGAAACAATGAAACGTAAGAAGAAACAACCAAAAACGAGCAAAGGATGGGAAAATGCATCACAAAAACAAGTTTTTATTGCTCCAGATTTACACAGTATGTTATTACACGAGCAAGAGGCAAAAAAAACCATCTACAGAGCAAGGGAGGAGGTTAGAACTCCATTTCAACCCCTGGGGAAGAAAAGAAGAGGGAGGCAGAGAAGAAGAATGAACAACCTTTGAAATATGTGCCTCTGTTTACATTTTATAGAAAAAAACGTGAGAAGAGAGGAAAAAATGTGGGATCTACTGCAACCAATTTTCAAAATGTGTTTTAATTCTTCCTTTATTGGTGGGCTCGATGCAAAATCTCATAATTCCATGTATCTACTTCGCAGACCAAAGAAAATGACCCATACTTCATTAAATCTGGTGGTTGGAACTGGTTTTTTGTCTTTTCCATGCCAGAACACATTTTGTAAATTTCTCCCCCAAATCTTCACCAAAATCCAAAATTGAAGACTCAATGATGAGGAGAATCTTCATATCTTTCCATTAGTACTAAAAACGTCAAAAATGGAGCTCTGGATCAAAAGATATGGCCTTCTGAGTTTTTCCTTAACATTTTTAGCAAAAAACAGCTCGAGCAAATTTTGAACTTTTCTCCCACAAATCCTTTGATGACGTGGTATCCATTGGGGTCGATGGAGGTAGGGGCTCCTTTTTTTTCATTTTCACTTTTTGATAAAAAGTCAAAAAATCTCATTTGCCTCCGAAGGTCCGCCGACCCGCATTAGATTTTTGATGTGTAAGTTCATCACTTAATTAACACCGTTTTGACAAAAGGGAAAATTTTCACTTTTTCCTCTGATTCCCTGCCGGTCTGAGATTCCTTGGAAAACATCTCTCCCAAGCCCCGCAGGTCCGCCTTGGGCAAATTTTCCCTCTAAATCCGTCGAGCCATAACTCAAAAAATACAAGGAGTTAGAAAGAGTTCTTTACCGTTTTGGAAAGGGGAAGAAATTATCTATCTAATGGAGCATTTTATATAAACCTTTAAATGCTTTAAATGTACTAAATCTGGACTGAAGCACAAAAGGGAGTAAGTTAGCTTAAAAATAAGGGGAGCTTATTTTGGTTAACAGGTAATTAGTACTAAGTATCAACAAGAGTAATATGACTTCTGACTACTCGACTAGGAAGGCATGACAATATTAGGACCCATATTTCCTAGTCTCATGTATAAAACCATCATTGAGTCTTCTTGTACAAAATAAGAATTGCAACAGGGGAATGGCTAAGAACACAAAATGGTTATCAGTTGCCTAGTAAATATTAGTTTTTTAGTTTTGAATGGGAGTCAGTTGGCCTACGACTTAGTGACCTTCTATTCATTGATAATTCCTTTTATGATAAACCCATGGATGCTTTCAAAATTTCCCTCAAAAAGATAGGGTTAGTCATCAAGCCTAGTGAAGGGTGTGATGTAATTTTGAAAACAACTTGAAATGTATGCAGATTTAGAGGTCATAACACGAATTTACAAATATCTCTATCATTATAAATGGAAGCCAATTAACAATGTCTCCATGTATCCAATGATCAAGGAATAATGGGGTTTGTGGCAAGATTAGAAGTTAAAGAATCATCGAGTGTCTGAATCAGAATGTCGTTGCATCTAGAGAAACATTCTCAAATATTGGAGTAATGCATCTTGGAAAATCCTTTCTAATTTCTAGTCTAGTTCGTGTTCTTGGTCTTGTTTCTGTTTTTTTGGTTCTAGTTCTAATCATGGTCATCGAATATGGATGTTTTAGGAAAGTAATCCACACATGAATAATTATTTCCATTTAGATTGTTGGAAATTCCAATGACAGTGGTAGTTCCTGTGGAATTCTGTTTGTGGAAGGTGTGGTTGTGCCCTTGTTATTTTTTTCTCATGGCATCATAAGTAGCCTTTTTGGTATTATCAGAGAGAACTCCCCATGTTTTTGTGATAAGTTTAAAATATCCCTTGGCTCCTAGGAACTTGTCTTTATCGGGATGCAATAGTAAGGCTAGTTTTAGCAGGTATTAATAGAAAAAAGAAAAAAAATTGACTGGAATTACTTACGAAATGAATTCCTTCACTTCAAGCTTATTTTTATAACTATAATCCAGCTTTACAAGTTCTCAATATTTTCCAAATTTGGAGCGAATTGAAATTTTGGACCTTTGAAAGCATGAAGAAAATAGCGAGTTCATTTCCCCAAACCATTCTTGAAGTGAATTTAAATGAAATGAAATTTGGAATTTGGAGGTGGCATGTGGTAGACATTGATTTTCCTACCACCGATTTACTTGTTGATGATTAATTCTTATTAGTTGGATTTATTTTCCATTATTATGATAAGTACATTTTTGAGATTACAAAATCACCGTCAGGTTTTTTCATGAGAATACAATTATTATTATGGCACGGTGGAGTAAAATCCTTAAATCCTCCCATAATTATGAATACCTCTCCTATGGAACATCATAAGAGTGAATATATGTTAACCAAACTTGTCATGTCTCCTTGAGATTGAGAAGGGTGTTTAGAGATGCTTTTAGCTTGTATGAAGAGCTTTCACATTAGACAAACCAAGAAGTGACCAATGAACCTTTTTTCTTGTGCAATACAAGGGAAATTTTGGTAAAGGCAAGTGAGAGGAGTCTTTGGATGAATTTGTCGAAACTAGATGAGTGAAATAGGTGGGTTTAATGAGGAAACAACCCAAATTGAACTAGTCAGGGTAGAGTTGGACCAAAATAGAGCACCATAGGAAATTCTTGGGATAGGGATAACACTAAGATAATGAAGGAAGACTACATGATTTTTCAAATTGAACCCATTATCCTCACAATGTTTTAGATCCTTCACAGACCTCAAGATAAGCATTGCCTTGATTATTCGAATCGAGAAAAAATGTAGGGTTATGGTTTAGGAAACAACGTTTAAGGCTCGCCATTTAGGGCTCATGTTTTAAGGCTCAAGGTTTAGGGTTGATGTCCTAGGGTTTAAGTTTTAAGTTTTATGGTTTAGGGTTTAGGTTTTAGGTTTTAGGTTTTAGAGCTTAGGGATTAGATTTTAGGTTTTAAGGCTAAGTGTTTAGCATTTAGGGTAAAGGGTTTAGGGTTTAGGGTATAGGGCTCAGATTTTAGGGTTTAGGGTTTACATTTCAAGGTTTAGGGATTAGGGTTAAGGGTTTAGGGTTTAGGGTTTAGGGTTTAGTGTTCAGGTTTGAGGGTTTAGGGTTTAGGGTTTAGGGTTTAGGTTTTATGGCTTAGGGCTTAGGGCTTAAGGGTTTAGGTGTTAGAGCTTATGGTTTTAGGTTTTAAGGTTTAGGGTTTAGGGTTTGGGGTTTAGGGTTTAAGATTTAGGGCTTATGGTTTAGGGTTTAAGGCTCAGGAATTAGGGGTTTATGGTTTAGGGTTTAGCGCTCAAGGTTTAGGGTTTAGGGTTTAGGGCTTAGGGATCACGATTTAGGGTTTAAGGTTTATGTTTTAGGGTTTATGGCTTAGGGATTAGAGGGATGACAATTTAGGATTTAAGGTTTAGGGTTTAGGGATCAGGGTTTATGGTTTATGGTTTATGGTTTATGGTTAAGGTTTTATGGCTCATGGTTTAGGGTTTAGGGTTTAGGGTTTATGGTTTAGGGGTTCGAGTTTAAGGTTTAAGGTTCAAGGTGGTAAAAATGGGGGTTTATAGTTTAGGGTTTAGGGTTTTTAGGGTTTAGGGTTTAGGATTTAAGGATTAGGTTTTAGGGCTTATGGCTCAGGGCTTAGGACTTAGGGTTTAGGGCTTAGGACTTAATGACTGAATTGATGATTATCATATCCTAACTCTACCATTGTGTCCAAATCTATTCTATAAAAAAAATAAAAATGAGAAAAGATGTGTAATATTCATTTCAAGGCACAAGGTGGATGCCATATCCATTTAGTTACTTCTCCCACCCCTCATAAACAAGGTAGTTGTATAAGCAAACTCAATGATGATTCTAGGCACAAGACTAGGAAATATGGACCTAATATTGATATTTAAAAATATGAACTCACTCATGAAACCTACTGGAAATATATGAGGTTTTCCGATCCTTGTATGCAGAAGATCAAGAGCATTTTTCACTTAGTAATCAGTACTGTAGACTAGAGGGATTTTAAAAAATCTCTAGGTTTCCTTGTGGTTGTCATGCCCTCCTAGCCAATTCATCCATAAAATTGAAGTTTGTGTGATTCAAAATAAAGGAAGAGTTAGTGAGAGTGTGAGAGGAAGAGAGAGAGAGAGAGAGAGAGAGAGAGAGAGAGAGAGAGAGAGATTGATATTATGTGTGAGAGAGAGAAAGAAAACATGAGAGGGAGAGAGAGTGAGAGAAAGAGATAAATATAAATCGAGAGAATCATAAGGAGAGATTGAGAGTGAGAGAGAGAAAGAGAGAGAGAGAGAGATACAACATTCAATAAGCCACTAAAATTAATCATCTAAGCACCACAACACAGTCTCTAAGTAAACAGTCTCTAACAATATAAAGAGTTGAAAGGTTTCATGTTATTCTGAGCATGGTGAAACAATATAAAGAGTTGGAAGGAGAAAATGGAAGAAAAATTCCAAATTTTGCTTGATTTGGAATTAGGAAACTTAAAGATAGTGAGAGGAATAGAGTGGAAGTTTGAGAAAATGAGGTTTAACAAGAAAATGATTCATTTTAATAGTTGATTGGGCTTGTGTAAAAAATGTGAGAGCGGGATATGGGGGTTGGAAGGGTAAGTTTTAGGTTGATTATGCCATTTTTGCATATTTATACATATAGAGCTTGTTGGAATGACTTCTAAAAACAAGATACTAATGAGAATGATTGAAATTTGTTGTTATGAATTGATGAATGCATGAAAATGTGTTGGATCTATACATCACCTCATGATGTTTCATATCCTTCACAAACTTCAAGATGATCATTCCCTTGATTATTTGAATCGATACTTCCATATGTGTTTTGATTTATTATGTGTTATAAGGAATTGCATGAGTCCATATATTTGAGCAATTGTTACTACCTTTAGAAGTTGTGAGGCTTAAAATCTATAGTTTTGACACATTTAACACTCCTACAAATATCAATAACCAATTCAAAAGGCCCCAAAACCTAAACAATGACTATATTATTTCAAAAAACAGATATCAATTGTATAATTTAAACCCTAAAAGGTTGAAGGTTGAATGTTGAAATCTTGAAAAACACCTATGTACTAACCAGATTAGAATCTAAAAAATTATCTTTTAAACCGTGATAGATGGAGTTATGAGACTAGTTTCATAAGGTGCAGAGTGACCCTAACATCTTATATTATTTTACTATTATTAATATTTTATTACTTAAACATTTATTTTTATAAATACAAACATGCTACAAGCACATATACAACATAATGCATTGGAACGCGAGCACATTATAACACGCTCTTGTTATGGCACAAATTTACCAAACCATAATGCACTCATCTTATAACGTGACCCTAAATTTTCTCTACCACGTTAAAACACAACGGAGCCATAACACGAGTGCGTTATGGCCAAAATGGCCAAAAAATAGATTTTTGTCTTTTTTTTGGCCCCCTATTTTAATGCACTTATCCTACACAGTCCAAACCTTAAGTTTGGATATCCTAGGAAAATCCAAGCCTATGGATTGAGAATTTCAAACCCAAATAAGGTGAAATTTTCTTGTGTTATAACATGCTCATGCTATAATGTGAGTGTGTTATAATGTGCTCGTGTTCTTGTTTGCAATGTTGTATATATGCATTTGGGAGGGATATATTTACTAAAATAAACACGTCAATTAATATTTATACTTTATTATTTCTTATACTTCAAATTTATTTTAGTAAATATAAGAAATTAGGGTCACTCTGCACCTTATGGAACTAGTCTCACAACTCCATGAGTCACCGTTTAGCATATAGTTGTTTAATAATATAATCTGAGTCGGTACATAGGTATTTTTCAAGATTTCAACATTCAGCCTAAAGCTTTTAGGGTTTAAATTCTACAATCGATGGTCTATTTTGGGAAATAATATAGTCCCACTATTTAGGTTTTAGGGCCTTTTAGATTGTTGTACTAACATTTGTTCGAGCATGTTAGATGTGTCAAAATTAGAATTTACAAACCTCACAACTCCCAAATGTTAGCGAAAATTGATCGAATATATGGACTTGTGAATTTTCCCATGAGTGTGGAGTTGAATCTCTAATTTCATCTTATAATATGGTAGAATAATATTATGGATTAGTACCTACTTTACAAGGTTAGGGTCATGCATCTTTAAGAGGACCACTCGAGCGATCCTCACGATAAAAAATGCAAGGGAGTGCCCTTAGATTTCAACATGTTAGCCTAAAGCTTTTAGGGTTTAAATTCTACAATCGATGTCTATTTTGGGAAATAATATTCCCACTATTTAGGTTTTAGGGCCTTTTAGATTGTTGCTAACATTTGTTCGAGTGTTAGATGTGTCAAAATTAAAATTTACAAACCTCACAACTCCCAAATGTAGCGAAAATTGATCGAATATATGGACTTGTGAATTTTCCCATGAGTGTGGAGTTGAATCTCTAATTTCTTCTTATAATATGGTAGAATAATATTATGGATCAGTACCTACTTTATAAGAGTTAGGGTATGCATCTTTAAGAGGACCACTCGAGTGATCCTCACAATAAAAAATGCAAGGGAGTGCCCTTGGTTCCCACGTTGGCATGTATATAATAGATTTGAGCCTTATAATATAGATTAGAAATAGTAAGGTTTGGGAAAGAAGATAATTATATAAGGACCCCATAATATCTTCATTTACTTTCAATATAAGAATAAGAGGTAAACTTGAAGAGTTAGAAGCTAAAAGAGTGCATCACATCAATATAATTTAGTAACATTCTCAACGAAATTTAGGGTAGGAGTAGGTGAAAATGTGTAAAATATTCCACAGTGCATTCATTTACTTTCCATGGAGAAATCAAACTCAAGAATCTTCATCAATAATTATGCTAAGAAAATTAGTTTCATTCTCACCCTAGTGTAGGAGTAGGAAGGTTGATTCAAGTGCTACATACTTCACAAGAAATCAAATCTACATCAACATTAAGAGAAATTATTTTCAAATATCCTTTTGTGTTGTTGTCAAGACACCATTGAAATAATGTCATGCATTACAAAAAAAGGAATTTGGTGAAATTCGTAAGAGGGAGTTGTCATAGAAAAATGCAGGGCATGAAAAATTAAAAACTTTGAGCATGACAACTAAGACCCACAGTCGAATCTTTCACTTCCTAGTCACTGGTGTGCATCCTTCCTCTGACCAGCCTGACCCAGTCTCTCTCTCACCCTAGCTCAGAAGAAAGTTTATAACAAGGTTTTTAGGTTCTTTTCAATGTGTAGGGATGATTGAATACAGATTATTGATGATTTCAGTGTGACTTGATGGAAGATAACCTCCTCCAGAGGCCTAAAAAGGTCATTTTGGCCATTCTATGAGGTAATCAAACACCCTCTGAGGAGAGTTCAGGAAAAATATTAAGCATCCATAGAATTGATGTCAGGGAATATTGGAAGTGTTGGAGGTAAATTTAGGAATATTTATGGAAAGGTTTTCTCATTTAAGGATAATCTACTCAACAACAAAGGTTTTCTAGGTGGAGGGAACAATCACTTTAATGGTGAAATATGACTTCTCTGGATGATTTTTGGAAATCCGCAAGAAGTTAGGAGGAAAAAAAGGATATGCACTGGAAATCTATATGAATCCTCTACAATGTTGGTAACATCAATTTTTCTCTCAGACTTGTTGATCTGAAAAAGGTTTCATGAAGCAGGTCGTGGGGAAACAGGCCAATAGTGTACAGGGCATTGCCACTCTTTGGTTCCAGACAATAAAGTGGGCCTAAATTATTGCTAAGGTATCAGGCAGGAATCTTTGCAAAGTCTACACTGACTCTAAGTTCAGGGGGTTTGGGATCTAATCCCATTAGGATGTAGTTCCAACTACGAACAGAAATGTAGGAAAGTAAGGAATGGACGAGGATAGATCTGAAGAACTCAATGAAGTGAATTCCAAGACAGAAAGGTCCATAGGTCTATGACTTTGCCATGGTATGTAAACAGAGCCACACTTACTTGCATAAGGAATTAAATCAATATTGATGAGCATAGTGACAAGCTTTATCAAGGCATCTAATAGACCATAAAAACATATATCTAACTTAATGATAAGATCCTGATGCAGGATAACACATATATTGAGCACAAAGTATTAATATGTGTATTAATAGTTTCTTTTGTTACAAGAAAGCTACTAAAGTCTTTAAAAACTCACTTATCCTTGTCATACAAAAATATCTTTCTACCCATGGGAACACCAACAACTATCTCACAATACATTTATAGAAGGACTAAGCCTTATAGAATACAAGAACAAACCAACTACTTACAAAATATCTTATAGGGTATTTATCAAAAAATCTAAAAAGTCAAAAGTTGGAGTGTTCTAAAATAATGTATTGGATGCTTCAACATCCCATGATCCTAACATGGATGAGGTCCACACATATGGCTCAAGGATGATTTTTAAACAGTTTACCCTATTTGAGTCATATGCATACTTAATTATGATGAAACTACTGATGATCATCCCTTTGTACAAACTTAGTTGGTCTTGCTTTAACTTTAGTTGGTTTCATACACAATAAATACAAATGTGAGCTCAAGGATGGATGTTTTTGTTATGCAAGAATAATTATGTAGGTCCTAACATTCATCATTCATATGAACCATAATTAGTTATACGAGTGAATGACAGCTTCGCAGGATTAAGAATGATGCAATTTATGTAGCCCTGTAGGGCGTACAGGCTGCAGAGTTTACAGAAGCTTGCAGAAGCACTTGATTGAATAGAACCACTTGGAAAGGTGTTCACATGAGTAAGAATGTCCCTCAATGTTCACTAGGATACCAATCCATGCCAATCCATGAAACACTGGCTATGCCTTTCTAGACCCTCTTGATCTTGATGCAGAATTTTGGAAACAATTTGCCACACAATGCAACCCCGATGATCCTTCCACATGAGGAAAATTACACTTAGTGTTGACCTGGGAAATGTTGAGACCAAGTATTAAGACTGGGGCTGTAGACTTGAGATGAGGTGAAGGTAGGATATTGAATGAAGAATGATATGGTAGTTTTGATCGTACCTCATGAAAATGATGATGAGTGAACAAAATGGCTAGACGCGGAAAAGGTCATGTTACATGGGTTTAAAGAGCACCACAACATAGCTTAGGAATATGTAGATGTGGTTCCCTAGTTCCACCAAGGAGTCATGACAGTTCAACTACCAATCCTAAGTAAGCATGAATTTATTTCCTTATTTGGATTCCTGATGGAAAGAGAGACATCTCTAGTAAGGCAGTATGGAAATAAGGGCATTGATTTCAGTCTCACCACCATGTGACGGGTCTTCCAAAATTACAGATCTAGAAGGAGATGACAAATAAGGGCTTCAGCTTTCTTGATAATTTTGATGAAGTGTGACTCTTTACAATTCAACTCTTACAGTCAACCTTAAGTGACCTAAGACAACAAAGAGTGAAAAAATACACTCTCAATGAGAGGAGCCACTTAGCTGGAATTATAAAAGAGAGAGAGTGAAGTGAGGTCTACAAGCTCAAAACAACGGCACGCGGAGATGACAAGGATGGCCGACAGGCATAGAAAAAAAAACTTTTCACAAATTGCAATTAATGAAGAATGACAGGTGTTGAGGCGCATACTTCATAGAAAAATTCAGAGTCTATGACCTCACTAACCACCTTGATGCACACTTTTCAGAGTGTCGACTATGATTGCAATATACATTCTTTTGTGAGATATGCTTGGATCATCAAATATCTTGGTGTTTACACAATAACTGTTATGAGATCTACAGGTCCATGAGGGGGAACATGACTTTGGTGATCTTGACATAACCGTGGGTGCGCTAAAGGATATAAGAGTGGAGTAGATCACTCTCTGTCGACACAATATTTCTAGCACCCTGGCACACATTCACCCTATGTCAACATATGATTTCCAGCGCCAAAGGGTAATTAAAGGGGTGCAATGTTTTGGATGTTTTCATAACAATTTATGCACCTAAACCTGTACTATGCTGAAGGCGAATGTGCTCAATAGGATTTCCACATGATATGAAATGGAGCCTTATTCAAAAATCTGGATTTTTAGTAGTGTCGACGCGCCATTCTATCTGCGCCGAAGGATTAGCAGAAAATGGTTAAGGTCCTTAAACGAGTCAACCCTCGTCAAGGGAGTTCCAAGTCATTTTCGGACGTGATCAAACGTATCCAAGGAGAAAGATGAAAAAAGGATTGTTTGGTATGGTTTCAGTCCTCTAGTATTTGACTCACATTGCTGATTTCGATAGGATAACAAGAGGCTCAAATTTTGTAACATGAAGGGAGCCCGACCACCGTGAAAGCTACCCATATTCGTTTGCCAAACAAAAGTGGGATCTCAAGCCACCATGTAAGCTCTAGAGAGATGCTCACCATTTTGTGATTTCGAGTTCAATATTTGCACTATGAGTTTATGTAAGTACGTCTCGAATTGTGCACTTTCAGGTAAATAGACTAATTGGCTCAACCGATGGGTGAGGATCCATATTCAGGATGGGATTTTCATATATTTGTGAGTCGATATTGCATTCCTGTTGTACCAATATTTGAGATTATCATTGCAATGACCATAACTCCCCACATGAAACAGTGGTAAATACATGAGTTACCATGTGTTGTGATCATGTTTCAATTAGACTGAGGTGCTTGTACTTAAGAGGAATTAATCAATTTTAGAGTTTAAGAGCTCTAAAATTGATGTTGAGTTCCTCAGGATCCTCTGGAAATTTTAATTACAAGTGAAAGATTTAGGATCACTCTCTTACTTTTCTAGGCCTCCACAAATAACCTTAGTGATAACAAATAAACTCCATGATGCTCAAACTATTTTACTAATTATTTGTCACTTACTAAAATAGGTCTTTACCATGTAGATGGAAGTATTTATCACTAAATGCAGATTCTTGTCATGTGGCCACCTATTGGACTTAAACTGAGGTGGTTACAATGTCCTTTCTCCTTTGGAGTGTGACCACACTACAAGGTTTGAACGAGTTTTTAAGAGCACTACCAAGTGAGTGACATTATGGGAAAATGAGATGATTTCTCATTCTTACATACATGGTGCTCTATATGAATATAATCCTCTTACCCCTCTTGTCTTCAAGAATTATCCTTGAATGGTATCAACTTTAGGATGCTCATACACCTCTTTGCTCATATGCCTCTCACGGAGATAGATTATGTACTTGATCCTTCACACATGTATGGTATTTAATGCCTTGGTAGCTTTACTAGTACCATATTGGACTTGTTCCTTGAAGAGGTTTGAACATGATGGCAGTCTCAAGATATGATGATCCTTAACTTACTCCATGAGCTTTATATTTCACCTTTGAACATGATGATGACCCTTTTTAACTACACAATTCACTTCCCTGACCAAGACGTCACCTGAGTGGAAACATAATTATAGTATCTAGACACCTCTTCACCTTGATTTACTCCTCATGGAAATAGGTTTCCTCATATAGATGGAAGGAATGATCCCTCAATGATGACTTGAAGGAATGTTTGAGTGTGAGTTCCATCTTTTTGAACCTCCAATTACATTGAAAGCACTGCGAAAGCCACTCCTTGAATTGTAAGATGTGAGAACATCACTAAGTATTGATTACAGTGTTTAGAAACACTATCAAGAGATATTAACCATTTGTGAGCATCAATATTACTACCACCAAAACTCATGGTGATCCTTTCTCATCATGCTCATGATGATCATTCCCTTAATGACTTGAATTTCAATGAGGTTCTTGATGTTTCAGATCCTTCACATACCTCATGATTCTCCTTATTGTACCTGTTGTCCAAGTTATTTTATATTACACATTGATGGATATTTTTCCTCCTAGCTCCTTAGGGAGCTCCCAAAATCAGCCAGAGAAGTCAAGGTTCATAATTTGAATACTCCTTCATTGCACCTGAAAACCCATTGTTGAACAAACTATCCCTAAATGATAAAAAAATTCTTAAATCTTCCTAAACCACATCCATCACCTTTAAGGATTTAAATTACCACCTTTGAATACTGAATATCTTTCATAACCCTCCCATAGGATGCACACAGGCTATGAAATTGCCTAAATTGGCCTTTCTATGCTTGTCGAAGAATTAGTATTTTACTACACTTCAATGAATGGAATAATGGACCTTGTTAAACCTTTTTACAAACTTATACGTGTTCACCCAATGCATTAGGACTACCTTCAAGGACAAGGCAATCATGGAACTGGAGGAAGGTTGGCCCGGAGAGGGATTCAAGAATAGTTGGGAGTAATATTTCACATTGTGGCTTGGTTTTCATAGTTTAAGTTTTACATTTTTGAGTTAGTCAACTCACATGAAAACATTTCCATATGAAGATCATCATCTTACCCTTCTAGGATTAAAAATCCTCCTTAAATGGAATCATATTTAGGATGCTCATATACTTCTTTCTAATATCCATCTCATGAGAATAGGTGACTTATTAACCCTTCACACATGATGGTCCTGGATACCTTTGTAACCTGACTAGCTCATTTTGATTTCTTTCTTAAAGATATTTCAACACAATGGTAGAGTGGGATATGATGATCATAAATTCACTCTTTGAGCCTCATGCTTCACCTTTGAACATGATGATATCTTCTAATCTCACAATTCACCTCCCTACCCAAAATGTCACTTGAGTGGAAGCATGCTTATGATGTTTGGACATCCTCTTTCTCAAATTCTCCTCATGGAGATAAGTTTCTTCCTCCTGATATAAGTATTTATCCTTGAATGAAACTTGGAGAAATGTTTGAGAAGGAATTTCATGTTCTTGACCTCCACATTGTACTAAAACACTGCAAATTCCACCTCCTTAACTTACAAGATGTGAGTTCATTACTAAGAATTTCTTAAGTGTTTAGCAATACTATCATAAAATATGTATTGTTTGTGAGTCTGATATTATTACTACAATCGCTCATGGTGAACTTTTCTTATCATACTCTTGATGAGAATTCCCTCGATGATTTTAATCTCAATGAAGTTCGTGATGTTTAAAATCCTTCACAGACTTGATTTTCCTGATTACACCCATTGTCCTCATGATGTTTCAAATCCTTTATAGACCTCATGATGACTATTCCCTTGATTATTTGAATTGATAAAAACGTACATATGTTTTATTATTTATTGTGTGTTATAAGGAATTACATGAGTCCATATATTCGAGTAATTGTTGCTACCTTTGGGAGTTGTCAGATTTATAAAATATAATTTTGACACATCTAAAACTCCTACAAATGTCAATAACCATTCAAGAAGACCCCAAAACCTAAATAATGACAATATTCTTTCACAAAATAGATATCGATTGTAGAATTTAAACCCTAAAAGCTTTAGGCTAAATGTTGAAACCTGAAAAATACCTAAGTTTTGACCATATTTGAGTATAAAAAACTATCTTCTAAATCGTGACTAGTGAAGCTGTGAGAGTAGTTTCATAAGGTGCAAAGTGACCGTGATTTCTTATATTTACTAAAGTAAATTTAAAGTATAAAAAATATTAAAGTATAAAGATTAATAGATGAAAAGCTTAAACATTTATTTTATTACATATATCCCTCCCTAAAGCACATATACAACATTGCAAACAGGAATGCATTATAACGCGTTCACATTTTAGGATTGGTAATTACCAAACCTAATGATTCATAATGTAATCACACTTTCCAAAATACACTCGTGTTTCACTTGAAATCAAAAATTTGGTCGCTTTTTTGTCCCCCATCTCCATGCACTTGCCCTATATACATACATATGTGTGTGTGTGTGTGTGTGTGTCAATTTTATAGTACAATGTCATCATACTGAAGGAAAAATGTAGTCAAAATGCTCAACCATGAGCCAAAAAATAAAAAAAATGATATATACACAACAATGAGACCAAACAATAATGGCACTCGGCCTATTCATCTCTATGAGAACCCTATGAGGCACCTAATAGAGGACTCTTGTGACGAGGTTTGTTAGGTTTTACATGGGAACCTCTATGTTTCCAATGATGGAAATACCTATGAGAATTTCCATGTGAGGTCGCAGTCCTAGTAGCCCTTTTGTGGGTAAATCTTCCTCCCATCAATATCTCGAGGTAATCCTCTAATTTTTTTGTAAGCACTGCAATCTCATCTACATCTGAGAAATATCTCTTTCTTCATGCCATGCTAGTGCAAAAACATCATGTGGTGACTATCCTGGGCCAGGTTTCATAGATCCTTCATTAGAGTGTCTCGAGGAAAATAAAATGTGATGGAAAATAAATCTAGGTTGGTCTACCTAACGATCTCTCGTTATCCCATGGTCATGGCCATAAAACACATGCCCATGACATGAAATTAGTAAAATAAAGCTTATTAACATCTAGATAAATAACTCTAATCTAGGAAGTTTGGGAAAGAGAGAATAAAGATTACTCACTAGGATCTCCCTCGACCCAATAAGGGTTTGTGGCCTTGGTTGCCTCCTCCTCTGGCTAAATAGACTCCTTTTCTATGTCCTCCTTAGCTCTAGTTACCTCCTCCTCCTCCTCTAGTTGAATAGACTCCTCCTCTACCTCCTCCTTGACTTTTTTTGTCTCTTCCTCCTCATTTATACCTTGTTAGTCATGGTTTGACTCTTCCTCTAAGATGGAACATGTCTTCACCTCCTCCTCCTCACTCCATGTTGGCACCTCACCAATTTGTAGGACATGGGGTAGTCTAGATCCTCCTCTAGATACCTTTTCTTATGTGGCTCTAGGTGTCTCACTCAGTACTCTAAGGACTACTGCTATCTACTTCATCCAGTGCATGCGATTGTCTCTCACCTCCCTAGTTCCCTTTAATATGATCCCAATTATGAGAAGAGGATCAACATAGGGTAGGCCAAACTATTTGGGGAGTCATGTCACCAGATGAATCTCCCTACACCCACCATGGTTAATCGATTACGTAGTGGTTGTACATATAGAAATGCAATCCCCTCCCCACCCCACTACCCTAACATGTCATGTTATGGCTGAGATACCATATCTATTGTCGTTAATAAATTTTCCACATGTGGTATGGCCCTAAGAGGTTTCATGCCCACCCACTTCACTACCATGATACTAACAGTGTTTATAATCCCAATACCTCTCTTATAGGGTATCACCCTCTCATATATCCATGACATGAATAATGTGGGATGAATGAGTGATGAAGACTTGCATCTCACTACTCGATACAAATCATAGTAGGTAATCCCTAACATATCTAGCTCCCATGCAAACACCCTGTCATGATGCTCTATGTTCTGAACCATGGGTGCCCAATAAAATAGGAATCTGTCTCCTCCTCTATCCCCTATCAAACACAAATCCAATATAATTATAATGGTCTTACACATAGTAGGAATAGGGTCTACCTATATTGGTACTAACCCCACACCCTACTTGGAACTTGTATTAAGTGTCTTTTCATACCCCAAAGAAAGGGGCTAATTTGTGAGCCTCATTTGATGAGATAACGCTTTTCAGCACCATCCTACTCCATGGAATGGGTACTCCCAGTATCCTGTAAACATCCTCTAGAGTGATCGTCCACTCTCCCTTAACACCAAGGAATCCTAATGTGTTCCGATCCACATCCCACTATGTCAAGAAGTCATAAAGAAGTTGGTTCACTGGGGAAACTGGTCTAGTCTATGCCAATCTCCATATCCATTCCCTCTCTAACAATCCTATCTCAGTCAATGCTAGTAAAAGAAGCACTTAGGAAAGCCACTCCTCCTCTCGGGCTTTTCTCAATTGTATGTAATCCCCCTACATCCAAAAAGAGTAGAAAAGAAGTGTATTAGATCCCTGTTAACAAGTAATAAACTTATAAAAAACTCAAAATACTAAGAAAAAAAAGAAATATTTCATTTTACGGATTTTTCCCTTTAATAATTGCGACAGTTGCACAAATATCGTGACGGTTGTGTCACCTACTGCTAGACTATGCCCTTCAAGGAAAAAACACCCAAAAAGTAAAAAAGGGAAAATGACTCCAAATAAAGCACAAAACTTGAACAATTTCCCTGTCAATGATCGTTTTGATTGTAAAATCATCAAAAAATCCCCCTAGAGCTCATTTCAAATAACAAATGTAATCAAAGGAAAAAATAAACAATATTGATAACTTACATATTCCTTCCCCTCAGCCATTGTCACTGAATTTTCTACCATCATTTTTTACTTCCCATTATTTTGACTACATTCATGTGTGAAATGGTTACCGCTAATCCAGAGCTCCAAATTTAACAAAGTTGTATGTCACAAATGATTTCTAAAAATAGAAAATTGGGATTATATAGAACATTTTGGTTTTCTAATGTCATTTTAAGTGAGCTGGTACAGTGTTAACATTGGTGGAGCAAGTAAATCTATCACTCCCACATGGATGGTAAGTGTACACACTAAATCACGCACTTTGGGTGTTATTTAGTCTCGGTATCATACTATTATTCATATGGTTTTTGAGTGAAGAAATTACTAACTAACCCCCATCTTTTGGCTATTTTTAATTTTCCTTTTGTCATAATTACCAAACTTCACTGCATACGTGCTCAGTTTATTTTTGTCAGTTTCCATCATTTTAGCCTTGACTAGGGCACACAGGCTAGTACTAGGGTGCCCATGGGTGCCCTGGTCTAAGTTATGGCACCTTAATCCTTTCTTACACTTTCTTGCCACTTTTTGGGCACTTTCTAGACGTTTGAGCTTCTTATATTTTTAATCATCAGCCTTTTTGGGGTTAATTACGAAATTAGAAAAAGAGAACCATATAAATATAAAGTTATGAGACCATAATGAGGGACCAAGCACTAGGCACTACTATCATCATCTAAGGTTGCATCCGTCTAGAGCTCATTTACATTTATCCATCTCCATCACAAGGGACAAGGTTGGTTCATCTGCATCATACAAGCATATAAGGGAAGTTTATTTTATTCCATCCACCATTCTATTACATTTTTCTACACATAGTTATTGCTCGCTACTTCCACAAAGTGCGACTGGAACAAGAGTAACCTAAGCATGATCTCACACACACATAGAACTACATTAGGTCTGAGATGTAGTGCAGTGCTCAATTAGTAAGACCACCATTATGGTCATTGAGGATAGTTTGACCCCTTCATTTGCATTTTTATTTGTTAGGGTTTGATGCTTGTTTTGGGATCTTACATTTTTATCTTTCATCATTGATCATTGGCTACATTTGGTACACAAACGAATTACACGTGACAAGCAGTGAGGGATTTACATCATAATTTGACCCTGCAAATTTGGTTGTTGGACCTCCTACACAGACTTGGGTGCCTAGAACGCGGACTAGGGTGCCCACAGGCACCCTGATCCTCTCCCTAGCACCCCAGTCCCTTCAAACAACTCATATTTATCCTTTTCGGTACCATTGCATGTTCACTCCTGCTTCCAAAATATTGAGTTTACTTTACGACATAGTCTAGATTAGCCTCTGAATCAGCTAAGCTCCTTACAACCCTACTTCTCAATTAGGGTTTCACATTTTCATTAGTTTGGTTAATTAGGTCACTTTCTATATTTTTTCATTGGATTTATTTACTATTATTTAATGTTGTTCCTAACTAGATTAACTACTCTAATACCACATTTTAGTTAATCATTTTGGTGAACCCAACTCGGCCAACATGCTCCTAGGATCCACATTCATCTTTTTAGGGTTTCTTCATCATGACTATCTCCATTCATGAATTTTTACTCCATCTTGAATTATGAGCTAAAATCATTTATCTTCTCCTCACAACTCATATTCCTGACAACACTCATCCAGATGTAGTCTACAATACCTTTGCAGATGCATTTTCTCAACATATTATTTTTCCGTCTTCTCCTCATGTTGACCTCAATACTTTTGATATTGACCCACCTTTGCATATCATATGTCATATTGAGAATGTAGGTGTCAAGCGTACTTTAATTAATAATAGATCAAAACTCAACTTATGTACCATGTCATTCCTTGAAGTCGTAGGTCTTTTATCTCATGATGTTATTCAATCTTCTCTTTCATTGTGTGCTTATGATGGCTTTGTTCATCCATGTGAATGTCACATTACACTACCTATCATTGTAGGACCCAAGACTATCCCCACCATTTTTTTCTTCATTGATTTCCCAATCTCCTATAACTTCTTACTTAGTATACCATGACTTCATGCCATGTAAGTTGTAACATCTACTGTGCATCATTGTGTCAAATTCCTACATGAGGGTATTGAGCATATTATTTTTCATGATTGTAATCCATTCCATTATTGTGACCATACTCCTAATACTAGTCTTCCTATTCCATGCACCAATACTACAGAAAATCCTCAACCTATGGATGAACCGCCTCACTTGCCACCACTTAAGGGTGCCATTTGTGTGATAGATGTAGTTTCTTCTATACCACCTACTACTACTATTGTTATGATCCCTTATCAAGGTCATGTCTAGTCTATGGACGTTGCTCTATCACCTACACCTTCACATGTACCACCTACATTGGCATTCCCACCATTCACTTGCACACTCTTCATGAATGATTTATAGTGGGAGCATATTTCATTTGATCCTACCTATGATGACACTCTTTGTACACATGAGGGTCTGGTTCGATTAGGTTTTGCTTTCAAGAATCTTTATCCTGAACCATGTGTTCCTCATATTTATTATGGGTTTGTTCAAATCACTGCCACTTATGGCTTACCTGTCTTTCATTTTACGGTCTCTCAATCATGTACTCCTCACTCTTCTCCACTTATATTATGGAAATCATGGCTTGATTATATTGGGGGCACTCTAGATCATGATCACATAGACATCTCTTTCCCTATACCTTTTAGTCATATCTTCATTTACAATAGCTCTTTTCTAGGTTATACACAAAACCTCACTCGTTGGTATGCACATGGTTGTCCACTTCCTCCATTTACTGATGAGGAACATGCCATGGATATGTATAACTTACGCCTCAATGGCTCATTACATGATCAACCAAACACTATTGTTTAACAAGTCACCAATTCTTATCCATTCAACTATGATCCTGAGAGGGATGATCTTCTAGATGACATTACATGATTTTCATCCTTCATCTTACATACTTGGGGGGCATAACATCTAACACATCCCCCTCGTCATACTTAGCATCAACACATCTCTCATACTTGCATCATCATACATCAATCTTCTCACATAGGCATACTCACCACACTTTTAACATCGTCATTACCCGATGACACACTCTTGTGCTTTGGTTCACACTTGATTGTTGAGGGATTAATACACATGAACCCCACACACTGCACTATAGGCATTACACATTGTTTTACACCACACATCTCACTTCATACGTCCTACATACTATATTTAGTCTACATGGTTTCAAATTTTACGCATTTATACATATTACATCATGCATTCTGCATTTAGACTACATCATTTTAATTATTTTCACATTTTCATATCATACATACAAATGATATGCAAATGTATGTATGTATATCATTTGTATACATACACTTCATTACTACTCTTCATCATACATGTGTGTATCACCTACAAATCTAGCATTATACATTACTCATCATGCATACTACTTTTAGTCTAAATACATCGTACATTACACCATCTACTCATCACATGGTCGTTTGTCATCATAGCATAAACTACATTGTCTTCTACATGTTTTACTCACTACCCTATGATGCACTTTAGTTCCTCATTCCATACTCTACTGTTAAGGTTTTACAAATCAAATGGACCTTATCTTCTTCACATTTTTATCATATTATGTGATATTCCTAAGATTAGTGACATACTCTATAGGCTTAATGGTCACATATTCCTTCATCTTATAATGGTATATGCCTTAGGCCACATCACCATTCCCGTTAACTCATCTTGTAGTGGTATAAGCTCTTATGATACATCGCCACTCTTATTCATCATGTAGTGATATATGCTTTAGGCTGCATCATCACTCTTTCAAACATCTTTTCGTGATATATGCTTTGTCTATAAGGTTCATACACACATCATTTCTAGTTCACATCTCATCAATACACATACACATTCATCATAGTGCGTTAAACACAAAACACATTTCAATCATTCCCCGATGACGTAATCTCATTTACAATTCATTCTTGACTACTGAGGGGGAAAACCAAAGGAATCTCATTGCATACATCTCCATTCACTTGGGGGGCAGATTGTTCCTCTTATCCATCTTGCATTCCATTCCATCCATCCACAACATACTACATATCATGGTTGCTTTTACTCTTGTATGCATTTTCTTGCTCACGGTCACTTTGTTAGACATGCTTGTTAGATCTCTTGTATGTCATTTATATTTACCATACACACATGTGCATTCACACCTTTTTTAGTTGTGATCGCAAATACAGATCTTTTGCACGCATCACAGATGCTCATCTTCTACCCTTCCTACACTGGTCACTAGGGGAATCCATATTTGTTTCTCATAGGTGTTATTGTTTCATTTTGTACTTAGAAATTTAAATTACCTGCTTATACACGCTTTTGACATACTAGTTAACTGTCTAACATGATAATGGGTGCTTCATGTGTAACATTTGTTATGCAGGGATATTTCTTTCTATACTTGTTTATTACATTAATTTTTTTGTATGCCGGCCTTACCCTATGTTTGGTGTGCACACTTGTTTGTTGTATGTGATCATGATGGCATTGTGTGTCTTGCTACATCATGAATGATGTCCCATGTTTGCAGCTTGCTTTGTGTTGCTTACTTTGTCTTCATGCATGTTTACATTACTACTTTGCTTGGTAATTGTTACATTGTCTACGTTGATTACACTTGTCTTATGCATGCATGCTTTTTTGTACTAATATTTTCTTGTTTCCTATCCACATGTTTGTGTGCGCCTTGGTTTCTACCAAGTGCATTCCCTTCCCCCCGCAGGGTAGAATTACAGAGTTCATGCAGTTGGTCCTCTTTTGGGGCCGCATTCTCCTATCAATGATGTTACATATGCCCCCAAAGAGGGGGCATCATTTAGGGTTTTACATATTATTTATTTCTTCTACATTGGTTTATTTCATTTCGGTTTCCACCCTAAACATTGTGGGTTACATACAATGAGTGGGTTCAGACAAATCTACGAACCCCGTACATAACGAATTTTATAGGACATGGTTTTCCTTAGAATTCTAGGGAGAAGTTAAAGGCTAGAGGATATAGAAAAATTCCTCCCTATACTTCTTTGACTAGTGGTGTCGGATCACCTAAAAACTAAGGCAGTATAGATATCTCTTCACACACTATTAGGGAAGTAGTTAAATGATTAACTAAAATTAGAACTATATGCAAGAAAGTGGTAATCCTAGTTAATCTAATTATGAGGACTAAAATGTTGTAATAAAAGACTAAAACAATATGAAATAAATGCAAGTAAACTATTCTAAGTGAAATAAAACCCTAAATGTGCAAGAGAAGGGAGAGAAATAGCTTAGTTGATTAGAAGTGATTGTCGCTGGTTGCCACAAGTCTGAGAATAAAATCTAGAAGTACAAACGAACACTTAGGGACCCTACGAAGGACAAATCTGAAACATCTGAAGTGACTGGGGCACCTCGAGGTTCCCTAGTCTGTAATCTCGGTACTCTAAATACTGTAAATGCTCAAAAATTGCAACTGATATAGTTGCAAGTTGGCTCTGAACCTTCCCTATTTGTTGTGTTGGATCTATCAAATAAGCTAGAAAATAACCTGCAATGTAAAGAGAAGTATCAAACCCTAGAAAAATAAAAGATGCATATGAATGGGTCAAACAGACCTCAACCACCAAACTAGTGGACTTATTACTAAGCACTACACTACATTTCAGACCCAGATGTAGTTATGGTGTGTGTGTGTGTGTATTTAGTGCCCTAGGTGCTCTTGTGTTAGTCACACTTTGTGAAGTAATGAGTAATAGTAACAATAGAAGATGTAAATAGCATATGTGCATGGAATAGAATAGAATCCCTCCCCTTATGAAGTGTGTGTGATGCATATTTCCTAGCCTTAATCCATGGAATTATGTGGATGTAAGTGATGCAATGGATGTAACCCTAGATGGAGTGAAATTAGTGTGTAATGTTATGACCTACGACCCTCATAACATTATATTTATTGGACTCTCAAGCTCAATTTAGTAATTAATCATGACAAGGATGACTAAGAAAAAAATTAAGATGACCAACAGCTAGAAATGACCCAAAAAGGAGTGAAAGAGGATTTGCATAGATCAAGGCACCTAGAGTGGGACTGGGGCACCCTGCGGTGCCCCGGTATAGGCTATGGCACCCTGATTTAGGGCTAGAATATCGGGGAAATTGCGAAATGGGTGCATAAGTGTTAGAAAATACATGGGAACTACGAAATAAAATATAAAATAAAGATGGTCAAAAGGTGGGATTAATTAGTACTTTTTACACTTGATAACCTTCTAGATAGTAGTATAAGACTGGGCCAGATTACGTGTAAAGTGCATAATCTTGTGTCTACATTTTTCCCCCACTTTATGTTTGGTGAGTAGAAATCTTGTTAACATAAAGTAGATAGTTATGTGTACCGGATATACTTGTAGATTGTAGAAGAAGATGTGTCGATAGACTAGATCCAAGCGTGGAATGACAAAAACAAAAATGTGGAGGAGCGTGGATTCTAAAGATGAAAAATACACATTAAAAGTGATGAGACTGAACTTAGGGCGAAACACGTGTGTAGATGTTGTGGTGTGTAATGTACCTTTATAGCTAGTATGGAAATTATTGTCATGGTGTGTTTTCGATGTTGTTGTCATTGTTTTTTTTATTGTTACCACCAATTTGACTGCTTGCTTCTAATACAACAGACCTACAAGGAGAAAATGATCAAGTAATCAAATATGTATGTATGTAAAAACATTATGTAAAATACACGTGTAAAGTACACAAATGTAAAATATGCTAGAAAAAAATGTAAATGGAACATGTGCACCTAATCCATGTCGAGAAAAAGGGTGTAAAAGGATATAATGTACTGTTGCAAGTTTTTTGGGAAATCTCACGCCACCTTGGCTGAAGAAGTGTAGGGAGGAAATGCTCTTTTTCCTCCAACTCTAACTACTTCTACTAAAATGTTTTGAAGAGATATATGTAATGTCCTATGTTTTTGGGTGATTCGATGCCACTATACGGAGAAGTGTAGAGAGGCACACCCATTGTAACCCCTAAGCCAATAACCACTCTTCATAATTTCTGAAGGACACCATGTCCTATTAAGGCCACTGTGTATGGAGTTCGTAGACTAGTTTGAACTCAATCATTGTGTCTGAACTAGGTTGAATACATTGTGTTAGTATAAAAACCCTCAATGATGCCCCCCCTCTTTGGGGGCACCTGCAATGACCCTGGAAGGAGAATGTGGCCCCAAAAGATTACCCACCACACTCTGACATGTATTACTCTTCCCTACAAGGGGAAAGGGAATCGCTTGGTGGATACCAAGGCACGCACAAAAGGGCATTGCTAGCTAATACAAGTGTTAGTATGAAAACACATGCATCCAATAAGTGTAAAATACGTAGACAATGTAGAAAAAATACCAAACACAATAGTGTAAACACGCAAGAAATAACAAGAAGACCACACAAATTGGGTTACAAACCATCACTCATGATTTCATAAGACATGTAAGGCCATCATGGCCACAAAAAATAGACAAGTGTGCACATAAGCAAAGGGAAAATCCTGTATACAAAGGAAAACAAAGCAGACAAGTAGAAATAAAGAGGTAGTCATGGAAACATGTAATCCTGTAAAAAAATTGTTACACATGGAACACCCGTTAGCATGTTAGAGTGATAACTAATATGTCAAAGCATGTATGAACAAGTAATATAAAATGTTAAGTACAAAATGAAACAATAGCACCTGTATGAGACGAATGTGGATGCCCCTAGCGACCAGCATGGTAAGGTTAGACACGGAAAGCATCCATGTCATGTGTGTCTTATATTTGCGATTACACTTAGATAAAGGAGTGAACGCATATGTGTATGACAATGACATAGAAGAAATAAATCTAACGGGTGTAGTAAAGTGATCATGAAAAACAGTATTAAGCAAGAGAAAATGCTACCAAGACAATGCAATATGATGTGGATGGATTGAATGGAATGCAAGATGAAATGATAAGAGCAACGTGGCCCCTGAGTGTATGGAAGTGTGTGCAATGAGGTTCATTTTAAATTCCCCCTCAGCAGTCAAGAATGATATGTAAACGAGACTGCATCATCAGGCAATGGTTGAGTATTATAGGTTGTGTCTAGCACATTATGATGAGTGTGTATGTGTAGTGGTGATGAAATGCGACATGTGGGGAGGTTTGCATAAACCCTATAGCGTAAGGGTATACCACAACTTGGTTGAATAAAGGAGTGATGATTTAGCTCTAAGTGTATATCGCTATGGGATGAGTGGTAGTAAGTGGTGATGAAGTATGTGATTGTATAGCGAATGTGTGTGAACCCTATAGCCGAGGGATATATCATGACTTGTTCAACAGGTGAGTGATCATTTAGCCCTAAGTGTATATCACTACATGATGGAACAATAAGGTGATGATTTATCCTATAGCATATGTCACTATGAGATGGGTGATGAAATCAGATGGAGCGTAAATGAGTATATAATAGATAATAGAAGGTAGTGGTTTAGCACTAAGCTTGGACCACTATGTGATGAATAAGAATGAGGTGGTGATTTAGCCTAAAACATATACTATTAAGTGATGAGTAGGATAAATGATACTGTACTAGAATGATGTAGGAGAGTATAATAGAATATGTGATGATAGGATGTAAGAGGATAAATGATAAATGGATGAAAAGAGTGGTGATGTAACCTAATGTGTATACCACTACATGATGTGATGACGAGTATGGGTGATGATATAGCCTAGATCATTATTCACTAGTCCGATGAATGTGGTATGATAAAATGTTGCATATAGGTACGGTCCATTTGATTGTTAAACCCTCACCAATCGAGTACGGACCGAGGAACTAGAGTGTGTCATAGGATAATGAGTGCAGTGCGTAGAAGACAATGTAGTATCATCGACCATGTAAAGGGGTAGGGTATGTAAATGGGTATTGTGGGAAAGGCAATGTAAAATGTGTAATGGTTATGGAATGTGTAATGTGTGAAATGTAACAAATGTGTAGATAGAAATAGATTTTGTAAGGATGACAGTTAAAACTAGACTCGTGTATTATGAAATCTATTGTAGCATGTAGAATATATATAAGATGCATGGATGCAATGTGGGTGTGTAAGATGTAGTAGTAGGCATAGGTATAAAATGAAATGGGTAGTGGTGATATAGAAATATATACTCATAGATAATGTACTCTAGCGTAAATGTAGAATGTAAAGATGGGATGTGAAACTAGGATCATATGTAATGACAACTATTGTAGTATATGGATGATGAACGCTATGAAGATATGTGATGTATAGTGTAGGATGGTAGAATGTAAATGTGTAGGACCTATAGTACAATGTGTGGGGTTTAGTGTAATGATAATCCCTCAATAGTTGAGTGTGAAACGAAGCACAAGAATGCATCATCGTGTAATGAGGGTGCTACGATGCGTGAGGTAGAAATGATGATGATATAGATAAATTATATAGTGTAAAATGGTAGAAGTACACAAGGATCGAAAAAGGGGGGGTGAGTATGCGTTGTGATATGCCCCCTGGTAGTAGTGTGCATTGGACTAGGTGAACTCAGAAAGGAGATCATCATCCTCTAGATCAAAGTCAAAGGGGTCGGAATTGGCAACATAGTAGGCTATAGTATGAGGTTAATCAGAGCTAGTGAGAGACAAATGGTACATGCCCATAGCATATTCCTAGTTAATCTAATTAGGAAGACTAAAACATTGTAATAAAATACTAAAACAATATGAAATAAATGAAAGTAAACTATTCTAAGTGAAATAAAACCCTAAATGTGCAAGAGAAGGGAGAGAAATAGTTTAGCTGATTGGAAATAACTATCACAGGTTGTCGCAAGTCTGAGAATAAAATTTGAAAGTGTAGAAGAACACTCAAGGACCTATGAAGGATAGATCTAAAGGATTTGAAGTGGATGGGGCACCTGGGAGTGTACTGGGGTGCCCCAGAGTGCCCTAGTTTGTAATCTGTGTGCTTTGAATACTATAAATGCTCAAAACCTGCAACTAGTATGGTCACAAGTTGGTTCTGAACCTTCCCTATTTTTCACGTTGGATCTGTCAGATGAGATGGAAAATGACCTACAATGCAAAGAGAAGTATCAAACCCTAGAAAAATAAAAAATGCATACGAATAGGTCAGATTGACCTCAACCGCCAAGCTAGAGAACTTATCACTAAGCGATGCACTACATTTCAGACCTAGATGTAGTTTTGATGTGTGTTTGTGTATGTCGTGCCCTAGGTTCTCTCATGCCAGTCGCACTTTGTGAAGTAGTGAGAAATAGTAATTATAGAAAATGTAAATAACATGTGTGCATGGAATAGAATAGAATCCCTCCCCCTATGAAGTGTGTGTGATGTAGATCTCCTTGCCTTGATATATAACACTATGTGGATACAAGTGATATAATGGATGCATCCCTAGATGGAGTGATAATAGTGTGTAATGATATGACCTAATACCCTCATTGTGGTCTTGTAACTTTGTATTTATAGGGCTCTCAAGCTTAATTTCATAATTAATCCCAACAAGGCTCTCAAGATAAAGATGACCAACAGCTAGAAATGACCCAAAAAGAAGAGAAAGGGGATTTGCATAGATCAAGGTGCACAGGTTGGGACTGGGGCACCCCAATACAAGATCGGGCGGCCTGATTTAGGGCTAGAATTTTGGGGTTGTTGCAAAATGGGTGAATAAGTGCTGGAAAATACATGGAAATATGAAATAAAATAAAAATTAAAGATGGCCAAAAGGTGGGATTAATTAGTACTTTGTACGCTTGAGAACCTTCTAAATAGTATTATAAGACCGGGCCAAATTATGTGTAAAGTGCATAATTTTGTGTATACATTTTGCCCCCACTTTATATTGGTGAGTGGAAAGCTTAGTAACATAAAGTAGATAGATATGCGTACCTGATATCCATGTAGAGTGTAGAATAATATGTGTCGATGGACTACACTCAAGTGTGGACTGACAAAAATAAAAATTTGAAGGAGCGTGGATTTTAAAGATGAAAAATGTGCAAAAAAAAGTTGAGAGTGAACCTAGGGCGGAACGCATGTGTAGTTTTTGCAGTGTGTAATGTCCTTACATGGTTAATATGGAAATTACCATTGCAGTGTGTTGTCACTATTGTTTTCGTCGTTGTTTTTTTTTCCCCCAATTTGACTATTTGTTTCGCATACGTCGGACCTACAAGGATAAAATGATCAAGTAGTCAAATATGTATGTATGTAAAAACATTGTGTAAAATACGCATGTGTAAAGTACGTAAATGTAAAATATGCTAGAAAATATGTAAATGGAACATGTTCACCTGATCCATCTCGATAAAAAGGGTTTAGAATGATATCTTATACTGTCACGAGTTTTTCATGTGATCTCACGTCACCCTAGCTAAATAAGTGTAGGGAGGAAATGCTTTGTGTCCTTCAAATCTAATTGCTTATACTAAAATTTGTTGAAGAGATCTCTGTATTTTCCTAGTTTTTGGGGTGATCCAACACCACTGGATGGAGAATTATAGAGAGGCACACCCACTATAACCCCTGAACAAGTAACCGCTCTATAGAATTGTCGAAGGATGTCATGTCCTATTAAGGTCATTGTGTATGGATTTCGTAGATTGGTTTGAGCTCACTCGTTGTGTCTGAACTAGTTTAAATATGTTGTGTTACTAGAAAAACCCTCAATAATGCCCCCCTCTTTAGGGGAGCATGCGATGACCCTGGGAGGAGAATGTGGCCCCAAAAGAGGACCAACCACACTTTGACCTTTATAACTTTGCCCTGCAAAGGGAAATGGAAGCACTCGGTGGATACCAAAGCACATACAAAAGGGGATGGCTAGCCAATACAAGTTTTATTCTGAAAACACATGTATGGAATAAGTGTAAAATACGCAGAAAATGTAGAAAAACTACCAAGCACAGTAGTGTAAACACGCAATAAACAACAACAAGACCACACAAAGCAGGTTACAAACATGGTACATCACTCACGATGTCGCAAGACACGTAAGGCCATCATGGCTATAACCAATAGACAAGTGTGCACACAAGCAAAGGGAAAATCTTGCATACAAAGGTAAACAAAGCACTCAAGTAGAAACAAAGAGATAGTCATGGAAACATGTAATCCTGCAAAACAATTGTTGCACATGGAACACCCGTTAATATGTTAAAGTGATAACCAAGATTATAAAGTGTGTATGAACAAGTAGTAAAATATGCTAGGAGTAAAATGTAACATTAACACCTAGATAGGATGAATGTGGATGACCCCAGTGACCGATATAGGAAGGGTAAAAGGAAACCATCCATGTCACATGTAGATTCTTGTATCTGCAATCACAATAAACAAAGGCATGAACGTGCATCTGTGTATGATAATTACATATAATAAAGAAAGCTAACATTTGTAATAAAGTGAGCATGCAAACACCCATAAGCATGAGTAAATGCCACCAAGATAATGCAGTATGTTGTGGATGGATGGAATGGAATACAAGATGGAATGATAGGGGCAATGTGTCCCACAAGTTGATGGAAGTGTATGTAATGAGGTTCATTTTTTTTCCCCCTCAGCAGTCAAGAATGAACCGCAAACAAGATTGTGTCATCGGGAAATGGTCAACTAGTATTGGTTGTGTCTAGCGTGTTGTGATGAGTGTGTATGTGTAGTGGTGATGAAATGTGACATGTGGGGAGATGTACATGGACCTTATAGTGTAAGTGTATACCACGACTTGGTTGAATAGAGGAGTGATTATTTATCCCTAACCTTATATCACTATAGGATGAGCAGTAGTAAGTTGGGATGAAGTATGTGATTGTATGGTGAATGTGTGTGAACCCTATAATCAAGGCATATATCACAAATTTTTCAATGGGTGAGTGATGATTTATCCCTAAACATATATCACTACATATTGGATGAAGAAGGTGACGATTCATCCAATAGCGTGTGTCACTATGAGATGGGTGATGAAGTCAGATGGAGCATAAATGAGTATATAGTGGATAACAGAAGGTGGTGGTTTAGCACTAAGCATAGACCACTATGTGATGAATAAGAATGAGGTTGTGATTTAGCCTAAATCAAATACCACTAAGTGATTAGTAGGATAAATGATGATGTAATAGAATGACTTAGAATAAGATAATAGAATATGTGATGATAAGATGTAAGAGGATAATGAGAAATTGATGAAAAGAGTGGTAATTTAACCTAAGGTGTATACCACTACGTGATGATAGAATGAATGATAATGTAATAGAATAACATGGAATTGATAAAAGGATAATGTAATAGGATAATAGAATATGTGATGATTAAATGTGATAGTATAATGCAGAATGGATGGAGTGGTGTTTTAAGCTAAGGTGTATACCACTATGGTATGTGAATAATGATTAACTAAAATTGGAACCATATCCAGGAAAGTGGTAATCCTAGATAATCTAATTAGGAGGACTAAAACGTTGTAACAAAAGACTAAAACAATATGAAATAAATGCAAGTAAACTATTCTAAGTGAAATAAAACCCTAAATGTTTAAGAAAGGGGAGAGAAATAGCTTAGCTGATTAGAAGTGATTGTTTACAGGTTATCGCAAGTCGTAGAATAAGATTTGAAAGTGCAGACAAACACTTAGGGACCCTACAAAGGACAAATTTGAAGGATCTCAAGTGACTGGGTTCCTGGTAGTGTACTGGGGCACCCTAGGGTGCCCTGGTCTACAATCTAGGTGCTATGAATACTGTAAATTCTTAAAACCTGTAACTGGTATGGTCATAAGTTGGTTACCAACCTTCCCTGTTTGTAGCATTAGATATGTCAGATGAGGTGGAAAATGACCTGCAATGCAGAGAGAAGTATCAAACCCTAGAAAAATAAAAATATGCAAATGAATGGGTCGGACTAACCTCAGCCACCAAACTAGTGGACTTATCACTAAGCATTAAACTACATTTAGGACTTGGATGTAGTTCTGGTGTGTGTTCATGTCGTGCCCTAAGTGTTTTTGTGCCAATTGTACTTTATGAAGTAGCAAGCAATAGTAACTATAGAAAATGTAAATAGCATGTGTGCATTGAATAAAATAAAATTCCTCCCCCTATGAAGTGTGTGTGATGCAAATCTCCTAGCCTTGATGCATGGCACTATGTGGATGGAAGTGATGCAATGGATGCAGTCCTAGATGGATTCATAGTAGTGTGTAATGCTATGACCTAAGACCCTCATTATGGTCTTATAACTTTATATTTATAGGGCTCTCAAGCTTTATTTCGTAATTAATCCCGACAAGGCTAACTGAGAAAAAGATAAAGATAACTAACAACTAGAAATGACCCAAAATGGAGAGAAAGGGGATTTGCATAGATCGGGGTGCCCAAGGTAGGACCAAGGTGCCCCATTATACGTTGGGGCACCCTGATTTAGGGCTAGAACGTCAGGGAATTTGTGAAATGGGTGGATAAGTGCTGGAAAATACATAGGAACTACAAAATAAAATATAAAATAAAGATGGTCGAAAGTTGGGATTAACTAGTACTTTGTACACTTGATAACCTTCTAAATAGTAGTATAATATCAAACCAAATTATGTGTAAAGTGCACAATTTTGTGTCTTCATTTTTCCCCCACTTTATGTTGGTGAGTGGAAAGCTCAGTAACATAAAGTAGATAGAGATGTGTATCCTATATCCATGGACTAGACTCAAACATGGAATGAAAAAAAAAATGTGGAGCGTGGATTCTAGAGATGAAAAATGTGCATAAAAAGTGATAAGATTGAACCTAGGGAGGAGCATGTGTGTATTTGGTGCGGTGTGTAATGTACTTGCATGGTTAGTATGGAAAGTACTATCATGGTGTGTTGTCATTGTTGTTGTTGTTGTCCCTAATTTTACTGTTTGTTTCTAATACTGTAGACCTATAAGGAGAAAATGATTAAGTAGTCAAATATGTGTGTATGTAAAATACACATGTGTAAAGTATGCAAATGTAAAAATATACTCGAAAAAATGTAAATGGAACATGTGCACCTTATCCATGTCGAGAAAAAGGGTGTAGAATGATATCCTATATTGTCGTGAATTTTTCAGGTGATCTCACACCACTCTGACTAAAGAAGTGTGAGGAGGAAATGCTTTGTGTCCTCCAACTCCAACTACTTCTACTGAAACTTTTTAAAGAGATCTTTGTACTATCCTAGTTTTTTGGGTGATTCGATGCCACTGGATAGAAAAGTATAGAGAGGCACACCCACTGTAACCCTTGAGCCTATAGCCGCTCCATAGAATTGCCAAACAACACCATCTCCTTTTAAGGCCATTGTGTATGGAGTTCGTAGATTGGTTTGAACTCACTCATTGTGTTTGAACCAGTGTAAATACACTCTGTTAGTAGAAAACCCTCAATGATGCCCCCCTCTTTGGGGGTGCATGTGATGACACTAGAAGGAGAATGTGACCCCAAAAGAGGACCAATTGCACTCTGACCTATATAACTCTACCCTGCATGGGGAAAGGGAATCACTTGGTGGATACTGAGGCGTGCACAAAAGGGGATGGCTAGCCAATACAAGTGTTAGTCTAAAAACACATGCATGAAATAAGTGTAAAATATGTAAACAATGTAGAAAAACTACCAAGCACAGTAGTGTAAACACACAAGAAACAACACGAAGACCACACAAAGTGGTTTACAAACATGGGACATCACTCATGTTGTCACAAGACACACAAGGCCATCATGTCCACAAAAAATAGACAAGTGTGCACAAAATCAAAGGGAAAATCCCGCATACAAAGTAAAACAAAGCAGACAGGTAGAAACAAAGAGGTAGTCATGGAAACATGTAATCCTGTAAAACAAGTGTTGCACATGGAACACCTGTTAGCATGTTAGAGTGATAACCAATATTTCAAATCATGTATGAACAAGTGATATAAGATGCTAAGTACAAAATGAAACAATAGCACCTGAATAAGATGAATGTGGATGCCCCTAGCGATTGGTATAGGAAGGGTATAAGGTGAACATCCATGTCATGTAAATGTCCTATATTTGCGATCACACTAAAAAAAGGCGTGAAAATGCATGTGTGTATGATAATGACATATAATAAAACAAGATAACATGTGTAATAAGGTGAGCATGCAAAACACCAATAAGCAAGAGTAAATACCACCAAGACAATGCAGTATGTTGTGGATGGATGGAATGGAATGCAAAATGGAATGATAGGGGCAACTTGCCCCCTGAGAAGATGGAATTGTATGTAATGAGGTTCATTTTTCCCCCTCAGTAGTCAAGAGTGAACCATAAATGAGAGTGCATCATCAGGAAATGGTTTGATTAGTGTAGTTTGTTTCTATCGTGTTGTGATGAGTGTGTATGTGTAGTGGTGATGAAATGTGACATGTGGGGAGATGTGCGTGGACCCTATAGCGTAAGCATATACCACAACTTGGTTGAATAAAGGAGTGATGATTTATCTCTAAGCGTATATCACTATGGGATGAGTGGTAGTAAGTGGTGATGGAGTATGTGATTATATAGCAAGTGTGTGTGAACCCTATAGCCGAGGCATATATCACGACTTGTTGAACAAGTGAGTGATGATTTATCCCTAAGCATATATCACTACATGATGGAAGAAGAAGGTGATGGTTTATCCTATAGTTTGTGTCATTACGAGATGGGTGATGAAGTCGAATGGAGCGTAAATGAGTATATAGTGGATAATGAAAGGTGGTGGTTTAGCACTAAACATGGACCACTACATGATGAATAAGAATGAGGTGGTGATTAATCCTAAAGTGTATACCTCTAAGTGATGAGTAGGATAAATGATGATGTAGTAGAATGAGGTAGGATAGTATAATATAATGTGTGATGATAGGATGTAAGAGGATAAATGAGAAATGGATGAAAAGAGTGGTGATGTAACATAAGGTGTATACCACTACATGATGTGATGACGAGTGTGGGTGATGATATAGCCTAGAGAATTAGTCACTAGTCTGATGAATTTTGTATGATGACATGTCACATGTAGGTTAGGTCCATTTGATTGGTAAACCCTCGGCATTCGAGTACGGACCGATGAACTACAGTGCTTCATAGGGTGATGAGTGCAGCACGTAGAACACAACACAGTATCAATGACCACGTAAAAGGGGTAGGGTATGTAAATGTGCATTGTGGGCAAGGGAATGTAGAATGTGTAATGGGTATGGATTATGTAATATGTGAAATTTAACAAGTGTGTAGATAGAAATAGAATTTGTAAGGATGACAGGTAAGACTAGACTCATGTATAATGAAATCTAGTGTAGCATGTAGAATATATAGGATGCATGGATGCGATATGGGTGTATAAGATGTTGGAGTAGGTGTAGATAGAAAATGTAATGGGTAGTGGTGATATATAAATATATACTTATAAATAATGCACTCTAGCATAAATGTAGAATGTAAAGATGGGATGTGAAACTAGGATCATATGTAATGACGACTAGTGTAGTATATGGATGATGAACGTAATGAAGATGTGTGATGTATAGGTGTAGGATGGTAGAATGTAAATGTGTATAACCTAAGGTATAGTGTTTGGGGTTCATTGTAATGGTAATCCCTCAATAGTTTGAATGTGAACCGAAGAACAAGAGTGCTTCATTGGGTAATAAGGGTGGGCTATGGTGTGGAATAAATATGCCTATGGATGAAGGAATGAATGAAGAGTAAGGGAGCTATGTTAATATGAGGAAAAAGGGGGGGTACGTAATGTGATATGCCCTCCAAGAAATCATAAGAGATGATTCAACCTATAAGGTCAAGGGACAGATGCCCATCAACTGGCACCAAGAAAGAGGAAAGGGTAGGACCTTAATGCACAAGGGGGGGATATAGTAGATAAAATTGGAGTCAATGAACAAAAAATTACGTGTAGGTGAAGGATGAGAAAAGGATGAATACTGATATGGTGAAGAATGGAGGAGAAAAGGTGGTTGGGATGGGTCCTGGGTAGTGCGACGAGACAAAAGAGCCGGAAAAGTGGATCGGGTAAGAGAAGGCAGTGGTGGAGAAAATGCAATGAGGCCTAATTGTTGAATATCTATGATGACACATGCTAATGTTAGGCAAGATTCTATACGATGTCCCCGAATATGATGATAGTGAAAAAATGGACTATCATGGGTGTGCATTAATTATGAATGTGGATGATAGCAAGTAGAGGGTAACATAAGGAGCTGGTGGTGAAGAAGGTGACCCAAAATGTGTTGTGGCATAGCATTAGAGGGAAGGATAATGGGTGAAGGTAATGTTATAACTGGTGGATTAGGGAGGGGACCTATAGAGGAGGTGGATGGGTAGGAGTTATAGGAGTAGTAGGAGCATGTTGAAGTTGATCCTATCACAGCATGAAGAGACACAATTATGGCTTCCATGGATTGACACTACACATGTAGTGCATGTATAGCCTTTCATAGGCATGTACAAGAAGAAGGATTGTGTGAGTGAGAATCAACAACTACCTCAGAAGAGAGAAAGTGTATTGTACTAGGAGGTGAATCGGTATTAATAGAAGAGGGATAAGGGAGAAGGAAGGTATCCTTGAGAATCATCAAGATAGGCATCAAAATTGTATTATACAACACAAGATACTTGATAAGCAATTGTATGTGGTTTGTCGTCTAGATAACCATGAACGCATAAAAATATGCATGACAATGATATATTTTTCATCAGTAAAGGGAGGAAATGGGAAGCCTAAGGCATACAAAATAGTGAAGTTGAGTAAATAACAAAGAAAAGAACTATAACAAATACACACATCACCTAATGGCATGGGAAAAATTGATATCAACATGATCCAAATTGAGTGTCCCTCCGATATAATCTAGCAAAGATTGGCCAAGAGTGAGCGGAGAAGTAGGGAGGATCATGTGCAAGATGAATGACAAGGTGGAAAACACGTGGGACATATGCAACAACAAGAATGAAATAACCATGATATATGTGTGGGTCATATAGAGGAGTATGAAGGTCATCAAAGTCAAACCCAAGTTGGAGGAGACCATCATGGGAACATACAATGGTTGTGTAGGATGTGTCAAGTGGTATGTGTTCCCAATAAGAATAATTTACGAAAAGAGTGAAATTGAATGGTGGATGCATGAAGGTGGATGATGTTGGTAGAGAAGTGGGGGAGGAAGATCGATGAATTGTGAAGGACCTTGGTTTGGCACAATAGTAGTGGTAGGATCAAATGGTGGGGAAGAGACTATACTAAGCTGGCAGATAATACCCACAAATGGAATATCATAAAGAAAAGGGGACAATTAAAGAATATGAAAAACAACCAAGTATTGTTGAGTATGCGTGGTGGAGGGTATGATAGTGTTGGCAATAATAGGAGAATGTGGTGAAGCAAAAGGGACTTTATCAACCATGCAAATGGTAGGAACTAGGCCATACAAGGGTACTTGAGGTGTGGAAGTAATCATGGATGGAGAAGGAGGAGATTGATAAAGAAATAAGGTGGTGCTAGAGGCATATATGTCCGTAGGAGGAAGATCCTAGACTTTGACTACAAGTTGAGCTAGAGATACAGGATTAATGGTGCACAAATAAGTGGTGACAACATCTTGGATATCCCGAAGATCCATTCTAGAAGATGGTATTTGAATGAAATAAGGACAATGGTTATAACAAGGAGTAGCAATAGGTGTGTCGATAAAATCAAGATCATGGTTTTCGAATTGGAGAGTAGTTGCAGACTTAGAGGAAGAAGAATTTCTATGACATTTACCCATGATGGGAGGTGTAAATGTAAAACCCTAGAAAGTGTTATAAAGAGATGTTGGGTTCACCAAAATGATTAACTAAGATTGGAACTTGTTATCCCCGTTTTGAGTAAACGACAAAACGATCGGATAACCCCTACAAAATTTTTGAAGTGATTTTGCATTATGACCTCTTTTAGAGCAAATCGGGTTTTCGGGTGTTACTAACAGCTTGACATAAGCTTTAACATGCTTTATGTCTTATGACCTCCGAAATCCGAAACCCGCCTTGTATTGAAAAATCCTTTGAAATCGGGTTTTCAGAAATTCAACGCATCGGAACATACTTGTGTTAAAACATGCTTTGTGTCGCGTGACTTCCGAAACCCAAGACCCGCCTTGTGTTAAGACAATCCTTTGTATTCGGGTTTTCGGAACTCTAAAGCATCGGGACATTCATGTTCCAAAACATGTTTTATGCGCCATGTTCCCCGATTCCCGAATTCCGCTCAAGCCTTTGTAATCGGGTTTTCGGAAGTTCAATGCATCGGAACATTCGTGATTCAAAACATGTTTTGTGCTCCATGTTTTCCGAAGCCCGAAACCCGAAATGCACTAAATCTCCTCGTGTCGGGTTTTCGGACTCCTCCAACATACTGACCTGGCATTCAAGCCGAATGGTTGGTGAGTTGGCACGTGCCGAGCTGAAGTGTATTTATTTCCATTTTCGTATAAAAACGCGGATTTCCACGTCATTCTTACTGTTCATATTTTTAACTCATGGATTTTTCGTATGCTTTTCCGCTTCCAAAGCCCGCAAGCTCGCATTACCAGACTGGATCGTTTGTTTTCGATTTTATCTGTCTCGAATTGAAGGTATTTTTCGTTCCTTCTTTATTCTTGATTTTTCCGGATCGACTGCATATATTTCCTTCCCAATTTCTTGCCGGTTGTTGAGGGTTTTTCTTCCTTCTTCTTGCTGCGTCGTTTTGGAAGGGGTTTTGGGTTTTCAGGGTTTATTCTCTTTTTGGGATTATCGTTTGGTGCTGTTTCTTCCAAATTCTAATGGTGTGCATGATGTATGAAATATGAATAACAAAAAAGAAAGGAAGATGTGTATGTAGAAATTCAAAGGAAAGGCTCTGTTTTTGTTTCTCGGTTTTTGGAAGACTGTTTTGCAGATTCAAAAGTCCGAAATACAAAGGAAGCTCGCGGTGACGGGGTTTATCAACTTTCCGACCTCAACACTAGGTGCTGGGCATCTCCGAAGTTCCGTCATCAAAAGTGGGCGCCGGATTTCCTCCCGTGTCCGCCATTAACAGTGAGTGTCGGGTTTTCTCCTGTTTCCGCCATTGAAAGCAAGTGTCGGACTTGGCCAAGGTTCCGACAGATCAAACTTGTCGGGTTCCTCAAAGTTCCGACATCCTCTTCAGCGTGTTGGTTTCATCTCTTCTTCCAGCGCATTCATTCAATCGGGATTTCCAGTTTGAACAGCATCACCTGAGTTCCGAGCCTTTCTCCCTCCAACATTCTTCATGTCGGACCCTGTTCCATTTCAGGAGAAGGCCGAGAAGTCAGCAGAGATGAGCTTAAGGAAAAAGTGGAGCAGTTGACAGAGATTTTGATTAAACTTTCAAAACCTCTTGAATCCATAACACCTTCTTCTGTTTCTGCCGGATTTGATTTCTCATCGGTGCCTACGATTGAGAAGATTGCTAATGGATCCAAAAGTTATTCCAACAGGGGAAGGAAGTAGTTCAAGATGATGATTCGGATTAAGTCCAGATGTCACATGCCATTTCTATTTTTAGAATGACATATCTTTTATTTCCGTTTTATCATTATTTTTAATTCATACTTTGACTTGATCTCCTGCGTGAGAGTCATGCAAAGTTGAAGCTCCAGTTAACAGGCTACTCTTTAGGATCTGTCCTGTTTGATCTCTAGCTTCTTTTGTTATAAATAAGGGATGCTTGTGCATTCTAAAGGGTCGAGAATTCTTGAAGCATTAAGAGGCTATTGGAAAGGAGAAAAACTTTGTGTTTTCTTTCAATCATTTCAAAGAATAGAAGCTGATATTGTTTTACAGACTTTGTGTTGTGAAATATATCTTATTTAAGACAGTGTTCTTATGTCCATAATCTTAAAGCTATTCTTTGCATAGAATCTCAGTGTTTCTAATTATCTCGGACACTATATCTGTGATCTAAAACTCGTATGATTATTTCGTGCTCTGTGTTTACTCGAAAGAAAATACGTTTCTCCCATTTCTTTTCTACCGTGCTTCTTTCACTGTAACAGTTTCTAACCTATTTCACTTACGAAAGCAATATCCTTGAATCGTGTGAATGTGGATTTCGGGATTTCATCCCAACCCCCAATGGTTAGATTAGTGTGAATATTGTATATATTAATTACTGTGTTTTAGATTAGCAATAAACAGGCAGCCTCACCTGTCTTTGAGGAGGGATTTAATCCCATGTACTGTGGTTGAACCTCATATTTTGGTTTGACAAAATATCCAACCAACAGAACTGTATGCAAGAAAGTGGTAATCCTAGTTAATCTAATTAGGAGGACTAAAATGTTGTAATAAAGACTAAAACAATATGAAATAAATGCAAGTAAACTATTCTAAGTGAAATAAAACCCTAAATGTGCAAGAGAAGAAAGAGAAATAGCTTTTCTGATTGGAATTGACTGTCGTAGGTTGTTGCAAGTTTGAGAATAAGATTTGGAAGTGCAGAAGAACACTCAGGGACCCTGCGAAGGACAAATATGAAGGGTCTAAAGTGACTGGGGTATCTGGGAGTGTACTGGGGCACCCTGGGGTTCCCTAGTCTACAATCTGGGCACTCTGAATATTGTAAATTCTCAAAACCTGTAACTGGTATGGTCACAAGTTGGTTTTGAACCTTCCCTATTTGTCATGTTAGATATGTCAGATGAGCTGTAAAATGACCTACAATGCAAAGAGAAGTATCAAACCCTATAAAATTAAAATATGTAAATGAATGGGTCGGACTAACCTCAATCGCCAAACTAGTGGACTTATCCCTAAGAGTTTCACTACATTTCTAACCCGGATGTAGTTCGTGTGTGTGTGTGTGTGTGTGTGTGTGTGTGTGTTTGCATGTCTTGCCCTAGGTGATCTTGTTCCAGTCACACTTTGTGAAGTAGCGAGCAATAGTAACTAGAGAAAATGTAAATAGCATGTGTGTAAGGAACATAATAGAATCCCTCCCCCTATGAAGTCTATGTGATGCAGATCTCCTAGCCTTGATGCATGGCACTATGTGGATGCAAGTAATGTAATGGATGCAACCCTAGATGGAGTGATAGTAGTGTGTAATGCTATGACCTAGGACCCTCATTATGGTCTTATAACTCTATATTTATAGGACTCTCAAGCTTACTTTTGTAATTAATCCCGACAAGGCCAACTGAGAAAAAGATAAAGATGACCAATAGCTATAAATGACCCAAAAAGGAGCAAAAGGGTATTTTCATAGATCGGGGCATCCAGGGTGGGACTGGGGCACCCCAGGGTGCCCTAGTATATGCTGGGGTGCCCTAATTTAGGTATAGAATGTCAGGAAAGTTTCAAAATGGGTGGATAAGTGTTACAAATTACATGGGAACTATGAAATAAAATATAAAATAAAGATGGCCAAAAGGTGGGATTAATTAATACTTTGTACATCGAAAACCTTCTAAGTAGTAGTATAATACCGGGCCAAATTATGTGTAAAGTGCATAATTTGGTGTTCATACCAATCTACAAACCCTGCACACAATGCATTTTAGAGGACATAGTTGACCTTAGCAGTCTAGGAAGTAGTTGAAGGTTAGAGGATATAGCAAAATACTCCTTATACTTCTTTGACCTATGGCGTCGGATCACCTAAAAAACTAGGCAGTACAGAGGTATCTTCACACACTATCAGGGAAACAGTGAAAGGTTGGAGGATACAACAGAATTCCTCCCTATACTTCTATGGCCTATGGTGTCAGATCACCCAAAAAACCCAGTACTGGATATCCTCTTTCTACACCCTTTCTCTCATCATGAATCAGGTGTACATGTTCCTTTTACACTTTTCATACTTTCATTTAAGTATTTTCATTACATATACATACATTTTTGACATATATACATGCATATTTGAATACTTGGTCATCTTCTCCTTACAGGTCCAACTGTATGAGAAGAAAGCAATCAACAATAACAACCACAACAATGGGGTCAATAACAACATTTTGCGGCAGCTTACACCATACTAACCATGCATGTACATCATACACATCAGCAACTACACACTTGTTTCTGCCCTGGGTGCACTCTCCTCACTTTTTTTTCTTTTACATATTTAGTTTCCACACTCCATCATCTTTTTTTTCACTCCACGCTTTGTATAGTCCTTCAGTGCATTTTCTACATCACTCTACATGGACATTAGGCACGCATCTCTATCTACTTTATATTACCGAGCATTCCGCTCACCAACATAAATTGGGGGTAAATGTAGACACTAAATCATGCACTTTGGGTATTATTTGGTCCCAATCTCATACTACTATTCGTATGGTTTTTGAGTGAGGAAATTAATAATTAACCCCCTTCTTTTGGCTATTTTTATTTTATTTCAGTCATAATTCCTGACCTTCACCACATATATGCCCAGTCTATTTTTGTTATTTTCTTCCATTTTAGCCTTGATTGGGGTGCCCATGCTAGTAATGGGGTGCCCTGATCATTTTTACACTTTCCCGCCACTTTTTGGGCACTTTCTAGTTGTTTGAGCTTCTTATATTTTCGGTGGTCGGCCTTTTTGGGGTTAATTATGAAATTAGAACAAGAAAATGATATAAATATAAAGTTATGAAACCATAATGAGGGACCAAGCACTAAGCATTAATATCATCATCTAAGGTTGCATCCATCTAGAGCTCATTTGCATCCATTTTGCTCCATCACAAAGGGCAAGGCAAGTTAATCTGTATCACACAAGCATAGGAGAGAAGTTTATTTTATTCCATCCACCATTCTATTATATTTTTTCTACACATAGTTATTGCTCGCTACTTCCACAAAGTGTGAATGGTACAAAAGAAACCTAGGGCAAGATCACACACACACACACACACACACACACACACACACACACACACATAGAACTACATCAAGTCTGAGATGTAGTGTTACACTCAGTTAATAAGTCCACCATTGTGGCTGATGAGGATAGTTCGACCCCTTCATTTACATTTTTGTTTTTTAGGGCTTGATGCTTGTTTTGGAGTCTTGTAGGTTTATCTTTCATCATTGATCATTTCTAACATTCGGTACAAAGTTGTGAATTACATGTGACAAGCAACGAGGGCTTTACATCCTCATTTGGCCCTACAAATTTAGTTGTTGGAGCTCCTACACAAACCAAGGCACCCAGAATGTAGACTAGGGCACCCATAGGTTTCCTGATCCTCTCCCAGGCACCAGAGTCCCTTCAAACAGCTTAGATCTATCCTTTTTGGGACCTCTGCATGTTTGCTCCTACTTTCATAATATTTACTTTATTTTACGAGATAGTCCAGATCAGCCTCTAAATGAGCTTAGCTCCTTCCAACCCTACTTGTCAATTAGGGTTTCACATTTGCATTAGTTTGGTTGTTTGGGTCACTTTCTATATTTACTATTATTTACTATTTTTCCTGGTTAGACTAACTACTCTAATACCACAATTTAGTTAATCAGTAAGTAATCTTGTATTTTCATTTCAAAAAATTTGTCAAATTTTATTTTATTACTACACTTGATTCTTGTCCTTCTTTTGTAGGTAGCGGAAAGGCTCGGCTAGCATCGAACTAACATGTGGTTAGATAAGGTGATTTTTTAACCCTCTTATTTTTAGGAAGTGTCATTCGTAGATATGATGTTTTAACCCACTCATTGCTAAAATGCTCTTCCGAAGGTAAAATACGTATGCACCCAACAATTACACTGTGTAACATGGAAAACGTGACACATCTTTGATGATGATAAAATCTCATTCCCACTCCCCTTGTGGCTTAGTTTAGTCTTTCACTCCTAGTTATAGGCTTCATTTTTCTTGCAAAACTCAATTTAGACCCTTTTTCTATTATATGTGTCTGACAGTTGTGACACCACCACAATTATCGCCTAACCATCCCTGTTGATAGAGAGATGGTTACAAAACCACCCCTCTATCAATAATGGTGGTCCTAACACATTATGACATGAAACTAAAACATGTGTTTTTAAACTCGTCTTTTGATTTTGACGTGATTTTATCTCGCAATGTTGGGTCAAATTAGCTAATTTTAGGCTTGTTGGACTAGTTTTGAGTTCCTCTTCCTCTCTTGCTAAATATAGTATGTTAATTTCTTCTCCTCAATTGACATGTGTTCTTGATCGACATGTGTTCTTGACATATTCTCCTCCAACAACTTATAAAAATGTGACTTTTATTTGTATAATGGGTTTGGAATTTTGTAACTTTGAGAAGTGTTATGCTATCGGATTTTGGAGTGGGAGTACACAAAGAGCCAATTCTCTACTCCATTCTTCCATGCTACTTACATTCCAGTCATCTTCCTTACATAAATCCAACCATTTAATTTCTTGATTTTCTTGCTAACATTCATTGATTTTCCTTCCTGAATCAATTAAAACTCATACATTAGAAGGGGATTGAAGTTGAGGAGACATTAGATGCACCACATCTCTTAAACAAGCTAGCAAAACATTGTAGTATCTAGGTTGGAGTTGTATTCTATTCTTTAAATTTTTAGTGTAGTCATTACTTATTGTAAGTAGAAGAAATTGTGAATTCAAATTAATTAGAAGGGGAAGATCTTATCACTTCCCATGTGTGTCAATATTTCTTTTCAAAATACTCCTTTCCTTGATATCCTATTCCCGACTTATACCTGTGGATATGCACAGGAAGTTGGTTGGAGGAAAAAGTGGTAATATCCGTATTTATTTCTTTTGTTTGATTTAAAATACATTATTCCTAGGAAGACTATATGACAAAGAGGAAATTTATCAGAAGAATATTTCCCTTTCCAGAGAACTTGAGGTAGACTATGTGTCAGAAGAATTTGTGCTTTAATAGATAATATATGTTAGAAAGATTATATAAAAGTTAGAAACCAAAAATAAAGCAATTGATTCCTAAATCTAATCTATTCAACAATACTTCAGATTGAATTAGATGGAAGGGAGAAAGAAGTACAATACCTTCACTTACCAATGAAGAACTCCCTTCACGTTTTTATTTTCTCTTAATGGTGGATTGGATGTTTTTGCTTCAAATTTTGGAGACATTTTGGCATCACCTCCATTTTGATTTTCCTGGATTAATTAATGTTTGATGAAGGATGAATTGATTGGAGTGGATTGATAGATTAGATGGAATGATTAGATGATAAAAATGAAAAAAATTGGTTATTGATTCTTGAGATCCATGGAGTGTGGCATGCCAATTTATAGTTTTTGGAAGAGGAATTGGAGGGCTAGGATCTTGCCATGTAGATGGAAGATCAATGGTTAGTATTGAATGAGAAGATAGATAATTCTAGAATTAGAAAATTATAGTGTTATGGATTCGTATTCATTGAATTAAAAATTAAATAGAGAAGAGTAGAAAGTTAGAGAGACTTCTAGAATTAGAAGCTTCTAGAAATAGAGGAGGTGGGATTAATTCTAGAATTAAAAAATCTAGAATTATGGAGAAATATCCATTGAATTTTAAAATTCAATGGAGAAGAGTAAAGTTATGGAAGCTTCTAGAAATTGAAGAGGTGGGATCAATTCTAGAATTATGGAGAAATATCCATTGAATTTAAAATTCAATGGAGAAGATTAGAAAGTTATAGAAGCTTCTAGAAATGGAATCTTCTAGAAATGGAGGAAGGTGAGATTAAATTAGTTTAGGTTTAATTAGGATTTAATGATGTGATTACATGGAGAAGCTAGGTGTCAGGATGTGTAGGGTAGGTGGTAGGTAAGATGTAGGAATATTAAAGTCCTATAAAATGTTAATAAGGATTAGAAATAGAATAATATGATATTATTAACAAATTAAAGGATTATGGTTTGAGAAGGGATATAATAATGAATAAAAGGGATTAAGGATGAAATGATATAAATGATAAATTATGAAAGGTTAAATGTGATAAAAGGGATTTTTAATGGTATAAATGATAAAATGGAATATTTAGATAAATTATGACATATTAGAATAAAGGGATTAATGCTGAAATTAATAATAATTAATCTTGTGATTAATTATTATATTGATTTAGATGATGTTGTCGGACAAATTAATTGTAATTAATCATGTCAACATTTTAAAGGTCTACATTTTTCCCCTCTTTGAATTGTTATTGCGGAGCAATGACAGTTCAAACAAAAATATGAAAATATGATGGTGATATGATGCCCCCGTGAGGGGTTAGGCGGGGAGGAACGATTCGGCTAACCACTCAAAAAGAGGAGAGGTCCAAGTGAGTGGATGAGGGAGGTTTATAGGATGATAAGATTTGAGGATTGATAGGATTATGATTAGAGGATTAGAAGAGGAGAGAGAATTAGATGATGAGAAGATTATAGGATTAGAGAATATTGGATTTTGGATTATAGGGTGCCCTAGTCAATGGGTGAAGATTTTAAGGATTTTGGATTTAAAGGATGCCCCAGTCATGGGGGGATTTTGGATTTGTGGATTATAAGATGTTGGATTTGACTATGTTGGATTTGAAGAAGATATTAGATGTTGAGGATGTTTGGATTTTTAGTATTATAAGATCTTGGATTTTTTATGTGAGGATGTTGGATTTGAGGTTGTTGGATTTGGAGATTTCGGATGTGAAGATTTGAGGATGTTGTATGTGATGATGTGATATTTGAGGATTGATTTGATTTGAAGGATTAGATGATTGAGGGTGTTATAGCATTCCCCAACTAGGGGTAAGTATTTTGGATGTTTGATGTGAGATGATAAGATTTGGATGTGGATGTTGATTTATTAATTAGATGAGAGGATGAGGAGGTTATATGGTTAGTTGGATGATGATGATGATGATGATGATGATGATGATGATGATGATGATGATGATGATGATGACGATGATGACGATGATGATGACGATGACGATGACGATGACGATGACGATGACAATGACGATGACGATGACGATGACAATGATGAAAATTACAATGACGATGACGATGATGATGATGAGGATGACGACGACGACGACGATGATGATGATGATGTGGATAATGATAAGGATAAAAAATTATGATAAAAGGGGGTGTCCTACCATAAAGTTCCCCCTTTTATCATCATTAATAGTGTTATGATGTGGCATAGGGAAAAATGCACCAAGGTATAAAGAACATGAAGATTGAATTTCCAAATTCCCATGTAATCAAATCATTGGATAGATTAAAAAATATGGTCATCGTATCATTAGACATATTGATAAAAAAATGGTCCTCATATCATTGGATCATGTAGAAGAAAAAGAAATAAAAGTGGCCTCATATCATTGGCCAAAATGTAAATGCACATAAACAAGAAAACACACCCAAGAAAAAACATACACATTGTGTTTTTGTATATTGGATGTTTAGATTTTTAGATGTTGGATTTTGGATGTTTTGATTTTTAGATGTTTTATTTTTAGATTTTTGGATTTTGGATGTTTATATTATTTTGATATAGGATGTTTGGATGTTTATATTTTTTAATTATGTATGTTGGATTTTGAGATTTTGATATTTTTGATCGGATAAGTGATGGGGGATGTGAAGAAATGTAAGGTGGGGTGTGAATTTCTCCTGTGTGTCCCAAAGTGTGTTTGGGTAGGATGAAAGGGAAGGATTAAGGGAAATTAGATAGGTTGGATAGGATAGGGATGGGTTAATTAGTTAGGATTATATGGGATGTGGGATGGGAGATAGATAAATAGGATGGTGGATGTGGTATAAGATAAGATGGGGGATATGGAAGATGATAAGCTATGCTCCCAAGTATAAGGGGGATGGATTGAGGAATAGATATGATGTGCCCCCAAGTGTAAAGTAGGGTGGCCTGTGTGGATGCATGGATGGGTTTGATTTTCCCATAGGTGTAGGGTAGGATGGGAAGTAAGGGGTATTTAAATGGGATGATTCCCTTAGGAGATGGTATTAAATTTTCCCCTAGTTATGATGACGACATGTGAAAAGGGACATACGAAGGATTGGATGAAAAGGAAAGGATCATCGTCTTCCCATGGATGTTCGATCCAAGGAAAAATGGATTTGGATGTTGATGGATGGAAGGAAAATGACATTAGTGATGAAAAAAAGATGAGCCTAATGGCACATGTTGTCAGGAAAGAGTTAGACTAAACCAAAAGGGTTACCAAGGTCTAAACAATACCTAGAAACATGAAAGTCCTATGTCTCTTCAAGATCAAAGTGTGTGCAATTGTGATGATTAATTACTACTTGAGGTCAAGACTTAATGGGTAGTATGTGAAGACAAAATAGCCAATGTATAGGGAGTAATTAATTCAAGTAGGTGGATGGAAGTTGAATGTAAGGTTAAGCCATGCATTACTTTGCTGTCATCCAGGGATCCATAGCACCGATGGAGATACATTTGATTCTTGTCACAACATTTCTCTACTACCAACCATACGTCCATAGCTCTGGTATAGTTTCTGTAAACACCCCTAGAGAGATTCTTGAGGTGGATTTTATTTAATATTTTCTATTTTGATATTTGAATTTTTTTTGCACAAAGAGCTTCCACTCTCTTGAAAACTCTCAAGGGGTTAAGAATCACCACTGGCTTGATGGGGGATAGAAATGAGTGTGTTGATGACATTTTCTAGAGTGTCAAAAGATGAATCCAAGTGTCTTCACCATAAGTTGATTAAGTGTGTTAAAGTGCATGTGTTGACAATTTTTGCCCCTGTGGGAAAAATTGTCCAAACAAGGTACCAAAATGGTCACAGTATCCTAATTAGGCTCCATAAGTTAGAAAAAGGTCGCAGTTGGTCTTTAGGTTCTTGGGGAGAATTTCTATGAATTCAGGAAGCATTCAAGCTAGATTGGGTCATTCAGGGTCATAATGGAGTGATAGTTCAGTCACAATGCAAAAATGGCCTCCAATGCCCAAAAATGGTGATAATGGGCCTAAGATGGAGAAATTAAACATTTTTTTGCCATGGGAATTCTTCCCCCCCTCCCTCAGTCAAAAAATGCAAAGAAAAAAATCCCAAAACGGGCTTCAAAAAATTAAAAAAACCCATTTTGGCGTCAAAATCCAACCGAGCTAAAAAATAGCTCGTCAAGCTACTCGGCAAGTAACTCGTCGAGAAAAGGGGTCTGCATGGGTGAGGAGTCAAAGGAGAAACTTGCCGGGTATCTCAGTGAGCTACTCAGTGAGTCAAGTTTACTTGAGTTCAGTGGTGAGTTCTAAAAGTGCATCGATCCTGTGGAAAGGTAGCTGCCGATGTGAAGGAGCCCGCTCAGGTGAGTTGAGGTGTGAGGGCTCGAAATGCCAAGAAATTCACATAGAGTTGGACGAGGATGAAATTGGAAAAGGCTTGGAGGTTAAACGGCACAGAGGGATTGGATTAGCTCAATCAAGCTTGAAAGGATTTGGGTCCAGTTGCAAATAGACAAATCACTTGTCGAGTCAAGTGGGAGAATGGGGGCCACACTCGTAACTAAGCCATGAGGTGAGGTAAAATGAAAAGGTGGTGAGTTTGAAGAACTCGGGTGAGTTGAGAATGAAGAGCTTGAGCAGCTCATTCGTGACATGAGCATGTCAAAGAAACCCCAAACTGCACAGGAGTATCTTGGTTGTTGAGCTATGTGAACACTCTGGGAAATAGCTCGACATCATGCTATGATAAGTCGAGGTCAGAGAACATAGGAGATCATACATCAAGCAATTAAACGGGATGGTTTGCATCAATGAAGGGATCTCAAGCTTTTTTTTTCCAAACGAGTTGTAGAAGAAATGACAAGTCAGCTTCAATGTCAAGGCAATTACGACAGGTTCAGAGTTCATCATGTTTGGGATTCGAACATTGGTAGTTTTGAAGGTTTGTTTCGTGGTTGGTGATGAGATAAATCCAAAGTCGTCAGTGAGTAGAGTCCAAAATGCAAAGGACCGTAACCTCAAAAGTGGGTGGGAAAGTGGAGAGATGGAGTGATTTTGAGGTTTGGTGGCTTTGGGTTTTGGAGGTCACCGAGTCTGAAAATTTCAGATTTTAGGGGTAACACCTTTCAGAGGTGGGGAAAGTATTTTCGTCGTGAACAGTGAAAAACATCTGAAGTGACCCAATGCCGAAGTCTATAGTGAGTTGGGCACATAGTGAGGTGTGAACATTTTCAGGGTCAAAGCTCAGTTTGAAGGTCAACGCAGCTAGGTAGATTCGGGGTCAAAGCAGAGAAGGATTTCAAGGTTGGAACGATGTGAAACCCAAAACATTTTCCAAACCAAGTCCAAAAAGGTAAAGCCTGAAGGCTCAAAAATGATAGAAAAGTCACCAAGTCATCATCGAAGACCAAGCTACACAGGGGAATGCTAAGCCACTTCAGGATTGGCGAGCTGATGGAAAAAAATGTGTGGTGGATAAACACTGGGTAAAATTCAATGAACCAGCTTGCCGATTAAAACAAACTAGCTCGATGGGTTAGGTGGAGAGCTTGATGGAGTTGCACAAACCCTAAAATGACCCCAAATTCAAATTGCAATAACTTGGTCAATTCTTAACCATTTTTTACAAAATTGTGTTTTCTGGAAAGAATATTTAATGAATATTTTAATGGTGATGGCTAAGTTTAGTTTTAGAGTAACATTTGAGGGTGAAATCCCATTGAAGCATCAGGAGAAAAAAGAAATATCTTCCAATGTACTCATCCATTTCTTGTAATTTTATAGTCATTGGAAGTGTGTTTTCAAGATCCACAATATGTGAACATCAATTTCAGATTTCAAGGGTTTCTAAACCTCCAAAAATGTAAAGAAATGTAGCGATAGGTGAAGGCCATTAATGGAGGTTGGTGAGAGGTAGGGGATTTTCATGAGTCTACAGTGCCTAGAGGCTAGACAGGAGGTGTCGATCACAATCTAATTCCTTCATGTACAAAAGGCAAAACCATTAATGGAGCATAGATATTTGAGAGATCTCCAAGACACTCATTGCAAGATTAAACAAGGATTTTTTATTGGTTTTGTTGTGATTTCAAGGTTTTTATTTTTCTCTCTCCTCTCCTCAAAATTTCTACTATAAATATTGTAAGGGGTTTCAAAAACAAAGGGTATTTGATCACCTTTCTTCTCCCATGCACCCCATTTCTTCTTGGGGCTTAAATCCTTCTTCTCAAATCTTTGTGATGGCATTTCTTGCCTTTCTCCCTACATGAAATGTATTGTGCAAATTCATCATAGAGTAATAAAAACTATGTTTTGTGTTAGTTATCTTCTAACCTTTCCATAGATTTGGTTGTTCTTTCTTGACCTTTCATTACTATTAGGGTGTTCTCTGTAAATTCCATTGTTCATTTACAAGGTTTTAGGTGTGATGAGTTTGTTACAGGAATGGAGGATTATTTGACATTTCGGGTATTGTGTTGTAGTTCGGTCCAGTCCTCCCCTCAATGCATCGGTGTGAGCTTACGTTTGTGTTGCATCTATCCAACCTCCTTAGGATTCACCCCTTCATCCATTTTGCAAGGTTGAGAAGAGTGATTAGCACTCCTTTCTTGGTGTAATCACCAGCTGTAGTGTAGGCTTTACCTTCATGCATCCTTCTATCCATGTCCCCTTGGAGGCATTAGTTTAGGGTTAGTGAGTAGTTGTGCCTGCATTAGAAGTAGTTAATGGTAGGTAGGATAGGAACATGCACTGGCCTTCTCTGGAGAGCTATCCTGAACCGCAATGTCTCATACTCAGGATAGTTCAATTTTGTGTAATCATGTCAAATTCCCTAGTCCTTAAAGTATCTCAATTAGGGGGCAAGCCACGTGGTTGTTTGAGGACCCACCATGTCAGCGATAATATAATCATCCTCACGTCAGTCGAGCTCCCCTTCATAACAAAAGTTGAGCCTCTTTTTCTACTAGGCTATTCCATTTTACGATTGTCAAAGACTGGTGGTGAAAACCTCTCCTATTTTTACCAACACCCTTTGCCATGTGTCACAGTGTGATTGGTCTAATATTGGCCTATTGACCAAAGTTGACTTTCTCGTTGACTAAACTTTCATTGGACATAACTAAAGCTCCCAATGTCCATTTGTCACGTTCTCATAGTCATCAGAAAGCTCTCAAAAATATATTCTACAATGCCATAATTTATGGATGTTTAGGGAACTGTTGATATCAAAAATTATCTCGTGATAATTGGTGGCTTCTGATTTCAGAGGTCGTTGATTCTGAAAATTTGAGGTTTTGAGGGTCCTTTCAGAGGTGGGGAAAGTATTTTCGTTATGAACAGTGAAAAATATTTGAAGTGACCCAATGCCAAAGTTTGAAGTGAGTTGGGCGTGTGGCGAAGTGTGAACATTTTTGGGGTCAAAGCTTAGTTCAGAGGTCAATGAGGGTAGGTAGATTCAGGGTCAAAGCAGAGAAGGATTTCAAGGTTGGAACGATGTGAAACCCTAAATGTCTTCCAAACCAAGTTCGAAAAGGTAAAGCCCGAAGGCACGAAAAATGATAAAAAAAAAAAATCCGAGTCAGCGTCAAAGACCAAGCTACATTGGGGAATGCCAAGCCACTTCAGGATTAGTGAGATGATGGTGAACAACGAGTGGTGGATAGACACCAGGCAAAATTTAATGAACTATCTTGTTGATTAAAAAAAACTAGCTCGGTGGGTTAGGTGGAGAGCTCAATGTAGTTGCATAAACCCTAAAATGACCCAAAATTCAAATTGTAATAGCTTGGTCTATTCTTAACCTTTTTTGTAAACTTTTACTTTCTGGAAAGAATATTTAATGAATATTTTAATGGTGATGGCTAAGTTCAGTTTCAGAGGAACAATTGAGGTCGAAATCCCATTGAAGCATCAGGAGAAAAAATGCATATCTTCTAATGTACTCATCCATTTCTTGTAATTGTATAGTCATTGGAAGGGGTGTTTTTAGCATCCATAGTATGTGAACATCAATTTCAGATTTTAGGGGTTTTTGAACCTCCAAAAATGGAACGAAATTCAGTGGTAGGTGAGAATCATTAATGAGGTAGGTGGAAATAGGGGATCATCATGAGTTACAGAGCTAGAGGCTACACTCAGGTGTAATCACAACTAGTTTCTTCAAACCATAAGGAAACACCATTAAGGAAAACAAAGATTTTAGAGATCTCCAAACACTCATTACATGATTAAACAAGGATTTTTTTATGGGTTTTGTTGTAATTTCAGGATTTCTTCCCTCTCTCTCCTCTCATCAAAATTCCTCTATAAATATTGTAAGGGTCTGCATATGTAAAGGGTATTGATCACCTTTCTTCTCCCATGCCCCCCATTTCCTCTTGGGTCTTCAAGCCTTCCTTCAAATCTTTGTAATGGCTTCATGCCTCTCTCCCACATGCAATGTACTGTGTATATTTCATGAGCAATAAAAATGATGTTCTTTGTTAGTTATTTTTACCTTTGAATGATTTTTTTGTCTCTCTTACCTCTCATTGCAGCAGGGGTGTTATGTTCATATTTCATGTTCATTTACAGGGTTTGATGTATTGTGCTTACAGGAATTAATATTGTTTACATTTCAGGATAGTGTTGCAGTGGTCTAGCTACACCCTTAGTCAATTGGTGTGATTTTGGGTTTGTGTTACATCTATCCAATCTCCCTAGGGATCACCACTTTCTCTATTTTGTAGGGTTGGCAAGAGTGAATAACACTCCTTTCTTAGTGTATAACCACTTTAGAGTAGGTTTATTTCAAGCATCCTTCTATCCCTATCCCCTTGGAGGCATTAGGTTAGGGTTAGTGAGTAGTTGTTCCTGCATTAGGAGTATTTAGTGATAGGTAGGTTAGGAGCAGGAACCAGCCTTCTCTGGAGAGCTCTCCCGAACCGTAATTTCCCACACTCATGATAGTTCAATGTTGTGCAATCATGTCGATTGCCCTAGTTCCTAAAGTGTCTCATTCGGGGGGTGTTGTGATTTCACATCAACAACATGTATCTCTAGGAGGACAATGGGTGCTTTAATTTTGGAGATAATGATGGAACAAGGTCACACAATCGTAGTAGGTACTATTGGCTTACAACATGTCTGAGAAAGTTGATCAAGTGTTCAAGATGAACGGATGAGAAGAAGATATAAATGGATGTGATGAGATTAGATGCAAGGGGATTTGGATATTGGATTGAAGGAGGATAAGTGGGAAGGAAATAACATATGTGGACAGGCGATGAATTACATGTTCAATCCATTTTTAGATGTTTGGTATTTGTAGGGGGATTAAATGATTCATGATTAGGTTGAATTAGTTGGGATGGGAGGATCAAAAAGAGGAGTGGTATAAATGATTTGTAATGGAGAAGTGGGAGGGATGTTATTAGTGTTAGGTTTATACCCTAAGCCTAAATGACCTGTATTTTGATGAAGGGAGATGGGTTTGTGAATGCCTTGTTCATGGATGCCTAAGCCTTTTCCACGATGTTTCATATTAGCGAACATATTTTGGGCTATAAGATATGAAGTGGATGGGAAAAAATGATGTCATGTGGTCATCATGAGACTAAGTGATTGTAATTTTATCATCCACTAAGATTTTGGACTTAACAAAGGATGATATGTAATATTGTAATTGGTTTATAGCCGGTAAGGTATTTTTTGATGTACAATGAGATTTGGATGGATGATGATGTTTTGTGATGTCGAGTGGGGTTTGGATGATGGAAGATGGTTAAGGATATGATTGGGATGGAAATGTGGTGGATAAAGAGGTGCAAGGATAAGTAGTCCTTGGTTAATGAGCTTTTTGGACATATGACCTAAATTACATGCAACGATTGGTCAAATTTCCTCTAATATGATGCAATTCACAATAGTAATGTTCCTGATACCAAGATCATTTGGGACAATTTTTATCATGTGATTTGATGGGGTTATGGATGATCGTGTTGAAGGTTTTTAGATAATGGAAGATGGTCATCAAATATTTTCTTAAAGGAGTGAATTGGCTTGGGTTTAATGGTTTAGATGGAGTAGAAAGTAATGGTTTGGAGGGAGTAGGAAGTAGTGGTTTAGAGGGAGTAGCAAGTACTGGTGTAGGATTAAGTGGTTGATGAGATGTTCCAGTTGATTTTTATTTAGGATTTATATTAGATTGATGTGGTTTAGAAGATGAAGGGGATGGATTAGGCCTAGGAGCCAAAGTGGATGTTTTAGGCTTAGAGGTTGAAGTAGATTTGGTTAAATTGAGATTGGTTGGAGTATGTGGTTTTGATGTAGATGGGTTTGGATTAGGATTAGAGTGTTTTGGGCTAGTAGATGTAGATTAATGGGATGGGTGTGATATGGGGGTCACATTAGGTTTGGGTGATGTTGAAGGAGATTTGGGAAATGGGTGTCGTGTAGGAACCACATTAGATTTGGTCGATTATGGGGATGAAGTAGACGAAGGTGGGATAGGAGCCTCATTAGATGTGGTAGGATATGAGATGCGGAGAGGATGGGTATTGTATTTTTTTAGGTTTAAGATTTGGTGACTTATAAATCATGTTGGATGTTTTAGGATTGGTACATGGTGGAGATTAAATAGGATTAGAAGATAAGATAGTGTGAGACTTAAGTGATGAAGGAGATATATTAGGATTAGATGTGGATGAAGATGATGAGGGTGGCTAGGAACCACGTTATATGGTTTAGGATCAGAGGTAGAAGGGGATGATTGTGACTTAGGATTCAGGGTGGATGATTTAGTTTTGATATGATTAGGTTTAAGTGATGGAGGGGATGAAATAGGCTTAGGGGATAAGTTTGATGGTGGATTAGGTATTGTGTGACAATCTAGGAGAAATTCCATAGGATCGGATTAGGATGATGAAAATGATGAGGATGGAGGAATAAGATGGGATATGGGAGATAATAATGTTGGGGTAAGTGAGTGGGATTGTTGTGGGTATGTGAATTAAACTCAATGATAGGTTTGACGATGATTAGATTTAGGAGTTGAGGTTTTGGATGATGGTGGATTATTTGTATGGGTTTTGATGGTAGGAAGATGTGGTTCATGATGATTGATAGGGGATTTGGAGGTTTGGGTTTGGGATGGTTGTGTGGATTTGGGATTGTTGGCTAGATTAGCAAGGACATAAAGGATGTCCTCTTGGTCTAGGTAAAAAATTAGTGAGGTGGTCAAAGTCGATGTAATCGAATTTTCGGGGATAATGGTTTATGTTGATTAGGTCATGGTGTAGATTGAGATAATTCAGGTTCCTCAAAGAGGAATTCAATGGGGGTGAGGAATATAGATCTTAGGAAGGGGAAATTATGGATGGGTTTGGTTAGGAGGTGATGGGTTAGGAGGTGATTGGCCGATTGAAGATTGAATATCGAATATTCATTGATTAAGTTTTTGAATGGTTTTAAGGATGTTAGGATCGAAATTGGATGGTTGATTTGAATGACAAGGATGAGATTGGTTAAGTTAGGATGTGAGATTTGAGATTTGTTTATCAAGCTGTTAGATGATGTGTGGGATAAAGTGAGATGGTTGAATTTGATGGGTGGGGGGATGATGGGATAACTTGGTTGATTGATTTATAAAAGAGATAGGGGTTTGGGTGTTGGTTTAGGAAGGATTGGGGATTGAGGATCAAAGGCCATGATTAGATAGAATGTGTGGGTGATTAGTTTTGGATTAGGATTTGGATGTTTTTTTATTAAGGATGGTGATAAGATTATGGTTGGGATTGTGTGATTTAGGATGGGATGATTATGATAATGCTTGATTAATTAAATTTTTAAATTAATGGGATGGTTAAAGGGTGTTTACAAACATACAGCATACATGCAACACAAAGTAGTCAAGTGGGTTTGCAATCAAGTTATAACCCACTTTTAATACCACACACCAACGATGGTGCCACAATTGGTTCTCCACATATGTTCCAGTGTGGGGTCAGCTAGCGAGTAATCATGGGGAGTGTGAGCCTCCTTGCACTATAGCTCAATATGTGGCAAAAATACTTACCTAATATAGGATGCACGAGCTTACTATGGGAGTGCCCGATATACCTTATGGTATGTGGGGCCCAAGTTCATGTTCCAAGGATGTTGTCTAAGGCCTAAGTATTGTGACATGGAAGCCCCTCACTTCATGCCACTCTTAAAATAATCAAGTGCTTAGCTAATAATGATAACTCTCCAAGAATTTATATACCCTGCCAAAACATGGGGTGTGTTTATGTGCGTGGAGATGAAGCCCATGGTCACGAGACTCCTAGGACTATGGTAAGTGTGTGGATATCACTTCCATGTCACATTACCCCTACAATAGTAAAAGGGGGAAGGCTAGCCACTTTTGATCCTCAAGATCATCCTAGGATACAAGAGGAGAGCATACACGGTTTCACCTTTGGGATATAAAAAAGCATACAAGGGGGATATATACAAGTAAACTAAAAAAAAGATGTTATATATATAAAATATAAAATATTTTAGTTCTTCAACCACTATGGTCGCCATAATGTGTATGTTAAAAATATTAGATAAAAGTTAGAAACCAAAAATAAAGCAATTGATTCCTAAATCTAATATATTCAACAATACTTCAGATTGAGCTAGATGGAAGGGAGAAAGAAGTGAAATACCTTCACTTACCAATAACTCCCTTGATGCTTTGATGTGCTCTTGATGGTGGATTAGATGTTTTTTTTTCAAATTTTGGAGACACCATGGGAAACACCTCCCTTTTTATTTGCTTGGATTGATTGATGCTTGATGAAGGATGAATTGATTGGAGTGGATTGAATATGGATTGATAGAGTGGATGGATTGATTAGATGATAAAAATGAAAAAAAATTGTTTATGGATTCTTGAGATCTATGGATTGGCTTTCATGGAGGGTGGCATGCCAATTTTAGTTTTTTGGAAGAGGAATTGGAGGGCTGGGATCATGCCAAGTAGATGGAAGATCAATGGTTAGTATTGAATGAGAAGATAGATAATTCTAGAATTAGAAAATTCTAGTGTTATGGAGTCATACTCATTGAATTAAAGATTCAATAGAGAAGAGTAGAAAGTTAAAGAGGCTTCTAGAATTAGAAGCTTCTAGAAATAGAGGAGGGTGGGATTAATTCTAGAATTAGAAAATCTAGAATTATGGAGAAATATCCATTGATTTTTAAAATTCAATGGAGAAGAGTAGAAATTTATGGAAGCTTTTACAATTGAAATCTTCTAGAAATAGAAGAGTTGGGATCAATTCTAGAATTAGAAAAATTCTAGAATTATGGAGAAATATCCATTAAATTTAAAATTCAATGGAGAAGAGTAGAAAGTTATAGAAGCTTCTAGATTTGGAATCTTCTAGAAATGGAGGAAGGCGGGATTAAATTAGTTTAGGTTTAATTAGGATTTAATGATGTGATTACATGGGAAAGCTAGTTGTAGGGATGTGCAGGGTAGGTAGTAGGTGAGATGTAGGAATATTAAAGTCCTATAAAATGTTAATAGGGATTAGAAATAGATAATATGATAGTATTAATGAATTAAAGGATTGTGATTTGAGATGGGATATAATAATGACATAGAAGGGATTAAGGATGAAATGAGATAAATGATAAATGATGAAAGGGTAAATGTGATAAAAGGGATTTTTAATGGGATAAATGATAAGATGGAAATATTTAGATAAATGATGAAATATTAGAATAAAGGGATTAATGCTGAAATTAATAATAATTAATCTTGAAATTAATTATTATATTGATTTAGATGATGTTGCGGGACAGATTAATTGTAATTGATCATGTCAAAATTTTAAATGTCTACAATTTCCCTTTAGAGTAGTCTTTATGAAAAAAACCTACAACATAGGAATAGTCATACTAAGTTATTCCTTGTATTAAATTTATTTTAATTTCAGAAGAAACCATAGCTTTATTTTATTTTATTAGAAGCAATTTTAGATTTTATTTTTAATTCCCTATGTTTGTAGAAGTAGTTTCCATTTTATTAATTATTCCTGAAAACACAAAAGCATTAGGAATTTAACTATTTTAATAAATTTTTTCTTGAAAATATTTATTGAAAACATTAAGAAAAAAATGGTTTAGAGTAAATAGATGTGTTTATTGTATTTAAATTATGGAAAAATTGATCTAGTTAATTCAGAGGCGAAAACAACCTATATTTTATTTAAATTAGACTCACTTTATGTTATTTATTTAAAATTGAAGTTTAAAATTTTATAGGAAAATCAAAACAAAGCAACAAACTTAGTTGTTATATGCTCAGACTACTAGTTCATAGCCCATGTCCACCTTTTGATTAGTTTTATCAGTTGTATTTTCCTTATTCACAAGTTGGTGCTTTCACATGACCATTCCTAATCTGACCCAACCTTGTAGGAGGATATTTGAGCCAATTATCCACCCACTGGGAATAGATTGATATCAAGGAGACATAGATATGGGTTTATAAAAATTAGTTATCCAGTCTACTCCTTTTCCCCCTCATATTATCATCCACCTAGATGCCTTAAACGAACACTTAACTGTAGCTGAGAAATTTTGGGTTGACCAAACAAATCAAACAAACTGAACCAGACACCAAAATCCTTATTTTTGATCTTTGCATCCTTCATTATCATTCTCACATGACCCTCTCTGGAGAGGAATACTTAGGGACCAATAGGAATTTTTTGTGAGTTCGCCAACCATGTCCGAAGTATATTTGGTCTAGCAGTCATAGATCGAGAATTGTGCACAATAATCATCCTTGATTGTAACATCACATACATAGAGGTTAGATGAGCCTTTAATGCCCTCAATGAACAAGTTTCCTACATATAATTTGATTGATTATGATTATCTCAACCCTGAAACCTCGAACCCTAATCATCCCCCATCTATACCACATTTATCACTTCTACTTAGTCTCATACCCATCTCATCTTTCACATTTTAGTTGTCTTGGCACGACCTCAGGAAGTCAAGTGCACTAAGAATCACATGTCATTTTTCTTGTGTATGAATACATGGGCTAAGGAAGAAGCAAAGAAAAAAGAAAATGAAGTAAAATAAAGTTGAAAGAAAGAATAAGAAATAGGAAAATAAGAGGAGGATAAGAGAACAACAGAGGAAAAAAAAGTTGTAAGAGAAAATAAACGCTGGTACATCCAACATAACATCATCAGAATAAGAAGAAGTGGACCAAGGATATGTGCAAAACATTTAGATGGAAAATGCAAGTTAATAGCACCAACACGAAAAAATGTAAGATAATTCTTCCTTCATCCCATGTTTGCAATGTACTCCCTTAAATTGCTTTAAACAAGTGTATATGCTACAATAGTCCAGTCTATAGTTAGTGCAATAAAGTAGATTTGGAACAATTGACATTGTAGATAGATATTGGAGTACACACTATAAGAAAAAATTACAACTACACTACATATATCCCAATGGAAAGATAAATTGGAGAAAACACTATGTAATTTGAGGTCGTATATGAGACAATGTTGTCCCCAGTTGGTCACAAATACCACAGGTGACCAAGTCATGAGTGAAGCAATGTAGATAATACTTTTAATTTATAAGTTGGTGGACGACTGGAATGAAAATGAAGTGCTAAAAAATATTGCAACATAAGTAGCCAATTTTAAGGACTTAAAAGATGTCATAATAATACTCAAGGAGTATGTCAAAATGCTTAAGCAAGCTAAAAATTAGGCAAATCAACTAACATTTGAACTCTGGGATTGGAATACACAATTACAGGCTACCATGAGAGAAAATAAGAATGATATTGAAATGGGGGAAAAATTCCACCAATAAATGTTGATAGAGGTAGAGGAGAAAAAAATTGAAACACATTTTCATTCATTGTTGCAAGCTAGAGATAATGTCAGTGAACAATTGCGATAATGATAATGTTTGTAAGAGTCTAAGAATAATGGATGAGATACTTGCTATCCAATTTGGACCTAAAGCCAAATTGGACAACATGGACCCAATAGGACCTACACACATAATCAGACCCCATAGGTTGAAACTGAGTTACAAGTAGTTTCTGGGGTTTTAGGAACATGTTCAGTAAATTCAGAAGTGAAAAATCATATCAAGGATTTTTTTACTCTTCAGGGTTTTGACCCTTAATATCAAATTGAAAAAATAATGAAATGCGGGCCCCGTGGGCCCACATCTAGCCTCAAAATGAGAAAAGATGGAAAAAATAATGTCAGGCCTCAAAATACCTCACATACAATCCTCATCAGGCCTCTGACACGAAGAAATTCAAAAAAATCCTAAGTTGAGGTTTTAATGGTCAATATTTTACATTTGGGCCTTGATAAGCCACCGAGCTAAAAAGGAGCTTGTTGAGCTGCTCGGCGAGGTAGAATGTGAATCAAAGGAGGAAAGCTAGAAATGGTCTATTGAGTAGCTCGGCGAGCTACTCGATGAACCGAGATGGGTACATATTTGGAGAATGATTCGAAGTCGGATTCACACACTGGGATCAATTCTTAGGAGTCGGCATGGTTTGAAATATCTCACTTCAAGAACTCGGTAGGTGCAATGGATGGAAAATCCAAGTTAAGATCGGTGAATATTACAAGAAAAAAACTCACCATTTAGTCAAGCTTGAGCTCGTGTATCGAAGGATGGGGGTGCGGATAAGAGGGTTGACTCAACATGGAAATAATTCCATGTGTTGAACTATACACTGGCCATTCCAATGGCTCATGACATGTGAAATAGAGAGTGTTGGGGTTTTTCCAAAGTGAGGCCAAGTTATGAAGTCAAGAGCCAGAGAAAAATGATGATTCATGCAATGAATGCTATGGAGATGAGCTCAACAAAGGACTCGCCGAGGCTGGGGGCCATGTCACCCATGTCGGGAAGAAATGAAGGCTACGGTTCGAGCCGAGAAAGCAATCAAAGGACTTGGAAAAATGAGACTGAGAATGAAATGGGAGTGCTAGGCTAGATACAAAGTTGACTTGATTGATAAAATAATGTCTCAAGCGAGTTGGGAGGCTCCCAAAATAACTTGGTGCAGAGGGAGATAACAAGGTGAACGATTCAGGAGTTTAGGCAGAACCCGAAATCTGAAGAGTTCAAACTTTGGGAGTTTAGTGCTTTGGAGATCTTACCATGCAAAAAATGAAAATCAAGAAAAAATCCCAAAACCCCAAAGTCTGAAAGGGCTCAGGATTTTTGGGATCAACTCCGAGTTCAAAGATCAACGACATGCGTTTTTGGGAACTCAGTGAGGTAAATTCTGAAGCAGCGTCAGCGATGTCTGAAATCAAAAGAACCTGAAGTCTGAAACGAATCGATGTGGTGATTTGAGCTGAGTTTAGAGGTTTGTACTTTCTGGTTTTGGGAGTTGGTGGTTTTGAGGGTTGTTTCGGGATTGGAGGTGAGCGATGTCTGAAAGGGTAAGGGTCGAAACCCCAAAAACAACAAATATTTCCTGAATGAATTCAAATGGCCCGCCGAGTTATACATCAGTTGTCAAGCTTCCAGTTGGTGATGAGTCACAGCATTAAGTGGGCATGTAATGCAAATAGGTGATGTGAACAGCTCAGTGGCATATAGGGAGCCGAGTTGTATTGAATGAGGTCTCGGTAGGTAGACTGTGAGCTCGATGGAAGGAGATGAACCCAAATAATGGCATGTTTTCAAACACGCATAGGTTGAACAATTTTTGGCCAAATTCAACAAAATTGTACTTGTTGGAAAGGGGATTCAGTGAAGAATCTAATGAACACATCAAAATCCATAAACCAAAGGAGTAGGTGTAGTTTTAACTTGGTTGAGTAACCAGGGGAAAATGATGATATCTTCTTTTGTAGTCCACCATTTTTAGCAAAATTACAATCAATGGAAAGCTACTTTCGATCTCAATAGTATGGAATAATTAGAGAGGAGAAATTAATGGGTTTTTTGGGAGAATTTTCATGATGAAGTTGCAAGACGAAGTTCATACCTAGGTGCATCATGAGGTTGTTTCTTTAAGCACAAGATAGGGTATAAGGAGATGAGTTTTTACAAGTTTTGCCCGACATTGCAAGAGTATAATGATGAATTTTGATGGATTTTGGAGAAATTTAGGACCTCTCTCTCTCCTCTCTGCTAAATCTTCCTCTATATATTGTAAGGAGGGGCCCTTTTCAAAAGGTTGGATTTTTCGCCTTTGTCCCTCCCTTCTTTCTTGTCTATGAGAAACTTGTGGAGCTCAAGCCTCCCACTGAATATTGTAATGAAATTTTATGCCTTTCAGCCCCCTTGTAATGCATTTGAAATATACCTTGTGGGATATTTCTTAAAAATGCACAAAATATTGAAGATTTGCAGCCCAATAAAATATTGATTTTTACCAGATTTTTACAGCTAAGGCAGCAAACTAAAGAAACTTAATATCTCCCAAGATTATCCACCCGAATTACTTGAAATTTTAAAGAGAGTTTTCTATTATTATAAAGGACTTAAGAAAACTGCTTTTGGAATTTTATAGAAATTAAAATGCTGCCAGAAAATTACAGCTTGCCCTAGACATATGGAATTCTTCTCAAATTCGTAACTCTCCAAATGCAAGAGTAAAAATTATGAGACTTTGGAAATAACAATAACAAATATAGGAAATGATATTTCAACCTTCATATCTAAAAATGGCCAACTGGAAACCCTCCAAATAAAGGTTGCAGTCACCTAGCTTGGAAAAGGGTTAGAATTTGATGAAGATGTCTTCAAAGTGATGCTAAGCCCTGCCCAAACGGCTGCCGTAAATATGATCTTAAAATCCCTCTGGTTATCTTCCCCAAATGCCCCCAAAACCCTCAAAACCCTTCCTCTGAAACCTCTGATAATATCTCTATAACACAGCCCAAATAGCGGCTCCAAAATGACAGCTAAGATAGATCTCTCACTACCAAATAATGTCATGCTAGCTAGGGATGGATCTCTCACCACTGAAGATAGGGTCCCTGTGGGATTTCACTCCACAAGTTGTAGATTCACAAACAACAGTTGCACATGAAGGAGAATAAAATGTATGCAAAAAATTCCCTTTTCATTTCTCTCCTATGCTCCTTATATACTTCTCCATGGCAAAAGAGCCCCAATAACCCTAGACGCATTTCATTCCATGGAGGGGCTAATAAAATAAAAGTAACTAAAGTTACTTTTTCCTCTTTAAGTTGTCATGGTCCAAAAGTGACCCCCAAATGCAAAACTTGAATATTAGAATCATGTGGCCCCTTCCCAATGACAAAGCTCCTAGCATCCAACAACCCCTTGGATATGACCATGAAACTTAGACTCGACTCGGCCCTTAGGCCTTTGGCATAGGAATAGGGGACATTACATCCTAACAAGTGCGAAGGGTGTGGAGCTTCCTTATTGCTTCGCTTCTCGCAGTGGCCAGTGGAAGTTAAGAATAGTATGACATTAGGAAAGGTGAGGATGCCTTCTTATTTGTATCAAGCTTCAATTTCAAAAAATACTGACACCAAAGAGGTACGTGGAGCTATCTGATTGGTTTGTACTTTGTCACATAGAAAATAATAACACCAAAAGGTTGCGTGGAGTTGTTTGATTGGTTAAGCTTCACATTTTTAACAAAGTCCTTGTAATTTATTTGTGAATTATGAAGTAAACGTCGAGATCTCTCATAGGTTTTTGTTTCACGGAAAGGCAGACAGAGTCAACGTGTCAATGAGAAATGTGGTCTAATAAGGGGATGACAGACAACATTAATATTAATGACACGTGAGGCTAGAACAAGTCAGAGTGGTTTGAGGTATGGAAAGCTCATCTATGACCATGGTGGCAACTGTGAAAGTTGGAAAATCATCGAGACTCTAAATTTGGAATCAATGAAAATTTCCAATAATAGGTAGGCAATGTCTATAAGAAGGTCGGAAATGTATTGCAAAATAAATCACACTATTTCTATCTGTGAAACAAAGGTGAAATTCGCACAAATAAAATTTTTTCTTAGTCATAGTAAGTCTGTGAAGAAGCTCAAAAGTCATGAAACATGAAACATCATTATTCGAAGCTTGAAGGAGCTCATCGAGAAGCTCAAAAGTCAATTGCATGGAGTAGTTGTAGAAGTGTCATTTTTCAACCTATAAACATGCAATTTCTATGAAGGATAGAATGGTCATGTGAAGAGTTTTCATAGAAATACAAAAATTTCAAGATTCGTTCCTGGGAGTCTAAAATTCTTGTCTATTTAAGCTCAAATTTTTAGCATGAAAATGGTGTCAAATTTTTGTTGTTGTAGAGATTTTAGCTATGTGCAAATTATGAGAAAGCAAATGCATTGAAAACCATGGAAAATTAACAAAGAAGAGGAGACGAAGAGTGAGAAAATTTAGCAATCAACATCAGTTGTGAGAGACAACTAAATTTGCGTGACAAAAATCTAATAAAGTCTAAGTTGTAGCTTAACATGCGGGGAGTTGTAGCTTCTCTAAGTTAGAAGAATCTTACTAAAGGTGCAGTTGTTGCAAGTAGGCACAGAATTTTAGGAAAGTTGAAATACGCGCCATAATAGTTTAGCTTAGTTGACTTAGCCATTGAGTGGTATGGATCAGTTATAATTTTGGAAGTTGTAGCACTCATAGGTTGAGTTGAATCAACATAAAATCATGTAACATTTAAGGGTATTTTTGGGAATCCTAGTTCTTTGATTAGTGCCATGTTAGTTTGAGCTAATACGGGTTTTCTACATTAAATGTAGGTCTCCTCATGTATTAGAAAATTGCATGTATTTTTGTTATTGTAAATGCTTTATGGCTATTATCAGCATGCAACTTCATGGTTAACATAGTGCATAGGTTGATGAATTGAAAGTCACCTGTATAAATGTATTGAACTAAAAATTTTAATAAGCACTGATTCATCCACTCCTTTCAATGCCTAGATTTGGATATCAAATGACCTATTATAGTCATATCAAGATTCTAGAAAAAGTGGACCAAAATGGAAAATCATAAAGCTATGCTTACTATTAAAAAGTATGAGTTTTCATGTGTTAGATCCTTCAATTTTTTATTATTTGAGTCGGATGCAAGAGGTTGTTGAAGTCCTTGTATTTCTGGAATGTGAGTTTCCAACTAATATTGAATATGTATTTTCTAATACATATATAGAAGGAACTTGAGTATTTAGGGCCATTTCTAAAGAGGGGATGTATCCTATAGAATGATACATGAAGCGCTTTTGAAAAAAATGTCTGTGATAAGGCAAGACTTGAAGGTTTTTGCAATGTATTGAGGGCTATATCAATGGTTTCAAGAGGACCATCAAATTTTTCACATAGTATTTGAAGGATGTTTCATGAAGACGTAACGGTTGACCATGTAAATATGGCAAAGAAGTGGAAATAGATTTGGAAGAAGAGTATGTTAGAAGGAGCACTAGATGACTCGTTTTGAAGCTATCACCTGTGAGAAGAAATGTGACACATTCTATATGTTCTTATTTGTTATCTCTTTTGGAGAGTTATACAAGTGCTGGTATATTATGCTCTAAGTGATGAATTTTATTATCGCAACTTATTTGGACTCATGATTATTTTCAGGCTCTTATGATCTGATCTGATTTGGAAATATATGTACAATTATTCCATGTTGTGTAGAAAATATATTTTAGATAAATCAATTGGGAATGCCTCTTTCTCGGAAGTGCTGAGTTCCAATTTTTACCGGTATCCCAAGAATCTTCATCTTAGGCATTCCTTTGATGAATCAAGATTATTGATGGTAACAAATCAAGTAAAAGAACATGGAAGATGTACAATACGATGGAATATAGCTTTCAAATCCTACCATCAATTGGGTTTCCAAGATCTAGTGGAATTTGGTGCATATGGTGGATCTATTTTAAAGTGGAAGACAAAGACCAAGGGAAGGCAAATTATGATTGTGTTATGAGCTGATGAATTTCAACATAATTCTCATAAGAAACTTTTTATTGGCATCATAAATGAGATCATTCGAGTTGATTATGGGTGAAGGATATGGAGCTATTGAAATGGAGCATCTGGAACTCAAACCATTTGGAAAGCATGACAAGGAACCCTAATGTGTATGGATTTGATGACTTGAATAATCGTCATCTGAATTTATAGATACACAAACCATATGGTCCAGTTCCCTAGTACAACCAGTAGTCAAACAAGCTAGTTTAGGGATTACTGAGGATGTCATGAATCATAGAAACTGCATCTATATGGTCATCTTCTTTTTTAAAAGGAATTTTCAAATGCATCAAATAAAAATTTGAAAGACTCAATTTTTTGGGAGTCAAGTACCACCTACATACTGTAGGAGTTCGATTTTAGTACTAGTGTTGGGGTAGGGCAGTACATCTCACTGGTCCAATCAAAAACCACATAAACTAGCAATCGGTACAAAAAGTGTACGATGGAGGATCACGTTGAAGTCGATACATTGAAAAAGTTATCTACAGAAAGAAACAAAGTGGAACAAGGTCAATCTTGTGAAGGGTCTGGTGTTAGGAAATAAGGGATAAAATATGTGGAATAATCCCTCACAGAATCACAACAGTAGAAACTAATATGCAGAAAATATTACAGATCTCAAATAAAAGTGCAGAATAAAATAACACAACACAAAGAGACAATATTTAACGTGGTTCACCCAATTTGGGCTACGTCCACCAAGAATCACTTGCTCATATTTTATTACAAGCCACTGCTCTCTCAATACAATACCTAGATCTGTTTGGAGCTATGCTCAACAAACTCTACAGAATTCACACCCGAATTCAAAACACATCTACAATGTTACATCATGACCTACCATATGCAAAAAACCACATAAATAGACAATTGCTTAAGCAGTTTTACAAAATCATGGGTATCAAAACCATGGGCCAAAACCGTCCCATAAACCTATGGGTCAAAATCCCTATCCATATGAGAAAAGCACATTTCCCAGTATATCGGGCACGTTTTAAGGCCAAAAAAAAAGGGGTTGCACCCCCAAACCCCAGTGAGACAACTATGGAAAGTGTACAGTACTCTTAGTGTACAGTCTTCAACACTTTCTCACATGAAAAAAGGCTCCACAACCTAACAATCTCCCACTTGGAGACTAGTTTTCCTCTGAGCAAGCTTCTCAACCCTTCACTAGTTTCCGTGAAGACCAACCAAAGCTGAACACAGCTTTAGTTTTTCCCTTGTGACCACCTTGGTCATCATGTCTGTAGGATTCTGATTGGTATGAATCTTCTCCAGCTTCAACTTCTCTTCCTCCAAATTTGTCCTGATGAAATGGTACCTTAACTGTATATGCTTCATCCTAGAGTGGAAAGCAAAGTTCTTAGCTAGGTGTATAACACTCTGACTATCACTATACGGCTTTCCTTCCTCTTGCTTATGCCCAAACTCCTCAAGTAATTGTTGTAACCAAATCATTTCTTTTCTTTCCTCTGTGGCAGCAACATACTCAGCCTCCGTATGGTTGACAAAGCCACCAGCTTCTGTAGTTGTGAAATCCAACTTACTGGTGTCCCACCTACAATGTAAACATAACCTGTTGTGCTCCTCCTGCTGTCTACATCTCTAGCCATATCTGAATCTACATAACCACACAAAGTGGTGTCTGATCCACTGTAGCACAAAACTATCCCCATGGTCCCTCTCAAATACCGAAGGATCCACTTTATTTCCTGCCAGTGATCTCTACCTGGATCACTCATAAATCTACTCACCGCTCCCACTGCATGGGCAATATCAGGCCTGGTGCACACCATGGCATACATCAAACTGCCAACCGCTGATGAGTAAGGTACCTTGGACATCTGGTTTCTCTCTTGCTCTGTCTTGGGACACTACTCCTTTGATAACTTGAAATGGCCTGCCAAAGGAGTCCCAACCGGTTTAGCATCTTGCATATTAAACCTCTCCAAGACCTTCTTAATGTACTCTTCCTGAGATAAAGTCAGCTTTCATTCCTTCCTATCCCGAGATATCCTCATACCAAGGATTTGTTTGGCTTCCCCCAAATCCTTCATAGCAAAGGATTCACTTAGCTGCTTCTTGAGTACTTTTATTTCCTACATGTTTTTACCTGCAACCAACATGTCATCCACATACAGATACAAGGATAATATAACTTCCATCCTCAAATTTCTTTGTATACACGCAATGGTCAGAATGACATCTAATATAACCTTGCTCCATCATGAAGCTATCAAATTTCTTATACCATTGACGTGGAGCTTGTTTCAAGCCATACAAGCTCTTCTTCAGTTTGCACACCATCTCCTCTTTACCTTTGACCTCATAGCCCTCTGGTTGCTGCATATATAGTTCCTCCTCCAAATCACCATGGAGAAATTCAGTCTTTACATCAAGATTCTAAGTGCAAGTCTTCTGCTACAACTATTCCTAGAACAAGTTCTAATAGAAGTCATTTTTACTACAGGAGAAAAAATCTCATCAAAATCTATACCTTTTTTCTGTGCAAACCCCTTGACCACCAACTGGGCCTTGTATCTTTTCTTGTCTCCTTCTTCCTCTTTGACTCTGAACACCCACTTGTTCTGTAATGCTCTTTTACCTTCGGGTAGCTTCACCAAATCCCATGTCTGGTTCTCCATGAGAGCCTGATTCTCCTCATCCATGGCTTACTCCCACTTCTTCCTGGCATCTACCTGCATTTCTTCATCAAATCTCTCAAGCTCTCCACTATCAGTGAGTAATAAATAATAAAGAGAAGGAGAAAAATGTTTAGGTTCTCTTCTTACCCTAGAAGACCTCCTCAATATAGGAGTTTGGGGTTCCTATTGAGGAGGTTCTTGAACTAATTCATGTGTCACTTTCCCATCCAGAAGATCCTCTACTGCTGCATATTCTTTCTTGGATTCTTCCCTATTTTCCTGCAACTGCTGCTTATACATGAATTTCTCATTAAAGACCACATCCCTAGATCAAATGATTTTCTTTTCCTTAATACTCCAACATTTATATCCAAAGTCATCACCACCATAACCAATGAAAGTACATTTTTATGATTTAGCCTCTAGCTTGGTCCTATCATCCTTGTCTATATGGACAAACACCTCACATCCAAAGACTCTAAGAAATGAATAATCAAATTTCTTACCATACCAAGCCTCCTCGGGTATGCCTCCATCCAAGGCACTTGAGGGTCCTTTATTTATCAAGTACATAGTTGTGCTCACTGCTTCTACCCAAAAAGAAAGAGGCAGTCCTGCATGTAACCTCATGCTCCTAGCATGTTCCATTATTGTTTATGTTCATCCTTTCTGACACCCCATTTTTTTGCGGAGTTCCTAGAACCATATTTTTCCTGCAGATTCCATTCTTAGAACAATAATCATCAAATTCATTGCTGCAATACTCCCCTCCATTATCTGACCTGAGACATTTTAGCTTAAGACATGTTTCATTCTCTACCAAGGCTTTCCATTTAACAAAAGTGTCAAATACATCAGATTTGTTTCTAATACAATAAACCCAAACTTTCCTTGTTGCATCATCAATAAAAGTAACATAATAACTTGAACCCCCAAGAGATGATACCTAGAGCCGGCCCCCATACATCAGAATGCACCAAGCTCTAACTTACTCTCTTTCTTTGTAGGTCCAACCTTGAGAAACCTTACTCGCTTATGTTTCCCATATATGCAGTCCTCACAGAACTCCAAACCTATTTTCTGTATATTTGGGAAAATCCTTCTTTATGATCTCCATGCCCTTATGGCTCATATGACCAAGCCTATAGTGCCACAATGTTGTATCTACTTTTGAAGCCACAAGATTACAAACATTAGTGCTATAAGTGGTTAAATACAAGGTTCCAACCTTCTTACCTCTTGCCACCACAAGAGCACCCTTGGTAACCTTCCAAGAGTCTGTTGTAAATATCACAGTACAACCATCACTTCCCAACTGCCCTGTCGATATCAAATTTCATCTTAATGTAGGCACATGTCTGACATCCTTCAATAGCCAAGTATTCCCATTCTACATCTTAACCTGAACAAAACCTTTTCCAACTATGCTACAAGGCTCATCATCACCAAGAAAAACATGCCCAAAATCTCCTTGAACATAATCAACAAAATAATGCCTATGTGGAGTAGCATGGAAAGAAGCCCCCGAATCTAAAACCCAAGATTCAATAATATTGTGCAAAGAAAGAATCAAAGCATCTTGACATACATTACCCATTGCCACATTTACCTCCTTGTTTTCTTCCTGTTGTTTCTTCTTGTCCCAAAGCTCCCAACAGTCCTTCTTTGCATGCCCAGACTTTCCATAGTGCCAGCATACTATCTTGCTTTTGGATTTTGACCTTTCCCGATCCTTTGATTTTCCACGGCTTCCTCTATTCTTCTGTCTCCCTCTAGTTTCCACTGTCAAAGCATTCCCTAAAGTAGAAGATTCCCTAGAGCTTTTTCTTCACATTTCCTCACTTAGAATCACCCCTACAACATCCTCAAACTTCAACTTTGAGTTATCTGGAACTAAGTTGCTTACTGCCATTACCAAGCTATTCCAACTCTCAAGTAAAGAGCACAGAACTAATAAAGCCCTAACTTCTTCATAAAATTCTATTGTAACCCGAAGCTAGAATATTTACAACCATATTAAAATCATTTAAATGATCTGCTACTAAACCATTCTCAGACATCTTCATATTAAACAATTTTTTCATTAAAAATATCTTATTAGAGGTAGAGGGTTTTTCATACAACTTCCCTAATGCATCCATCAGTTCTTTTGTAGTCTTTTCCCATTATATAATACCAAAGTGCAAGACACAAAAAGATTTTCCCAAGTGCCTTCCTATCCATCAAATCCCATTCCACATTTTTTATGCTCGAGAGTTTGTTCACCTTCTCAGACTGCGGAATATAAAGATCCCTCTGATAAAGGTAATCTTCCATCTGCATCTTCAAAAGACTGAAATTCTGCCCGTTGAATTTATCAACCCTAGATCTTTCATCATCTTCCATATCTCCCACTCAAGATAAAATTCTTCCTATGATTCAACACTTCAAAAAACCAAACCAAACTCTGATACCAATTGTTAGGAAATAAGGGATAAAATATGTGGAATAATCCCTCACAGAATCGCAACAGTAGAAACTAATATGCAGAAAATATTACAAATCTCAAATAAAATTGCATAATAAAATAACACAACACAAAGAGACAGTATTTAATGTGGTTCACCCAATTTGGGCTACATCCACCAAGAATCACTTACTCAGATATTATTACAAACCACCACTCTCTCAATACAATACCCAGATTTGTTTGGAATTATGCTCAATTAACTCTACAAAATTCACATTTGAATTCAAAACACATTTATAATGTTACATCGACCTACCATATGCACAAAACCATATAAATAGACAACTGCTTAAGCAATTTTACAAAACCATGGGCCAAAACCATCCCATAAACTTATGGGTTGAAATCCCGCCCATATGAGAAAAGCACATTTCCCAGTATATCGGGCACATTTTAAGGCCAAAAAAAATTCTAGGGGGCTGCGCCCCCGGACCCTGGTGAGACAACTTTGGAAAGTGTACAGTACTCTTAGTGTACAGTCTTCAACACTTTCTCACATGAAAATAGGCTCCACAACCTAACATCTGGAGGAAGAGGTAACACATGAGGTTCTAGATCATGTGGGCATGGTCTTCACCAACCCCATAATATTTACATGGAGATGTCACTACGTCTTCTAGAGTATAGGGGCATAGAAGATGGTGTTGAGAATGTGTACATGTGTGAGATATTGTAGCGCGCAAAAGGAATCACAACTTATGAGTGCAAGACAATTCAGTTTGTAACTACGTTGTAGGGACGCACTCACAGTTGGTACAGGAAGTTTGACCCTGATCATACTTGCGTAGATTATGCAGCATTACGAGAAGCTTTCCTTAAGGAGTTTCATATCCCTAAGTTTGAGCAGAAGAGTATAAGCACGCTCAAGGATACTAAGCAGGGCACTACTAAAAGCATTCAGGAATATGATGTCCATTTCAAATAACTTTTTTCTAAACTTTTGTATGATATTCATGTCAGCCAGCATGCATAGTGGTTCGTTAGGGGCTTGATCACACCTTTTAGGAGGGTGTTGTCACATAATACATATACGGACCTGCGTGAAGAACATGATGCAGTGTTACATGCAGAGGTAGTCAGAAGTATAGACAGTGGAGTGATCCCATTCCTAGAAGCACAGATTATAGCTATGGCAAAGCAATTAGATAAACTATCGGAAAATTCAGCACACGAGACATGCACTGGGATTTGGTGTATATATTGTGAAGTGAAAGTGGACACTAAAGATAGTTGTCCTCGTAGGTCAGTACGTTCATTATTGCTAGACTACGAGATATGTCATTTAGACCATGATGTAAGCTGCTACCCATTATCACAACGTGTGATCAGAAAGAACGTATCTTGCTATTGTAATATTTTATGATCCATGACTCACAATACAGTTGACTACAGGTTGATTGGTCAGATCCATGATGCCATCGATATTGGTGTGTGACAGACATGAGTATCAGATAACTCTAAAAGTAAAAATGATCACCATAATCATGATCACAACCAAGGGCGCTATGATTGGAAAAGGGACACTTAGAAGGAAGTCATGGCAGAGGTCAAGGATACCGTGGTGGATTTGGGGGCCAAGGTTGTGGTGGTGGACGAGGTAAGTTTCCTCGTGGAATGTGTTTTACATGTGGATCTCCTGACAACTAGAGGTGTGAATGCCCTCAGAATATTACTTGTTCTTTTTGTGGGAAGAATCATAACTATGAGGAATGCCCAAACTTATATGAGCATCTTAGAAAACAACATAAACAGGAAAACAAGGGTGCATGGATGGTTAGGATACAACACGTCATAGAAAATCATTGGATGCCAAAGTTAGCACCGAAACTTGAGGTAGAACCCGTGAAAATTACTACATGTGCTAAAGTTGCGTGCACCAGAGAAACGTCACAACATAATCGTACCTTTACTAAGGAGGAGGTTTTACATGCAATATATTTAGATCCTAGACATCAGAAGGAGGTTTATCAAGAAACCATGGAGGTACTTAGAAATCTTGAGGGTGAAATACAATGTTTAAAAGAGCAAATGCGGAAGTTGGAACAGAAGAAGGAAACAGAGACAGTCTAGTCAGATGTTGATGATTTGAAATAGGTATGCAAGATGTTGTGTTAGGAGAATATTATTCCATTACTAGGGAATTGGTTAAATGGGAACACTCCGCGTGCAGGTATTGAGAATGGATGACAAATCCTGCATGTTAATCTTCCCCCTCATAGCTTGGATTATGACAAGGAAATCACTTTGAATGTTGTTGTGGATGGATGCCTTTTGAGAAATATATTAATTGACACAGACATGGAAGTGAATGTGCTTACTTTGGATGCATGGGTACAGATGGGAAAACCCCCATTACATCCATCCTCTAATGTACTATTTATGGTTAATTGAACTAAGGCCACTCCAATCAAAGTTTTAAAGGATGCATCCATTACTATACAAGGGGCCAAGTTCACTGGGGACTTTGAGGTATTAGCACTTGAAGAAGCAAACAAATTCCTAGCTCTACTTGGGCGCCCTTGGTGTTATGCAAATAATGTTGATCTACAGTTCAACAAGGGGTATATAAGTTTTGAGAACAAGACAAAAGATTTATTATCCCTTTAACATATGAGAAATCTACACCTTATGTTGAACCATTGAGTGAGGAAGACCTGAACAACATTTATGTGCGTGTCATTTGAGATTCAGAAGTACTTGAGCCATTTAAGGAAGGAATCCTCCAGTGGGAAGATGCACAATCTATTAGTGATAATATAAGTATTTCTTGTGATAATTAGGCACATGGCACTTGTGAGATGGTTGGGCATGAAGTAAGAAGCACATTTGCATGAAGGAACAAACCTCGTTGTATTAGGAGGATAGGTTACAAATTTGTACCCCAGTATACTAGAGAAGGAGATCTTACGGTATTCTTGTACGCCATGGAGGAGAAGTGGATAGATCAAGTGGAGAGAAGAAATATGTTATTATATACCCTACGTAGGATGGTAGTGCGCTGATGGATGGTTCATGGTGATAATCACATAAAATGGAATGAAGTTAGAATTGCTCTTACAACCCAGTTTCTCAAGAGCAATGTGCCTACTCAAATATGCATATATCATGGTAATCAACCTATTCAACACCATGTTTAGTAGTGTGAGAGACTATGGATAGAGGGGTAGGAAGCTTTACCACCTTCACTTTGGGCGCACAAACTTTATTCCACTTTTCAAGGTTGTGCACGCACTTGGTATGTTTATACGGAACTGCATATGGAGACTAGAAATTAGAAAGACTTGATTACAGGTATGACTCATACTTTTTACTACTTCTCTAGTAAACCTCTAGTAAGATAGGCATTACGGGTTATGGAGCACTTGACAATGGGAAACAATGCAAAGGCTGAATAACTCATTCAAAAGTTATTTGGTGAGGAAGAACTAGGAGCACATTTTGATGAAGTAGATGATACAGATGCCAAACTATTTACGTGTGGTTGCTTTGATAAGGAGAAAGGAAAGATGGTCTACATATTGGATGATGAAGAAGTATAATATTTGGACATAGATCATTTAGCAGGTATGCGCGAGGTATTAGACAGTGCAGAGAAAAACATGTGTGCCTATCATGAACCTATGAAGACCAAGAAAGTGAACATTGGCACAGATGTTGAACCTAAGGAGGCCATAATTGGAGATTATTGGTCTGATTCTGAAGTGGCAAAGATAAGTGAGTTACTATGTGATTTCTAGGACTTATTCCCTAAGGGCTACCATGAGTTAAAGGGGTTACATGAGTCATTAAGTGAGATGAAGATTAAGCTACAGAAAGGAGTGCACACAATCAGGAAGAGACCTTACAGGATTAACCCTAACCTACACGTAAAATTTATAGAAGAAATTGAAAAAATGTTGAAATTTGTCATCATTAAGCCCCTAGAAGAATCAGAGTGGGTTACCCTCATGGTAATTAGTATAAATAAAGATGGTCGGATTAGGATTTGTGTCGATTACAGGGAGCTGAATGTTACATGTGTGATTGATCCAATTCCTACGCCTTTCATCGAGGAAATATTAGAAGGCGTTACAGGACACGAAGTTTAGTCTTTCATGGATGGATTCTCTGGGTATCAGCAGGTCAGAATTACGCAGGAGGATCAAGAGAAAATGAATTTCACCACTAAATGGGGAAATTTTGTATATATTGTGATGCCCTTTGGGTTTAAGAATGCGTCTGTCGTATTTTCACACATAGTTGTTCAAGCATTCCAAGATTTTATTCAAAAATTCTTACAGGTTTACTTGGATGATTAGACGGTATATAGGCTTGTTAAGGATCATTGTGAGAACTTACACTTGATGTTTTAAATATGTAGATAGTTAAACATCTCTTTAAATATCAAGAAGTGTGTGTTTGCTACACCTTTTGGAACTTTGTTAGGGCATATCATCTGCAAAGAAGGTTTATTAGTAGATCCAGCTAAGGTTGCAATTATTATAGGCCTGGAGGAACCTACCAGTCATAGTGAGGTGTGAAAATTCTTGGGCCACACAGGGTATTACAAAAAATTTATCAAAGGATATGCAAAGATTTTTGCACCCTTGGCTCAAAGGAAAAGGGACATTCTATTAGAGAGAACCGCAGCAGGGCACATTTGACGCATTGAAGGAGAGACTTACTACAGTGCCTATTCGGTGTTTTCCCTCATAGAACCAACTATTCCACGTACATGTGGATGCCTCTGGCATGACCATTGGCGTAGTGTTAGCTCAGCCTATAAAAGGTATTATAGATCATCCTATCTACTTTTCTAGTATAAAGTTGACTCCTGCAGAACAAAATTATACAACTACAGGGCGCGAGGCCTTGTCAATGATCTATGTGCTGCATAAATTCAGACAATACTTTCTATTAACACCCTTTGTATTTTATATGGCTAACATGGCATTAAAATACTTGGTAAATAAGCCCATTTTATAGGGGTGCATATGTCGATGGGTGCTCCTACTCCAAGAATTTCACTTTACAATCGTGGCCAAACTAGGTAAAAGTAATTCTGGCCCAAACCACTTATCAAGGATTCAATCAGGGGAGGACATGCATACAATTGAAGATACAATGTCAAATGCATAGTTGTATAGGTTACATTATGTACCTTCAGAATTGGAGGATATGGTTGTCTTTTTACACACAAGTATGACACCAGAAGGAATGAAAACCTTAGAGAAGAAACAACTTGCAATTCACACCACACATTTCATGTTGATCAGTGGTGACTTATACAAACTTAGTCAAGATGATGTATTGCATCGGTGTGTACTAGAACATGAGTACACAGATATCATGGAAGGGGCTCATGGCACTATTGCAAGTGGGAACTATACAGGTGACACCACCACACGCGAGATTCTACTCACTGGATTATGGTGGAAGACCTTGTACAAGGCTTGTAAAGAGCATTGTAAGGCCTGTGATCATTTTCAATGACTTAGAAAACCTGGAAAAAGATATGAAATGCCTTTGAGGCCTATTCTTAGTGCAGATCCTTTTGAAAAATGGACAATAGACTTTATGGGTCCTATTTCCCCAACCACGCGTAGAACCGGATCACACTACATCATCAGCTGTATAGATTATCTTACAAGGTGTGTAGAAGCAACACCTACAAAGGATTGTATAGTGGTTGTAGCAACACTGTTCTTATGGGAAAATATTCTTACTAAGTATGGGTATCCTTTAAGTTTGACAAGTGATAGGGGAACACACTTTTTGAATGAGATGATTCAAATATTGTTGGATGAGTTTATGGTCACGTACCACAAGAATACACCTTATCACCCTCAAGCAAATGGGACTATTGAGGCTTTCAACAAGATACTAAGCCAGACCCTAAAAAAAAAAATTGATGTTGGAAGGAAATATTGGGATGATAAAGTTTATGTTGTACTTTGGGCATATAGAATAACCTACAAGAGGTTGAGTAAGGCTACACCCTTTCAGTTGGTGTTTGGCATAGAATCAATTCTTCCAATGGAATTCACGTTACCTTATTTGCGTATTGTGCATGTGGGAGGTCTAGCTAATGAGAAAGCATTAGAATAAATAATTGACAAGTTAATACAGTTGGATGAGAGGAGCGTCATAGCACGTTGGAGTCAAGAGTAGGAAAAGGCCAAGCAGAAGGCATGACATGACAGACACATCAGGGATAAGAATCTTGAGGTTGGAAAAATGGTACTTCTTTATGATTCCAATTTTTTGCGCCATCCAAGAAAACTTAAGGTGCATTGGTTGGGACTGTGTGTTATCACTCACATCCTTGAATCAGGTGCTTGTCAGTTAGAGGCACTTAATGGAACACGGTTACCCGGTTACTTCAACGGGATTAAGCTGAATCCCTACTATAAATAAGTCTTCTTGATGTTTGTAATAAGGCAATATTGCCATTTAGTATAGATTTCCATTTCTGTATTTCTTTCTTCATCACTATGCTTTGTCCAATTAGTTTGGTGTTTTGTGTAATAAGCGAGTGAATGCACTGGAAGCTAATTACAATCTAAAATATTTTTATTTGCAAAGGGCTACACATACCATTGGTGTGGGGTGGTTGTTATTTGTTATTCAAAAAAGGGAACACATGAGAACATATTGTTACAGGTGCTATTCAAGAATGGAAAGGAGCTGCTAGAAGGAAGATTTATCCTAGAGAATACCATAGTTGAAAATAAATGAATGAACAGTATAACGCAAGGTAATTTGCGGCCGTGGAAACTACTAGGGGAAGGCATAATGGTGAGGTACTTCAGTGCATGGGAGTGCATAGAAGGAGGTATACAACCAGAAGGTAGGAAGGTGTACTAGAAGGTTATAGCTGGAGCGTGAAGGTGTACCGTGTAGAAGTTGGGAAAATGGTCAATTAATTGGAGGATTGGTGGTAGGTAAAGGAATAATAAATGTAATATATTTTCAAAAATCTATATAAGGATGTGTTACGGGTTCATTTTTACCTTTGCGATCACAAGTATTCAAGTGAGCTAGTTGCGACCAAGCTAAATGGAACATGTTGTGGTGCGGAGAGCTGTGAAACAAGACGTGGAGAGCATATTTGTGTGTAGAAGTGGCTTGCATCCCCATTGGAGAAGGGTTTTGAGTGAAGAAGAAGCATTAAGAAGGAGTTAGGGCTCACATTTTTGAGCTAGGGCACGGGGTTTCGAGATAAGGCACACATTTTTGAGCTAGGGCACGAGGGCTTACTCGACAAAGAAGAAAAGGTGAGATTTTTACTATGGCACCGAAGAAATCACCTACAACATGAACAAAGGGGAAGAAAAAGGTGGAAGTCGAGGTCGAAGTTTCTCCTGAGAGAAATTTTTCAGAGATGCAGTATCCAGAAGGAGTGATAGTCAGATTGGATTGGGATTCCCATATACCACAGATGCAAAGTAAGTGATTACAACCACCGCACCACTGATAACAAGGGAGAGTTGGATGTTTTATTGAATAAGAAGACCAACAAGTGCACGGTGGATGACATGCCAGTATATGACGATGCTGGGGAGAAGCTGCTCAAGAAGGTAGGGGCATATCAACTAGTATGAACTCCCATATTTTGGAAAACCAGAAAGCTTTATACCAGTGGCTTATGAGAAGAGTCCATGAGGACTTCTTCTATTTTTTTGGACGGAGGGTAAGGATCATAATAGCCCTAATTGCTACATTGACTAGATTGAAGGGCACAGGGATAGATATTATTAGTGATCTGACTGATAAGGCAGCTGTTATAGCCACAAGAACGGAGTTGGGATACTCCAAGGGTCCGCACGGAATGGACATCTATAAATTAAGGAAGTACCCCTGGTGGTACAGGACAGCCACACATCTACTCACTAAATTGAATGATCAAGAGAGATGGTCCCAAGTAAACATCATGTGGCTACATATTGCCAAGAAGATGTCACAAGGAGAAGTCTGCAATCTAGCAGGCTACATAGCAGAAAAAATTATTGAGAAATCACACATAGGTGAAAATATAAGTTTTATCATTATCCTCTTATATCTTATGTTTATAGAAATTTGGGAATACCTTATGGAGAAGAAGTCCCTCGCTGAGAGGTTTGAGAAATATCTGTGTGAAGGAACAATGAGAGGCCCATTCAAACAAAGAGCAGAACTATGGTATGATCGACAACACATGGCATTTGAGGAAGAATGCTGTATTCCTAAGGATTTACCTTCAGTAGTGGGTAAGGTAGTATAGTTTTCGGTGTATCAATACTTTTGCATTGGGTGATTTACAATGAAGGATGGGACATGGAGTCTATGGTGCAAACTACCATACACCTTCACAACGCACTATTTCCAAGCCTCAATACATAGCTTTACTGACGCACGCCAATTGAGCTTTAATGAGGACAAGGTAGATTGTGACTACCATAATCTCAGAAAAACTTATGTTTATCTAGGTCGGTCTGCCTACATTGAGAGGCTCATTTCAGATGTAATGAGTATGAAGTCGGTCAGTTTAGCTATTGGGGATAATGGAGCCGTGCTTCTCTATCTCCATCTTAATCCTAGGTTGGAAAATAACAAGTATATGGAGAATGAGTTCATGCTACCAGGGCCGCCTAAGGGAAAACACATAGTTGAAAATGTGGCAACTCCAAATCCTGCCTCGACCATAGAGATAAACGAAGAAGAAGAATAAGAAGAAGAAGAGGATAGTGGAGGTTTATACTATAGATGCTGGAGGCAGCCACAGACAGAGTGCAGAGTGATCACACAGATACTCCCCAACAAGAGCAAGGAGGAGAGGAAGACTTGGATGTGGATATAGTCTAGGAGGAGTGCCAGTTTAAGAAGGTGTTTAGAAGAACCAGGACCCAAGGCGTGGGAACATCACAACTTTTACAAAGGTTACCTTGAATCTCCCCTCAAAAAGAAGCATTGGAGAAAAATAGAAAAAGAAAGATGAGGCTTAATAAGGAGGAGTCTGAAGAGAGCACGCCTGGTAACCCGGTCTAACCTAAAGATGTGGAGGAACTACAGGATGAAGAAATGAGAGATGAAGAGGAAGGGGTGAAAGAGACTGAAGAAACTATGCAAGAGCAACCCAGTGCACCCATTGCAACTCAGGTAGGAGAAGGGCCAACTTCAAACCTTGGCACTTAGGTTCCTAAGGGGCCAAGAACAAAAAGAGAAAGAACAAGTGAAGAGTATGTTGTCCCTAGTATGGGCTATGTTGAGGACATAAGAAAAATTGTCTGTGCTCGGTTTCAGAGTACTGTGGGCCTTAATGAGTTATATGGCTGGGAGGTGATGGATCCAAATATGTCCACTATGTACACAAGGAAGTATTTCTCCTAGTCCATGCAGACTCATATGGACAAACCAAAGTTTGACGTGTGTGAAGATTCATGTGTCTCGCGAAGAGTGAAGAAGGCACCATAAAGCAGGTACATGACGATAAATCCTACTCTAATGTCTGATGAGTAGGCTAGCAATGCCTTGGTCAAGGTATTTGATGAGGTGGTGTAGAGAAATGTTGATAAGGCCACCACCATTCGAGCGCTAATGGAAGATAACAAGGATAAAATTGTAGAGATAATGTGCTTAAAGGAAGAGAAGGAACGAGAACGGATAAATAATAAGGCTTTCATTGGCATGGTTGAGGATATTGATGATCACATTCTAAAAGCAAGGCCTCATCTAGAACCTAAGGTACCTGAAAATTTTCGTACTACTATGCATTATGTGTGCACTTTAGTTGATTTTGTGTTAGAAGATGGACCAATTTGAATACCCGCACCAAAAGATGTTAACAAGAAGCAAAGAGAGAAAGGGCCTCTATACTTAAAAAAAATTCAACTTACGAGGCATTGCTCCAGACCTTGAAGGATGAGCTGAAGAAAGCATACCAAGCTCTCAATTTGTATGTGGCGCCAGAAGCAGTAATAAGGATCAAAACTCCTGTAGAAGATAATGAAGTTTTGGTAGTAATGAAAGATGAGACATTAGGGCACGCAGATAGATTGGCACTGGTGAAACAAAAGGGTGAAGCCCTCATAATAGCCCAAGATCCATATAAAGAGAGGATTGATGAGATTGGGAAGCTCATTGCGTAGAAGATGGACCTTATGGAAGGGATGATATCAAGTATGGCCAATGTTGTCTGAGTACTGCAGAATGAGAAGGATAAGATTACTCAGGATGAACTAGATTTTATAACCATAGATATTCCAGAAAAGACAAGGACTGCACTAAATGACTGACAAACATTGGAGGTTGAGATCAATAATGAATATCCAGAGTTGATTCTCCCAGTTGAAGAAGAGGATGTTGCAGAGTAAAGATTAATTCTTTTTGTATATTGATTCTTTAATTCTTTCAATACTTACTCTTTATTATTGGGAACATCAGGACGAATTCACATTGTCAGGATGGTAATGTACTTTAGTGTGGGTTAATGTTGAGCAAACATAATGTTACACTAAGGAGAAGACACAAAAAAGATGCATGTTGGGGAAAAGGTGCATTTGAAGGCGTGGATAGATAGGAAAGGAAACACACACTAGAACAGTTTGGCTCAGGACTTAGCCATTTTTATGGATAAGGGATATTTTTGGAAGATAGCATGTAGAGCACACATAGGGATGAAGACTTACATAACACACAATGGTATTTTGGGAATGAGTGGCTGATAAGTGTCATGCATGGTTTAAGCTAATAATAGGATTATTTCTTCTAGTTAGTTGTAGGAAGTCTATTATTAGAAGACTTGTATGTATACATGTTATTCTAAAGGTGCATGGCTATTATCAGCATGCAAACTATTTTGAGAAGTGCATAGGTGGTAAAGGGCAAGTCCCCACCTCTATAAATATGTATTTAACTATGCAGTTTAAGATATAAGGGACTGAACTATTGTAGAGTTATGTTGTTGGATTTGATGCACACATGACTTATGGATATATCATATAATGTAAAAATCTTATGTGTTTTACATTTTTTAATACAATGGATAATATTGGCTAGATAATGGTGTTAAACATAACTAAATTTGGTTCATTTATGGTTAATCTTGTTATAGTTATTGTTTAATTCTTGATTCTTTAGGATCTAGATCTGGATTATGCACTGTGGAATGTTTATGTTTAAGTATGGATCTGAATATGTATTATCATCATCACACTAACATCCTCCATAAACAACTCTAAAGAGAGGCCCAGTACCTTTGCATGCTTTAGGTGAGCACTCAGCTCAAGCTGGGTGATGTGCCAGAGTGCCTGGGTTTTCTACAGTAGATTCTAGGTTGCATCGTGTACTTCTAAGTTTTCAGAGGTTCAACTGTGCACTATTTTCAGAGTTTCAAGTTTTTAGAACTTTCACATTTCAAAGTTTTTCAATTTTGAAGGTCTCTAAATTTTGGGATTTTGGGACTCACAGTTGCAAGGAAAAGTTTGAATTCTAAAAATTAGCTTTCAGGCCCTTCAAAGTGTATTTTCTCCATTTTATCAAGATTGGTGTATGTCTTGGTAAAACCCTAGCCTTTAGAGGCTCATCTACCAACACATCTAGCGACTCCCACGGTAGAACTCAGTAGTGTAGTAACATGATTTTCCCGAGTATATGAAGAGAATTTGAACTAGGTATGAGTTAAGAGAGGAAGGAATATTTTTGTACCTATAATTATCTCCAGGAAGAGGAAGGAGAGGAAGAAAACCACAAAGATCACCATCTCCACCTAACAGAACTTTGTCTCCACCTCCACATGGTAAACCCTTCATTCATTCAACTAAGGTCCTCAAATCAATCATAATGGCTCATTAAGTGCCACCGGACCCCTTTGTTAACTTCACAGGTAGTATTCCACTTGCCCTTAATGCAAAAAATCAAATCCCAGTTGCAACATTGAAGAACATTCCTTACTTCATGGGAGAAAACCATACAACCCCCATTGACCACATCCAATACATTGCAAATGACTATGTAATTCACGAAATCAATAAGATGGATGTTGCAGTCAAGTTGTTGACATCCTCTTTTAAGGGTAAATATTTGTAATGGTTTAGGATACTAACAACACGATCAATTAAAAATTGGGACCAATTATGCACAAACCTATGTAATTAATTTGGAGAAAGTGTAGATAATTTGTCTTTATTGGAACAATTGACAACAATCAACAGAGCTCTAATTGAATAGATGGCGGATTTAAATTTTTGATTCCAAAAGACATGGGACATAATCCTAGCATCCGTGAGACCAGCTTCCCAAGGATCATTTCTCTATTTTTTGAAGGCCCTAAATTAAGAGATAGCTATGATGATATAATCAATGGGAGGGACAATGTTTTCATGAGCCTACAACATGGCCATCAGGGCCGAAAACTGCTTGATTCAAGCAGGAAAGCTTGCACCTAGGCCACCTATGCCTCTATATCTGGAAATGGGAACTCCCTCAACTAGTCAAACACCTGAGTTGAGTCACATTCTAGCTCATAGGAATTATATAAATAATGAGGCTTCCACTTCTTCAAGTAGTTCCAAAGAACTTCAGGAGGTTATGAAGCAGCTATAAAACCTAGTGAATGAACTAGTGACTATTAAGAGGTAGCAAGCTCAGAGTTTCAGGCCATATCAACCCCAAACTCAATCAAATAGGCCTCTTTTTCAGTCAAACAAGCCTCCAACTCAAGCTGCAAATAAAAATCCTAACCAAGGACAACCTTAAGTTGCCAGGCCATTTCAACCATATAATTTGAATACAGTTTTGACATCAAGAGCCTTGGTTCAAACTCATAACAACATTGCTTAAGAGTATGAAAGGTGTTACCCATATAATCTACCACATAATCAATCAACGTGATTCAATGGTGCACTGAATCAGGCCTTAATGGTTCAAACGGTCAGTGTGTCCAAAGAGCCAACTAAACAGGATAATCAACAAGAAAATCAATAATAGGCACCTCTAACTGAAACCACATTGGTCAATTGGCAAGCAAAAGATTTTTGTGAGGTTAATCAACCTCCTTTCCAATGTGTAGCTATCAATACACGGTCAAAAAAGAGGAACATAGAAGAAGGGAAGTCGTCTAATCTGATTGTTTCTCAACCTATTCTCACTCCACAAGGAAAAAGTAATACGAGAGTAGCCCCAAACCCGCAGAGTCAACCCAAGGCACCAGTTACAGTAGCACATGTTCCTACTCAAGTGCTAGAAAAGGTTATGCCAAGTAAGGGGTGGCAAAAGGACAATCTATCCCCTTTCAATATCATAGATCAGATGAAGAAAATACATGTACACATTTCCATGTGGGAATCACTGGCAATTCTAGGGAAGCAGGATTTGTTGCAGGAAGCTATGGAAAACTAGTCTACCTCAAATGGATTGCCAAAAAATCAAGAGAAGGTTCTTATAAACACTTTATCTTGGTTATAGCGCCCCTCCATCATCTCATATTCATCTAATTTCCATCATCGCTTCTCTTTTTCTTAAATTAAATGAAATCATATCTATTTGCTCACATTATTTGATTAATTATCAAATGGGCTCCATGTAGACCCATTTGATAATTCAATTTTTGGCATATCCCCATCCTTCACAAATTATTCAATTCATGGGTATTAATACACCCATAGGACACCCTTTTTTTTAAATGGAATCTTTTATCTCACCCACCATGTCAATCATGGTCCCCACTCCATCGAATAATTCAAGCCGTGGTCCCCACATGATCACATCATATTTCTTAACTCAGGTTACTTTACTCAACCTTGGGTATCATTTAACCTGTAGTTTAACCTCACATCCAATCTATAAATATGGGTTTTTCCCCATATTTCAAGGACCTTGGACGGAGATAGATTTTTCGAGGAACCTGACCGATATTTTCCAAGAAGACCCATGCCTAGAGAAGAGAAGAAAGAGCTTAATTAAGTTTTGCCAGTTTAAGGAAGAAACCTTTGCCATGGTTTATTATCTTGCCATATTGATGCCCGATTCATCTCCATAGCAGAGCACAAGCTAAGTTCCTCTTGTCATTTTATTTACGTGTCATCTTATATTCTGATAACCACTGTTTATGATCTATTATTATCTTGTCTAACATGGGGGTTGACATCCTCCAAGGGAGTTAAAATCCTCTTGGAACCGGCACTGTCCGGGCAACCCTCGCATATTGTGACATAATCTTATATGTTTCAGTTTTGTAGATCTAGCTTCTTTATATCATGCATCTATCTTAATTGCGCTCATATATCCACATTTGCATCTGAGGTCCTAATCCCTCCATCATTCAAAGTTGTTGGTGGCTCCCAGTATCGGCTTTCACCCCGCTCGAGAAAAAAATTTCCTGTACAGCATTTGGCACACCCAGTGGGACCAAATCCTAGATCTGGTCATTTTGTTTGTTATTTTACTCATCTTGTCTAACTTGCTTATTTACATGGTCTTAATATTCATTGATCTCAGTGTAGCACAATCCATCATTTAAGTCGTTTCAGAGGTACGTGCTCTTTATTTTTTCTGTTTACCCGCATGGGAAATGAATCTGGAAATTGACCTTATGACTTGATGTTTGTTTTTGAACTTGGTTTTGCATCAAATAACGTAAATATCACAATTAATCGTTATTAAAAGATTAGTATTTGGAGGATAAAAATTTATATCTGGTTTAATATTGATTAATTTTGTAGCTCATTCCATCTATCTAGCTTATGATATTGTCATGGGTTTTCTTTGGATGATCGTTAATATACAATCTCATTTATATTATTTTATATTAAAATATTAACCTTCATTATAAGGCAAATAATAATAATAATAATAAGTTAATAAAAATATTATGAAATAACATTGAATTAAGTTATAATAAAAAAATAAAAATAAAATTTAAAAAATTATGAAATAAATTAGAATTAAATTATAAAAAAAATGTCATTCAATATTGAAATGTAATCCACATCCATGGAATGTCAACACCATAGTTAATTGTATATGTCCCGTTTCAGTTCTCTTTTTCATGTGATTCACTTTATGTCATCACACATGTAAAAAATTGTGTCCATGTGTGGTATGACCCACCAATTTTAATTCACTCATCCTTTAGGTAGGTTTGACGAATCTATCATTTTATTAGTTGGGCTTTTATAGTCATGTCATTTTATTAGTTGGGCTTTTATTAGTCATGTCATTTTATTAGTTGAGATTTTATAGTCATGTCATTTTATTAGTTGAGCTTTTATAAGTCATATCACTTCATTAGTTTAGCTTTTATATAAGCTATTATTTCATTAATCTAATTTATCTTTTCGACTTAATTGCTTCCTTTATATTATTTTATAGTCTATCGTTTAATTTTCGTCGCTTATTTACTCGAATGAAATAGGAACATTAAACTACAATTTTGTTAATTAATTAGATTAATTAATTATTTTATTTTTATTTATTTACGACGACACCATTTGTAAAATTTATAAAGTCATTTTTTTAACTACCTTAACTAATAGCATTTATTATCTTCTTGCAGGATAATGTCTATAACCTCACGACAAACAACATTACGCTGTCAAAGACCAATGTTTAAATCAAACACACCACACAAAATACTTTTACCGATCTTATCTACAAACATAGACAGTGCCATTTTAGGTTACTCAGGCGTTCCTGGCCACTGATTGTCACCTCCAAGTATGCCATCATCACATGCAGATCAAATAAACAGAAAAAAAACATTATCCAGATCCCTCTTTCCAGTCATGAACGGTGCACTTTTAAGGGCACTAGACGTTCTGGGTCTGTGATTAATACCTCTAAACCCGTGCAATCAAATAACACTAATAAGCGATCCTCCAGGTATTCCTCATTTTTCTTTATTTTCTCTTTTCTGCATTGAACTTTCCCTTTTCTGAGTGACCATCTGCATCGAATATCACATTTCATTTTGGTCTAAAATGAACCTTCTGCATCCTGCTTGCTTACATAGCTTAAGTAAAGGATTTAACTCTCTGCATTTCACTTATCACACACTACCTGAGACTGCACAAACATAATTAACACATCAAAACATTCCTCTCACCTGGTTAACTGATTGGGACTTAAACACCCAACATACAACTGTCTCAGACATCTCCCAATCCATAACTACTTGAAACCAACCTTAGACTCCTTTAGGTACCTTCATTATCCATTTTACCTTACATCTCAAATTAATCATGATGATAAAAAATATTCTACTTGATTTGTTTGTCAACAACATACATAAACAGATGTTTCTCTACTTCACACCTATTGTCACTCTCTCTCAAATCGAGACAAAACAACAATCTACTCTATCCAATGATCTTACTTCTTCTAACGATCTTGACCAACGAGATTCTAAACTCAAAACCACGTCTTTAGTCACTCAACCTCCAGTCTCCATGGTCTCACCTCATGAGAACCATGTCATACAAAATTGTCCCCACCTTGACACCAACCCTCATATCCCTCGTCAAGACAGTCTTCCTAAACTGATCGCACCACCATCTCCTGCTCCTCTAGATACACTTGGGCCTCCTCCTAACCCCATATATGACTTCTTACTCCAAAAATCTTCTATAATTTCTCAATCCTCCCAATCTCCAAAATTGGTGGATCGCATTCCACCCACCTCCCATTTTGACAATTCTATTTCATCCACTATAAATAGGCATGTCCAACCATCTCAAACTCTTAACACACATATCCCATCTTATCTTTTACCACAACAACCTACCCAACTTCAACAACCACATCATGTCGTTATTGCTCAACATTAACCTATACATCAAGTCCAACCTGTGAAACATGTTAGTCCTTACCAAGCAGCTCCCCAAACATCTACATATCCACAAATTAATCAATTGTCTTATCAAACCATTCCACAAAAATCTTATCCACAAACTTATCAACCACCTTATCAACCAATTCCCCACACACCCACAAACACATCATTCGCCTTATCAAACTACTTTTCAAACCACACAACCAATCCGATCTCAACCTTACAACACCTCGAGTGATTCAATTCATGCCTTAATGAATCAGTTAGCCAGTTTAGAAAGCCTTACCGTAGCACCCAAGAACACCTTATCCTATGAGCACATATGTAATGAACCCATTCATCTATCAGTTCCAATCAAACCCTACCCTCCTCATTGGAAACTTCCTGACATTTACTAAATTCAACAATAAATAAGATCCCCAACAACATCTCCTCACATTTAAACACGCATGTTGTCTTATTGCACATGATCATGATTTACTTCTTTGTACTTTCCCCATGTCTTTGTTCTGGTCCCGAGCAGTTCTGGTATAACAGTATCCCGCAACATTCCTTATTCTCTTTCACTCAACTTGCACAGTTGTTATTAGAACACTTTTCTATCAATATCACATGCAAAACCACTATCATTGATCTATATACCATTCGAAAGTTTGAAAACGAGCCCATCGCCAATTTTGTCACACGATGGCATGAGTGTTATAAACCAACTATCCTTCACTATCCTACAAACTAAACTCATCGAATTATTCTCACGTTCGTGTGCAAAACATATATCATCCACTTTGTAGATCTAATCATTTTGAACCTTTGATGAAGCTTTCATAATGGCTCGCAAGCTCGAAACACATGCCATTGAGTAGGTTCATATTAAACTAAGTTCAATTAAATCAAAATTTGAATCCACTAAACCATTCACGCATAATGAAGAGTTCAATGCTAAGGCCAACACTGTGGTCATTGAACCCTCATCCCCATCTACATCAAGCACATGGTCTCAACAGTGAGATCTCCTCAATCAATAGCCAACTACACTCCCTTAGGAGAACCATACAGTTCTATATTTGATAAGTTGATGAGTGTAAACTCCATATAACTTCATCCCATACGACCCGTGGACAACTCACAAGCCAAGCCTATTTGGTATCACAGAGCCCACTATTGTAAATATCATCGAGTCAAAGGTCACAACATTGAGATATTTCGTTCCTTCAATGATCTTGTCCAACAACTCATAAATTGAGGGGATGTCCAAATTAATACCTCCACTGCGTAAACTAATCAACCACCAACAAATCATGTTACCCCCTTTACATCTCAACTATCAAATGCTTGTATGGTTGAAACTGTCAATCAAGATCCCATCTTATCACCAACTCTGCATGTTCCCAAAGTGGACATTATTCCTATCCCTTATTCAGAACTTGTCACACCTACATCAACTTTCACTACATGTCTTGAACCTACACCTTCTCCTATCCTTGTCACGTCCATATCAAATTTGATCATACCATCCACTTCCGTCACTTCAAACACACTCTAATCTACCACATTCGATTCATCTTTAACACCTATTTCAACCCCACTTATATCTGCACACATCCCTACAATTCTCTCCATTTATTTCTTCACCCACATCTACCTCAAATACACCTGTTACTACACCTACATTACTCACAACCATCCCAACTAAACTCAGTTTTACAACATGCACCCTTGCAACCCCATCTTCAACATAAATCCCTTTAGCAAACATATCATTCTTACCCCTCAAAACATTTATGAAACAACCACTCCCTTCTACTTATACACCTAAGAATACTCCTGCATTTGTTACATTACCCATAAGGTCTACTCCATTGGTCATCACGTCACTCACACCTCCAAATATCCCAAATATTCCTACATCTATATATATTCCAACGAACCCTATATCTATCATACCAAAAAATAAACCTATCCCTACCATGACATCTTTACCTATATCTTCGCCCATGGCCACATCATCAATTTTATCCCAATATTCTTTACCTAATCCTCTTATCACACCAACCAAATCCTCTCGATCTGCAACCTTATCAAAGATACCTTTTGGATCATCTACTAAACCAACACATCTACCTAAATCAAAGAAATATGGTTTTCCTTCTCCCTCTACAAAATCATCTCTTCCATGCCAAAACCAAAACAATCCACATCTCACATAGATAGCATTAATCGCATCATACAAACACTTGTCTCTTCATTAATGTCCTCATCTTTTTTTAGGACATTTTCTCAATTAATAACCACACCACCGCTATCAGATCCTCTGGTTGAAATTATTGTCATTCCTGCTAGAGGTAAATCTTCTTGGTTAAAGTCTAAGGCTCGGAGAAAACATCCTTGATAGTCCCCTGAGCCTCCTCAAAAACATTCAGTTTTTCCTCTTCTCAATAATATAATGCCATAACACCCATGTCAGGATCATTTTTTTCATCTATGACATCTTGCAATAATCAATCCACATCAAAACAATATCATCCTTCAACCAAATTTGATTTGTCCTCCAAAACACAAAATTCACACATCCAATCTACATCTACATTTTCTCCTAACTCCAAGCTGAGACATCCTATCAAAACCCACAAGAGTTACCTTCCCCATGACACTTCAATGAGGTCATATGCAGATATCTTTCAACATTTAACTCAAACATCTTCCATCAAAATTCCTCCTATTAAATACTTTAATCCATATGGTCCCAAGCCATCATGGTTCAATCCTAATTGCAGTTGCACTTATCATCATACCCCAGGCCATGACATCAAACATTATAAGGCATTTCGGTCAATCGTCCACAACCTTATTGAGAAAGATGATTTCCTCATTTGGGGGAAAGTTCCTTCTCCATCTACCTTGAATCCAATCCATATCCCATATGTTAGATCTCCCATGATCCCTCCATCCACCTCATCCCTTAATATCCATCTAGCCCATGTCATTCCTCCTAAGGAATGCCCTCCATTGTTCATCAATGTCGCTTATCTTACTAAGCACACTTGTGGTCTCCGATCGTTTACCCCATCCAAATCTAAAACAATCTCATCTAAACTCTTTCGACATCCTTTACCTCCTTCACATTTAACTCATTGGGGGAACAACCTTCCCTCACCCTTGGGCACATCATCTGTACAACCCCTTGTTACTAGGGGACTTTGCTCTTTGACATTGTTTTGTTTACTTTCTTCACATCCATCCAATCTAAATTAATTATATCCAAATCCTCATCTCATTCTAAGTCCTCCTTTGAGGCCATATTTATTCTTTTATGTTTGTGCTCCTTTTGGGAGTATCATCTTTTTCATTGAAGCCCTCTTTTGAGGCCATGTTTGTCTCTCCATTGAGGGACCTTTTTCTCTAATTCCACCTTTTTGGCTATATTTGTGTCTCTTCTGTGGCACCATCTATTTTGAAGTCCACCGTTGTGGCTATATGTGTGTCTCTTTTGGGACACCGTTTATTTCATCAAGCCCTCCTTTGAGGCCATGATTGTCCTTCTATGTTTATGTCTCTCTTGGGCCATCATCATTTATTTTCATCTAAATCCACCATTGTGGTCATATGTTCATTTCCTTCAAGACATAGTTTTTGTTTCCTGCTTGGCTATCATCCCATCTTATTGCAACTACATTGTCTTCCCTCTCGTGGTGGTAAACCAGAGATGGAACCTCTTAATGCATTACACTTGCGACCAGTCTATTGTTAGCATATCTACCAATGAGAACTTAGTTACATCCTTAGATTGTTCTGCCATCTTTATCCCCTTCCATTTGTCATTGTAATAATTTGAATTATGTTGTCTACCTTCACTACTTTGATGTGACCCTGTAACCATTACATATGTCACCTTCTCATTCTCCTATTGTAGCCATGTGCAAAGGGTCCAGGGTGTCTCTTGTACATTACTTATCCCCTCTTAAGTGGTTTACTTAGCTATTCCCAACTCTCCCCCATGTGAAGCTCAAATTCAAGTATGCAAAAGGAAAAATCAAAGTTATCAAAAATAGATTGATCCCTTGAAGGACAATTGTTAATGCAAAATGCAAAAGAAAAAAAAAGTAAATCAAAATCCAAAAAATCAAAAGAGATAGACCGATCCCTTGAAGGACGACTATCATATTATTCTTTTCATCCATATTATGTATAAAGTAGACCATACCCTTGAAGGATGGCTACTTTGTTATTATGGCATCTGGAAGGTTTTCTGCATTGATCAACCTTCTTTTATCAACATTTTCCGAAAGATTCCCGCATTGATCAGCTTTCTGCTATTGTTCTTTCCCTTTCCCAAAGCTGGGGCATAGACTTAAGGAACACCACCTTTGGAGATCCCTCTTCCCATGTACAAGTCACATCTTGATCCCTTTGTCATGTCAACATTAGGATTACGAGCATCTTTCATCCATATTTCCTCATGGATCTTTTGGTATAACTAACTATCGATTGGTTATGTATTAACACCTGCTATTGGCTACAAGTGTAATGCCTTGAGTGGTAACCTTTCTTGTTTATCTCCAATCCAGTTCGAAACATAGTTTCCCTGTACACCCTTGCTACAACTATGTTCCATTCATCTCATCCAAATCATCTTTTATAAAAATCACATCAAATTTCACACTATGAATTTTATATCTATCCATCATCTCCATGAATGCGTTTGCAAATACACTCTTCGGTTTGTGAATTCTACTTGATCATCGTTGCAGTTTGTGAATCCTACTTGAGGGTCCTTCTCAAGGCAAGTTCGTTATCCTACAGCTCCTTATCTCTCAACATGTTCAACAACGTCTTTGATCCATTGCTCCTCACTTTCCATGTCCACTCATCACCATTTGTCTCCACATCATCCTTCTCACCTTTCTGTCCCCTTGCACGATGCCAGATATCTTACTTGTCTTTCCTCTTGAGTTTCTCTTTTACTCTTTCTCTTTCAGTTTGACAATTTTTCTTAACCATCCATATAGCCAGAGAACCTTAGTTAAGGTATATCTTCTTCCTTGGATCCTCCTGTTGTAGAAGCTTCTCCACCATTTCCTCTTTCAACAAATGATAATCACCACCACAAACGTCTTTCCACTCCTCCTTTTCCACTTAACACTCTTGCATCATCACCACCACCACGTGGGCATCCCAGTTAAGAATTACCCTTACTCTCCATCTATGTTACATATGTTCCTCCATCCACTCATGTCACACTCTTTGTTTCCTTGTTATCACTTTAATATCACCTCCTTTCATCTCTTGTTCCATTTTGGTATACACTTGCTCAGTCTTTTCATCATTCTTCTTCTTCTTCAGTTTGGCAATCCTACTTAACCATCTCCATCGCAGGGAAATCTTACTTAAGAGTTTCTCTTAAGAATGGTTGGCCGTCTAATCCTTCCATCTCCCATCATCTCTTCCTCATCTTCTTTCTTCCACCTCTCATCATACTTATCCATTCCAACCAACCCTTCCACACCTGCATCCAATACAATGTTGTCTTTCTCCTTCCATATCGTCACTGCCGGTTTGGTGATCTTACTTAAATCCTCCTACAGCATGATGATCTTACTTAAGAGTCCCTCTTAAGCATGATTTGTCATCCTGTACTCGCCCACTACCCCACATTCTCTCCATCTACATTTTCTCATCATTCCCCATCATCACATCCTCTCACCTCCTCTTTCATTCTCACAAACACCACTTCTTACGGGTCCCTTTTTCATCTCCATCATCCGTTGCTGGGTAATCTTACTTAACCGTTGCTTCTCCATTCATTTTGTGTCTTGTTTCTTCATTTTTCTCTCATTCATTCTCATCCACTGCATCCTCTCCTCATCTTCATCTTCCTACACATTGTTATCCCTCCTTTCTTTACTCTTTCCACTCCATCTTCTAGAGTTCTCCCACATATCTACCCCAATGTACTTACCCATCATTGTCATTGATATTCCAATTATTTCATCATCATCTTTCATTTTGCATGCTAGAATTATCGGTGGACTTCTCCTAAAATTCACTCATCCCCATTCTGCACAACCTGAATCCTTTTCTTTGACCTCCTCCATTCTATCTTCAATCCTTCCTTCCTTTGTGTACTTTGATCATTATCGGAGGACTTCTCCTAACGTCCCTTCATTGGCATCCCCCCTCCCATTCTTTGTTTACTTTCTACCTTGTCTCATCTTTTGTCCCATCTTTTCCTACTGATCATTATCGGTGGATTTCTCCTAACATCCATTCACTGGCATTACCTTTCCTATCCCTTCCTTTCTTTTTCCTCACCACCTCTCTATCTTCCATTCTGCCTTGCCAATTTCTTCACTATCTTCATCATACACCTTCTCTCTATTTTCTCTTCATCATCATATCCTCATCTCATGCATCTCTGTTTCTTTTCCAATCGATGTCATTCCTTCCTTCAAGTTTCTCTTTACATTCCTTGTGCTTCTCACTCTTTATCAAATATATTCGTTATTGGTTCTCTTCCTTCTACATAATTTTCTTCATTGTCTTCTCCTCCTTTCTGATCTTCATCTTATTTCACTTCCTCTACATCATCCTTCTCCCCATTTTACCTCAGCACCTTCCTCCTTACTTCCCTGTCGAAAACCTGACTCTTCAGCATTATCCCATCTCCTTTATCATCTCATCATCCACATGCATTTCCATGCGGTCAGTTCCATATTCTTTGCCTTGGATTTCCTCACTATGATCTATTTCCTTCAATTTTCTTTGCTCTATCATCTCTTTCATTTTCCATTACCTCTCTGCTTTCCTCTGCTCAATCCTTCTTTACATCTTTCATCTTAAATAACTCTCTCTCTTTTTCATAATTTCATCCTCTGCTCTATTCTTTTCTTGTCTTCTCTTTGTTTGTCCTTCTTCATTTCCCCCTTTCTCTATAATCCTTCTTTGTTATCTTCTTCCTCCCCTTTCATTCCTTATTTTCTCCTCCTCCGTCTTCGTCCCTCTATTCCATATCCTTGTTTCCTTCATATTCAATATTTTTTGCTCTTCTCATAATCAACCAATCCTCCTGTCTATTCCCTTTTCTCTTTCTCAACATCCCTTACATCTGGCATTCACAGTCAATGCCAATGTTTCTCCATTTATGTATCGCCATCTATCCCTTTCATTACCATTCTTGTTCTTCTCTTTGCCACATTGACCTCTTCTCTTTTTGAGAACCCTGTCACATCTTTTATCTTCGTCAGTCCTCTCACAGGGACATCATCATATCCATTTCTAAGAATCTCTTCCCATCTTCTTTTGAAATTTTTGTCTTGGAAGATACCATAACGGCCATCACCTATCTAATCTTGTTCTCTTCCATGAATATTTTCTCTGCTTTTGTTTTGTCGCAAAAGTATCTTTACTTCTTATCCTACTTATGGAAGAAATGAGACTTCTTTTTCTTCTTCACCTTCTAATTTGCTAACACTTATGCCTATTTCCTATGAAACATGATTGCCATCATATTTATCACCCTTTTAGGGCATTTTATCTCACCTTTCTATCCTATCTGCTCATCTTCTCCACATTTATGATTATTCCATCTATGTCTTATGTTGGGGCACCTTTTCATCCTTGTACTTGTCAGACGCATATAACTCAATTCTTGTCCTTCTCGTGCCCTATGCTGGGGCATCATTATCTTCATCCTCGTCCCTTTTGCAGATGCATGATTTTTTCGCATGATTCCTCGCAGGCAAAGGATTGCACACATCTTTCACATTTAGTTGCACATATTTTGATGTTTTCCTATGACCCATTGGTCATCTTGGTTTACATCCATACTGCAATGGTCTTCACCCACTCACTGGTCTGTAGAACGTTGTCGTCTGTCTCCGTTGAGACCACAATTGTCCTCTATCGATGTGATATTGGAGTCACCACCATACTTTTTTTATTGTTATTGTGATCCTTTTTTGCCTGAGGCATCTTGCCTTTGGTCATGTCTTCATCCACCCTCAGACACATATCTCATCTAACTCTTTTTGTTTTTGTCTCGTGGCTTGCTATCACAAACCACTCAACAAAAAGGGGCGAATGTAGACACCTATTTTTGGTTATAGTGCCCCTCTGTCATCTCACATTCATCCAATTTCCATCCTCGCTTCTCTTTTTCTTAAATTAAATGAAATCCTATCTATTTTCTTCACATTATTTGATTAATTATCAAATGGGCTCCATGTAGACCCATTTGATAATTCAAATTTTGGCATATCTTCATCCTTCACAAATTATTTCAATCCATGGGTATTAATACACCCATTTGACACCATTTTTTTAAAAATGGAATCTTTTATCTCACCCACCATGTCAATCATGCTCCCCACTCCATCTAATAATTCAAGTACGTGGTCCCCACATGATCACATCATATTTCTTAACTCAGGTTACTTTACTCAACCCTGGTTATCATTTAACCTGTAATTTAACCTCACATCTAATCTATAAATATGGGTTTTTCCCCATATTTCAATGGCCCTGGATGGAGATAGATTTTTTGAGGACCCTGACTGATATTTTCCAAGAAGACCTAGGCCTAGAGAGAGGAGAAGAAAGAGCTTAATTAAGTTTTGTCAGTTTGAGGCAGAAATCTTTGCCATGGTTTATTATCTTGCCATCTTGATGCCTGGTTCATCTCCATATAGAGCACAAGCTAAGTCCTCTTGTCATTTTAGTTACTTGTCATTCCATTATATTGCTGATAACCACTGTTTATGATCTATTATTATCTTTTCTGACACGTGGGTTGACATCCTCCAAGGGAGTTAAAATCCTCTTGGAACCGGCACTGTTCGGGTAACCCCCACATATTGTGATCTAATCTTATCTGTTTTAGTTTTACAGATCTAGCTTCTTTATATCATGCATCTATCCTAATTTGAGCCCATAGATCCACATTTGCATCTGAGGTCCTAAGCCCTCTATAATTTCAAAGTTGCTGGTGGCTCCCAGTATCGGCATTCACCCCGCTCAAGAACAAAGTTTCATGTACAATAGTTCTCACTAATGCAATACAACAAGGAGATCAACCAAGCAAAATTTTTAAGCCTCCACCTTTCTATGTGTTATTTATTTTTGAGAACCACTTGGTACAAAAATTCATGATCGATTCAAGGGTGAGAAGGTTAGTCATGCAAAAGAAAATAACATATCAATTGGGCCTAAAATATGAACTAGTCTCTAAAGGAGTGGTACAACTAGATGGGACAATAGTGGGGATAGTTGCAATTATCAAAGGGTTAAGTCTTACACTATATGTTTTCCCAAATGTCACAAATTTACAAGATGTGTCTGTAATTGACTTACCACCACTTTTTGCATTGTTTTTGTCAAGGGAATTCACTGTTAAGATAGGCGGGTACCTATCTGTTGACTGCTTACACATGCTCTTTAGAATAATATATGGAGCCAAGGCTACAATTAGGTCCAAACCAATTGCAAACTTTCACCTTGAGCCACATGTACCAAGTCCCATCAATGTAAATTGCTCGGCCTTTGATTAAGAAGAATGTTCAAATCATCCATAAACAGGTATAAAGATTGAGAGCATTCTAGATTCGAAATTGGATGAATGGGAAAAAAAGACTTGCTTTTGATCCATACAAGGAAATGGAAGAAGATGAATTAGGATTATATTGTGTACATGAAGAAAATCCACCCATTCCCATCCACACTAAGTCAGAAAGCAAAGACGACAATAAATTATGGCAATTATTTTTCAATGACTCAAGAAGTAGGCAAGGTGTTGGAGGGGTTGCAATGTTGGTTTTACCACAGAACATCAAGTATTATTCATCTTTTCGATTCCAGTTTGCATGTTCAAATAATGCATCTGAGTACGAAGCTCTAATCCATGGAATTCATTGGGCTAGGAAAAGAGGTATCAAAAATTTGCAAGTGTTCATAGATAGTGAGTTGATTATGAACTAAGTCAGAGGACAAAATGCCACAAATAATGACCTTCTAAGAAGCTATAAAAAGGGTATGGGACCTCATTGAAGACTTCGAGACATTTAACATCGAATTCATATCTAGGAAGAAGAATGAGACTACAAACAAACTTGTGACAATTGCAGCAACATTTGATGTGGTAGATAGTATTAGGAGAGACAAAACACAACCACATATCCATGTAATTGTAAGTCCAGTGGTTCCAGATAACAACACAAGTTGGAAGGTGTTCGAGAATGATCAACCGATCATTAATTTCCTATAGAAAGAAGTTGAATTCTCTGCCAAGAATCAGGACAAATTAAAGTAGCAGTATGGGGATCAGGTAGTCCAATTAAGGACAAACCAGCTTCCAAAAGGCTTAATGACTCTAGAGTTAATATTCAACCCAAATGATCAATTTTGGAAAGAGAAAGAAAATATCCAGGTTAAAGGGGAAGATTCATAACCTACTTCAGTTGGAGAAGGTAAAACACTCCAAATTAGAAAGGTAAGTACTCAACAAGAAAAATCTGATTTCATACAACTTTATCAAGAGTTCCCAGATGTCTTCGCTTGGACCTATGAGGACCTGAAAGGATTTGGTCCTAAGTTAGCACAACATACAATTGAACTGGATCCAGAATCTAAGCCTATCAGGTAGAAACAAAGATCAGTCAACCCTCATATCGAGCCTCTCATGAAGAAAGAGCTGAAAAAATTGATAGAGGCAAGCATCATATTTCCAATCAAACACTCAAGTTGGGTTGCAAACCTAGTACCCGTCAAGAAGAGAAATGGATAAATTAGGTTGTGCGTGGACTTTTGGGATCTAAATAGGGCATCTCTCAAGGACCATTATTTTCTTCCTTCTATGGAGCAAATCTTACAAGTAGTAGCCGGTTCAAAAATATTCTCTCTCCTAGACAGATACTCAGGCTACAATTAGATAATGTTAAAAGAAGATGAATAATTCAAGAAAATGGGGCACCTATGTCTATAAGAAAATGTCATTCAGATTTTCAAATGCTGGAGCAACATTCCAGAGGGTAATGGAAATGGCATTCAAGGTGTTGATAAACAAGATAGTTTTGGTGTATTTAGATGACATCACTGTGTTTTCTAAGAATGTGGAAAGACACCTTTTTCACCTTCGGAAAGTGTTCCAAAGATGCAAAATATCCAGAGTGTCCCTAAACCCAAAAAAAATCATATTCCTAGCTCATGAAGGAAAGCTCTTAGGCCACATAGTGTCTAAGGAGGGGTTGATAATTGATCCATAAAGGGTTGAAGCCATTCAAGCATTTCCATTACCAAGCCATAAGAAATCTCTCCAAATCTTCTTGGGAAGGATCAATTTTTTCTGCAGGTTTGTACCAGACTTTACCGCTCTTATCAAGCAAATAACGCTAATGTTAAAGAAGAGCATGACATTCCAATGGACTGCAGAGGGAAAAGAAAGTTTTGAAGCAACAAAGAACACTATATCTCAAGCTCCAATTCTCATCAAGCCAAAATTTTCCAAGGATTTCATGCTCTATGCCTTCGGTGGTTCGGACACAATTTCTGCAATCTTGGTGCAGCATAACAAAGATGGATCCAAGTAGCCAATTGCTTTCTTCAATAAAATTTTGGAAGACTATGAAGTAAGGGACTCCCTCATTGAGAAGCATGTCCTTGTAGATTTCAGGATCTCGAAAAATTTCAAGCAACAGGATTCAGCTGCTAGTATCCCATGGGGGAGTCAAGGACTTCCTCTTAAATAGGGATTTGAATTAGAAACATGCAGGATGGATCACCTGTGTCATGGAGTACGATATTGAAATAAAATTCACTAAATTGGTGTATGGAAAGGAACTATTTGATAAACTAGCCTCAAGTTAACATGTTGAAGCAAGTGATCAAGAAAAAGAAATCGCTTTGGTGCTACACGATTATCAAGGACAAGCCAATGATAATGTGCCTATTCCTTGCTAGACTCAGGACATGATACATTTCCTACAAATAGGTCTGTGCCCTCCAGAGGTGAGAAAAGAAAAAAGGAGATATTTATGACTTCAATCCATTCCATATGTGCGTGTTGACGGTGTTTTGTTCAAGAAGGATATCAATGGAGTCCTTTTGAGGTGCATTGAAACATGACAAATTGAAAAGGTGCTACAAGAGTTTCACGATGGAGAGGTCGGGGGTCATTTTTCTCCACAGGTAACAACTCTCAAAATAATAAAGGTGGGTTATCATTGGCCCACAGTATTTAGTGACAGCTACACCTGGATCAAGAAGTGAATCATTCTTCACAAGCAAGGAGAGGCTAGCAACACTTCCATTGCATCTAATTTCAGTTGACCAACCATTCATGCAATGGGGAATGGACTTCATCGAGGTCATGTTATCACCAAATCACAGCACCCTTATGTTTACACAAGTGCATATACTTGAGCTCACAGTGTGATTGGATAACATGGGTACTATCTCCAGGTTGTGGGACTTGCTACTTGAGATAGACCTCCAAAGAAAATTGGTTCTTGCTTCTAAACTACCTGCCACTATCTACTCTAATGCAAGGAAGACTATCTTTCCTAATCTAACTCTCCAACGGATCAAGGAGAGAGAATGCATGAAAATGAAAACCTACACTAAAGTAGTGATACACCAGAAAAGGAGGGGTGTGAGAGTAGTCTTCTAATGCATGAGATACAAAACCAAGGTGCACACTAGAAGGGGTGATGGCAGTTCTCCACAATCTAGCAAAATGTATTCACAACAACATCTCAAACATACACAATGATAATTGATCCCTACAAGAGCATAAAAATAGACACATTATTCTTGTAATGAAGGCTGAAAGGGTAGGAAGAGTGCAAACAAACACAACAGGGGAAGATGCATCCACAAACTTGTAATTTATTGCTTCATGATATGCACAATTCAATCTATTACAAGATAAGGGCCTGGATCACCATGCAAGGAGTCCACTACAAGGGCGTGCAACACATTGGCTTCACAAAGCAATTTTGACAGAGCTTTGCTACCACTAAAACTCTCCTCCTTACAATGAGCCGAACACTCCAATTTATAGGAAAATAAGAAGAGAGAGAGAAGGGGAAAATGAAAATCCTGAAATCACCAAGTGGACCGAAGTAGCAGTAGCACTCAAGGAAGCAAATAATTATAGCATACTAGACTTCTATGAGGGAATAGTGACAAGGTTCGGAGTACCAACCCCTATCATTTAGACAATGCTCTAGCATTCCTCGGTACCAAGATCAATGAACGGGATGTCAGGAATGGAATATATTTGAGCACCTCTTCTAATTATTACCCACATGGTAATGGAAAAACAGGGTCCACGAACAAGAATTTGTTGAAGATCATCAGGAGGACTCTGGATGAAAATCAAAGAACATTGCATACCAATCTCAAATCATTCTTGTGGGATGATAGGATAACACCTAAGAGGTCAACAGGAAACTCTCCTTATAAGTTGGTCTACGGGAAAGAAGTAGTGTTTCCCATATCACTTGAGTTGCCTGCATTGCGGCTCATGAAACATCTAGAACTGTTAGATTTTGAACCTATGGAAGCTAGGTATGTGAAGCTGATGAAATTATAAGAAATGAGAAAGCATGAAATACAAACTATCAGAAAGGATCGGGCCTTGGTCAAGAGGTCATTTAACAAGAAATCTAAAGCAACGACCTATCAGGAGGGAGACCTAATTCTAAAATGGGATGCAAATCGGGAAAAACTGGGTAGGCATTCCAAATTTGATGCCATTTGGAGTGGCCCCTACATGCTTAAAGGATGTAAGAGTAGCAATGCTTTCCAATTGTCTACTCTAGATGGAGAGGAGCTTTTGATTACGGTTAACGGAATTCTATCTCAAGCATTGCTACTGAAAGGAAAATTCTCACCATTTTAGATATTAGTTTAGACTTTGAATTCCTCTAAGTGTGTATGCACATTGTCTTGTTGTAGATTAGGTTTCAATTTCCTTAAGTGATCTGGCACATGTTTTATTGCTCCTAGTTGTATCATTGTGCAAGTTAATGTGCTTCCCAAGAGAAATGTTATAAACAAGAATTTCATACTTGTGGGGAACATTTTTAGATTTCAAAAGAAACCAAATGTAAAGAAAATAAAATTAGGATTAAGGACAAGGTTTAACAAGTTTTCATTCTTTGGGTCCTTCAAAATCAATCACATGTGAAATTCTAAGCACCTCCGCCTAATTAAAAAGCATCCTTTAGTAGCATGTCATAAGTGGAAATTTTAGAGGAAAGAGAAATTCAAAATTTAATAGAGTTTCATGATGTCTTAACCCAAAGAATGTCTTATTTAAAAATTTGCAGCATGTCAAGCAATTATCGGTCCTTGTGTGCTTTATAATTGGTAGAATCAGGTTTCGGGACAGGATTACAAAGTTCATTCTGGATCTCGCAAATCAGGGGTTGCAGAGAGGAACAGGTGAAGATCCCAAGTTTAGGCAATTTTCCACTCTCACAAATTTAACTTCAAGATTTTTTTACAAAAATTGAGAGTGCAACCAGTGGGATAGGTCCATGGCCAGTAGCTTTGGGGGTGAGTTGAGTAAGTCAAATCGGTTGTAGGCTATCAGTTGTGACTCCCTGCCCAATTGACATATTAAAAAGCATCCTTTAGTAGCATGTCATAAGTGGAAATTTTAGAGGAAAGAGAAATTCAAAATTTAATAGAGTTTCATGATGTCTTAACCCAAAGAATGTCTTATTTAAAAATTTACAGCATGTCAAGCAATTATCGGTCCTTGTGTGCTTTATAATTGGTAGAATCAGGTTTCGGGACAGGATTACAAAGTTCATTCTGGATCTCGCAAATCAGGGTTGCAGAGAGGAACAGGTGAAGATCCCAAGTTTAGGCAATTTTCCACTCTCACAAATTTAACTTCAAGATTTTTTTACAAAAATTGAGAGTGCAACCAGTGGGACAGGTCCATGGCCAGTAGCTTTGGGGGTGAGTTGAGTAAGTCAAATCGGTTGTAGGCTATCAGTTGTGACTCCCTGCCCAATTGACATATTAAGGCTATTGGTACAAAACATCTAGCAAGAAAATGTCCCCGCAACTCACCAAATTATTATCTAATTTGGACCTCAGGCTAAATTGGACAACATGTACCTAATAGGACCTAGATACCTAATCGGACCCTGCATGTTGAAACTAAGTTAAAATCAGTTTTTGGGGTTTCAGGAACGCATTCAGTGAATTCAAAAGTGAAAAATCATATCAAGGAATTTTTTCCTCTTCTAGGTTTCGACTCTTAAGATTAATTTGAAAAAATGATGAAATGTGGGCCCTGTAGGCCCACATCTAGCCTCAAAATGAGAAAAGATGAAAAATTATGTCGGGCCTCAAAATACCTCACATGCAGTCCTCATCAAGCCTCACAAATAAATTTGAAAAATTCCTAAGTTGAGGTTTCAAGGGTCAAAATTTTGCATTTGGACCTTGATAGGCCACTGAGCTAAAAAGGAGCTTGGCAAGCTAAAATGTGCATCAGAGGAGGCAAGCTAGAAATGGCCCGTCGAGTAGCTCAGGGAACTGAGCTAGGTGCATATTGGGAGAAAAATCCGAGGTCGGCTTTGCATACAAGGATCAATGCTTAGGAGTCGACGTGGTTCAAAATAGCTCGCTTCACAAGCTCGACAGGTTAATCAGATGGTGAAGCCAAGTTAAGCTCGGTGAATGTTGCAAGCAAGGAACTCACTATTGGATCAAGCCCAAGCTTGTATATCAAAGGACAGGGGTACGAATAAGAGGGCCAACTTGACATAGAAATAGCTCGAGGCGTCAAACTATACACTAGCCATGCCAATGGCTCGTGACATGCAAAAACAAGAGCATCGAGGTTTGTGCAAAGTGAGATTGATTCGTGAAGTGAAGAGCTCGAAAGGAACGATGATTCAGGTGAAAAATGCTATGGAGATGAGCTTGGTAAAGGACTCATCGAGGTTGGGGGCCATGTCAGGAAGAAATGAAGGCTCGGGTTCAAGCTGAGCAAGCCGTAAAAGAAATCGAAAAATCGAGGCCGAGAATGAAATGGGAGTGTCAGGCTGGATAGAAAGGTGACTCGATGCATAGAAGAATGGTTCGAGTGAGTTGGGAGGCTCGTGAAACAACTCAGCGTAGAGGGAGATAGCTCGACAAGGTGATCAAGTCAGAAGTTTGGTCAAAACCCGAAGTCCAAAGACTTCAGACTTCGAGAGTTTAGTGCTTTGGAGGTCTCATTGTGTAAAACCTGAAAATCAATAAAAAAATGCCAAAACCCCGAAACCCTGAAGTTTGAAAGGGCTCGGGGTTTTTTGCGTCAATGATGCGCATTTTCAAGAACTCAGCGAGGTAAATTCTAAATCGGTGTCAGCAATGTCCAAAATCAAAAGAACCTGAAGTCTGAAACGAGTCGACATGGAAAGCCAAGTTGTGTTTGTGGGTTAGCACTTTCAAGTTTCAAGAGTTGGTGGTTTTGAGGGTTATTTCAAGATTAGAGGCGAGCAATGTCTGAAAAGGTAAGGGTTGAAACCCGAAAACAACAAATCCCACCCAAATGAATTCAAACAACCCGTCGAGTTATATGAAATTTTATGAGCTGTCTGTTGGCAACGAGTTAGAGTGGTAGGTGGACATGTAACACAAATAGGTCATGCGGTGGGCTCGGTGACGTATAGGGAGTCAGGTTGTATTGAATGAGGGCTCACTAGGTGGACTGTGAGCTCCATAGAAGGAGATGAACCCAAATCATGGCATGTTTTCAAACATGCATAACTTGAATATTTTTCGGCCAAATTCAACAAAATTATACTTGTTAGAAAGGGGATTCAGTGAAGAATCCAATGGACAAATCAAAATCTAGAAACCAAAGGAGTAGGTGAATTTTTAACCTAGTCAAGTAACCAGGTGCAAAATGATGATATCTTCTTTTGTACTCCACCATTTTTAGCAAAATTATAGTTTAATGGAAAGCTACTTTCGAGCTCAATAGCATGGAATAATCAGAGAGGAGAAATTAATGAGTTTTATGGGAGAATTTTCATGATGAAGTTGCAATACCAAGGCCATACCCAGGTGCATCATGAAGTTGTTCCTTTAAGCACAAGACATGGTATAAGGAGATGAGTTTTTGTAGGTTTTTTCCACCATTGCAGGAGTCTAATGATGAATTTTGATGGATTTTGGAGCAATTTCAGACCTCTCTCTCTCTCCTCTCTACTAAACCTTCCTCTGTAAATTGTAAGGAGGGGCCCTTTTCAAAAGGTTGTATTGTTTTCTTTTGCCCCTCCCTTCTTTCTTGTCTATGAGAAACATGTGGAGCTCAAGCCTCCCACTGAATATTGTAATGCAATTTTAAGCCTTTTGGCCCCTCGTAATGCATTGTATCACCTTTTGGAGCAATAATATAGAATTGTGGATGATTCTCAGCCCTCTTTTGTAGTTATTGTGTCTTATCTGGTCTTTCATTACAGTTTGGTTATTGTTCATTGTTAAATTGCTATTGCAGTTCTCAATGGATTGTGTTTATAAGTGAACGAATTTGTAATAGTTGTTTTGATCTGTGGTGTTTAATTCCCCTCTTCATAATTGTTTGTTTCATTCCCATGTAAGGGCAGATATTAAGAATTCCTTATCAGTGTATCACCTCAAGTTAGAATAGGTTTACTTTTCATGCAATCCTCTTATCTTTTTCTCCTTGGAAAACCTTAGGGTAGGATTAAATTAGTTTCTCTACAATTTGGGCATGTGGTGTCAAGATTTTGGAATAGGAAGCTGACCTTTCTCTAGAGAGCTTTCCCGATTGCAAATTCCCACACTTTGGGGAAAGCTCCATGTTGTGAAATCACACCGAATGCCACCATCACAAATGGACCATTCAGGGGTGCTATGATTCCGCATAAACAATACCGATTGGAAACACTCATCCAAGGTATCCAGACTGATATTCTGGTTCATGATCAATTTTCCTATCAGGTCAAGGATGACCAACTATATGAAGTTATCAAAGCACTTACGCAATTACAGATGTACTGCGAAAGAATAAATGAATCCTTCAGAGATTGAAATACATACAGGGAATACCTAAAGGTCATTCTTCTAACTGTATAGACAATAAAGAACACATCAAGGTTCATTTTACCACATATACTTCTCCAACGTGCCAAGGCCGCATTCAGAATGCCACCACCACCATTCACACCCCACAGTCAAACTTAATAGATGGAGAAATCAAAGCATACTGAGCAACATCAGTAGACAAAAGTGCATCACAATTTTGTGGAAGGTAATTAGATAGATATATTAAGTACATATATTTTGGTATATTTATAAGCATGCCCATATAGTCTACAAACCTGTAATGGTAGATTATGAGGGAGCTCGGGCATAGATTGAAAACCCAAAAGGGAAGTCTATTAGGAAGCCTACTTAATTGAAAACTCGAAAGGGCAGTTAAGTAATGCACAGAGGATGAAAACTGGGTAAACAACATCCTCTGTGTCAACTGCAAAAAAAAGTAAGTTAAAGTATAACGCAATCACCATTCGACATTGGAAAGAAGTTATTTTTAGATCAGGATGAGATAATTATTAATTTCGAGAAAGTGTTGGATAGTAAAATGTGATAATAAGCCAACATGGATATAGTTCATGATTTCACAATCCTTTTGTATGGATATAGTAATATAAGACAAAAGATAAAATGTGTAGCTTCTATGCATATATGTAGAGAATATGAAAATTCTATGAAGAGATGAGAAGGAGATGAAATGACTGGTAAGTCAACTATTGTCACATTTTGTATAAAGCTATGTAATTTGATTGTAAGAAGGTTGATCCTTGATCCTAATAGACAGTACTTCAGTGTTGTTTTTTTTCTCGTTTATGTTCTGAGATAGCTCTATTTAATTCTATTTTACGTTATGGGATTCTTGTGATATGGTTCTCTTTTCTTAAATCTTGGTATATACTCTATTGTGCAAATGAAAATTTCTCTTATATTCCCTACAATGATCTAAACTACAACCTATTGTAAATTCTGATGTCATAATCCAAGAACATCTCCTAACAACTATAAACAACTACTCTATAGAAGTGTCCTATATTTATAGTTAGGGATAATTGTCGGCTTGACCACAATAACATGTTATAGATGGGGCCTAATTTTATTATCAGGGACATTTTCTACTTGTTTTAGTTGCTTTCTCGTTAAGAAAAAATTATACCATTCTACATCCCTCAACTTCATTGTCCATTTTTTGCATAGTGCAATGTCGATCCTATTTGTCTTTGGATTGGGCAAAGAATATTCTTACAAAAAGAAATGAATCTTAATTTTATTGATATGGGGTTTGGGAATGGTGAACAACCTAACCATGGTTATTAAAACTACACCTGCACTAACATTTTTTTGGTAATACTACAGTAACGCTAAATATTTGGATGCAAATGATTGCATGTTTTAGCTTATCATGCACATCTTGTCTACATTTCTCATGTTTTTGGGAGTTCTATTTTCCTTATAATGTTACTTTCCTTATTTCAATCTCGGGCATATAATATATCAAGGCCAATCGTGTTTTACTTCATTCGATGTTTTGCTTTGCTTACTTTTTCTACAATATGTATTGTTAACATACTTTGACCAAGATTTAGTTGTACAATATTATTTGATTTGATTTACAAAATAAAGGGTCTAAAATGTGTGTTCCTCACACACACACAATTTTAATACTTTTATTTTCTCAATTGGTTTAGGTGCACCCATGTCATGGAGTCCCCCACTTGTCATTTCCCCCATATATTATAGGTCAACATGTGTGCCAACAAAGTTATTATTGAAAATTAAGATGCATTAAACATTATATTTTTAAAATTCGGTGTGGAAAGGTAGTTGATAGAGAGAGATATATATAGGGAAAGTATGTGAAAGAGAGAAAAATCAAGAGATTTGGAGAAAGTGTGTGAGAGTTATTTTTGTACATGTCTTTTTAGACAAGTATAAAATGTGGAATCATATATCAGGCACCTATAACATATTGAAAATATTTTTTAACAAGCTTATCGAGTGAGAGAGAATGAAGGGAGAGTGAGACCTCAGAGGAGAGTAAAACTGTGTCACATGTGTGAGAGATGTTGCAGAGAGAGTGTAGAGAGAGAGAAATAGAGTGAGGTAAGGTAAAATAAAAATGATTAGCCCAGGGAGGGAGAGACCATTAGAGAGAGAGATTTTTTTGAACAAACATACTAAGAGATTAGACTAGAGTATCTTTGAGAGGGATTAACAAACAGAGAGAGAGAGAGAGGCATGAAGTAGAGTTCAAAAATCCCTCCTCCCAGAGAGGGTAAAAGAGAGAGATAGAGAAAGAGAGAGAGCTTCAATTTGTGCTTCATCGTTATTTTTTAACAAGAACACATTCATCATTGATCACCACCTATACCAGTATGCAAATCTCTTTTTAACATTATTCCATACCTATTACATACCACTCATTTCGACCTTAGACTTCCTGTCGGATAAGACAGCCCACCCGGATGTTGTGGGAACCATCGATTTGGTGCCACGAGCTGCCTATATTATGATTACCTCATGTTAAAATAATTTTTATCTCTGACACTCGTATGCTAATTTAAGGATTCTTTCAACACGTTTTCATTTCTTGGCGATGCTTCTAGCTGAACAAACATGTGATATTTGAAGAGTAAACTTCAAGCCTATAATTTTTGCCACCCTTCAAGACTAGATTTGCATGCCATAGGTTTAGACAAGACATTCCCATAGTGCCATAGTTTGCTAGTTATCACGCTAATAAAGTTTAACAAGTTTTTTCTATGAGTGAGGTTAAGCGACGTCAATAGATTGGTGTAGCTTGGAAGAACTAGGATCAACCTTCTCCCCTCTCACAGTCAGAATGAATGACCATGGGCATAGCATCTTCAATCGATGTTTCCATACAGACATAATAGAGAACCATAATTTTATCTGCCACTGAGGTCGCCGTATAATTGTATACAGGTGGTTGGTTGGCTACAATTTGGATCCTTATCCCACTCTGCACATTGACGGTTACATTAACCTGATTTTGCAAAATTATTACACTGCATTCGATATTTCCACCTACAATTATCAATGAGAAAATATAGAGATAATCCATGATATGCTATGTCTATAGGTAGACAAAATGTGCATCTCAAATGGTTTAGACGATACAGTTCCCAAGAACCACAACTTGTTAGTTAGTCACCTGTCAAAGTTTGATAAGTTTTTTACTATGCAGGGTGCTTAAGAGATTCAACGTCATCGGTGTAGCCCACGAAGGACCAGGATAGTTTGGAGATTAGAATGCCCGACCGAACTGATTTAGTGTATTTTAACTATATTTTTGGGGAACCATGTTTCATGTGTAGGGAAGTTTGTGAAGGAATTTAATTCATGAATTGTCATTTTGATCCACTTTGAAGGAACTGCATCTCGGAGACCCATTTAAAGGCCTATTTTCAATACTTTTGCACATGGTAAGCACCCTAATGGGAATGAACCATATAGGAACAAATAATGCATCAAAATAGTGTGTGACAGAGCTATGAGATCAAGTCAAAGGAATTTATATGAAAGTTATACAAGTTTTTGCAAATCAGGTTTAGAGAATAGACGCTATGCAACCATTCAGGCTTCTTATAGCATGGTGCAAGGAAATGAAAGAAGTAAAAAAGCTAGCGATTTGCTTATTTTGAATGGTTCTGAAAGCCTCAGGAAATTTTGTGAAGTAACTAGAGATTCATAAAAAATATAAGAAGACTTACTTCAAATTTCAAAAGGTTTCGAGAGATTCTACAGTCCAGATTTTGTGATTTTGGGCACTGACAGTGCAGATAAAGATCCTTGATCCTGGTGAGGATTCAAAGTTATTTTAAGCATACCAGGAGTTATATGGGGATTTAAGGCCCGATTCAAAGCTAAATGTGACCTATGAAATTTTATCTTTCTAGGTTTCTTGTCACAAGGTGTTGGTCGTTCAATTTTAATCATCATTATTTTTTGTGGGCAGTCACTTTCATCAATGCATAGGTTTGAGCAAAATTTAAAAAGGGGGCAAATTTAAAATTTCATAAAAAATTGGTTCCTGAAACCTATGGGAATGATCTCATCAGACCTTTTGGATTCAAAATGATATAATGTTTTCCTAGGTAACTCTAAACGGATGCTCCTGGGGCGGAAAATCACTCCCCGATGTTATATTTTTTGTAGTTGTTGGTGAAGGAAGACTTTCTAAATTTGTCCATGGCACATTTTCGAAAACCTTGGATGCAATTTTTCACCTTCGAACTTGGTGCAAATTTTGCATGTGGTGTAAAAACATGTGCCACCATAGGAGAGATGATGAGTTTTGACAGTCTTTCGTCACTTAAGGTGTAGCTGAAGTGTTAGGTGAGTGTTAACAACTCATCAACTTAAAGTTTTGCCCCCCTCCCCATGATCCAACACACCCATGACACACTTGGGAAGCCAATTTGCACCTTTTCATTGGTTCAAAAGTGCAATGGGTTCCATAATAGTGCGACCCACAAGGGATGAAAGACTTTTCCACCACGTAAGTGATGACATGGTGTGTTAGGTGAAAGTTTTCAACTCACGCTTCCAACCAACCCTTCTCCATGACTCACCTCACCCTTGGCGCACTTTTCCATCTTTGTTGCGCCTTTGCACTTGGTGAAAAAGTACATCAAATTCAAAAAAGTGCGACCCTTTGCAGGAGTTTTCCCTCTTTTGTTGCTCAAACATTCAACGTGCTCACTAGGTCTTGTTGTCAACTCAGGCCTCCATTCAACAAACTAGTCCCCCTCCTCAAGATGGATACCCCCATGGCACATTTTCTTCAGCGTGTTGCACCTTTTCACCTCATACCAAATGTGGTAGCGTGCATTGAGAGCCTCTTGGACCCATTTAGTAAGTCTCAACTCTCTCTCAACCCAGGTTAATGCAAATGTTGCTCCAAGTGAGTCAAGGGTGACTATTTTGCTTAACTTAGTAGCTTAAATTTAGAATACTTCAAATCTTCCATTTAATGTATTTTTGGAGCCATTTTTAAAAAGTCTCCTCCGTCCATTGCTGCTGCAAACTTGGTCATGCTCAAATTTCACTATGAAACCAAATATGTCAAAAACCACTAAATATGCTCATATCTCACATGTTTTGACCCGATTGCTCTGAAATTTTGCACATACACTCCAATCACGGTGAATGCCTTTGAGATGATCCAAACACCAGTCACCATTGATACTATGATTTTTTCATAGTCTCTACCTGAATATTTCTGCTACATCAACGTTTCCTGTTTCAGATTCAAAGTCCCAATCCGAAGGAGAAAAACCCCTGGAAATATGGAGCAAGAAATCACAGTAAAATTCCTAATCCAATGAGACAATTTTCATCCCAATCGGACAACCAGAAGGCCTATTTCCATTTTTAGTAAGTTGACATCTAAGCCTTACTAATGATATTAAGTTTGACAATGAAGAAGCAACCACCTTGAACCCTTTGTACTATAATCATCAAGTTTGGGACTCGAAAACTGAAAGTTGTGAAATTGGGGAAAATTGGCTAAATTTAGTAATTAAGGGTGAACTTAATGACTTTCTAAAAATAGTAAATAGGTGAAATGATATAAATCGGTACCATTTCATTCCTTCACTGGGCGTCCTGCAATAGCTTCAGAACTCACAAGAGGTCTTTCGGTGAAATGTTTCCCAAAAAATTCTAGGCAATGCCCCGATGCGGCAATATAAACCATGACACAATGTGTCAAACAATGAGAAAAAAGCCACAATCCTAAAATCATTTCAAGTCATTTCAACTAGGATGCATGATCAATTGGCAATTAAATGCAGAAATGAGTTTCATTTCTTATCCTCACTCTAATAAGAATGATTTGGTCTCATGTTACATCCATCATCAATGCTCAAGTGTAACATTATACAAAGATCATCCTAGGGAGAAAAATGCACCATTTTCTTTCATATGCGACTCTACATGATCACAACCAAATATGGTTGGGGTTAAACCATATAACAGTGTTGCATAGATCTATAATCAGATAGCAATCATACAAGCAATGAATGCGGAAATAACCAGAAGATAAAATAAACAAGAGAAATATTACACCAGATTTAACGTGGTTCACCCAGTGTGGGCTACGTCCACCAAGAAATGGCCAATATTATTATTCAGTGCTTTACAGAGGAAATACAATGAAGATCTACTGTCTTCCAACACCTCACAGGATGTTCAATGCTTTTCCCTCACTCAGCTACTCTTTCTTTCTCACCAAGAAAACTTACATGCAAAACAATTGCTATATATATTCTCTTCTTCTTACTTACCCTCATACAATGCATACATGCATATATATCTATTTTGGGTAACTTAACTTTGCTTTTACAATCAATAAATCATCTTTAAAATAATTGATTTATTCTAATTTTCGTCAAAAAACAAAAATTGCGTCGCACAGGTAACCGTCGCTGGTTACTGCCTGACCGGCGCCGGTCACTTCCTAACCTGGACCCTGACCGACACTGGTTACACCCTGACTGACGCCGGTTACTGTCAGAACCAGTAACATGTAAAAGCAAGTTTCTTGTGAAGCAATTAAGCTCCATTCTCAACAATCTCCCACTTGGAGATCAATTGTTGCATTGTACTGTGCATCACCATCCTTGGTTCCTTTTCCTTGGCCCGTTTCTTCCTCTTCAAGTCTTAAACTCGAAGACCAACAGAAGTGGAGTGAAGCTCCAACTTCTCCCTTACCAATGGCTTCGTTAGCATATCCGTAGGGTTCTCATCCGTATGGATTTTCTCTAACTTTAGTTGTCCATCCTCCAACACCTACCGTATGAAGTGATACCTCAACTGAATATGTTTCATTCTTGAATGAAATGTTGAGTTCTTTTCCAGATGAATCACGCTCTGACTATCACTGTATAATCTACAATCCTCTTGCTCCTTACCCAACTCTTCCATGAACCTGCTCATCCATATCATCTCCTTGCTAGCTTCTGTAGCTGCAACATACTCTGCCTCTGTAGTAGACAAAGCCACAACCTTTTGCAATCTCGAAATCCAGCTAACTGTCATTCCACCTACTGTGAAAATATATCCAGTGGTGCTCCTCCTGCCATCCAAATCTCCAGCCATATCTGAATCAACATAGCCACGTAAAGAAGTATCTGACCCTCCATAGCATAACTCCATGTCGGATGTCCCTCTCAAATACCTGAGAATCCATTGGACTGCTTTCCAATGTTCTTTACCTGGATTAGCCATAAACCTGCTCACAACTCCCACTGCCTGTGCAATGTCTGGTCTAGTACAAACCATGGCATACATAAGACTTCCTACTGCTGAAGCATAGGGAACATGTGCCATGTACTCAACCTCCTCGTGTGATGAAGGACACTGATCTTTGCTCAATTTGAAGTGTCCAGCCATAGGTGTACCAACAGGTTTTGATCTTTGCATATTAAACCTTTCCAACACCTTATTGATATAAGCCTCCTGAGACAAATACAACTTCTTGTTTTTCCTGTCTCGGTGAATTTGCATGCCAAGGATTTTCTTTGCAGCTCCCAAATCCTTCATTGCAAATGTGTGAGCTAACCTTTCTTTAAGTTTACCAATGTCCTGCATACTAGATCCTGCAATCAACATATCATCCACATACAGTAACAAAATAACATAGCTCCCATTTTCAAGCTTTTTAAAATAAACACAATGGTCAGATTCACATCTCATATAACCATGCTCATGCATAAAACTGTCAAATCTCAAATACCATTTCCTTGGAGCTTGCTTGAGCCCATATAGGCTCTTTTTCAATTTGCACACAAGTTTCTCCTTACCCTTGACTTCATAACCAAATGGCTGCTGCATATAAATCTCTTCATCCAAATCACCATGAAGGAAAGTTGTCTTCACATCTAGTTTCTCTAAATGCAAATCTTCTACTGCAACTAAGCTCAATACAGTATGAATAGAAGTCATCTTAACAACAGGAGAAAATATTTCACCAAAGTCAATACCTGCTTTCTGTGCAAATCCCTTTACTACAAGCCTTGCCTTGTATCTTTTCTGTCCACCCTCTTCTTCCTTGATCCTGTAAACCCACTTGTTCTGCAATGTTCTCTTACCTACTGGCAACTTAACCAAATCCCAAGTCTGGTTCTGTTCCAAGGAGTCCATCTCCTCATCCATGCCATGCTCCCACTGGACGTGGGTCTTATCCTGCATTGCTTCTTCAAAGCTCTCTGGTTCACCATTATCAGTCAATAATAAATAAAATAGAGAAGGTGTAAATCTTTCTAGAGGTTTACTTACCCTTTGTGACCTTCTCACAGGAGTTTGGGGTACCAGAGGCTCAATCTGGACCTCCTGGACATTTGTATCCAAATCTGACAGTGACCGACGCCGGTCACCTGTAACCGACATCGGTTCTGTTAACCGATGTCAATTTGGATCTTCTGTAACCGATACCGGTTCTGCTGACCGATGTCGGTCAGGGGTAAACTGACACCGGTTACTGTGTAACCCTGTAGGTAATACTTTTAAATCTGAGAGTTCATTTTCATTCACAAACTTCTCAACTGGTTCATCCTTGGGTACCAAAATTTGATCCCTGTACATTCTCTTTTCATTCCATTCAACATCACGACTCCTAATAATTTTAGAATTCTCTAAATCCCAAAAATGGAAACCGAAATCACCAGATCCATAACCAATGAAAGTGCATCTCTTGGATTTTGCATCCAACTTTTTTCCTATTTTCCTTATCAACATGCACAAAAGCTTCTGAACCAAAAACTTTAAGAAAAGAAAGATCTACCTCTTTTCCGGTCCAAGCTTCCTCTGGTATTCCTCCATCTAGTGAACTTGAAGGCCCATGGTTAATCAAATAAACCATTGTATCAACTACTTCCACCCAAAACTGTAAGGGCAGTCCAGAATGTATTCTCATACTTCTAGCACGTTCCATGATTGTCCTGTTCATTCTTTCTGCAACACCATTCTCCTGTGGTGTTCTTGGAACCGTTCTTTCTCTACGTATCCCATTCACTGAACAATAATCATTGAAATCCTTGCTACAATATTCACCACCATTGTCAGATCTAAGGCACTTTAACTTAGAATTTGATTCATTCTCAACAAGGGCTTTCCATCTTTTAAAAGTCTCAAAAACATCATATTTACGTTTAATACAATAAACCCATACCTTTCTTGTAGCATCATCAATGAAAGTAACATAATACTAGGATCCTCCATGAGAAGCTACCTGAGCTGGTCCCCACACATCTGAGTGTACAAGCTCCAATTTTTGCTCCTTCTTAGTTGCCCCAACTTTGAGAAATCTCACTCTCTTTTGCTTTCCAAAGATACAATGCTCACAGAAATCAAGATCTAAATCTTTCAAATCTGATAACTTACCCTTAGCCTTTAAGATCTGCATTCCTTTTTGACTCATATGACCCAACCGATTATGCCACATGCATGCATCTGAATCTGAAGTAGATAATGCAGAAAAGGAATCAGTAATACAGGTAGATAAATATAATGTTCCTACCTTCTTACCTCTTGCCACAACAAAAGCACCCTTGGTGACTTTCCAAGAGTCTCCTGTAAAAGTAACCATGCAACCAGATTCACCTAGTTGCCCTGCAGAAATAAGATTCCTCCTGAGGCTTGGCACATGCCTCACATCTTTCAATACCCATGTATTTCCATTCTGCAATTTTAGATGAACTTCCCCTTTACCAGTAATACTGCAAGGTTCATCATCACCCAAATAAACATGCCCAAAATTTCCCTGGACATAATTTCTGAAATAACCCTTATTAGGGGTTGCATGGAAAGAAGCTCCTGAATCTAAAACCCATGATTCAATTCTATTATCTAAAGAAAGAATAAGAGCATCTTGCATTACCTCTGATGAAGCAAGATTTGCTTCTTTACCTTTGTCTGGTTGTTGGTTCTCTTTATCCTTTGACCAACAATCTTTCTTTGCATGTCCTTTCTTTCCACATTTCCAACAAGTAATTCCCTTACTTCTGGATTTAGATCTGTTATCCCTTGACTTTGATTTCCCATTACTCTTACTCTTGGATCTCTCCTTCTGCCTGCCCCTGCTTTCTACATTCAAAGCATTTCCAGATGATGATTCCTCTGTACTCTTCCTGCGAATTTCTTCATTCAAGATTATACTAACCACATCATCAAACTTCAAAATATTATTAGCAGATGTTGTATTACTAACAGCCATTACCAAGTTATCCCAACTATCAGGAAAAGAACATAAGAATAAAAGTGCTTTTACTTCATCATCAAATGGTATAGCAACCGATTTTAACTGATTTACAATAGATCAGAAATCATTCAAATGACTAGATGCAGATCCACCTTCATGCATCTTAGAACTAAATAGTTTCTTCATCAAATAAACTTTATTTGAAGCACTAGGTTTTTCATATAAATTAGCAAGAGATTTCATTAACTCTACCGTAGAAGTCGCTTCTGTAATATTGGAAGCCACGGATGCTGTCAGGCTCAATCTTATAGATCCCAAAGCCTTTCTATCAAGAATCTTCCATTCTTCATCAGTCATCTTCGTAGGTCTAGACTTCTCATCCAACGGTAAATATAAATCTCTTTGATACAGATAATCCTCAATCTGCATCTTCCATAATTGATAATTACGACCGTCAAATTTCTCTACCTTGTATTTGTTTTCTTCTGCCATTGTTGTAGCTCCCACTCAATCAGAAAACCCTCTGTGAGTAAATCCTGTCAACACACAAAACCCTCAAACAAAGCTCTGATACCAGTTGTTGGGGTTAAACCATATAACAGTGTTGCACAGATCTATAATCAGATAAATCATACAAGCAATGAATGTGGAAATAACCAGAAGATAAAATAAACAAGAGAAAGATTACACCAGATTTAACGTGGTTCACCCAGTGTGGGCTACGTCCACCAAGAAATGGCCAATATTATTATTCAATGCTTTACAGAGGAAATACAATGAAGATCTATTGTCTTCCAACACCTCACAGGATGTTCAATGCTTTTCCCTCACTCAGCTACTCTTTCTTTCTCACCAAGAAAACTTACATGCAAAACAATTGCTATTTATATTCTCTTCTTCTTACTTACCCTCATACAATGCATACATATATATATATCTATTTTGGGTAACTTAACTTTGCTTTTACAATCAATAAATCATCTTTAAAATAATTGATTTATTCTAATTTTCATCAAAAAACAAAAATTGTGTCGCACAGGTAACCGTCGCCGGTTACTGCCTGACCGGTGCCGGTCACTTCCTGACCTGGACTGACCGATGTCGGTTACACCCTGACGATGCCAGTTACTGTCAGAACCAGTAACATGTAAAAGCAAGTTTATTGTGAAGCAATTAAGCTCCATTCTCAACAGGTTGGCCTTGGTGATGGCCATAGCATATGAATAGTATATATAGGGGATTGTAGGTAGTAGTTCATCATCATTTGAGTATTTGAGTCTTATTCTATGGTTTGGAGGTTACCCCTTCGAAGTGGCGAAGCTATTCTAATTGCATATTGAGATCATTATTCTAAAATTTTGTGTTTTTTTGTGTTCCATTGTTGCTCATAATCTGAATTATACAAGTAATTTCATTACAAGTGGTATCAGAGCTGCGATCCGGGCCAAATTAGGGAAAAAAACCCTATTTTTTTGTTTTCACTCTATCGTACGAACCACATCGAATTTGTGGGCGAATGTTTTACTAGAGTTTCGAATTAGTTCCAGTAAAAATCTCTAAAAATTTCAAACCTTTTTGATGTCATTTGCAAAAGTTATTGTAAATTTAGGTTTTTTTATAAAAACACTCTTAGACCGTAATTTGTGGAATTGTTCATATTTCTTTACATTTTCAGAAATCTCTCAAAACAATAGTATTAGTATCTTCTCTATGTTTTTTCCTGTTCGGCTGAATTTGTGTAGAAAACCTAAACCCTAAGGTTTGACATCATGGCGGGGCCTTCTACAAGAGCAAAAAAGAATCTGGTCACTTTGGGTAAAACCCCAGATAAAGATGGGGTAGTGATTGAAGATTTGGAGTCAGAAGGGGTAAATACATATTCCTCAGCACTAGGGTTTACCTCAGTTGATCATAAGGTGAGCCAACTTGAGTATGAGCTGCGAAATGTACAATTTGAGATGGCCTCTAAAGGAGACATAGAGCAAATCAATCAGCGGTTGGACGATATCATGCAACATGTAAAGGGTAAACATTATGGCCCAAATCTACCCCATATCAACCAAGGAGGATCTTCAGTTCAAAATCATGGACAAAATAACCATGTTGGATCACTTTTCCAGCCCAATCAGAATCCAACTTATTCGCAACCATGAAACATGATGCCGAAAGTGGATATGCACAAATTTGATGGTAAGGATCCCCTGAATTAGATAAATCAAATGGAGAAATTTTTTGAGTTACATCAAACACCATTACGACAAAAGGTGACATTGATATCCCTGTATCTTGAACCAGACCAATTCATTTGATATCGATGTTTATGTGCTCAGAGGAAGAAGAATGGTCTCAGTGTCACTTGGATAACTTTTACCGAGGAGTTGTAATTGCACTATAGTTCCAGTGTTTCAGAGAACTATTTTAGTCAATTAACAAAGTTACGGAAAACATGATCAGTCAAAGATTATGTACATCAATTCCAGAACCTATCCTTAAGGGTGGAGAATATTCCATAAGAGAATTTGAATGACATGTTTCTTGGGGGACTTAAGGACCACATCAAGCATGAGGTACGTGTGTTTAATCCACTCCAAATTTTTGATTCTATTATCATGGCACGTCGAGCAAAGAACAAATTTCTTTGTAGTAGGAGGTCACCTTTCATTAACACCAAAGACCGTAGTATCTCTTCCCCTTCATTTGCTAGGCCAATTAGACTGACTCCTCAACAAATGGAAGAAAAGAGAGCAAAAGGATTATGTTTTAACTATGACAACTAATATGGACCAAGACACAAATGTGTTAAGAAGAAGTTGTTCTATATTGACGGAGGTAATGAGGATAATGAGGAAGCTAAAATTATAGGAGAGGCTGAGGAACTAGTAGAAGATGAAGTAGAGGATCACTAACCTACAATTTCTTTCCATGCATTTTCAGGTATTAGTACTCCTAAAACACTCAAGGTTATTGGCTATCTCAAAAAATAGAAGGTGACGGTGTTGATTGACTCAGGGAGTACTCATAACTTCATAAATAGTAAGTTAGTTGCCCGCCTCAATTGTTTTATTTACCCAGCTCTAGAAATGTAAATTATGATTGTGGATGGTGGGACAATTAAGTGCACAGGAAAGTGCCATAGTATCAAGCTTTCCATGGGAGACTACATGTTAGACTCACCTATGTTGCTATTTCTATGGGAGGGGTAGATATTGTTTTGGTGTCCAATGGCTCACAACCTTAGGTACTATAGAGATGAATTTCCAAAAAATTGTTCATGCGATTTCATTCAGATGGAAGGACAATGCAATTGAATGGGATGGTAGCTAAATCTCCACAGATTATTAGCTCTCATCAGATGAAGAAGGTTCTCAGAAAAGGAGTAGATGGATTTATAACAAAGTTATTTTCCATAGAAGTACAAAATACAGAATATTCGATGCCACTCGATCTTCAGAAGATTGTTGATGCTCACTCCTCTGTTTTTGATGCAATTCCAAAGGGACTAACACTAGTTAGAGATCATGATCATGCCATTTAGTTGATTCCAGGGAGCCAAACACCTAACATTAGACCATACAAATACCCATATTCCCAGAAAAGTGAGATCGAGAAAATGGTATAGGAAATGTTGAAGGCAAGTATCATCAGGCATAGCCAGAGTGCATATTTTTCACCAGTGGTCATGGTACGTAAAAAAGATGAAACATGGAGGATGTGTCCAGATTACCGAGAACTCAACAAGTACACCATCAAAGATAAGTTTCCTATTCCAGTAATTAATGATTTACTTGATGAATTACATGGTGTTATTTATTTCACAAAATTAGATCTTCGTTCGGGGTACCATCAAATTAGAATAAAAGAGGAAGATGTTCATAAAATGGCTTTTAGGACTCATGATGGCCATTACGAGTTTTTGGTAATGCCTTTTGGTCTTACAAATATGCCCTCAACCTTTCGAAGCTTAATGAACATTGTTTTTAGGCCATTTTAAAGGAAATTTGTATTAGCTTTCTTTGATGACATATTGATTTGTAGTAAGACATGGGAAGAACACTTACACATGTAAATAAAGTGTTGGAAGTTTTGGAGAAACATACTCTCTATGCAAATCCATCCAAATGTTCTTTTGGTGTACAAGAGGTAGAGTACTTGGGTCACATTGAATCCCATGAAGGTGTCAAAGTTGATCCTCATAAGATCAAAGCTATGGTGGAATGGCCAAGGCCCAAAAATCTCATAAAACTTTGTGGGTTCCTAGGACTAACAGGGTACTACAGAATATTTGTGCGGGGATATGTTAGAATAACAACCCCACTCACTACATTGCTAAAGAAGGATGCCTTCCATTAGACAAACGTAGCCACTAAATCCTTTGAGCAGCTGAAGGAAGCCATGTGCAACACCCCAGTTTTGGCTACTCCCAACTTCTCAAAAACCTTCATTATTGAATATGACACTTCAGGATCAAGATTGGGAGCATTTCTAATGTAGGAAGGAAGACCAATTACATTTTAGAGTCACTGATTCAAAGGAAAAGATATGCTCAAACATATCCATGAGAAAGAAATGATGGCTATTCTTCATGCGGTCAAGCAATGGAGGCCCTATCTCATGGGTAGACACTTTAAGGTAAAAAATGATCATGATAGTCTTAAATACTTTTCAAAGCAAAGCTTATCATCTGAGGAAAAACAAAAGTGGGTAACAAAAATGTTGGGTTATGATTTTGAAATCATATACAAAAAGGGTAAAGAAAATGTAGTAGCTGATGCATTGTATAGAAGGGATACATCCGTAGATGCCTTACTATGTGGAATGTCCATGCTGACGGCTGATTAGGTGGATGAAGCCAAATTAGAATGGGATCAAGACAAGGATACACAATCTCTAATACAAAATATCAAGCAAGGATCTATGACATCTAACAAATTTGAGTGGAAAGGTAATGTGCTATGGTATAATCATAGGTTATACTTGACTAAAGATTTTAAGTTGAAGCATAAGATTCTTGCGGAGCTACATGCCTCACCTGTTGGAGGACACTCTGGGTTTTTGAAGACATATCATAGAATAAAAAGAGAATTCTTTTGGGAAGGACTCAAGGGGGATGTACAAAATTTTACATCAAAGTGTTTAGTGTGCCAACTGAACAAAGGAGGAAACAATTAAGACACCAAGTCTGCTGTAACCCTTACCCATTCCTAGCCAGAGATGGGAGGAGGTCTCCATGGATTTCATCACCGGATTGCCTTGTTCAGAGCGTAAGAATGTTATTTTCGTGATTGTTGATAGGATCAGAAAATATGCCCATTTTTGTGCCTTATCACATCCATTTATAGCCAATACAGTTGCGGTTATTTTTTTGGAGACATTTCAAAGGCTACATGGAATCCCAAAGATAATTGTAAGTGACCATGATCCTATTTTCACAAGTAATTTTTGGACAGAATTATTTTCATGTTTGGGTACTCAGGTAGCTCACAGTTCATCTTATCATCCTCAAATTGATGGGTAAATGGAAGTGGTCAACAAATTCTTAAAGGGGTATCTACGTTGTTTTGTATCAAATAAGCAGGAAAGGTGGATTAAATGGCTACCATTTGCAGAATGGTGGTAGAACACATCTTTTCATACCTCTTCTCAAATGACCCCATTTTTTAGCATTATATGTTTACCATCCACCCTCTATCACTTCCTCCTTGAGGGTGTAAACTAAGGTTAGAGATGTTGAGGAACACATTCAACATCAACAATAAGTTTTGGCTAGTTTGAAGGAGAATTTAACATTGGCACAAAACAGGATGAAACAACAAGCAAATCAACACCGTAGTGAAAGACACTTTGAAATTGGTGACTGGGTTTTTGTACGTCTCCATCCTTACAAGCAGATGTCCCTAAAGCAACAGAAAAAGGACAACAAACTTGCTCCTAAATATTATGGCCCTTATCAAGTTCTACAGAAAATTGGCAGTGTTGCTTATAAACTAGAGTTGCCTCCATCTTCACGCATACACCCAATATTCCATGTTTCCTGCTTGAAGAAGGTTATTGGACATAAATTTGAATCCCAGACAGAGTTACCAAAACTTGATGAGGAAGGAAGAATCATTTTGGAGCCAGAGAAGATTCTGCAAACACGTACTAAGAGGCTGAGAACCAGAGACATTAAGGAAGATCTGATCAAGTGGAAGAATCTGAGCATAGAAGATGCAACCTGGGAGGATGAAGGTTTTCTACAGCAACATCCAGGATTATTCAATGTTGAGGACAACATTGGTTTGAACGGGAAGGGCATGCTACGCCCTCAACCTATTGCTTGTATTAGGATATGAGTAGTCGACCTGTGGCTTACCATATCATTTTATTATATCATTTATACTTTCTCATGCTTAGTAGGTTGGTTTTGGTGATGGCCATAGCATATGAATAGTATATATAGGAGATTTTAGGTAGTAGTTCATCATCATTTGAGCATTTGAGTCTTATTCTATGGTTTGGAGGTTGCCCCCTCGAAGTGGCGAAGCTATTCTAATTGCATATTGAGATCATTTTTCTGAAATATTGTGTTATTTGGTGTTCTATTGTTGCTCATAATCTGAATTATACAAGTAATTTCATTACAAAAGGGGTGTACAAAGTGTTACAACAAGCCAACATTTTGGTTCAGTTTCAAAACTAGAACCTATTGAAGTTTTCCTCTTCTTTTATCCCTTTTAAGCATAAATTGCAACCATGTAAATACTGTGAACGAGGTCGAGAAGATAAAATCAACACAGAAGCATATATTAATTGGTTAAGAACAATCCGAGCCATGTTGAATTTCTTCATTTAAGTCCACCTTTTTCTTTCCAACTTTCTATTTAGGTCTTTGTCTTATCTAACAAAATAAATGTTGTCCATTTGAAAATGTTGACATCGCTTCACGCTTCCTAAAGCCAGACCAATGTTGGAGGGGCTCAATTGTCCGTTGTTGTTCACACATTGCTTGTTTTCATTTATTTACTCGAGCTTAAAACTAAAACAAAGTGCTACAATAAACCAACATTGCGTTTCGGTTTCCATTGTGGCACCTATTGGATTTTCCCCATTTTTATTTTGGTCCATAAGCATAAATTGCGTTCAATGCGAGCTTAACAATAAATTAGAGCATAAATAGTAGATAGAGTGTCATAAAGTTGCCCTAATTATTCTACTAGATGCAATAGACACTAGAATAGGCAGTCTAAACCATGACACAATTATGGTCCCAAAAAACTACTAGGACAAACCCTTAGTCATTTTAATAGCCAAAAAACAAAAGCATCGAAATTATAAACAACTATTGACATTCATAATATTGTTTGACTACTCCTTACCTTCTAACATATCTCCAAATTATGTTGTCTTGTTTCCTTGAACACCATACTCCTTTTCTCCTTCTAATGATTCACAAAAATATGATGTGGTTATAGAAAATAAGTGTTTAACATTGTTTCCCCCAAACAGTTCTCCTGACCTACGACTTCTCTTTCCTCTAACCCTTCTTCATTGACCTTGTTCCTTTGTCTTTGTTTTATTTCCCGATATCACTCTTTCAACGTATCCCCTTCGGCGTTTTCATCATACACGTCACGTACAATTGCTAATGGTAGAAAACTTATGTTCATAAGACAAAAATCATAGTCTTTAATAGGAATAGAGTATACACTTGAATACCTCTACACACCAAAAATATGAGGCACTCGTATATTGTAAAGTACCCTAGATAACCAAAAACAAAATATCCCACATGGTGAAACCTTAAAAAGGACCTTCTCTTTCCTTTCTTAGAAACCATTAAAATGAAAATTCCTAACTACAAAATCCGAAGAGGAGCATGTGAGGAAGAGGATAATATTCTAGCCATTTGTGGGCCGATCTAGAGGGTGAAAACAGCTATAGGCCATATATCTATGATCACCATGTTATCCAATCTAATCGCAACGCCTGCAACACCTATCCCATGCACGCAACTGATACCAAAAAAAAAAAAAAAAGGAAAAAAAAGCTGACTAACAGAAAAATACCGTTCAATACCTGCAAAAACAAATATTTTGCAATCGTTGCACATACTATAATTATTTTCTATTTTAGTCATGGTTACTCCGTCCTCCATCACATCGACTAATCCTTTACATTTACATCAGCCATCTTTATCCATTTCCTCCCAATATCAGTTATCAGGTTCAAATGCATATGCAGCATCAAAACATGCTTATAATGCATTTCACACTGCTCAGTTATGTTTTACTGCCCAGAAAAGAAGCACCCACTTGGTCACTGCCTTCGCTGCATCAGCCAAAACACTAAAATCCCCAGGTATTTCAGCCCAAATTTGCCTGCAATTCAATTACATTGTAATTTTAACAGTTTTACGCAATTGGGTTTGCATTACTTTGCAATTGTCTTTCTGCTGTCTAAATTTTGTTCAACAGCCGAAGAAGAATGGAGGATCAAACGGGAGTTCTTGCTGAAGAAGAAGGTATTTTATTGCTCTGTTTGCCACCAAAATATTCAAGGAAAAATAAGATGTAAATGTTTTCTTTCTTCTTCTTCGTTTTTCTGGATACACAAATGAGAGTCGAGACTATTAGACTTACTGTTCTTCCCCTCATAATTAGGTCTAATCCTCGGGTTATCGAGATTGTCCGCCTCCACAATGGATGTCTATTACCCAGGACTTTCCATACCGTGAGGTTCTCCATGCGGATGCCCTATAAGCTTGGGTTAGTTTTTAAGGCTTGAGACTCAACAACTCAAAATCAAAATCAAAATCAAAATTAAAATTACATTTCTTGGGTTAGTTTGTACCATTAGGTGGATTGCTTGCCCCTATTAATCCTTGCATATTCACAGTTGGAGAATTTTTCGCACAGCGGAGTTCTGGACTTGGATGTCCTAATAGGTATGGGTTAGGTTTTGAGCCTTGAGTCTCACCAATTTAAAGTAAAAATCAATATTACCCTCCGTGTTTGAACAATATGCCATTAGGTGTAATCTCCGGATCATCAGGATTGCTTGCCTCCAACAACAGGTGCATATTTCCTGCTGCTGAATTTCTCTGCAGCTGAAGTCTGAACTGGGATGTTCTGATAAGCATGGGCTAATTTTTATTCTTGAGCCTCACTAACTCAAAATGAAAATAAAAATTATATGCTTTACAGCCTTTTCTTTTATACCATTAGACTGTATATGTGATAAGGTGTAATCCTTGGGTCATCAGGATTGCATGCCTCCAAAAGCGGGTGCATATTCCCTACCGGGGCATTTCTCCATGACTGAACTCTGAATCTGGGTCTCCTAATAAGCACAGCCTCGAGCCTCCCCAACTTAAAGTCAAAATTAGAATTGAACTCATTGCATTCATGCATTAAATTGTATGCTTTTTATTGCCAGCATAAGATTTGGGGCCATCCCAAACTGGAACAGAGATTGGATTAGCATTTGGGAACCCTTACCGAGGGATATGGATTTGTTCTGATACAGTTCAAACCATTTGGATAAAGTTGTGAACATAGAAGAACTCGGGATCTCCACTAGAAAATATCACGATATCCATTAAAGCAAGAAAATCTGATAAAACTTAGCCCGTGCAAGTGAAAATGATTTAAAATACTTATGTAGAAATGTATGAGCAGATTGTAGAACTATTTTAACCTTCTCACCAGGTTTGGTTTTGTATTTGAATTTGGCCCTTAAAAAGTTCAGCAACCATTTTTTAATACCAAAAGACGAAGTTCAATAAAATTTGTCACAGTGTTCAACAAATAGAAATAGGAAGAATTTATAACTTAATATTTTCCACACAAATACAGAAATAATTTCAAAAAAACTTTAATATAGCATTGGAGGTTCTCTTCCAACAGTCAATGGTGTTCTTTGTGCAAGGCTTTGAGCCTCTGGCTGTGGTTCTATCGTCCTCCTCTAAGCTCCAACAATTAATCAACAATGACATTTGGACTGGGGCAGTCACAATGCACAGGGCTTCATTCATTGTTTTAGTGGATATCAATGACCTTTTCAGGCATCAGGGCAGCAGAGAAGGGAATGTGACTGCCCAGGGCAGTATTCATTGATTTAGCAGATATCAATGACCTTATCAGGCATCAGGGCAGCAGAGAAGGGAAAAGTATATTATCTTTATATACCTTTTTGATGTAATTATCGTCCCTTTTTTTTCAAATTATTTTGGCTTTGGTGCTGGTGATTAAGGTTGCCAGACATGGGAAACTTAACCACCACATCTTTCTATTTTCCAATTTCAAAACATTTATAGGGAAGTATGGTGTGAGAGATTTTAGCATTGCTATGTGCTTCCTTTTCCAAAGTAGGAATAATGCTGTCCACTCATAAATTATTAAAATGCAGACAATTCTAATATACCACGGCTTGGGTTTTCCTTTTTGAGCACCTGTGGAACACTGGTACTCTCCTCATGAATACAGTATGTACCCATGTTGCGTTCTTCAAAAGTGTCATAGGGATCAAATTCCCATTTGTCCTGAGCCCACTGATCAAGTTGTTCATCTGGTATCGCATTGTGCCACTTGTCAGGAGCAGAAGTTTCATCCTCTTCGTTGTCTTGGATGGTGCAGTTTGCTTCTGTGGCCGCAGATCAAAAGTTTCCACATGAAATTGAGCTATTGGCTCATTCTGAATGGTCACCTTGATGCCATATTTGGTTTCTTAGTAGCATGTGATACCAATCCGAAGACATGTATCCTCTAATCTTGGCAGTGAAATCTTTGGAGAAGTAGATGGCAAACATAGTTGACAAATTCGATGATTGCGATCTCTTGAGGCATTGTTATGCTTGGGCAAGCATGCAAAGTAAGGCATAAGTCCTTGATGATGCCCATTGTCTTGACTGCGGTGCCATCCAATTGGAAAACTCCTATAGCTCACAAGAGTGTAGCTGCAATGCCCAAAACATCAACACGTTGTTTGGGCATCCCAGAGAGGTGCCAACTCCATGGAGCCAATCATGCAATTATGTACAAGGTGCTGACCAATAATTAGAGAAAGGTAGAAAGGAGGAGGTTTCCCTTGAGTACCTTCCTTGGCTTGGGGCTGACTGATAGAGGTTGGTGGCTACCTTAGAGTCTACCTTCAAGTTGTTGGCTTAGGAGAGCGTGTTCCACTTGCTTCAAAGCTTCTTGTAGGAGGTCCATCTAGTCCAGGCATGGTGAGAGCATTCCACATGGTGACACACGCTGGTCTTTTTCATCATAATCAACCACGTTCAAAGGAGCAATTTGATGGCTTTTGCTGATTGTATGCTAGGCCAATTCCTCTATAGGATTTCTCCATCAAAGGATAAGAAGCTCTAGGCATCTACACTTGGCTATAGAGAGCAACTTCTTTAGGTGGCAGAGTTGTCTAAGTCCGAACTCTTCGTTTCAGTGCGAGCTGTGGTACACGTTGGGAAGTGACAGGGGAAGCCATGTGGGTTGAAGAGGCTGATCCAGAAGTTCGCTTCTCTTCGCTGGCATGTTATAATCATGATTGCACTTGGGGCCTTGATGGACTTGGAGCACTTGCATTTACTGCACAAAAAGTCTTCTTCTAGTCAACATGCCAAATTTCCTTTAGGTGGCGGCATGAGAGACTGAGCTTGGTTCAGCTTGTGGAGCTTGTTGTACCGGCTGTGTTGGTTGCCGCCATGGAGCTTTGCACCATAAGTGCTTGCCTTGCATTTCTGAAGGCACAACTATTTGAATCATGAGGCAATCTGCCATGGACAACACCACTTTATCTTTCCTTTAGCCATGTTATTCTAAACAGGAACTGAGAGCTTGTTTGGATTGGAGACACGGCAAGGAACTGTTGTTGCTAATGGCCTAGCAAGGACAATTTGGCTCTTGATGCGGTCTGCTTGGCTGATAACCTAGGTTATAAGAATGGAAAGGTCTAGGAGTAGATTGGGCTTGTTGCCTTTTCATGGCAGTTAGCTCATTTTCCATATTTCTGCATAAGTTCATTTAAGGAGGTCCAACTCATTAGAAGAAGTGTTGGGAATGTGCTAGCACGTTTTCATGTTTGGGAATGGAGAGCCAGAGGCTGTGTTGGAACATGGCTAGCATTTGAATTTCATGAAAAAGAGGCATATGAGGTTTAGGAGTTAACTTTCCATCTTGGATCGAGGTCTATTCTCAGCAAAAATTGCAATCTCATAGGCATCAGGTAGCACAATGCCACCCATGGATTGGATCATGACTGCAATATCAGAGTTTAAGGCTCTGAGGAAGAATAGGAAAGTTCAATGAGGTGAAGGCCTTACTTGAAGTAGGATTTTTGTACCAAGTCTTATTGAAATCTGTAGTTGAAGTCAGGCATTACTTTAGTAGGAGCCCTCTTGATGTTGTTACTTGCTCCATGAGAGATAGATTATCACCTTTTTCTTGAAATTGCTTGCACGAAGCTTTTCTCCTAACTCATCCCAGTTATGCACTAAGTTTAGGTGGAAGACATCCTATACCAATCCAAAGCTTTGCCTCTGGGTGAAGAAGTTAACAGCCTCACAACAACATCATCTTGAATGACATGGTGGACTGCCGAACAGAGATTGGCAATATCTTGAATGTGCTCAACAAGGGTGACTGCATTTTCTCCAATTAAGAATGGAAAGCTTTTAAGGGCATTTACTGGGATATCATTCCATGCAAGTGGGGGCTAACGGACTACCTCCATTAAAGGTAACAAATGGAAGGTTTCTTTGATGGACCATGAAGACTATAGGGACAAAGGTTTCTTCGAAAAAAGAAAAAAGGTCTATTTGGAGGAGTGGATTGAGCTCTTTGGATGGGGGAAAGTGGGTCTTTGGACAGATATCTACTTCTTCTTGGAGGAAAGCTGCAAATACTCAAAATGTCCTCTTCTACTTTTGGAACTGTTTCATGTCACTATTTGTCTCATGTAGCTATGGCCACTAGATCTTTGAAAACAGAGTGAGGGTGGAGTTGTCCAGTGTTTTGAGAATGGTTCACAAAACCAGATAAGCTAAGAACACACCAAAACTTAGCTAGATATTGAAAACATATATTCTTGCATGAACAAATATTGCAAATATTTCAACAAGAATGAAAGCTTCGGTCCCTCCGGGGTGTGCCAAAAACGTTGGAGGTTGAAAGCGTCTGATGTTGTGAACTGAAGTTCACTATCAATGCAACATGGGATTGCTTCACAAGTGTGGGACTTGCATGAGTGAAGAAAACCTCCAAAGAGAGTTTGGTTCTCATCTATCTCTACTCCTAACACTATCACTAATCTACCTACTCTAACACTTGCAGGGGGAAAGGGAGAAGGGACATAACATGAAAGGAAATGGTGATGTGCCAAGAGAGAAATAGGGATCTTCTTCCATTCTGTGTTTGTGAATAACACAGTATAGCTAAACAAATGCAAGTATAATCCACACATGTATCACAACTATCAGCAGAAGCTAAGACAATAAGCAAGAGATAAGAGAGACAAGAGAACAGAATAAGGCAAATATAAGCCACAACACTCAACTGATGTTAAAAATATACACAATTGTATTAAGCTATAAAAGATGCCCTGGATGCATTACAATTGCTAATATAGAGGCTAAGACAGATCACACAATGAGGGTGAGAATTCAAACAAACTCCAAAGAGGAGAAAAGAAGCAATCTGTAAGCAATATGCCATAAGCCAAAAATGACCAAGAACTCTGGAGAACATGAACAGACTCTGTCTCTTTATAGAAGACAAATGAAGAGAAGAAGAACGAAGAAGAGAGAAGAAGACTTGCGAAGCAAGTCATGATCATGTCAAGAGGAAGGGCAGCGGATCATCCTCTCATCTCAGAAAACTTGGGATCCTGGCATGTGCAGTGCATCTGAAGGTAGACTGAACATCTAGTTTGTAGCAGCCACCATCCTGAAATGTCTTGAGGCATGCAACTCATTTTGTCGCTCCACTTGCATGGCAAGTTAGGTCAAAGCATTGAACTTCTGCAACTAACTAGGGCGAGCTATGACAACAAGCTTCTAAGGCTATCACTACACTTCTGTGCAGCGTGGGGAGTAGACTCGAGGTCATCAATTGCAAACTGGTACCGATCGGTAGTAACAACCTTTCGCAGGCTTGGAGAGAAGATGGCAGAACATGTTGGCCAAAATACATGGTGACATGCGAGAGATGCCACGAGCTGAAGAGAAATTCTACAAGGGCTTTGAACAAGCTAGAAGAAAGCATGGAAGAAGCAATGTTGCACCAGAATAAAACCAAAATGGTTCAACACGGCTCACCAAACCATTTGAGGAGTTTGAAGGATGAGCTCCCACGGCCAAATGTAGTGTACTTCGCAGCATGAGAAGACCATCACGTGCGAAATGGTAGTGCACCGTGTCGCAACTTGGAGGATTGTTACTTCATGAGCGAAGACAACAATCCGCAGGGCTTTTACGGTGGTCTTCGCAAATGGCCTTCCGTTGGTTCTTGAAAGTATGGCACGTGTATTTTGAAGAAATATAAGGCAGAAGGGAAAGAGAAGTGTACAGGAACATGAAATAGTGCCATGGAAGCACGATGTGAAGCATCTGGGGGATGCATGGATTAGACACTGCTTCAGTCTCAGGAGTAGAAGGTTGGCAAAGAGCTAAGCCTCAAAGTTTACCAACTCTAGCACAAGTGAAAGAGTTGGGGTATTTCAATAACGCGCAGAACGTAATGAGTGCAAAAAGCATCGCAGCTGCAGGCGTCAGTTAGTGTGCATTTGCTGATTGAAGGTCAATGATTTGCGGGTCAACACGGTGGATTCGCTACTATGAACAGTAAGGGGTTGTAGTATGAAGAGTGCCTATGGGGACGGAGGCTTAGCACTCTAAGGCATGAATAAGAGGTTGGCTGCATGCGCGACTTGCAACAGTAGTTTGCGGCCCAAGCAAATTCAAGAAACTAGTGTTGTGCAGCCTGCCGAGTGAAGAAACTTCCTCCAACCTTAAGAAATAAGACAAGTGCTTAGGGAGTGCGGGGTGTCAAAGCACAAGGTTGGTCAAAATGGGCAAGGGGCTCATTTTGGTCAACAATTACCTATAACACCGTAAAAATGGCAGCTTGGCTTACTTATACCTTCATATAAATCACTGGAATCAAGCATGATCTCCCGATGTACCCCTTCAAATTCCTTCCAAAATTCCAAAACAATGACAACAGAGTTGCTGAAGAGCACATGGTTGCTTACAAAGCTGATTTAAAAATCTTAAATGTTGAGCATGAAGATTTAGCTTGTAAACTGTTTTCCTTTACTCTAGAAGAGCTTGCTTATGATTGATTTTTGAATTTGACAGTTGTTTGATCCCCATGTTCTATTCAAACAATTTGCTATGATAAAAAAAGAGAACTAGATGAGCTAATAAGAGATTTCAATTCCAGGTTTCCAAAGATGTATATAACAAAATTCCAGTTGGCCATAGACCATGTTATGCGAGGATCCTAGACATGTATTTAGATGCTTTGGATTCAGTAACTTCCATCTTTGGGAGATGTCTGCTGCAAACACTTTGATTTGAGAGGTTGTCCCAAAAGATAGACAATTACTGCCTTAGAGTACAATTTCTCGTGTGAACCAAGTTTCTCTTCAAAGTATCGTGCCCTATAATGATGCTTGACCAATTCAAAGTCGTCATAATTTTGCCTTGCCTTGTAATTCCAATCCACCCTTTCTTCCCATGGAGTCTGTTCAGTCATGCAAAATCTCATCTAAGAGCAGATCACAACCTTTGTGTTGAAAGGATATGAACCTTCTTTTGAGGAGCTTTTTGAATCTGAAGATTTTATGGAGGAAATATATGTTCCTCAATTACTTTGAAAGAATGATTCTGAGCTAGTAGTCCAAACAAATGTTGCGAACCAAGTTTCTACTTAAATAACCAATGCAATGGACGGTAATGTTCTTGAAGTAAGGACAGAAGACGCTTTAGATGGATGTCAAAAATTGCAGGTTTTAACAAATTCAGGTGTTTTTAATGATTATATTTTAAATGAAGAAGAGCACAATGGGCACATGCATGAGGAAGATGAAGATGATGGCAATCTGGGAACATACTTGGTTACTGAAAATTTGGTATCTCTTGCACCTTTTGTTTTAAATGTCAAAGTGACCACACTTGGGGTAAAAGAATCTGATCCCTATAGTTATTTAGATTTTAGAAATGATGAAAATCTCTATATTGAGAACATAGACCGATTTGTTGAAATTGAAAGAAGGAAGGTAACTGACTTGCTTGAAGAGTATAAAGATGTTCCTGCGAGGTTAAAAACATTAAATGGCAGAAGTATGCTTTTGCCAACAAGTGGGAGGTGTTCCACACAGTGTTTCCAAACTCACCCTCCTAGCATGTGGTAGTTTTGGTTTTGGTTTTGGTTTTGTGTTTTATTTCCTTTTTTTTGTTGTGTGCGCTCTTTTAGTTTAGTTTTCTTTCTATTGGTTTGGTTTGTTGGCTATCTTTTTCTTTCTTTTTGTTTCCTGTTTCTTCTCTTCTGGGTTTGTTGTCTATTTTGCAGATTTCTCCTTATGAGAAGAAATTGGGCTTGAAAGAAAATGCGAACTGTTGAGATGGATCATGGTTGCTTCTAAGTATCATGTAAATATGAATTGAGATAAGATTTTGGGTGCTCTAAGCTAACATGTTTGTAAACGTTTGGGTCAATTCATGTTTATATGCATATTTTCCTTTTCGTAATGGCAACAACTGCATACAAATCATCCATCACTTTTACATTCAATTTTGGAACATCCTGGGATAATAAAATGACCTAGAGGATAACTGGTCGGGCAAATCTATGTCAATCCCCTGCTCACCAAGGTGGTTCCGAACCAAATGGAATCTTCATTGATTCTCAAAATTTAGATTTCAAATCCTTAAAAAGGGGTGATTCAGGTAATCTCTACCAGAGCTATGAATGTTTAATGGTAGTAGAGCAATGTATAGAGAGGAACGAGGGGCATCTCCGTTGGGGCTATAAACCCGATTGGCAGCGAAGAAATGTTAGGATGTGTGAGTAATATGTTTACTGGGGTACAGATATTATACTGGTAGTTGATTTATGTTACTGTGGGAAAGACTTGCATCTACAACTCAGCTGGTGACCCTTCTGAAGTCTAATAAAATTCATGGAGGCTGGTGAATAGATACTCACCTATTTGTGCACACACTTAATCCGGTTTAGTCCAGTTCTCATTATATGAATTGTGATGGGGAATTTTCTTATATTAATTTGTCTTAAATGTCCTTTTATCTATTTGCTAAATACTATGGGGCTTTTAGTTTCTTGTGCTGAGCATTGCACCCAAGCTCCAAGAGATACATTTAAATTTTTTAAATATTAGAGGTTTATAAAAAATAAAACCCTATGCAAATCTGATTTTATATTTGAATGGGCTTCTTGTTTGTTTTAAGCTTTAGATGAAGACAGTAGAATTTGGATTTGCTAAATGCTATGGGGCTTTTAGCTTCTTGTGCTGAGCAATGCACTCAAGCTCCACGAGATAGCATTTTAAAATTTTAAATATTAGAGCTTTAAAAAAAATAAAACATTCTGTAAATCTGATTTTAGATTTGAATGGGCTTCTTTTTAAGAGGAATACTCATATTAATTTGATTTAAAATTCTCAATTCTATGTTTTTCATTCGAATATCTATACTTATTTTTCAGATTATTTTTGTGCATATAGAATTTCGTTGGAGCTGTTTGTCCTGGGTTTAATATATGATTGCACTTGTTAAATCTGGTTTGGTCTTTCCTCAAAGTGATTATTGTTTGCTTTCATCCCTCCTTATCTCCAAGATTTCTTTGGGGTCTCCTTTTTTCCGTCATTTGAGAGATTTGCTTGGTTATAATTTTTGCATATTTTACCTAAGTGATTTTCTCGTGCTATTATCTCACGTCATGTTGTCGTGGGATAAATACAAAGAGTCTTTGTTGATCCTATGTTTTACCATTTGGGTGAGGAAGTGTCACTTTATCGCATGGTGTGCTTTAAATCGGGTTACCTTTTTATAAATTTTTTTGATGTAGTCATGGTTAGAGGTCCCTAGGAAAGGATGCATTGAGAGAAATGAAAATTAACACACATATGTAGATGAATTATATAGTGACAACAACATTTGTTTTATTCAACAACACTCTGCCAATTTTGGCTTATTACATCGACAACACATACACAATGCTTGCAGGCTTAAACACTTCAACACTGCAATGTTACCTCGAATGATTCAATCCTATTAGTCCCTCCCAGACATGCGTATAAATCTCTAATCGTAGTACTTGTTGCAATCACACTTAGACTAATTCCCAATCTTGAACTGGAATCAAATGCCTTTCTCAAGTGTAGTTATGTGATCATATAGTACACAATAATCTAGTAACAATAATCGGCTCCTATGCCACAGGGTTCACCAAATCTTTGGCTTGAAATTCAAAATTTGTCATTTTTAATGGTTGTGCATAAAATTCGATCAAAATCGTGAATTTCTGCCCAATATAAGTGGCGGTGCATTGAGTGGGAGTGTTTTTAGCAGCTTTCTACTACGAATCTGCTCAAACATGTGTTTTCTGCCATAGCTGATTCTACTTTTTCTTTCTTGTGGAGCCATTGACTTGTGCGTGGAGAAGTGTCATTGTCAACTCTGCGCGAGTATGTGGAGAAGCTTGGATGGTGAGAGGAGCTTGCTAGAATATGTGGAGAGAGAAAGAATAGATTGTGGAAATAATAGAATGTACAGTAACTGGAATGCACATGGTTATTCATTGTGTGTTCATCCTTTTATTATGTGAGAGATGGTTACAACCATTTATTAGTTAACACTTGACTAGCACTAACATAATGCTAATTTATAAGCCATATATTAAGCCTTATATTCTAATACCCCCTTTTAAGGCTTACACTATAGAACATACTAACAGAGGATTAGGATAATAGAACCAAATAAGATCATGCATTCTTCAGAAGCTTCCTCTCTGAACACAGTGCTTTGACCAGGGTAGAACTCCATCAAGATGCCTCCCTGACCCTCGTAAAGGTGTAGTTCCCGAGTTGAATTCCCGAATTCCACCTCCCCGAACTCCCAAATTATTTAATCTCCTGAATTGTTAGACAACCATCCATACTGAGCTACTCTCGCAGTGCTCCATAAAGTTGTCTCATGACACTCATAAGGGTGAATTCCCAAGATACACAGACTTCTGAACTATTTGGGCAGCCATCCATATTGAGTTTTACCTACATTGGATCACTTATTGTCTTCAAAGTGTGAGGCTTCTTTCAAATACGTATTCTCTATCACTAAGTTCATCATTGTTAGCATCTAGTGGATCTTCAACAATGGCTACATTAACTTCATTTGATTTGTCTTTCGTCTGGAATTTTTACTTTCCAAGTATGAGAGTTGAGGCCAAAATATGTCTAATGGAATTTCCATTCTCAGATAAAATACCTGAGAAAATAACCCCTCCCCAAAACATAGAATGACCCACAAATTAATGTATGCACGAGATTTTAAAAACTGATTTTTTTTTTAAATGCGAAGAAAGGAAACTTCATACCAAGCAAGTTTGTGCCCTAGACGGCTGGTTGTGACTAAAAATTGACAAAATGTGCCCTAGCAGTGAATGACCCTTGAAAAATTGCAAATCTAGAAATGCATGCAGTGTATTTTCTTTGTTTTTGCACTAGCTACCTTCGAAAATCACATTTTTCCATGTCTTGTGATTCTAGATTGTGTTTTCTACAAAAAACGCGCCCTAAATTAAGTTTTTCTCTGTTGCATTCTTGCCTGTCACTTTTTGCCCTGAAAGTGTCTTATTTTCGTGCCCTAACTACACAAAAAGCACCAAAAAAATCTTCACAGAATGGAAAATTCTTATTTTTGTGCCCTAGCACTTTGAAATGCCCTAAAACTTGTTTGAAAACACAATCAAAATTGTGCCCTCGAATTTTTTTGCACCTTTGCAATGAATGGCATCAACTGTATTTTGTGGTTATGTTCATTGTAAGTGCTCTTTTTTGGATCCGTTTCCTTGCCCTATTTTTGACATCTGTTTGCCCTACATTATTGCTCGCTGCCTACAATATTGCTCTTGTGTATAGTGTTCAAACTAGTCTTTTCTCTTTCATACCCTAACAGGACCGGTTTTGAACTTCTTTCCCTTCTCTTTCTCCTTGTTTGCCTCACCCTGATACCAATGTTAGAATATGTGGAGAGAGAAAGAATAAAGAAAGAATAGAAAGTACAAAGAACGAATGAAGAGAAAACGGAATGCACACGTTATTCATTGTGTTGTCCTTTTATTATGTGAGAGATGGTTACAAAATGGTTGAAGTGGTTACAAACGTTAGTTAGTTACTACACTAACTAATATTTAACATAATGTTAATTTATAAGCCTTATATTCACAAGAGCTTTTATCGGTCAACCTTGATGGAGGAGCGATGGACAACGATGGAGGTGGGGTTCATAGGCTCGTTTCAAGCTCTGGGACTTTTCGATGTTCCAAACTTTCGCTTGGATTTCGTTCTATGAGATTGTTTTGCAATCCACGTATACTTGTGTACCTCTATATTTGGGTTGTGGACAATTTGCGGACATTGGTATGTTTATCTCATTAGAAGCTATTCAAACAAAATCAGTTTTCAGCTGGATAGAAACATTAATTTGGACACACGTAATCCAATAATCCAGAGGATCCTGCAATTCTTTTTGCTGATCTTTAGGAATTGTCACCAATGTGAGACTTCAGGAATTGAAATGTAAAATTAAAACCCTTGATGATCATGTAAGGGCCGTGTCATGTGAGGGCATTTGAAGTACTTGCTCAAACATATACTCATCTTCGAAACATATTAAGTGCTGGCAACTTGTCCTGAGAGAAACGATAGTTGATGGATGAATGTTAGAGTGCATTCTAAATTGCTAAAATCCATCATTATGCTCAGCTCTCTGAAATCCGGATGTAGGAGGAAATCCATCTTCTGAAGTTGCTGGTTATTATCCCACATTTGCTTGTTGAGATCAAAGAGATTTGCGATCAACCTTTACAGCAGTCGTAGACCAAGTCAAGCTCATTTCATGATTTTTTTAAATGAATCCTCATCAATATAAGAGGTTACCTTGCGAATGGTGCAAAAGCAGAATTTCTCTTACAGTAGGTAGTGTATCAGTTTTAAAGATTCTTTTTAGTATTCTATGTTTCACTCCCCAAGTCAGTGTGAAGGCTCAGGCTGACATTATAATGATCTCAGTGCAGTAACTATTACAGAGTAATCAAGCAGAATTAAACGACATTTTGGAGGATTTCTGATCAGCTTTAGTCTATATATGCTAACTTGGAGTAGGAAGATATAGGGCTTTGTTTTTGCTTAAAGCAGCTGCTAAACCAGAGTTTTTTCTGTGTTTGGAGCTTATTCAGCTTAGATTTATGAAACAAGTAAAGACAAGATCAGCATGTGCTTCTGGTAAAGTAAATTTAAAATAAGATATGATTTTTGAAAAGCTAAAATGGGCTGGTAGTAAAAGTAAAGTGGACAAGTATATGATCGGGTTTTGCTATTAGTGACAATGCTGAAGCTTCCCAATCCTAATTCAATTTGATTTTGCTAAATGGATTAAATGACTGGTATGCAAAGATCAATATGTATGATTTCAGCTAAAGGATCAAGCTAAGATAATCTTGAAAGGTCTGATTATGATATAAGTTGTCGTGCCTCAGTCAGCACGACTAAGCTGAAGAGTGCTCGAAAACGACAACCCAATGTACCGAATCAAATGAGAAAAGCAAACAAAGGTGGTAATCAGTATATATATATATGGACACGTCTAGGAGATAGGCTATAGTTTCTGTATATATATATATATTAAAGTTCACTTTTAAGTTCTTTGGTGCTTATATTTTTGTGATAAAATAGCAACACGATTCTAAGTATGCAACACTATGGTGTAGGCGACACCAAACTGCAACTCGTGAACGACAAGGAGGATTATGTCTCTTTCGCGTCGTGACTCGGAATGACACAATCACAAACTAAGGTTGAATGGAAACTAGTTCGGCGTGAAATTTACGCTACTGTTCCGCGAGTACTAAACAATTAACAGTAAATTTAATACAATGTCGACGATAAACCTATCGTGACGATGGTATGGTAAAGACTCCAACTTCCAAACCATGATTACAAACAATTATTGTGCGGAAAGGATGGCAAAGTTTAAGCGTCATGTATATATTGTCGAAAGAGTTAAATATAGCAAAATTGCACCAACGTTCAACTACATATGCGGAAAGTCAAAATACATAAATCAATCATGGATGGTAAATGGCCTCCTAGTGTAATGTCTCTAGAATGGGCCCATTTGACCCTCAAGTTGGATTTA